>JAQPPZ010001695.1:1865249-2486999 GCA_028583015.1 Wollemia nobilis | reverse complement strand
TGAACGCATCGATATGCCATACCAGAGACCCACCGAGCGTTTTGGTCCGGGCTACCAACCACTTCCATCCCTTTCTTCTTTTGAACGAGATTTTCAAAGCATTAATCTTAATTTCGAAGAAGAAATCCTCCACCCCGACGAATCCGAAGATGAAGTCTATGAAGAATTTGACGTCATGTCAAATGGTGATGAATCTGAAGAAGAGTCGGCGCCCATTGTTCCCCTCACTAAACAAGACGAGTTTTATCTCCAATTGTTCCCTCTCCAAGAGGCCATCTTTCGCTTGCTTCTTCCACAAGAACGAGGTGAACCACCACCCCCGCCACATCCATAAGCCATAATCCAAACCTGTATTATATGTATATACTAAAATAGTGGTTTTCACCACTACCAAAAACAAAAAAAATCAGAAAATTCCAAAAAAAAAAAAAAAATCAAAATATATAAAAAAATACTTTATTGCTTTATGTATGTGTGTAATAGTGGTTTTCACCACTACAAAAAAAAAAAAAAAACTCAAACTCAAAAAAAAAAAAAACTGAAAAACTATGTTGTTTTGCACTTCAGGTCTTCCGAGGTCTTCACCGGTTTTCCCTTCCATTCCGCCCATCCTTTCTTCCATAAGTCGACAATGAATTTTGAAGACTTATTCACCCCGCTCCATAATCCATATGATCCGGATAAGCCAATCCCGATCAACCCAAGCCTGATTGACATGGATCGGATTTCATCCCCTCCATCTATTTCAGAGTTCATCCTTTCCGAGGAATTGTTAAGGGCTTCCGCCAACTACATTCCTCCTTCACCTCCACATTCACCTTCATCTTCTAAGCCAGAGGTCTTCCAGCAGACATAGATGAGAGCAAGGCACAGGAGCTTGATGACATTTTAGATGACATAAATCTGATCCCTACTCCCCATCAGCTTGAGGAAGGTTCCCACATGTCTATTGAAGAAACTATCGATGTAGACCTTAGTACGGACCAAGATGGCACCCAAATTGTGAAACCGGCTAAAAGTCTATCATCAGAGGAACAAGAGCAAATGATTGCTCTACTCAAGCGGAAGAAGGAGATATTTGCATGGTCTTACAAAGACATGCCAGGCCTAGACCCTAATTTGGTTGTCCATAACCTCACCTTACAAAAAGATGCTAAACCTCGTCAAACGAAACTTAGGAAAATGCATCCTACCGTGGCCCTCCTAGTTAAATCGGAGATTCGAAACTTCTGGATGTTAAATTTGTCGTCCCGATTGATTATCCCGAGTGGCTTTCTAACATGGTACCCGTTCGCAAGCCTAACGGGGGGATACGTGTTTGCACCGATTTTTGAGATCTAAATAAAGCGTGTCCTAAGGATGACTTTCCTCTTCCAAACATTGATACTCTTGTCGACACTTGCGCTGGTCATGAAATGCTTTCGTTCATGGATGGATTTTCAGGATACAACCGGATTCGAATAAACCCTGAAGATCAACACAAAACAACATTTACCACACCTTGGGGAACTTTTTGTTACAGGGTGATGCCCTTTGGCCTTAAGAACGCAGGTGCAACCTATCAACGAGCCATGACTTATATTTTCCATGATTATATGCATAAGATTATCGAAGATTATGTGGATGATTTATTGGCAAAATCTAAAACTCGACAAGAGCATTTTGATGTATTGGAAAAAGTTTTTGATAGACTTCTAGAGCATAAAGTAAGGTTGAACCCTAAGAAATGTGTCTTTGGTGTTACCTCAGGCAAACTCCTAGGTTTTATTATCTCTAAACGAGGTATTGAGGTGGACCCAAACAAGGTCAAAGCCATTATGGAAATGTGTCCCCCAACTAATTTGAAGGAGTTGCGTAGTTTGCAAGGAAAGATTAATTCAATCCGTCGCTTTATTGCACAACTTTCTGATAAATGTAGGCCATTTTGCCACCTACTACAAAAGGGGGTACAATTTTCATGGACAGATGAATGTCAGAAAGCCTTTGATGACATCAAGCAATACTTAGCATCTCCGCCAGTCTTAGCTCCGCCTCGTCCAGGGGTCCCTTTCAACCTTTATATCTAAGCAACGGACTTTGCCTTAGGGACAATGCTTGCACAAAAGAATGAACAAAATCGTGAGCAAGCTATCTATTATATTAGTCGAACATTGGTAAGCTATGAAACCCGATATGCTTATGTGGAAAAGTTGTGCTTAGAAGTGGTTTTTGCCACTAAGAAACTTCGTCATTATATGCTTAGCCATACAACATATGTCATAGCTAGAGAAAACCCTCTGCGTTATATGATGTCTCGCACTTATAATAACACTCGTACCGCTAAATGGATAATGTTGCTTACCGAATTCGATCTTGAATTCATTAGCCAAAAATCCGTTAAAGGTCAAGTTATAGCCGATCAACTTGCGGAAGCTCCGCTACCTAGTGATCATCCTTTGATTATTGAGCTCCCAGATGATTCGGTATTTGCTATCACTGAACAAGAAGAGGACATCATTCCGGAGGAAGATGTTGACATCACGCTATTTTTTTGATGGCTCTAAGTGCGCGAAAGGTCATGGCGCTGGAGTTGTGTTTCATACACCTCAAGGGATTCCCATCCCTTTATCATTCAAACTAGACTTCCAATGCACCAATAATACAACAGAGTATGAAGCCTTAATTTTAGGTCTTCAATCAGCCATAGCTATGAGCATTAAGCGTATTCGGATATTTGGGGATTCTCAACTCGTGGTTAAACAAATTACAGGAGAATACCAAGCCAAAGAACCTACCATTAAGCTTTATCATGATGTAGCAATGAAGTTGCTCTCTAAGTTTGATTGGTATGAGATCACTAGTTTGCCTCGTTCGACTAATAGATTTGCGGATGCCATGGCCTCTCTTGGATCATTGATTCCAAAGGACTCCCTTGGAGAGGTACAACCCCTAATCATTTCCACAATCTCTAAGTCTGCAATTGTCCGTGCTGAGTCTAAAGATGAAAAAGATGTTTGCTTTATCCATTCGGATCCATATGAGCCTTGGTCTAGTGAGATAGTAGCCTTCCTCAAGTTTGGAACACTTCCACCTGATTTGTCTCGAACTGCCCGTCGTTGTTTTAAGCAAAAGGCAGCTCGTTTTGTTCTTTTGGGGGATGTGTTGTATAAACGTGGATATGATGGAGTACTCCTCCGCTGTCTAGAAGCAGGTGAAACACATAGAGCTATTGTCTGAAGCCCATGATGGTACTTGTGGTGGTCATTTTAGTGGAATGGCCATTGCGAAGCGTATTTTACGTATGGGGTATTATTGGCCCACTATGGAACAAGATTGTTGCAAATATGTTAAACAATGTAAAAAGTGTCAAGAACACGCTAATTTAATCCATATACCATCACAAGCTTTACAGCCCATCCAAAGCCTTTGGCCCTTCTCACAATGGGGTCTCGATTTAATTGGCAAGATTTCACCTGCCTCTTCAGAGGACAACATACTTTCATCATTACAACCATCGAATACTTCACAAAGTGGGTTGAAGCTATTCCTCTAACCAAGACTGACAGGTCCTAGAATTGTGGAGTTTATACTTCACCATATCATTTGTCGTTTTGGTATTCCCTCTAAAATCATTTCTGATAACGGCAAGTCTTTTAAGAATAAGGATGTTCGAGCTCTTTGCGAAAAGTATAATATCCAACATAGTTTCTCAACTCCTTACTACCCACAAGCCAATGGACAAGCCGAAGCTTCCAATAAGACCATAATTGCTATTCTTAAGAAACTTGTTAAAGAAAATCATAAAGATTGGCATACACAAATCCCCTTGGAATTATGGGCTTACTGAACAAGCATCGGAACTCCCATTGGGGCAACGCCATTTTCTTTGGTCTATGGAGCTCGAAGCAATCATGCCTCTTGAGCTCGAGATCCCTTCCTTGCGAATTTCTTTGCAGGAATTTATCGATGATGATACTCGCTAGACAAGCACGTCTTGATCAACTCACACTCATAGATGAAAAATGAATCAATGCTTTAGAGCATTTGCGAGTTTATCAAGACCGATTGAAACGTGCTTACAATGCCAAAGTTCATCTAAGAGAATTTCAAGTAGGGGATCTTGTCCTTAAAGAGAATCAACAAAACACCAATGCATTGCCGCATCTTCGAGATAAATTCGCGGCTAATTGGTTAGGTCCATATATGGTCACTGAAAGAGTGGGTAATGGAACTTATAGACTTGCCAGTTTAGAGGGAGAGGAAGAACCCGAACCACTTAATGTTATACACTTGAGGGCATTCTACGCATAGTTTGAATTTTATATGTACATATATACATGGCTTGTAAAAAAAAAAAAAAAAAACAAATAAAATAAAAAGAATTTGCATTTCATTGTTAGTTGCATACATCTCATTCAAAAACATTGCATTTCATGTGCATACATCTCATTGAAAACCATAACATTTCATTTTCAGCCATAGTTGCATATCATGTTAGAGACCATTCTATCTTTTGGATATAAAATTTGGTCAAGCAAAAGTCATGTTGCCTTAATCAGGGGCACCTTCATAAAATCCATCAAACCGAATTGTCATTCGTACATCCATTTTCCATTTGCACATATTTACATTGCCAAAATGTTTTCAATCACTCAGCCATTCCTAGTGTTTTAAGCAAACTTTGAAATGCATGTCAAAGTTCTCTAGGGCCATATCACAAATTACACTAAATAAAATCTTGAGTATTGGGAAATGATTTCAAAAGCGGTCTTGAACCTATCACATTTTCACATCTTAAAAACATCTTGTGTCAAAGAGAGATAACACCATCCTTGGGTTGTGCCTCGAAGTGAAAAGGGTAATCCTCGTTTGTCCTATCATGCAAACATAGTCCATAAAATAGTGGTTCTTACCACTATCACAAGCAATCACAAAATATAAATATAAACAGAGTAGTAAGGATAGGGTAAAATTCTCATCATACTTCGGTTGAGAATCCGATTCCCCAAAGCTCTAAGGAAATGAACATTTTTCACACACCACCGATCCCAAATAAGTTGTAAGGATCGTACTACTTGTCCAATCGGACGGATAGGTAGTCATCCCCAAGGCTTACAAAGGTCAAAAACAACATGGACTATGGAGTTAACCTTCACCGGGGCTATAGACGCTTGACTCGGCAAGTGGAGTATACTCATTGCGTGGCAACATGTCTCTCCTCAAAGAGAGACCTCTGAATGCTCATACGGACAAACTAGCTTTGGGGTCTTCTCCATAACAGGGTTACCTAATTTATGCAAGATGAGGTTAATGAACACACTTGCACACACACAGGTTTTTGATTGCCTAGAGTCACTACCATGCTTCTATTTTGGTTAATGAACTCACATGCACACACATTTGGTCCTAGTTGAATTAGGAAGTATTAGTAAGTTTGTTTGATACCACTAGCATGTTTGAGTCTTTGTAAAACAGTCTTCCTCCATATTTTCTTCCATATCAACCTCCATATCTTCTTCCATATTCATGTCATTCCATACGTCATCCATTCACAAGCCACCAAGTTCGGTGCCCCTGATTAAACAATTATGATAACAGTTGGCTAAATCTAACTATCTAAAAGTATGAGTGCTTCTTAGTGCATATTTCATTTACTTAGTCTCGCATTAATCATCTATAACTTTGCATTCCATTCCATCACATATGCATCAAAACATAAAACATATAAAAACATGCATCACAAAAACATAGGCATTCACACAAAAGAAAGTAAAACACTAAATAAATAAAAGCCATGTATATATATTATGTATAAAGATCAAAACGTACGATGAATGCCAAAAGGCTACAATATACAATAGAGCACCAAGGCTCATAAAGAGTGCATCTAAGCACTAAGCTAACCATCAAAAGAGGATCCCCGTGACCTAGTAGGAGCCCTAGACCTAGTGGTGTGCCTAGACTCACTACGCCTAGAGACAGAGGAGGATGGAGGATCGGCAACACAATGTGATGCCTAAACAATGTGTCCTCCAGAGCCTCAATATAACGAGTCCTAGACCTAAGTCTAGATATGTCTATCCCGTGTCGTCGCTCCCGCTCCGCTAGCTCTCCTTGGAGTCTCGTCACCCTGTCATCCTGGGGCACCCTAGTCGCTCCATCCAAGTCCGCTTGCATCTGGGCCATCCTCTCCTCCTGAACAGCTATCAGGGCATCCCGCTCTGCAACCTGTTGCTCCAGCCGAGCTATCCTCTCATCCCGGACAGCTAGCATAGCATCGCGCTCTGCTATCTGCTACTGTAGCTATGCCAGCTCATCCTCGAGCCCGCTAGGGGGTACCTCCCTAGCCTCTCCTATGGCCTCTCCTAGGCCCTCTCCGCCATCATCTCTGTCATCTTCGCTCCCCGAAGCCTACCGTGCCATTTTCCCTTTCGCCTTCGACTGTCAGATCGAAGGCGGGGACCCTCCCTGCGCTTGGGAACCTCTGCGGTTCCCTCACCCTCGCTAGCCCCACTGCCTCCAATATCTCCCAGTCTTCCTGGGACAATGACCTCCTCATCCCCGGAATGATAGGGGAGAATCGGTGTCGTGCCTCTAACACCCTAAGCTGCAAAACAACAAAACAAAAATTGGTTACAAATTTTTTTCAAAAAAAAAAAAAAAAACAAATAAAAGTACTTGCTTAAATAAACAAATACCTCAGCTGGCTGCACTGGTGCATCCGCTCCCATCTCCGCCATAGCTCCCGCGTGCTTCACTCTCCCACACAACCTTTCACTTCACTTCACTTCATTCCACTCCCTCAGACGCACTTCTCTCAAGCTCGAACGCACAAATGAGCGAAATTCTCGTTGAAACTGTTTAAATAGCTGGTTTTGGCACCCTGAAATGCAGTGGGGCATTTCATGGCGCATTCAGACGTAGTGGGGCATTTCATGATGCATTCAAACACCGGCGGGCGTTTCTGCCACCTCCAAATGCATACCGGCGTTTGGTGTCAGTATTGAATAAAAGAACAAAACTTACAAAATTGAAGCTTACCTCCTCCAAATTTCATCAAATTGCATCCATCCATTCTTCTTATCATAATAAAACATTTTGTGAAGGTTACAACAGTTTTGGAAACAAATTTTGTCATTTTGCTCAAAAAGCGCATCATTCATCATTGATTTACAAATTGGGTTAAAAACATTCAAAACCTTCACAAAATTAACCACATTCATCAATTCTTCTGATCTATCGTCAATTTCATTCATTCTTCTTTCATCATGCATATTTTTGCCAAATTAAATTAAAGTAAACCTCGTATCTAGTGGTATATTCTATCACCTTGGCGATTGCAGCGATTTGCATCCATGCAATTCGGTAAGAGGATTAAACCACCATAAGGACACTTACCATTTATCATCATCAATTATTTCACTGTTTGAAAATTGGAAATCAATTTTGGGTATCCTACTTTTCAAGTGACCTCATACCAAGATTAATTTGCTCAACAGTTGTCATTGATGGCCTAGTTCATGGGGCCTTAAACGTGGACAATCTTCAATATCATCATTATTTTGAGTCTTGCTAGAGATTAAGGCTACCTAGGTTGATTGGTTCCGACCCGAGGAATTATCCATACAATCACTAGGAGCATCTCTGGAAGTTCTGGACTCTTTCATATTGCATCTCTCGCATATCAATGGCACCAACAAGGCAATTTCATCAACAATATGGATTCACCCACAGGAGTTGGGGCATCCGTTATCAATTTTTAACTTTCCTAATAGTAGAATTCATCTTACATGATCATGGAATTTAAAATTTGGCAAAAATCCCTTTCTAACCGTTGGGGAAGAAAACGGTTCATCTTTCACATCACTCATATCGTCTTCAATCATATTCTTTTTTGGTTTGTACACCAACCCCTTTTCTATTGGGACATAAACAGATGGTTCATACACCAACCCCTTTTTCACCGTTGGGGCAAAAACGGTTCATTTTCTTTCGAATTTCTTCCAATTGGCTCGTGAGAACCATTCTCGCTCGCCAATTGAGGGGGTAAGTCGATAAATTTTAAATATTCTTTTATTCTTTGGTCTTCAAAGTTGTGCTTTAGTCTTGAGAGAGAGTTGCGTCTGATCCAGCTTTTCAGGTGTCCTAAGTTTTTGTGCTGCATTGTGTCTTCACACAAAGCAGCTCAAAAAGGGGCATCTGTAGACACCAAAATCCAGCCACTTGCAAGTCATCTATACCTTCCTGTCACCCACGTGTCGGTCATCCACCTTCCCGCCATTATTTGGCCCAAATCCACACTTTCCCGCCATTATTTGGCCCAATTTCACCTTTCCCGCCATTTTTCATCCCCAAATTTATTTAAATTAATATTTATATATATATATTTTTTAATATTTTAATATATATATTTAAATAATAGTTTAAGTGATTTAATCTGAGCCGTCCATCCTTCATTTAATCTCATCCGTCCATCCATCTTAATCCATTTCACAACCTAGATTTATTCTCTACCCTTGGATCCACTTTAATCTTAGCCACACGTTCAAAGTGTCGTTAAAACCCTAAAGTGTGCCCTAAGAGTAGATTATAAATTGAGTCACTTTGATGGCTCAAACCCTATGTCTTTTGCTACTTCTATCCTATCTTTTCTATCTTCTTAATTCTTCTATCTCCTTTCTCATCTCCTCTATCTCTCTTCTCGCTACCCTTTCGTCGCATCCATCGCCGCATCCATCGTCGCTTTCATCGCTTTTCGTCGCCATCCCTTCGCAAGCATTCTGCAGAATCCCCCATTCTTGTCGCAAGTGCCCGCGGGCGTTTACCCTTTACCAAGTGCCCACGGGCATTTACCAAGTGCCCATGGGCGTTTACCAAGTGCCCACGGGCGTTTACCCACAGCCACAGACTCAGACCGACGTCTGAAACCTTAATCCAGAAGCACGCGGGCGTTCAGCGAGTGCACCAGGGCGCCTTTCGTAGCCGATTCTGACAACCACATTACTTCCGTGTGTCGCTCGGTCTAGCTGCGTTAACGTAGAACAGGTATAAATTAGTTTAAAGCAAGTAACTATCTTTTATGTTATTGATCTGTTATTGAATTCCCGCATTCCATTTTTCTAGGGTTTTAGATTGTTTCGAGGGCTCACGCAAGGGAGCCCTCTTATTAATTTCTAACTCCTTGATAGTGTTAATGTGTGCAGGTTTTTGATAAGAGATCCGGTTTATTGATGGCAGCTGATTAAGCTGGAGTGGTCCAAGCAAGGGATACAACAAAGCCCACTCACTCTGTTGGGATTGAAGATACATTCTTCGGAAGCGCCACCATTTGTGCCACCTAGGGTTTCGGAGAACCCTAGCATAACTTGTAATCGTGTATCACAAATAAAGGGTTACAGGCCCAATTGTATTCAAAAAGGAGTTTTTAAACTCCATCGATTAATAATAATCATTTGTTTTGTGCAACTTTCCTGTATTCCATTATTGTGGTTTTATCTTTTGTTTGGCGTTGTATTTTTAATCTACAGATGCAACATGTCATGATATCGTGACACTTTTTCTTTTTGGCCGTAATGGTGCAACATGTCGTGATATCACGACACTTTTTCTCTTCTGGCCGCGATGATGCAACATGTCACGATATCGTGACACTTTTTCTTTTTGGCCGCGATAGTGCAACATGTCACGATATCGCGACACTTTTTCACTTTTGGCCGCGACAGTGCAACATGTCGCGATATCGCGATACTTTTTCTCTTTTGGCCGTGAAACTGCAACATGTCACGATATCGCGACACCTTTTTTTCTTATGGTGTTTTGCTTTTTTCTTTGAACTTTAGCCTATGGGCCACTTTGGTCTTCTTGGAACACATGCAAAAAATGTGGGTCCCCAATTTTGGGGTACATTGTGGAGCAGCCACAATAGGTCCCATGTATCTAATTCTACGGTTGCTATCATCACTATCTAGATAAATCTAATAGAATGATCGTATATATGATACTACTACGTAAACTAACACTGATATTTCCTCAGAGCTCTCAGTGTTGGGAGGGACTTCCTCCATAACATGCTTCGATTCCCTAGGAAATAGATATTACGGATACATAAGCCTGGAATCAATCCTCTCATCTACATCATCGTGGTCACTACCATGGATGGGCCACTCTATTGTGTCTATGCATAGTGATATATTAGCTGGGCGAGGATTTAAGAAAGCCTCATTTGTTTCATCTTCACAGTCACTATCGACTATGAAGTGCTCGTTTGTCTCTTCCACTTGTTCCATAGGCAGTAGATGGCGTGTAAATGATGGCCCTAAAAAATTTGGCTTAATTTCCTCCTCAAATTGATCATCATTTGAATATTCATCATCTTTATAGTAACTAGGTCCACTCATTTCAGAGGTGGACTCCTCTCCATCATCATTGCAAATATCTCCTAACTTGAGATCACCTACAGTAGTGGGGTTATGCCCCTGCATACCAATGTCGTTGGTAGCACCACGTGTTTGGTTACCTAGGTTGTCTATGGGGTTGTCCTCTAATGGATCATCATGGTATGAATCAAGTGGCCCTATGGTAACAAACAGTACCTTCTGGCGAGTCCTCCAACATCTGGAAGTATTAGGGTGATATGGATTAAAATACACATCGTCCCCCAGACTCAAGTACATGCGATCTAAGGATGTAGCAAGCAGATCGTCATGACCCTGTACTTGTAACCCTAACCTGAACCTATCAGTAGCTAATTGATAATGAGGTTCGAGTGGGGTTCTACGTCCCTTTTAAAAAATACTAAGGTCATGCCCATGCCAATGATACGACTCAAAAATGCGCATGGCGTATTTTGGGTTGGATAGATAACACACATTCACAGTGAATGGCTCGACATCATCTTCATCTATAGACATTTTGGTGGGCGCTTGATCTAGCCCTACGTAGATGAATTTTGTTTGGTTGGGTGGCTCACCCAATGGCACTACATATCCAATCATAAATCGGTGGGCGTGCGGTCGGCCCATCTCTTGTGCAGTTTTTAGGATAGGTCCGAAAGTAACATTTTGCACAAGAAATTCACCCAATCCTGTGCTGGCCAAATGAATGATCACCTGCGATGCATATGACCCTGCTGAATATGCAGATGAAGTAGGCTGAGGTGCCTCCTCGAGTTTGTCTTAAGGTTCTTCCACATCCATGGGAGTGGGAGTCTCATTAGCGAATGGTCCGGGCATATGATTTTCCACTTTCTCGCCCAATTTTGCCTTTAGCTTCGACTTGCCGATGCATTGTCGATGCAATTAATTTTAAAGAAGTTGTAATTATATGCTCAGATCTGTGTGACACATATGTTGATGATTGAGCATGGACTGCTGGTTTCTTGGAATCTTAACCGACAAAACATGAATCTGCTATATTCATGAACTTGAATGGTTCTTCGTCTGAGGACACTATGTGAACTTGTCCCTCGTAAATGTATTTCATGCATTAATGCAAGATAGAGGGGACGCAATGCATTTCATGAATCCAATGCCTTCTAAGAAAAATGTTGTACTGCATGGTGCGCTCTATCATGTGACACATCATAGAGATGGTCTTGAGTCCCACCTGAACAAGTAGAACAATTGTACCAACCGTCGAGCATAGTGCATCGTTAAATGCTCTCAACATAAAGGTGGTAGGCACAATGTGTGATTTGGGTAGCTTGAGATGGCTTAGTGCCTTGGTCGTAATTATATTTATCGAGGACCCAATGTCGATCAAGACCCTTTTGAAAGGCATGTGGTTAACACACGCGATAATATGTAGCGGCGGGTCAGCTGTAATAGTAGGAACCATCTTCACTTCATGATCGTAAAATTATATCATGGGTTCCTGACACTGTTGTACATGTCCCATGAAATTTGTAAATGCATGGGCATCTTAGGACTGTACCTCAATGGACCTCAAAATGTCCATAAGTGTCTCCTTGTGTCTAGGGGACTGCTTAATAAGCTCATATATTGATAACTTCGTAGGAGTTCTTTGTAGGTTATGAACTAACCTGCTCCTTATGGTCACCACTGGTCTAGTTGGTGGGCTTGGAATGTTCTGAGCTGGCCATTGATCCGGCATAGCTTGTATTCTAATGGGAGTACAAGGTTGATTCGGTTGATCGTACCTCCTATGTCTAGTAACAACATTAACCATGCCTATGGACCCCTAGGTAGGTGGTTCGATTCTCACTTGATTGACCTGGCGAGCGTTGTTACGAGGCACCTCATGATTAGGAAGTGGATTCTTGAAAATCCCCATGTTTCTATTGTCGGGTTCCTATGGGTTACCTGGTACTACCAGCTCTCCTTTTTCTATCATGTTCTGCACGATGTGTTTGAAGGACCAAAATGTCTCGATGTTGTGGCCTTTCGCTCTATGGAATATGCAGAACAAATCATCTTGATGTCACTTTGAAATGGCACATTCAATCTACTAATTTGACCTTAGGCAATTGTATGGCCTTGGCCTCGCACATTTGATGGAAAATTGAAGTCATCGATTCTGTTAAGGGCATGAACTGGCGAGGTGGGTGCTCTTCTTTGTTTTTGCCCTTATAGTTGTTTTTGCGTGTCTCATAACGCATAGGAGGAGGTTGGGCCTGATAATTAGGCTTTTGTTGTCCCTTGTCTTCTCCTCTAAGATTTAGTACTACTTGATTTACATGGGTCTGCTTGCCCTGTTGTTTCGTAGTACTCTTTTTAAACCCCTCTTTCTTGTTCTTGAGCTTCAAGCTGCCTTCTTGCAACTTGATGTCCTCGATCACCCTGGCTTGCACCACAGCTTCCTCAAATGCAGGGTACTGTTGCAACTGCAATAGTAGCGAGATGTGTTTGGCATAACTCTTTGTAAACATTTGGGTCAGTTCGGCCATAGGAATAGGGAATGGCAGCTTTGCCATTATTCTACGCCATCTCTTTTCGTATTGCTCGATGGGCTCATTGTCGCATTGAGCTAGTGTCACCAAATAAGAAAGGTTGGCCTATCTCTTGACACCAAATGAATAGCATTCAAGAAATGCATCAACCAACTTCTCAAAACCAGCAATACTATGTTTCTTCAATTGGTTGAACCACTCTCGAGTCGGGCCGAAAAGTGTCGTAATGAAAGTGTGCAACAACAAGGCATCCTAACTCTCTATCTAGAAACAAGCGTCCAAAAAACTCGTAACATGCTCTTGTGCATCCTCATCCCCATTGAATTTTTCCAACCTGGGCATATCAAAATGCTCAGGATATGGAGGTGTAAGCTCCGAGGGGTCTAGAGGTTCATTGTGTATCTTCCTCAGTGTCAGCTTTTGCATAGCCATGCCCTGCCTCTCTATTGCTTTGACCTTATTGACCAAAACCTTGTATGCCTTAGAAGATAAAAATTTATCCTCCCTGAGCTGACATGGAGGCAGTCTAGGAGGTAATGTCTTCTTCAGGGGAGGTGGAGGACATGTCTCTTCCTCCTCAACTTGGTAACTCTTAGGATACCCCTGATTGTATCTATCTGCATCTATGTACTCATGTTGCCTTTGTCTAAGATCATTGAGTGATGGTAGTCACTCCCTCTATTGGGCACTGACATGAGTACGAGCGTCTCTTTTCTCCTCATGCATATCAGCTAGGGACACAGCCCTCCTATGCACACACTCTCTATGCTCCTCGGGAGGGTATATGCCAGCCCTGACTAGCCTATCCTCCTGCTCTTTGTGCTTCTTCTAAGCTAGAATATGCTCCTCGTGCATGCGCTACTCATATAATATCTTTCGTAGGAGCCTTTGCACTTGAATATTTTCATCTTCAATATGCTGCCTCTCTATGCGAGCATCGTCCAATTGATCTTGTAGGATTTGATGTCTTTGCTCAGACACCAATCTATGTGATCTATCGATCTGGTTGGCCATATGCCTTCGATGTGTGTGCTCTGTGTGAGCTACCTTATGGGTTCTGTACCCATCATACAAATGTGTGGATAGTGGACGTGTGACATGAGGGTGCTTAGAAGCCTCTCCATGCTCTCTAGTGATCTTGATACAATTGTTTCTATTCTCACTCAAAGCATGAGTGGGCAGAGCTGTAGGCTTGCAATCTAGCTGCTCAATAACACTACCTAGACCATATAACTGTCTAGACCTCCATCGCTTATGCAGTGGAGTTCCATTAGCTCCCACATTTGATATATCAATGGTGATCTTGTGTGGTGAGCTACGCACAAGAGTATGGGTGGAACTATGCTCGAAAGTGATCCTGTCCTCCTGCCCCTGAATGGGCAGATCTCTGATCTGTCTATACTCTGACAATGGAGGGTTAGAACCTCCTGTGGACTTAGTATGTATGGGAACCAACTTGGTCCCCTACATAACATATTCCTCGACCGCTACCATGGACGCGCATGTAGTGCATTCTTGGTAATGGCTTTGGGGGAGAGCATCCTCATGCTGAGAAGCTCTGCACTTAGTCCTATGCCTAGAAGAGTGTACTAAAGCTCCTCTATTGAGGGTACGCTCAACGAGATCTCCCCATGTCAAGTTGTCACATCTAATTCTTGCCAAACATCGTTCGGTTCGCTCATGTGTATGAGGACTTGACACATGCTACTGTGAACCAGTTGGGGGTTGATCATGGGCATCAATCCGAGACCTTTGCACATCACTTCGTGTGTTCACCATTTGTGTACCTAACATCTATATGTGTTTTATTATGCAAAAAAAGTATACAAATGATGATTATCTCCTCTTAAATTTTTATTGTGAGCCTTAAACTGTTTGATGTTGTTTTCAGATGTGTTGTATCAGTGTTAGAAACTCTCACGTGATTTGAAAGATTATTGGATTTTAAACTCAGTTAAATTTGATTTCACCTATATACTCGCACAAGCAGAATATGGTAATGAAGTCCTGTTGGTCACGAATCTGCCACAGGAAAGGATTTTTATATAAGATGCACCCTAGACCCGGCCAACATTGAAAGGCTGGGAGAAAGAAATGTCTCCCAGTGCCAATCTCCGGAGTGGGCTGGTTCCCTTACTATTCTAAATTTGTTTTTAGATCAAAGTAAGAAAGAAATTGAATGATGCAGAAAAGAAACGGGAAATATGGCCGTAGCCGAATTTATCCGATCGAGAAAGAGCAACAACAAATAACTCTAAGTACAAAGAATAGCAAATAACAGAAGACAATGGCGTGATCCACTCGCAACCTTGCATAAATGACCTCCAAAATAACATTCCAGAACTCACTCCTTTACTAGCAATTGTTAAAACTCAATACAAAATTAAAACTAAGCAAAGAAATAAAAGATCCGAGCACAAATTAGGAATGCAATATGTAGAAGGAACAATACATAGAAAATCACTTGCAAAATCAGAGAGCCGAATGTCTAATATTCATGCAAAGCACTTGAAAAGCTTTCAGCAAAAGTATCTCTCACTCCCGACACTTGCAAATGAGATTTACATTGGTTTTTATAGAGGTCTGGCCTCTTGGTAGCATTTAAAATTTGCAACGGACCTCCTCGAGATCTACAACTGTGCAACAAAAACAAGGAAATGATATCCTTAAACAGCTTCGGAGAAACCAGAAATTAAATGCCATATGGAAGAGTCGGCCGTTTTCATTAAATGGTATTCTTGAAAATATGCATATGAAACCGTTAGAAAAATCATGAACAACAGCTTTGAAATCTTGGAAATCTTCAATTCTGGTAGTCTGGGCGCGTTCTTCTACCTTGACCGCATCGAAAAGTAGCAAAACATTAAATTTTGGGGTGCTTTAAATCATCGAAAATCACAAAATAGCATCGGACCGTTTGAACTGCTTCCAGGCACGAAACTACAACAGGTCGCGAAAACGCGACAGGTCACGAAATCACGACGTCTTTCTGGTCTGTACGCTCCTGCCGCTTCTAAGCCACGATATTCAGATTTCAATTCTCCTTCGCTACCTTGCATCGCGAAAATGCGACGCTGTGCGATTTCGCTACGTCTTTTCGGCATGCTGTACGGCCCTGCTCTTAAGCCGCGAAAATGCGACACTTTTGCCTTAGAATGTCTTCAACTTCACCTTGTCGCGATTTCGCTACGTTTCTCCGCACTTAGTCATTTTTCAACAATATGTCGCGAAATCGCTACCATTTCTTGCCATCTGTACGGTTCTCACTTTTCGTCGTGATTTCGCGACGTCTTTGCCTTGCTCAAACTCCTCCTTAAAAGTGTAGCGATATCGCTACCCTTTGTGCCTTAGACTCTTTTTCTTCAACTGACCCGCGATACCGGAACACGTAGCGATTTCGCTACGCTCTTTGCTTTGTTTGGCTTCATTTTCTAACTGTAGCGAAATCGCTACCATTTTACCACTTAAGCCTTTTAATCCACCCGCGCCGCGAAAACGCGACGCGTCACGATTTCGCTACACCACTGGGCCTTATCGCCTTTGGCTCGGTTTTGTCATGATTTCATGACCATTTTATATCTTATGCCTTCTGCTCATTGCAAACCACGAAAATCAAACACGTCGCGATTTCGCGACGGTTCTGCCCACCTGCTGCCGTTGACTGCGTTGACCGCGATTTTGCGACACGTCGCGAAATCGTGCCAATTCTACGTTGATTTTCTCTCTCCTCGTCCGACCCGCGATTCTGTGACATGTCGCGATATCGCGACGGTTTTCCGACTTGGCTCTCTATGTTGCTTTTTGTCGCGATTTCGTGACAACTTTCGGACTTAGTCATTTTTTGCATCAAAACCTGTAGAGAAGTTAGAATTTCAACAGCTTAAGCATGAATAATCAATAATCAAATCAATGTGGCAAAAATGCCAACATTCTTGGCGGCTCATGGGGTATACAGCTTCATCGTATGCAAGAATCCCGGGCCCGAATCCATTGGGCAACAGAGTCATGAAAACTTAGAACAGAAAGGTAGCTGCTGGGGTTCATCTCGATGGACTGCTGCAACATCTTTTGCTGAATGAATGAAACTGAAAGAACTTGCATTTGGCTCAACTGATCATGGAATGGAAATGAATGAAGTGAGATCCTACGATTGCGCAGGCAGTGAAATGCAAATGGAATGGTGATATGATGGAATGAATGGAATGAAAAAAGTAATGCGGTAGACAGTAACAGAGAGTTGTTGTACTACCAGCTACGATGGAAGGGGAATGGAAGTAAATGAACTAATGGAATGGAAGTGGAAGTGGAATGAGGATGAACTTAACTGTAAATAAATGCATAAAACAATAGAGAACTTAGAAGAAAGGGAATAAGAAGAAGCGGGAATAATAGGAAAGGGGAAAAGAAACAACAGCAGTGGCTTTTTCTTTACTGCAGAAGAAAAAGAAGTAGAAGAAGAAGGAAAATGAAGAAGGGAAAGGAAGAAAAAGGGAAGGGGAAGGAAGAAATTGCTAGAAAGCCACCAACTGCTGGGAAAGGAGAATAAAAACAAAACAAAAAAGGCACCTACGGCTCGCATGCAAAAAGAGCCGAAGTGGAAAAATAAAAACAATACTTCTTTTTTTTTTTTTTTATACTATATACAAGTTGATACTGGACTGCCAGCTCATGAAGTGTAGGCTTTCAGATGAAAGTCGTTCACTGAAATAGGAAGTGGGCTGCCATCCAAGTCTTCCAGATAGAATGAATTTGTTGCACCAGCACTGATAATGCGGAAGGGACCCTCCCACAGAGCATCAAACTTCTTGTGATTCCCGGGCTTAGCTTTGTTTTCGTTCCATTTCAAGACCAAATCTCCCACCTTAAGTGGACGATCTGCAGAATGTTTATGGAACCAATTTGAAATACCTTGTGTGTGTTTAGCAAACTCTTCATATGCCATAGAACGCTGCTCTTCCAGCTGCAACAACTGAGCCAACCGCATATCCAAGGAATTTATGTCTGTTTCATCATCCCGAAAATCCTGCAACTGCTGCAATACTGGCAACTCTAGATGAACAGGCAACCTTGCCTCTTTTCCATAAACTAGGGCATAGGGTGAAGTCTTGATAGACTTCTTGATTGAAATCCTATCTCGCCCATAAAGCCTGATTCAGTAGAAGGTGCCATGATCTCTTGTTATCCCCCAAAGACCTCTTTAAAATCCGAAGCAAATTTTTATTTGTGGACTCTGCCAAGCCATTTCCCTATGGATAATAGTTAGAGGATGTTTTCAAGAAAATGCCATACTTGTTTGCAAACTCAGCTAGTTCAGCTCCAATAAATGGAGTCCCATTATCTGTAATAATAGCATCATGAATGCCAAAGCGTGTAATCAGGCCTTCAATAAAAGAAATCACCACACTCTGATTCGCAACCTTGGTTGGAATAGCTTCGGACCACCTCGTAAAATAATCTGTAGTTGTCAAAATATACCTATGTCTAGCTGAGGAATTCGGATCAATAATCCCAATAAAGTCCAACCCCCACTGCTAAAAGGGTGCTTCAACCTGAATTGGATGCAAAGGCAGTGATGCATTCCTAACTCTTCTTGTATACCTTTGACATTTGTCACATGCTTGGGCAATCCCGAAAGCATCTATGAATAAGGTCGGCCAATAGTAACTAGCTCAAACTATTTTTAAAGCCATCGGTCTACCTGCATAGTGTCCTCCATGATATGCCAAAATGAAACTCCTCCAGGAGTCTAGCCTTCTCTAATTCCTTGACACATCTTAGAAGAACACCATCAATATTCTTAAAAAACAATCCTTCTGGCAATAAAACATACCTAAGAGCTTGCAGACGAAATCTTCTGCACTGTGAGGCATTCAATTGTGAAGGGCATTTACCAATGTGAAGTAATCAATGAGGTCATCTCGCCCAATCTTGTTCCCCGAACTAAGAGATTCATCAAATTGTCATCACTAGTAAGATCTTCTGCTGGATACTCAACTATACCGGATGTTGCCATCTTTGCTAAATGTTGGCATAAAGCCTTACCACGCACTAGCTTAGTCGGATGAATTTCAACATCAAATTCTTGGATCTTGGTGACCCAACCAGCGCGTTTATCACCCATCTCTCCTTGAATGATGAAATTTCTTACATCAGGATGTATAACATAGACAACTGTTCTACTCTGAGATATAAAATGCTTGAATTTCTTAAGGGATTTCATAACAACATACACCTATTTTTCAATGAAATTATACTTTGCCTCATGAGGTAAAATAACCTGACTAAGGAAAGCAATGGGCCTTTCATTCCCATCGTCCCCTTTCTGTGTAAGAACTGCAGCATAAATTTCATCTTCCCCAACCGCATACATAATGAAATCCTTTGAATAATCAGGATTAATCAGTACAGGAGCCTGCGCTATTCTATCCTTAATTTCTTGGAATGCCTCTTTCCTTCAAGCTGTCCATTTAAAGTCTGGATCTTTCTTCAACAACTCAGTCATAGGTTTCACAACCTCGGGCAAAATCAGAAATGAACTTCCTGATAAAATTGATCTGTCCAAAGAAAGACTGCAGTTCCTTTTTATTTGCAGGGAGTGATAATTTTTTCAATGCTTCAACTCGAGCTGGATCTATTGCTAAACCATCCTCTGAAATAACATGCCCCAAGAGTTTACCTTCCTTCACTGCAAACACTGACTTCTTTGGATTAATGGAAATCCCGAATTCTCTGCATTTTCCAAAAATTTGCCTCAGATGAGAACCGTGATCTTCCCGTCTATGTGAAAAGACAGTCATGTCATCAAGATATATAACAATAATCTTGTTCAAGAGTTCCTTGAATGCAATGTCCATGGCTCTCTGAAAGGTAGCCCCAGCATTTGATAGTCCAAAAGGCATTCGCTGATAAGCAAAAGTGCCCCACTTTGTTGTGAATGTTGTCTTGTACTGATCCTCATCTCTGACCCAAATCTGGTTATATCCAGAGAATCCATCCAACAGTGAAAAACGCTGAGCTCCAGCCACAACATGCAGTATTTGATCTATACGAGGCAAAGGATAATGATCTTTCAGAGATGCACGGTTCAGATTCCAAAAATCTACACACAATCGTATGTCTCCATTCTTCTTTCGAACCGGAACCGATTGGCAACCCAAGTTGAGTGCTTAACTCGATATATAATTTTGGCTTACATCATTTTCACAAGCTCAGCCCTCATTAGAGTCTCAATCTTTGGATTTACTGGTCGTTGCTTTTGTCTGAAGGGTCTGACTCCTTCTTCCAATTCAATTGTATGTTGCACAATCTGTTTATCGTATCCTTTCAAATCTTCATAACTCCAAGCCACAATATCAAAAAATTCTCGACACAGCTTGCTCGATTTCTTGCAGCTCATCAGGAGTAGAATCAGTTCCAACCTTAATGACTTTGTTGGGTTCCAACCGCAACTCCATGTATTCTTTTTTATCAATCTCAATCCGATGTTTTTTGGACCGATCATGCTGATCAAACAAACTTTCCAGAGTTATAAGACCCTTCGAAATGTGATTATTCCATAACTGAATTAGACCTTCAGCTTCTTCATGCTCCAAGGTTCTCCCTTTGATAGTGGCAGCTTCATGAATCAAAAAGTTGACAATCTGCTCATCATCCTCAAAGACTTGCCAGAAAGTATCCTTGTCTGGGACACTTGGCCCGTACACCATCCTTACCGTCTTTGGTTTCTTCACTACCTCGCTCAATAGGAGAAAAATTGGCTCCAAGGGATGCTAAGAGATCTGCATGCTTATTTAGCTCTCGAGAAATGGCTTGAATATTCAGAGCTGTGAAAAACTCAAACAGGTCCCACACTTGGTTGCGGTATGCTTTAAGGTAATGCTGCTTAGAAATGCACCTGTTTGTGACTTGGTTTACAATAAGCTCAGAATCACCAAAAATCTGGAGTTGTTCGATTCCCAACTTTCTTGCCTTTTTCAAGCCTAAGCATAATGCTTCGTACTCGGCAACATTGTTAGTACAATTCCAAGTAAGACGGTATGAATATGTTCTTTGTAAACCAGAAGGAGAAATCAAAACAATACCTGCTCCCGCACCATTTTTGCATCTAGCCCCATCGAAATATAACTTCCATAGTTGATCTGTGATAGAATCTCGATCATCTTGGTTAGGAAATACCTACCTTGTGCCACCCTCTGGTCTTGTGATGGAATAACAGCCGATTTCAGTCTCCAGCATGGCGTTGAAATCAAGCATAGAAAACTGATCATCCAACTGGAGTTCATCTAAAACCTCATGCATCAAATTAGAATCCTCTGACTCTTCGGTTAGCATGTTAACAGACTGCATGTTTTTTTTTGCTTCTTCCAGCTTCTCGATATGAAAAGAGGAAGGTTTTTCATTCTGAATCCTGAGCCTTTTACCTTTGAAAGGAATTTCTAAGTGGGAATAATCCAGTGCCAGGTAACCCCCCAACTTTGCAGTAAACTCTCTGGATAAGCACATACTAAAATAGGGTTCTAGATCTACCACAACAATCTCTTGAATGACTGTAATCTGGGGCATAGTATGCAAAACAATTGGGACATCCTTGATTACACCTACCATTTTTATAGGAGTACCATCTAACTGCAAAACTCCAGGGCTACTTCGTGTGTATTCCATGCCCATAACCTCGCAAACTGCCTTTGGCATGACAGTTGTAGCAGCTCCAGAGTCGATCATGCAGTTATGCACGATCCAACCCTCTATTTGCAGTGATAGATAAAACGGGGGTGGTCTATTTTTACCAGTAATAGAAGTGGTTAAGGCTTGAGCATAAATTGTCTGGGTAGGACCCTTTTCATTATCCTTAATAGATTTTAAAGATTCCTGCAATAAATCTACCTGGCCAGGCAACTGCAATGCATCGTAAAGACTAACCTTAGCCAGGGTCTTCTTCGCTTCTTCAACAATGTTGTATGCAACCGCAGCAGAGTCCTTCTTTTCAATAGGATGTTCATATCTGCTTCGATACTACTGAGTGGCTTCCACTCTTAGCCTCTTCGTCAATGAAGGATACTTCAACTTCTCTCGAGCTTGCTCTTCTGCTTCTGATCTTGCTGGTGCAGTTGCAGCCTTTTCTTGAACTCTATGAGAAATAGGATCCTTCGACAAAATAGGTGCATCAGGCTTTGAAACTGGCATAGGAGCTTTCACTGGCTTCTTCAAATCGGCTGGCACTTTTAATGGCTCTAACTCAGCAGGATCTACTGTCATAGGCTTCTTTCCAGTCCTTGTGAGAACTGAAACTTGCTCTTCCAGTGGAGTCATTAAGCTATGGCCTGCCTCAGAGATCATATTGACTTGCCCTCCTAAAGAACTAGCAGCCAATGTCTACACATAATTCAGATGGACCATGCAGGTGTCTTCTCCATGAGGGTCATTACAAGTCGAACACCAATACGTTCTTTCAGCAAGGACTGCATCTTCATTTACCAAAGCAGTCAAGCTTTTCTCAGGTGCTTTGCTTGTTGAAGCAGCTTGATCTCTAGTAATTGGAGGAGGTTGAAATCTCCTTGGCTAGAAATCTCGCTCAGCTTGCTTCCTCTCAATAAGCGTGATCTTGTTACCCATTGCTCTAATTGCCGAATTGGCAGATTTTACCTCTTGCAATAGTGTTGTATAAGGATCAGGGTTTACAGGTGCAGGAGGTGCTGGTAAGGGCAAAGGAGCTGGTGGTGCTGGCAATGCTGGAAATGAGGTGGAAGCAAGGAATGGTGGAATGCTAGGTGCAGGTAGCTACAGACTTGCTAAAGTAGACAACCGAGGAGCCGGGATAGGTGTAATTTTTGGTGCACTAGAATTCCATGATGGGACAGGATACATAGTGGACATAGATTGCGCAAAAGAACTAGGATATAAATGCTATGGAATATCAGGAAGAATAGGCATGGCTACCTTTGGGGGAAGCCCCGCCGATTGCAATTAAGTCCGCCTCCGCCTTCCGGGCTTGCTCGAACAATTTTGGGAAAGTCATTACATTGGACCGCCCGATCGCCAAGCCAATATCCGTATTGAACGCTCGGAGGTAGTAAAACGTAGCTTGCTCAGGGGTAGGGCGAAGTCCTTCGTGTACTCACTGCCAGCTCCTGGTAAAGCGAACATTAAAATCTACTATTGCCTCCTGCGGATGCCTCTGGATCGCATTAAACTGGTGCAACAATGAAAATGGGTCAGCCTGTTCATGAAAATTCTTAACTAACAATTCTCCTAGCTGATCCCAGGACGCAATAGTGCCTGGTTGCAGAGATCTATACCAATACAACAATTTTCCTCTTAAAGATAACACTAGTAACTTCACCATTACATCTTCATCTGTTATGTCGTGAATGGCTGCCAGAGAAGCTACATCATGAATATGTTCGTATGCGCTCTTTCCTGTACCATCATAAGTTGGCAATGCCTTCAAGGCAGCCTGGGGAACTGGGTTTTGAGCCTGGAGATTCAAGGCACCTGAGCTATTCCAAGCTGAAAACTGCCTAGGTGGAGGATATTGGGCCATTGGAACTAGTGTATGTAACTGAGACAATGGAAAACTAGTAACAATACCAGGGTTTTGAGTGGATATGGCAGATGATGATGGGGGAACCAACCTAGAATGCTCACCACTTCTTGTGCTATCAAGTTCAAAAAACTCGACAAGATCTCCAACTTTTTTAGACTGTGATCTCGTGATCATGAAGGACAGCTTTCACTGCATCCACGTTCAAAGATTTTTGAGTACAGCAGAGTCACCAAATGCTCTAATCTTATGGCATGAAGGCGAACATTAAACCTTCAATGCTATGGGATCTTTCTGAGACAGAAGAAGTCTGTCCCACCGGGCGTGCCAAAAATTGTTGGTCACGAATCTGCCACAGGAAAGGATTTTTATATAAGATGCACCCTAGACCCGGCCAACATTGAAAGGCTGGGAGAAAGAAATGTCTCCCAAACCAATCTCCAGAGTGGGCTGGTTCCCTTACTATTCTAAATTTGTTTTTAGATCAAAGTTACAGGAAAGAAATTGAAAATGATGCAGAAAGAAACGGGAAATATGGCCGTAGCCAAATTTATCTGATCGAGAAAGAGCAACAACAAATAACTCTAAGTACAACAACAACAAATAATAGAAGACAATGCCGTGATCCACTCGCAACCTTGCATAAATGACCTCCAAAATAACATTCCAGAACTCACTCCTTTACTAGCAATTGTTAAAACTCAATACAGAATTAAAACTAAGCAGCAAATAAAAGATCCGAGCACAAATTAGGAATGCAGTATGCAGAAGGAACAATACATAGAAAATCACTTGCAAAACCAGAGAGCCGAATGTCTAATATTCATGCAAAGCACTTGAAAAGCTTTCAGCAAAAGTATCTCTCACTCCCGACCCTTGCAAATGAGATTTACATTGGTTTTTATAGAGGTCTGGCCTCTTGGCAGCATTTAAAATTTGCAACGGACCTCCTCGAGATCTACAAATTATGCAACGGAAACAAGGAAATGATATCCTTAAACAGCTTCAGAGAAACCAGAAATTAAATGCCATATGGAAGAGTCGGCCATTTTCATTAAATGGTATTCTTGAAAATATGCATATGAAACCGTTAGAAAAATCATGAACAACAGCTTCGAATTTTGGAAATCTTCAATTCTGGTAGCTTGGGCACGTTCTTCTACCTTGACCACATCGAAAAGTAGCAAAACATTAAATTCTGGGGTGCTTTAAATCATCGAAAATCACAAAATAGCATCGGACCGTTTGAACTGCTTCCAGGCGCGAAACTGCAACAGGTCACGAAAACGCGACAGGTCACGAAATCGTGACGTCTTTCTGGTCCATACGCTTCTACCGCTTCTAAGCCACGAAAACCAACCATGTCGCGATTTCGCTACATATTCGGCTTTTAGTTCTCCTTCGCTACCTTGCACCGCGAAAATGCGACGCTGCACGATTTCGCTACGTCTTTTCGGCATGTTGTACGGCCTAGCTCTTAAGCCGCGAAAATGTGACACTTTTGCCTTAGAATGTCTTCAACTTCACCCTGTCGCGATTTCGCTACGTTTCTCCGCACTTAGTCTCTTTTCAAAGTGTCTCGCTCCATTTCTTGCCTCTCGTACGGTTCTCACTTTTCGTCGTGATTTCGCGACGTCTTTGCCTTGCTCAAACTCCTTCTTAAAAGTGTGGCGATATCGCTACGCTTTTGTGCCTTAGACTCTTTTTCTTCAACTGACCCGCGATACCGGAACACGTAGCGATTTCGCTACGCTCTTTGCTTTGTTTGGCTTCATTTTCTAACTGTAGCGAAATCGCTACCATTTTACCACTTAAGCCTTTTTAATCCACCCACGCCGCAAAAACATGACGCATCGCGATTTCGCTACACTGCTGGGCCTTATCACTTTTGGCTCGGTTTTGTCATGATTTTGCGACCATTTTATATCTTATGCTTTTTGCTCATCACAAACTGTGAAAATCAAACACGTCACGATTTCGCGACGGTTCTGCCCACCTGCTGTCGTTGACTGCGTTGACCACGATTTTGCGACACGTCATGAAATCGTGCCAATTCTGCGTTGATTTTCTCTCTCCTCGTTCGACCCGCGATTCTGCGACATGTCGCGATATCGCGACGGTTTTTCGACTTGGCTCTCTATGCTGTTTTTTGTCGCGATTTCGTGACAACTTTCGGACTTAGCCATTTTTTGCATCAAAACCTGTAGAGAAGTTAGAATTTCAACTGCTTAAGCATGAATAATCAATAATCAAATCAATGTGGCAAAAATGCCAACAAGTCCATACTCAACGAAGTAGCATAGGTACTACCAACCCTCACCTAGCACACCATGCACAGCGATACACCCTTTTAAAGAAGAGTGTGTGCTATTTTGTATGGATAGGACAATTCTTGGGTTGGCCTTGGCAACGAGCGGGTCCCAATAATACAATTTCAAATGAGCCAACCAAGTGGTAATGACATCCACTATTGGTCTCAATAAATTGGGTTGGATGTGAGAGCCCAACGCCACTAATGTTTAAATGGAACATGGTGTGTGTGGTTCCTTTTACTTTGCAAAAATGACAAATGCATCGAAGAGCATAATGATCATTCCTACATGATATGCATGAAAAGAAAGGAACATTTCAAATTCAGAAAGAATGGATGCTAATGTCCTATATGATATTTTGATGATGCAATTACAATGACATGGTTGCTGATTGGGCCTCAAGCATGCAAACGACACACAATCCTTATCAAGGTCACTGTATTTAGGGGCAGACTGCACTCAGAGGTCCGCTATTCCCAACAACACCTTTCTACTGAATGGAAAACAAAAACAAACTAGGACTTGTTCATTGACCCCTTATATTATTTTTTTTAGTTCCTAGTTTGCAACAGTTTGATGATTTTTGGAAAGATACAAAGCAAAAAATTCAACACAAAAGGTGAAATTGGGACCTACCTCAGCTCCTGCTCTACTGCCCACTGATTTTCCTATTGTTTGCCTTTTCCTCTGTGAACCGCAGGTTCGATTTGCGGGATGCATTGGAGACCACAACTTATAGTCATGGGCCAAAAAATAACTGCACCTAAAAGCTATGGTTAGCACCTATGAAAAGAAACAACCAAGAACAGTCAAAATTTAGGGCTAAAATTATGAGGTTCTATCGTGATCGCCATCTGACGTAATCGTATAGTGCATGCATAGCTAGGCATACTGATCTATACCATCACAAAAGCACAAAGATCCACACAAATACATAAATTGAACAAATAAAGCCAACGTATGCAAATTTTCTTGTATTAATATTTAAAGGATCTCAAATTACAAAAAATGCCCTCTTAGGGTCACTCAAAAGATGATACAGATGTTACAATTGCCAATGCCCTTAGCAAGGTAGGCACACTTATTGTGCTCTGGTGATTACTCACAAACTGCCTTGGGGTAGAGCTAACCCCCTTCTCTACGATGTGGAAGGATTATGATATAGGCTCATTTTTGTACCTGTCTCTCTGCGAACAAGAAACAACAACACATGATTACAAATATTGCTAGCCTCTCGTGATGAGGCCCTTTAAAGAGATATGCACGTAAATACCATTAAACTAGTAAAACAAGAAAGCATAAATAAAGACTTTAAGCTATTATAATTACATCAAAAATTATGCTAAAATATACAAGACATGAATAAGAAAATGATGTGTAGATCAAATATCGAATTAGAAGCAATAAAGCACATAAAATATCCAATGTACTCCTACTTAATGCAATGCATGAAATGTCTAATTCCTATGGTCATAGTTTCCCTAAGATGCAATTAAACCTATAAAAAGACTAACATGACTAATCTATGCAATCAAAAGCAAAGTAAGTAAGGTGATCATTAACCTGTTGCAAACCGTAGCTGTGAGGGATGGTTTGCACTGTGAACCATGGCTAACACCTGTGGTTTGGCCTCTGATGGGTTTACCCTCAAAATTAGGGGCAGTGGGCTTGACCTCCTTGTCCAAATTGATGTTCAAGGGTCGTCTTTGTTGTCCTCTGACAGATTTGGCAGTCAAATCATTGTGAAGGGCCTTCATTTGCCCAGATTTATGTTTTTTGATCTTCCTAAGCATCTAGGGCATCCATGGCTAATTGGCCTTTAGATGGATAGCAAAGGGGCTCTCAAATGCATAAAGTCGGTATGCAATTTGGCAGGGCTTCGCTACTCTCTTGATCAGTTAGCTCTCTCTCGATAATTCGCCAGCACTTCGCTATACAAATCATCTCTCCTTTCATCCCCTTGGAGGGAGGTATTTATAGCATGCCCCTAGGGTTAGGGGTGGATTCATAGAGAATCCAAGACCAAGAAGTTTGGTTAGGACAGTTGGGATGGAAGCCTTTGGAATCTTTCGTCCTCCAACTGCCTCCTTCTAGATCTCTTGGCCGTTCCAATCGATTTGGCTTGGATGGAAGGCCTAGCTGAACTCCAGTTCAGACCGTAGGTCACAACTGCGGTCCAAACTACAGACCACAAGTGTCAATCATGGTTTAGACTAGAGACCGCAGGTCTGGGCTGCGGTTCAGACTACTTAGGCCAAAATGCCTAAATTGAGTGGTTAGAACCACTACTCTATCTTGGAGTCTATCCAAGATCCTTCATATGGTTTTGTAGCATGTCCATATGAGTAGTCACCCTTGGCATGATGCGTTTTAGGTGTCTACAATACTATTCTCCTATTTACAAGCATGTTCGTTCACCAAAGTAATAAATATAATAATTCTTAGGTGTACATAACAACTAATCATAGAATAATACATCCTAGAATAATGCATCCTAAAATAATGCCTTTAAAAAGCTTACATAGTCAAAATAGAATAAAAGTGCTTTATTTTATCTTAATCACAAAAATCTAATATGCATAAGAATACAAATTATTTCTCCTCCATATTTTGTGCAACAACCTCCTTCAAAAGTGCATGGTCGATTGGTCAACCAGTCAATGTTGACTTGGTCAACCAGTCAACATTGACTTGGTCAACCGATCAATCATCAATAGGAGTCGGGTGCCAAAAATAGGTTAGGAAGCATGTGTCTGCTTCCTGGGAAGTAGGTGCCAGAAATAGCTAGGAAGCAAGTGCCAAAAAATAGTTGGAAATCAAACACCAAAAATAGACGGGAAGCAGGCACCAAAAATGGTTGGGAAGTAGGCGCCACCAATAGTCGGGAAGCAGGCACCGCCAACAGTCATGAGTCAAGTTCCTGCCTTCACCATTTACCAATGTTCTTTTCAAGATGTCTTCGTGCATTGCCACACCCAAATGGGATGAAGACTCAAAACACTAGATTAGTAGCAAAAAATCTACATTTACACACACTTTCCACTAAAAACACTAGTCAAGCATAATACTTCATTTTCTACCAATTATATGCAAAAGCTATATAAAAATATATTTCAAATGCTAATTTAAACCAATAATGATGCCCTTAAAATTGTATATAAAATAACCAATTTTGGTGCTCATCATCGGTAGCTACCCGATCTTACGAGGACCCCTTAATAAGTAAAAGCTCATAAGAAAAACCGTAAATGATGATGATGGGTAAGGTTGATTAAGAAAGACGACATGAATATATCCATGGTGCCAGATCCTAGCATGCAAGAAAAAAACTAGGCCTAATTCTAATGCAATGAAATAATATGCCTAATGCAATTAAGCAAATGCGGCGACATAAAATTAATAGTGGAATGCAATGCAAATGAGAATGCAATGTTTTTGTGTTTTTGATGTTTTGTTAATGTTTTTGTGATTTTTTTTTTTTTTTATATGCATTGTGTGTCATGCATAAAATACTCACAAGTGGAGAATGTTGAGAAGTTCAGATTTCTCCACACCCTCAAGAGAAGCTAACCTATAAGTCCTAAGCCCTATCTTCTATGTGATGATAAATGGGCCTAACCAGTTTACCACAATTTTTTCTCGTAAGTGCAACGACAAATTAGAGTTCTACTAATTTTCTTTAAGCACAAGATCCCCAAATTTAAATTCCCTAAGGTGGAATTTCATATCATAAACTCTCTTAAGGTGATCTTGATAAATGTAAAGGTGCTAAAGAGCATTAACACATCGTTCATCAAGAAGGATCAATTGGTCAAGGCGAGCTTGTCATGCAGTATCATTATCGATGATATATTGGAGTGATATGTGCAATGAAAGAATTTCCAATTCCAAGGACATATTGGCCTCAGTGCCATATACTAGTGAAAAAGAGTTGCCCCAATGGGTATTCTAGTGCTAGTTCTATAAGCCCATAATATAAGACACGGTTGAAGATGCCAATATTTGTGATTAGATTTGTCATCGATGTGGAGGAACTCCTCCAATAATAAGGGGTCCTTGAAGAAGAAGTCGTAGAGATCATGAGTACCAAAGTTTAGGAGCAAGATTCGGTCACACAGGAAGCCACTACTACTGCTCTGCCAGGTGGGCACAAAGGTACGCATTCTCCACCCTTTGCCCTAGTTGCTCAAAGCATGCCCACCATGGTCCCGATCGTGAGCCCCCAGTAGTCTCTCTCTCCCCCGCAAGGTCAATCACCCTCTCGTGTGTTGCCCCTCGCCACCTTGAGTTTGTCTCGTGATCCCGTTAGCCCCACTCCATTCGAGTCGTCTAGCCAGGACAAGTCTGTTGATACTTCTTCACCTACCCATGCCACTATTCCCTCAGTTCTTAGTCAGGGAAAATATAGTACCCCAATGCTGAACCCAGTTCCTTGTTCCCCTGTTACCCATGACATTGTTCCTTTCCTCGGATCTCCCGTCACATCCGTCGTCGAGCCTACTGGTGAGGTATCCCCCATTCATTCCTTGTATTTGTTCACCCCTTTGGCTGGAGATCCAGCCTCATTTGAATCAGATATGTCCTTGATTAAGGAATGCACTCTAGCTAAGAAGCTACTCCAGGCCCAGAAAAATATCGAAAAGATGCTGAAGGAGGCTAGGAAAAAGAGAGGGCACTCTCTGGCCGAAGTAGAAAAATGTGCCATTTTTGACCTGAAGGGCGGAAAGTTACATAAGGTGAAGAAGGTCCCTAAGGTCAAAAAACCTTTGGATGAGATGACTCCAGTAGATTATGATTATCAAGAGAAGACCAAGGACTTGGAGCACCTAAATGTAGATAATGAATCTGCATCCATGCATGTAAGGATCGAAACCTTTTTTGCGCATGCAAACATCATCAATCAGCACAGATTTGAGGCTGAGAGCGCCAATATCAAGTTGGAAGAGGAGCTAGCTAGGATCCGCTCCAAGCTGGAGGACTCAAAAAAGTAGTGTGAGCAGATGAAGAAGGAAGTAGTTGCCCTGAAATAGCAAGTGAGACAACTGCAAAGTGCAACTAAAACTTAGATCCAGGTACAGGCCGAAACTGATCTGAAGGCCAAAGAATTTAAAAGTAAAATCCTGGAGATGCAGCAGTAGTTATACGAGAAATAAATTATGGAGTTGTTTGATAGAGGCCGAATAAAATAAATTCTCTCACACTTGCTAAAAAACTTCAGATCTCGGGCCTCCAGTGCCCTGTCAATTTTAAAATACATCATCGAAGCCCAGTATGCCGCTTCTCAAGAAGGGCCGATAGTAGATGAGGTCATCCAAAAAATCAAAAGGTGACTCAAATTGCCTTTTGAGGTCCAAAGTGTCAAATATCAGGACCTGCAGGTCGCCGCAATGAGCCGAACTACCAGAGACTGGTCTACAGCTCAAGCCACGGTCCACGCTTTCTTCTCCAAGGTGATAAAGGCACAGAAGGCGAAGGACCTCCTAGATGTTATCGAACACGAGCAACATACATCACTAGGGTATTTCCAAGACCTCTCTTCATTAGGTTTCCCAAGTTTCATGAATGAGGATGGGAACTTGTTGACCAAGGAAGAGCTCAAGCTGGCTTGGCTACATTTTGAGAGCAATGTCTCGAAGATAGATGGCTGGGAAGAGCCGATTACCGAAGGGCAAGTCACAGATTTCATTTTGAGACACTGCAAGATCATGGTCTGCCTCAACGATCTAAGCACAAGAGCCAAGCATGCCGACATAGGGCAAATAGATCGGTTTCATGTCCTGGTAAAAGCGTTACAAGACCAAGAGCCTTTCTCGAAAGGCGCCTGGGCTCATGTTCGTCGAACCATGGAACGCATCCGTAATTGCCTTCTCCCATCGTTGCAATAGGAAGCCTCACCAGAGAAGGAAGAAGAAGAAGTCATGGAAGCGCCCCCGAAAGGATAAAAGGGAGAAGGGTCTGGAGGTAACTCTGGCCCAACGAATCAAAGCTAAGGGTTCTTCCACCAAGACGAGCTCGTTGCCCTACGAGCCACCAAGAATTTTGTCAATTTTGTCACGTTGCATAGAGGGGTAGTAAAATCAAAATTTTTGTAAAGTATTTCTTTTAATTTCATGAATTTGTTCCCTTGTTTTTTTTAAAAACAACATTTTCGAGTATTGCAGCAATTTTGGCTTCCATCATTATCCCCCTTGTACATAGAATGGAGATGCAAGAGCTCGCTATTGAGCAGGCTAAGGAAAAGGGCTTCGCAGGAAAAGGAAGATAGCTTCGCCAAAAGAAAGAAGTAAGGGATGAAAATAGCTGCACACCTGAAGCATTTCAAGTAGCTACTTCGGGTGAAAGTTTTGTGAAGCGACATTCGAGCAGTCCAAAAGAACAACTTCGTCGAAGAAGGAAAGTCTAGATCACGGTCCGAGTTTGCTAAGGCGAGAAAACTACTTCGGACCCGAAGCATTTCAAAAAGTCACTTCGAGCGAAAATCTTGCGAAGCAGAAGTTGAAAGAGCACGAACATTGGAAAGTACTTTGCCAAAAAACCGTCGAAGCACCCACTTCGGCCCTCCCCACCAGTGAACCATTTCTACTTCACCAAAAGTAGCTACGAAGCATCTACTTCGGCTAGTTTTCATGTGAAGCACTTTCACCCGAAGCGGTAGCGGCCGTAAAGAACAAGACATTTTTTGAAGGCAAGAATGCACTTTGGCCAAAATACCCCCAAACCACAGTTTTGAGGGAGGATCACAGCGAAGCATTTTGAATACTCACCAGAAAAGCATCCACTTCAGATAGAGAACCTCGGCAAAGCGGTTCGACACGTCTTTCCAAAGAAGCAGCGAGAAATGAAGAGCCCCACCAAGAAGGAAGATCTACTTCAGCTCAAGACCATTGTGAAGCGGAGTTACAAAAAAAAATCTAGTGAAGCACTCCAAGGGCACACACTCCAAGCCGGGTATTTTTCGAGGCAATCAAGTGCCTCATAAATGCATTTTTACGTGCCTGACAACCTCGTTGCTCATTTTTGGCAATTGGAAATGAAGTATCAGTTCCTAAAGGAGAGCTCGACGAGCATGGTGGCCACTCGAGCACTACACCCAGAGGCCAAGGATGTCCAGGCGGCTCATTAATGAATGTTTCATTGACTGACCCGATCGTAGCTGCTAATTTTGGTAAAATATTTGAGAGCTCAGTCATGAGAGCCACGAAGAGCCGACTTCTCGGGTTTTGAAGATGTACTCCATTTTGTGCATTAATGGCTCAAAGGGTCGGGTCCTCTATAAAAACCTAGGCATTATAATGAAAAATGGGGGGAACTTTTTGCTAAGAAAGCTACTGTAACTTGAGTCCCTGCGATTAATACTAAAGACCTTTGAGCTCAATTTCTCTCTTATATGCTGCCTTCTGTGTTTATTTCTTTTATCTCTTTCTTCATTTGCATACTGTAATTCTGCATTCTGGATTTAGGTGTACGATTGGGGACGAAACCCTGAAATTTTCTCAAAGAATACATAGGAGAGGAAAATGTTGTATTAGTTTTCTTGTATGCCGCCTATGGATATTGTTTCTGTTATATTCACTTTGTCCTAATCGTCGTAATTTTGAACTCTGAGTTTCCACGAAATGGAAGGGTAATCCTGGAACTCGTCCAGAGGATACATAGGAAGGCTAATATTTTGTTCCTTTCATTTTATTCTTGGTGTTTCTTGTTGTTGTTTCAAGCTATTGGCCATAATCATGCTTCTGGTTCTTTCCCACTTTAAATTATCAACATCTCTTCCCTTACCCCTTTTATTTCCTTCTTGCACCCTTACTTTGTTTATTTATTTCCTGCACCCTTATCTTAAACACCGAAGTAGTTTAGTATAGGATCTGGCATTTCTTCGAATATTGGCATGAGGGGCATCTCTTCCCTTTGGCCTTTCAATGTTGGTCCAGGTCTAGGGCGCGTACACTTTCCCAAATCCTTTCCTGGGTAGATTTGATGACCAACAGGAACTTTCTATATTTAATTGGAAGAAGGAACTTTAAGAGGAATATATATGAGCTAAGAATTTGCATTGACCATTAGATATTCCTCAACAATTGGCACTCATATCCCACCCTAGATCAGCCACTTTTAGGGTGCTAATGTTGTGGGTCATTGATTCTCAATCCAATAGTCTACATGGTCCTTTCAACAAATAAAAGCATGGTAAAAAATAAAAGGCCCTCACAAGACTCAAATTTGGATACGTGACGACCAGTTAGGAGCCCAAGAAGAGAATTTCTAGTGCCAAAATGAAGGAGGTACGCCATTGGCCTAAGGAGGTTCCACATTTCCTAGGAACATGTGGCAAAAAGGAGCATTTAAGAGATTGGCTTTCATGAACCAACCTATTTGATCCAACCACATATCAATGTAGTGATCGCCTATCATACACTTGATACTACCCTACCAATTTATGCCATTTAGGAAGGTCATACTCACCACATCAACTAGTGGAGATTACAAAGGAAACTAGCAAAGTCTTGATAATGCAACTGTTTCAACACAATAAACAATGAGATATGACAACAATATCTTGTCATCCAAAGGCCCAAAATACCTCAAGCATTAATAGCCCTAGATCTAGAGACCTCAAATCTACTAACTGACAATATAGAAGGATTTTGGTTATAGAGTAGAGGATAATTTGCAGGCCTTCTACACAGGAGTTTTGGAGGGAAGGAACTCCCCTCTTAGCTTATAAATAGGCCCAAATTAGATTGTAAAAGTATCAAGAGTTGTATACTTGTTCCTAGTACTTGGCCTTGTAGGCTCTTCCTTTCACCCCCTTTTTTTTTATTGTAGTAGCTATAGCTTGAACCTTGCCTCTCTACCTAAGGACCATCAAACCCTCTAGACCTCATTATCTTGTAATCATTTCTAGCATGTTAATGGAAGCCATGATTAATTTTTCTGTCCTCCTTTCTTTTATGTGTTTTCAATTCTTGGAAATGTGTTTATTTGGTTGTGTTCATTTTATTTATAGATCAACAAATTTGATGTTCATTTATGGCTACTTATTGCAATTAGAAGTAGGGATTTTAATTATTGGTGCATTGCCCCTATAGCTTAGGTTTTAATTTATGCAAAGCATCTACTTTCCTTATGCTTTACTTTCATTGTAACTATTTTCCTTGTAAATCCCCTTGGCCTTAGCTTGTGGAGGTCATTATGCATTAAGCATTAATTTAGATGAGAAGTTAGCCTTAATTAAAAATCCTAGAGGTTGCCCTGCGAGTGATATTTTATCTATACTACTTTCTCCTATTCTGTTCTACATGAGGAATGGGTACTCCTAGCTCGTTAAGCATTTTGATAGGATGGACAAGTAAGTTCAAATATAATAATAGATTTTTCGAGCATGTCTGATAAGATGAGCTTCTATGTTTACCCCATAAAATATCGAAGAGTTCCAACTATGACCCTATTGAAGGTCATACTCCATCCGCTTGAAGAAGTATCAAGTAATTCACTTGTCAAATATGCTTGAAAAGATAAAGACTTTAAAGAAGTCATCCAAAAAAATATAGACCAATATTTTGATGGGGGGCTCTATCTCATGAGCTTTTTGAAGAAAAATCTCTCCACCTCATGACTCAATTCTCAAAGGAAGGGCCAAAAATTATATGAGTGAAAGGCCAATAACTAGATCCTTTGACCAAATCAATCAGAAAATTTTGGTCTCATCACTAAACTAAAGATAAAGAAGGACCTGATAGTGCAATATGGCAGTTGTAATACATCACCCTCCTAGAAATACTTTGGCATAGAATGATAGAGGTCCTTTAATTCCACTTGTGCCACCTGATATATGGGACCCAATTTCGCCTCATAACTAAGTCCTTACCTTACTTCTCAAGAGAATATTTTATCACTCCAACAGAACACTCGCAACACTTAGTGAGTTTATGTATTATGCATTTTATTGAAAAGCAAGATATAGCCTTGAGATTATTGGCAACTTCATTTCAAAGGATAGCTCATAAATGGTACCTTATTCTCATCCCATGATCAATCAAAAGCTAATACAAGTTGGCAAATCTTCTAATAAATAGATTGAGAGAAGGAAGATGAAGCATATTTGTTGGAATAACTCATGACCATCAAGAGGGTATCTATAGAGACAATGTATAATTTCAATGTCCAATTCCATAAGACTTGGCAAGGAATCCCCAATGAGATCCAACCACCTCTAGGTATGGCATTTATTTACTATCTAAAGCTTTCAATTCTAATATTGCAATGATGGTCAAGTCTAAGGGTGGGAATATTTAATGGAGTCCTATGAGATAGCCATTCAAGCTAAAAAGGACCTAATCCAAAAAGGAAATCTATACCCTAGACCACCTCTACCATTATTTCCTTTTATTTATATCTCTTATAATTTCTCTTTGACCATAAAACCTACCATTATTTTGACTCGTCCTACCACATACTCAGAGAAAAATAAATCTCCATCTTCTCTAGATACCAAAATAGATGAATTGTTCAAAACTATGAGGACCCTCTCTAATGGAGTCATAGCCCTAAAGAGGTAGTATAATATCCAAAGGTTTCCCTACCAAATTTATCCAAATGCTTCTTTCCAATTGGAAAATCCAAATGTTGACCACCTTCAATTGGAAACAACAAGTCTCCATTTCTTGCCAACAAAAATCTTGATCATTCTTAGGCCCCAACTCAGAAAATAGTACTTATGTCAGTCTCAATCCAAAAAATATCTAAAAACTCATCTAGGGACTTTGTTTCCATCCAGAATAACTATGTTGAAGATCCTAATGGTTGGTACTATCTTACTCTTGACTATCCATATTTCAACTATTATGTTTAAATGGAGTCTCAAGTTGTTGGGACATCTCCTTTTTTCCACAATATTGCACATTATCCTTAGTAAATTGTCCCAACGCTGTGTCTAGAACCTACCAATCATTATTTAACCACATCATCAACTTTCAATTCCCTAACTTGGAGCATACCTTTATTACCTAGGATGAAGTGGAATTATACATTATGTCGAATGAAGTAGGTCCCTCAAGCGAGAGGATGTAAATATGATTGGAATATAACACTTGGTACAAGAGGAGGGATATTAAATAGTAGGTGGTACCTAGCCTGACAGAGGTAATACTTTAGAGGGGAGAAGGAAACAATCAAAGGACTCCCCCAGTACAAGTTACACCAAAGAATTGGGTCTGAGTAGTCCAAACAGTCATAAGAGCTCCCTTTGAACCTCCGAGGTAACCTATTACAAATCTATCAAGGAAATTCTCATGACAAAAATTAATAGGTTTTAGATATCATCAACCATTCCAATATCCCCTTCTATCAGATCCTTCAACATGGTGGAGCACCTAAGGAAGTCGACAATAGTCATGCATGTTTGGGACATCCTCTCTATTCTAGAATAAATGAACTTGGAAGAGGCCCTAAAGAAGCAAAAAAAACTAAACAAAAAATGGATTCCTATCATGCTATAAATTTTAGACCCAAACCTATGATATTTTATCTAACACTGGTCTACAAAGATAAGTCAATACACAATTGCATGGTTGACTTAGGATCCAACACATTGGTTATGCCAAAAAATATAGTAGAGGAACTTGGCCTATCTCTAGAGCATGTTAACAATAGGGTGGTGCAGTTTGATAGCACCCCAATGTTAGTATTTAGGATAATTTTTGACCTTCCTTTGGCACTTTAAGCATGCCTTCACTTGACAGTTTTCCAAGATATGGCAATAATTGATCTCTTGACCTCATTTGGAATATGCCTCTCAAGAGACTTCATAGCTAATATTAGAGGATATCTATCACTGGACTAGACTCACATTCTACTTTGAACCAAGTATGATACCAAGTTTAAGATCTTATCGGAGCCCCTCCACATGTACGATATAGAATAAATTCCCTTCAAAAGAAGTGGATAAGAGCAAGCCTACTTGGTAGAAGAGTTTCCAGACTCTGACTACTTCATGGATGAGGTGCATTATCTAGAGCAATGGGTATTTGAGATATGGGAATTGGATCCTAATAAAGTATTCAAGCCAACTATTATGGGGTGACCTATCACCAGGTTTTCCCATGTACATAAAGTAAATATTATAAATGGTTCAAAAAAATGTGTGTATAGCAATGATGGGAAATCTATCAAAAATATTTTGATGCAAAAAGGGAAAAAAACTTAAAAAGTATAACTCTCAATGGTCTCAATCACTCATCTAATAAAAAATAAAATGTCCTTGTGCCAAAGGGGGCATAGCCTAATTTTAAAGGGGTCATCAACAACTCAAAAATCATATGTGACCTGTACACAGTGCCAATGTTAATGGTGATATATGACCTAATATCAGTTGATGGGATCTTAGGGAGGGATTCCCTACTAATCCATAATGAGCTACTTATTAGAAGGTCATGATGGATAACACCTAGAAGGTACATGTCAAATTCAAGAATGGATGAAGGAGATTCATACAATTATGTGACTCTAATGGCTAGGATTCTTGAGCAAGTGCCAAAGGGCACCATGGGCCTTAATTGAAATCCCACCAGAGCTAAGGTAGAAGTTAAAACATTGACCCAATTATCAAACCTCCTAAAACAAATCATGATGTCATATTCTATGAAATAAATTAAATGATTAGTCATTGACAATCATAATATATGGGTGGACATCCTCATGAGATTCAATACTCGTCGCACCATAGACCTATAATATAGGAGAAGATACTACCATAATGAACACAAGGAAATATAGTGAATTACCACATCATTGTTAAGTTAGCTGCACAAAATTATGACATGTTCGATGGAATTAACCTACAAAAGGTAGGTTTTTCTTTCAAGTGTACCTCTATAGAGGGGAAAAACCACCCTACCACGTACAATTCCCAAAATTTGGATCCACAAGAGAGAAACCTTTGGGTTGAACCACGGGGAATGTGTTGTTCTCTGCACTCAATGCTAAAATGGGAGAAGGGTTCACCAAGAATGGCTTTAAGGACTCATTCCAAGTCCACAGGAATATCAAGAATATTTGATATATTTGGTTCAAGATAAACACCTAGATTTGGTCTTTCTAGATCTATGCTATTAAAAGATAAAGGACAATGCAAAAATACAGAATGCGGGAATACAAGATATAATCCTATAATGATTCTTCCTTTTTTAATGCTTCTCTAACCCTAGGGTTTCAAATAGAAAATTTTTAAGCAAGGGCTCAAGAAGAGATGCACAAACAGAATTAACCCTAAGTGCACATTATATGTTGTTTATCTTTCAAATGCCCATAAAATAATTAAATATACTTAATAAAATCATATCTAGGGTTTATAATAGAAATACAATCACTCAACAATAAACCTAAAAGACTAATCAGAATACTTAGCTTATATTTTGATTTATCCTTTATCTTATCTCTTTGTCCAAAGATATTGATAATACCTATTCCTGCAAGATAACTCAACAAGCACTTGAAAATGGAATTAGCATTAGGGATCCTACTTAGGCCACTATAAAATAGTTCTTGGAGGTGCAATAGTCAAGACCCCTAGGTCCTTTTAGCTGACCTTTGATAATTAAAAGTGAAAATTGACCTTTGGAGGAAAATAAGCATTAATGCAACACAGTAGAATAGAATGCACATATCAAAGAACATAATATGCCACTATGCTCTAGATGAAATTTAGAATGTAATAGAGAAAATAGGGATAGCATATTACCCCTAGTTTGGTCTCAGGCGAAACCATGTCCCGTAATGGGCGACCATGATAACACCAGGTGAAGTCATGCCCCATCAAGGATTGGGTATGATTTCACATAAACTAGGTAAAATATAAAATATGAATGTAGAAGTCTAATCATGTGTTTCAAAAAACCTGAATGTGCATGCAGAAGAGCAAATTCACTTGGCAGAGAGTGCAAAAGCAAAACAAAAGGGTTTTAGATCTCTCAAATGGTCAATCTCTCCTTACGGCTCCAACAACAATCCACCAAGAGTGAAGAAGAACAATGCAGTAGACAATCAAACTCCAAACTTCAAATTTGCTTGCAAGATAAGAATAAAAAGGATGCAGACCAAACAAAAACACTTTGCAAAATCAAATACAAGCAATAAAATCATTAAGTGTCGAATAAAATGAGCATGTGTTAACTTGTGTGTTATTGTGTGTGAAAAATGAATTCAAACCCTCCTTATATAGCGGATTTAAAGATGCAAAGAGTAGGAAAATCAAGAAGTTTTGACGTAGAACATGCCAACCCCAAAAAAATAGGGTTTTAATGCGTCAAACCCTCAAAGGGTGAAATCGCACCCCATTCAGATCGACCACAATATTGCAATGCGAAGTCACACCCTATCAAGGACCAGGTGTAATTTTGCATAAAGAGGTAAAACAGGAAAAACAGAGGGAGGAAAGCCTTGTCCTTGCCCTAGGCAAGTCTAAGAGGTCCCCCTAGAGGGCTTAGAGAATATTGCACACTAAAGTGGGTCAATTTTTTATGTCTACATTTTCCCCCTCTTTAACGCATTTATGTCCTAATAAATGTGTCAAAAAAGAGATGTAAAAACCCACAAACAAAAAATGATGAGCAAAAATGAGATGGTTGGTTTAGAAAAAAGGGATGGTACAAAAATGATGTTATTCCAAACACTTCCAAATGTTGCACATAAATCAAGGCATTAGGGACATTAATACTTCTAAGTCCAGGGTGCCCTCTCAAATTTTATGAGGGACATGATCCTCATAAAAATGCGAAAAGGTAGACTCAAAAGAAGAAGAAGAAGCGAGAAAAACCAAAAGAGAGAAAAGGTGCAAAAAAAATAGGGTTAAAAAGTGAAAAGGGGGTAAAACCTAATTCATTTTAACCGTGTGAGGAAGAAGAAAGGGGCTCTGGAGAAACGGAGGAGATGGTGCTATGGATATACCATTCATAAATCATGAGGGGTGAAGCCAGCACGGAGGTGGAGCGGGCATGTAGGATCGAAAACCCTTCCTTGCATGTCAATTTTTTTCTATTTTTTCATGAATTTTAGTGGTTTTCTACCAAAATCGATGGTTTTCCCATGTACAACCTAGGCACGATCTCATTGACCGACCACGATTTCATGTTGGGAAGTAGTGGCAAAATCATGCTTAGTGAAAATTGACCAGGTGGGATTTTACGAAAATGTGCTTGGCGAGCATGATTTCGTGAAAACGCACCTGGTGAGTGCGATTTCACTGGAAAAAAAAAAGAGAAAAAGGAAAAGAAAAGAGAGGAAAAAAAGAAAAGGGAAGGAAGAAAAGGGGAAAATTAGGTAAGCAAACAACTTTAAATATGTAGAATTTGACTATACAAGTTGAATATAGGGATAGTGTGTATGATGTTGCTCAAATTGTGGAGTTGGGAGCACATAGCGGTGCAGATACCAGATGCACTATCAGGTCCATTGCCCAGTCTGGAGTGACCAACAACATATAGGTGGCCCAGATCCTTAGAGAAGGTTGCAAGGACCTACATCAAACTTTTGCAACTAACCTGACAGAAGATCATATCTGATAAGATACCTAGTAGGATGTATAATTATCCCATGTGGGGTGTAATGTAAGGATAAAATATATATATTAGGTGAGTGCTACCCTTGATAGGGTTTTAGAGAAGAAAACAAGCTAGTGAGTGTGTGCAGTTGTGCCAAAAGATGACTTTGAAAAGAAATAAATAAAGCATATGTATTTCCTTGTTAAAATCAAAGGAAGACAAAGAAAAAGAAGGCAACAAAAAAGCAATAAGAAAATATTAACGAGCTATCACCCTTGATCTAAGAGATACTCTCACTATTTCCAATATCAAGGAAGATAAAACTTGAAGAGGCAAAAAGCAAGAAAGAAAACTAAAGAAGAAAGCCCTAGGTGGGGATCTTACTAGGCATCAGAATCCTAGAGATATTGCAATGCATGTGAGGTACAACCTAACTAGGTATCATCACATGCCATTATTGCAAGATCCCTATAAATATATATGATCAATCAATCATGAACAAGCAATCATGCAAAATATGGCATTCAGGCATGCAAGTTGGATTAATGTCAGGCAAGCAATGCAAAAGGATGACAAACAATAATGCAATATGAACAAGCATATGGATGCAATGGAAATGCATAGCTAAATGATGATTAATTGAAAAATATATATTTTTATGTTTTATTATTAAGTAATTTGAATAACTTAATCTAATCAAGCAAAACAAAAGGCGACACAACATCTAAATGTGTCGCCTATCTTAACAAAAAGGACAGGCGTGCCATGGGTTTTTTTGTCAAAAAATCTCTAAAAGGCAATTTATCTCGATAATTAGAATTACGGAGAGGATCCTTCATAGCTTTTTCTTTGGCAACCATAGCACGATAATCAATGCACTCATGAACATAACCATTATTTTTAACATAAGGAGGAGCAATTCCTAACTTCGCAAGATCACTATAGGATAGTGAAGTAGGATCCTTTGCTAAAATAGAAGGTTTACTTTTAGAACACATAAAATAAATCATATTGCAAAACAAGACATCAGAATAATAAGGTGAACCATCATCCTCATCACCCACTCCTAAATTTTGATAATCCATTTATTCAACATAAGTCATAAGATGATCATCATTATCAAATGGTAAATTTTGGTCTTTAATAGGTGCAAAACCTATGCCACATCTCCTAGGCCATATTTTGACATCCAAAGGCTCTTGAATGCCATTATATTTTGGCCCCAAGCCTTTACCTACATATCCTATACTAGATAGGATATGTTTAGGAAGTGAATAATCATTGCAAAGGTAATAATAAGCAAAAGAACGCTCAATGGGAGAGGGGTTACTACCACGTATCTTATCCTCGAGGGTATTTCCTATGAAGCTAAAGGTACATGTACCAAAGTGTACAACATCACCTTTCTTATGGGGCAAACCCATGGATCTTGGTGATGGTGGTAGCTTGGCTAGATCCAGAAGAGGTGATTGAAGAAACTGATTATCATGATCCTGAGATGAATAATTTAAGATATGTTCCACACTCATTTTTAAATTTTGAAATTGTTCTGATATCTTAGATGAGGAATGTGGAGAAACCATTAAAGATATTGAGGGACATAGGTAAAACTCAGATCGAGCTCGCTCTACAATTGAACAAAATTCAAATGGTTGAGGGTCTCCCGAAATGGTGATAACTTGATTCTTAAACTCAAAGTTGAGACACTGATGAAGAGTATAAGGGATAGCCTTCATTGCATGGATCCAAGGTCATCCAAGAAGAAGATTAAAATATGCAGGATAATGTACCACATAAAACAAAGTGTCCAATATTTTAGGCCCAACTTTGAGAGGAAGAGATATGACACCACAGGCTTCTTGGGAATCATTGTTTAAAGATTTTATGATGATATCAAATTTTGTTAAGTCTTCCTCTATTAATCCAAATTTTTGAAAGAATTGATATGTACATAGATTGAGGGAAGAACCATTATCAATCAGAATTCTTTTGATAAAAGTATCTGAAGAACACAAGCTTATACTGAGAGAGGGGTGAACAGTATAAGACCACTTTTTACTTTTCTTTCCCAATCAATATTATGTAATGTATCAATCGCAATATCAATAGTAGTAATTAAATTAATGCACAAATCACCACACACAATAGAGACACCAATTTAATGTGGTTCACCCAATTTGGGCTACTCCACGAAGAAAATATTTCACTAAAATTTTCTCAACAAATCTCTTGGGAATCCTTTCCCTATTACAATTTTTATGGATCTCTTTCCAAAGGAGACACCAATCCCTTAATCAATTTTGTGGATCTCTATACACAGGAGAACTCCTTCTCCTTTGCTCTAGTTGGTGATCTTCTAGAAGAACTTCTGCCTCCATTGCATTGGCTTATAGATATCTATCCACTAAATACTTCTACCCTCACTCAGAAGACCTATCCTCACTACCTTGGATGATGGACCTCTATCCACTAGAGACTGTCATCCTCTATACTCTATCACCTCCAAAGCTTACTCTCAACTCTGTCTCAAATCTGCACTAAACATAGTCCTTCGATCTAACAAAAATCTTCTCAATATATGTGTTTGATATGCACTAAACAGTCCTTCGATATAGCACAAATCTGCTCAATCTATGTCTTTGATCTGCACTAAACACAGTCCTTCGGTCTAGCACAAATATAATCTATATTTGTCCTCAAATTTGCACTAAACACAGTACTTCGGTCTAGCACAAATATGTCCAATCTCTATCCTCAAATCTACACTAAACATAGTCCTTCGATCTAGCACAAATATTTCCAATATCTGTCCTCAAATATGCACTAAACATAGTCCTTCGGTCTAGCACAAATCTATCCAATCTCTATCCTCAAATCTGCACTAAACATAGTTCTTCGATCTAGCATAAATCTGCTCAATCTCTATCTTCAAATCTACACTAAACACAGTCCTTCAATCTAGAAAAAATCTGCTCAAACTCTATCTTCAAGCCTTTAAGACAAAGCTTGACTTAATAACAATTCAACTCTGCTAGATCTGCTCCAAACTTTAACCCAAGGTTTGAACAAATCAATCAATCAACTTTGCTCTCAAGTCTTCTCAAAGACTTGTCTTAACTCTGCCCTGTAATATTCCACAAAATCTCACTCTCATCTGTCCATAGGTCCTCTCTAGAACTTGTCCGATCTGATCAACAAGTCTTCACCAAGACTGACCTCAAATCTACTCAACAAGTCCTCACTAGAACTTGTCCACTCTGCTCAACAAGTCTTCGCCAATACTTACCTCAAATCTTCATTGTAAGCTTCCACAAAAGTTTACTTAACACAACTCAATCCTCTTCAATCACATCAACAAGTTTTACATAGGATCTAGTTCAATCTTATAGAAACCTATAGAGAATTTTTAGAGACTCAATATGCTTCACACTCACAACAATGCTCAATCACTTTCAATTTCTCTTTTAAATTAATTCAAAATATAGAACAATTTGTTTTAGAAAACTTGAACTATCACTTCAACACTTCCACTTGACTAGGATTATACAATTCCACTCAATCAATCACTCAATGAAACACCCCTTGCTTACAAACCCTAGTCCAAGCATATGAACACTCATTCACTTATTTCCAACAAAACAATCTCACATAACAATGATACTCATGATCTTGCACAAACCCTAGTTCAATATAGTTCTCAACTTCACATAACAATAATACTCATGATTTTGCACAAACCCTAGTTCAAGCATATGAAAGCTTTACTTCAATATTTCCAACAATGTTTATCAAACAAGATTTTTTGTCATCAACTTTCACTCAAAAAAACCTTTAACAATCAAACTCAACAATGCTATCAAACAACCCTTTTCACTTTAACTTAGCATTCACAACATCCAACAATCACTCACAAGGAATATGTGCCCATACCTTTTTGTTTGATGAAGAATTTCCCTTAAAACCCTTTTATCCTTAGTGGGAATTGAATCCATGCTACACTTCCACCATCACCCTAGTCGTGGCTCCAACAGTCATGTGAGCTAGGTGCTCACCTTGGAAGCAAGGAGCACCACATGCTCTATATGCTTCCCTTTGGCACCTAAACCAAAAAGAGTGTGTTGCTTCCTTTGGTGCCCAAACAAAACCTTCACCAAAACTACCACTAAGATTTGATCATGGGTCCTCCCACTTGCCAAAGCCCTAAGTCACACCTGCTTTCCACCAGGACAACCCGTCAGATGGATTTGAGGATTAGAGCCTCGCCAACCTTGTTCCTTCACTAGCGCACACAAGACAAAAAAAATGTCTTCTTCCTCACACGAAAATCATAGAAATAGTAGGCTTAGAGTAATTCAAACGAAGGTAAGTTCTTTGCCACTAAGGCATATGGTATTTATACCATTATGCCACCAAAATATTAGACGTCGATGGAGGGATTTATTCATGACGTCGGTGCAATTCTTTTTGCCTTAAAACCCTAACTTTAGGGTTAATTAAATTGGATTATAATTTAACTAATAATAAAATTATTATAATTAACTTATAATTAATTTAATAACCATAGGGTTAGTTAAATTAAATTACAAATTAATTTATAATGAAATTATTATAATTAATTTATAATTAATTTAATTACTTTAGGTCTTTCCATTAGACCTTTAATATTATAATAAAATATTATAATATTATTTTTCTTGGGCCTTCTAACTTCTCCTGTAGACCTTATATGATCACCTTCTTATTTCTAAAACTAACTCTTGAAATCCTTACTTTTGCACTGCTCACTGAAACTGACTTTTGACATCAATGACAACTAATCTTGCTCATATTTCCAACAATATCCCCCTTTATCATTGATGGCAATCCATTTTCCTTTTACCATTCCTTTTACCTTTTTTTGTTATGCTCCACCTAAGAAATTGCTCCCCCTGACTGAATGTTCTCCCCCTAACTCAAATATCTCCTCCTTTTTCATCAATGGCAAAGGGTCACCTTTGGAGCTCGGGCTTAAGAATGATACTCTTAGCTTAACCCCTCCCCCATCTCCTCTTGAGGTGGTTAATTTTTGGGTGGGAGTATTTCTACTCCCATAATGCATTGATCTTTTCCTTTGTCCACTCTCCTCCTCATCTGATCTTTCTGATTCCTCTGACTATTTTTGTTCCTGCTTGTCTCTAGAATTTTTGCTCTATACCACTTTGTTGTATGTCCATCATTATTGCACTTATAACACTTAATATTGTTATTCCTTGGAGGTGTAAATGTCTTAGGATTTCTCTTGGTGAAGCCATATCTATTCCTATAATGAAACCTGCAATTCATTGCCTTGTGACCAAACTGATTACAAGAGTAGCAACACCCTTGAAAACGTTACCTATTGTTGAAGCTTCCATATTCCTATTTTCCACGTGTCTTGCACTATGTAGCCTTGTATCCAAACCTGTGACATGAAAAACATCATCCATTGAAACTACCTTGCCTTGACCTCATTGGTCTTTTAGTTTCTTTTACCTTGTGTTGGTTTATGTTCCATTTGTTCCTCATTTGTGCATTGTTCCTTTCTTTGTTGAACTTTCTATTATCCACCTATTCATCAGAAGTTTAAATTTTTATTACACTCTCTTCTTCTGATGTTTCTTCTTCTTCAAAACATGGGATTTACTCCTCTCTATGGTTCTTTTGTACCTGTTCAAAACCAAGTCCTATTTTTCTTGCTATAGGTTTTTGTATCTTGATAATCTTATACAAATTATTTGAGCTTCTCTCAAACCTGTGTACCCTATCCTTAGACTCTTTTACTTCCTTCCTTAGTGAAGCTACTTCATGCTCTAACATTTCACATTCTAAGACCTTTGCTTCTAAATTATCTTTGAACTTCCTTGTATTAGCCATTGACTTATTTATATCCTTTATAAGCTTTCCTTTCTCTTCATCACATTCTTGAAACTGAAGCTTAAGTTGGGAGTTTTGCTTTCTTACCTTCTTTAATGCATCAAGAGCATTAATAAGCTCTCCCTCAAGATCAACTTCTCCCTTCTTTGATTCTTCCTCTATTTGTTTGTATTTGAAAACATCTTCATTCTTTTTTTACTTGTCTTCTATAGGATCACCTCCTTCTTCTTCTAGTGCCATAAGAAGATTCTCTTCTAGTCCTTCAAATTTATCTTCATATTCATTATCATTGAAACTGAATCTATTCTTTATACAACTATCCTCAAGATGACCAAAGTTACCATATCTAGAATATTTGAGGATTATTGGTGTCCTTTTACTAACCACTTCTTTTTTGTTTGCCATAAATAGAACTTCATCTCTATCATTATCTAAGAAACTGTCATCACTATCACTTGAGCTCTTACCTACCTTCTCTGCATAGAAACTCTTCTTATACCTCTAGAAAAAAAAATTCCCTTGTGTACCTTGTCCATCCCTATTTTTCTTTTGGTTCCTGTGCCTTCCTGCATCCATGTTATTATGATCATGTTTCTCATCACCACTGTTATTTCCAGCTTCTGGACAATCAGATGCATAGTGACCATATTTTCTACATTTAAAACATCTAACTGATTTTGTACCTTTGTACTTTCTTGATTCCTTGTTCCTTTTACCATAATTAGCTTCTTCATCACTGGATATCTCATTGCTTGAATCTGACTTCTTACCCTTAGTCTTCTTAGTGGCTTTAAATTATGCTTCTTTCTAGGTAATAGGTTCCTCTTTTATTCTTATCTCAAATGATGTGAGAATGCCATGTAATTCATCTCTTGTCAAAACATCAATATCTTTTGACTCATCTATAGCTGAAATATTTTCATTAAACCTTTTTGGAAGTGACCTTAGAATCTTATCACACACATCAGGTTCTAAAACTTCAAGCCCAAGTCCTTGCATGGAGCTAACAAATTCATCCACACAAAGTAGATATGAAGAAATATTTTCTTCATCCTTCATTTTTAGATCTTTAAATGCTCTTTTGAAGTTTTGTAACTTGACCCTTTTGACCTTTTTATCTCCTTCATATATGCCTTACAACTTATCCCAAATTTTCTTTGCTGATTTACAATGCATAATATTTATAAACTTTGTTTCATACAAGCCCTTTTAAATTGAATTCATTGCTCTTGAATTATAATGATGTAGAATCTTACCATATTTATCTGTAGGTGGAGTAGCTGGTGGTGTGTATCCATTTTCAACTACTTCCCATTATTCATTTCCAAGTGCCATTATATGAAACTTCATCCTTGTGCTCCATAGTGTATAATTGTTCCCATCGAATAATGGTGCTGAATTTCTTGAGGATCCCCTCTGAGAATCCATCTGTATTCTTGTAAGCTTTTCCTTCAAGCTGTTAAACTCTTTCGAAGGAACATGGTCTGATACCAATTGAAGAACTCAAGCTTATACTAAGAGGGGGTGAACAGTATAAGACCACTTTTTACTTTTCTTTCCCAATAAATATTATGCAATGTATCAATAGCAATATCAACAGTAATAATCAAAGCAATGCATTAATCAGCACATACAATAGAGACGCCAATTTAATGTGGTTCACCCAATGTGGGCTACTCCATGGAGAAAATATTTCACTAAAATTTTCTCAATAAATCTCTTGGGAATCATTTCCTTATTAAAATGTTTATGGACCTTTGTCCAAAGGAGACACCAATCCCTTAATCAATTTTGTGGATATCTATCCATAGGTAACTCCTCCTTTACTCTAGTTGGTGATCTTCTAGAAGAACTACTGCCTCCACTGCACTGGCTTATGGATCTCTATCCACTAAAGACTCCTACCCTCACTCATAAGACTTGTCCTCACTGCCCTGGCTAATGGACCTCTATCCACTAGAGACTATCATCCTCTATACTCTATCACCTCCAAAGCTTGCTCTCAAATCTATCTCAAATCTACACTAAACATAGTCCTTCAGTATAGCACAAATTTGCTCAATCTCTATTTTTGATCTACACTAAACACAGTCCTATCTAGCACAAATTTGCTCAATCTCTATCCCTGATCTGCACTAAACACAGTCCTTCGGTCTAGAACAAATATACTCAATTTTTGTCTCTGATCTAAACTAAACACAGTCCTTCGGTCTAGCACAAATCTGTCCAATCTCTGTCCTCAAATTTGTACTAAACACAGTCCATTGGTCTAGCAAAAATATATCCAATCTCTATCCTCAAATCTGCACTAAACATAGTCCTTTTGTCTAGCATAAATCTATCAAATATCTATCCTCAAATCTATACTAAACACAGTCCTTCAGTATAGAACAAACCTATCCAATCTGTGTCCTCAAATCTGCACTAAACACAGTCCTTCAGTCTAGCACAAATCTGCTCAATCTCTGTCTTCAAATCTACACTAAATATAGTCCTTTGATCTAGAATAAATCTGCTCAAACTCTATCCTCAAGCCCTAACACAAAGCTTGACTCAATCACAATTCAAATATGCTAGATCTACCAAAACCTTAACCCAAGGTTTGAACAACTCAACCAATCAACTCTACTCTCAAGTCTTCTCAAAGACTTGTCTTAACTCTATATTGTAAGCTTCCATAAAAGCTCACACTCATCTATCCACAAGTTCTCTTTAGAACTTATCCAATCTTCTCAACAAGTATTGATTAAGACTTACCTCAAATCAACTCAACAAGTCCTCACTAGTACTTGTCCACTATGCTCAACAAGTCTTCACCAAGACTTACCTCAAATCTTCATTGTAAGCTTCTACAAAAGCTTATTTAACACAACTCAATCCTATTAAATCACATCAACAAGTTTCACACATAATCTAGTTCAAGATTACAAAAAAATATGGAGAATTTTTAGAGACTCAATATGCTTCACACTCACAAAAATGCTCAATCACTTTCAATCTCTTTCTCAAATAAATTTAGAATATAGAACAATTTGTTTTACATAACATGAACTATCACTTCAACACTTCCACTTGACTAGGCTTATACAACTCCACTCAATCAATCACTCAATGAAACACCCTTAGTCCAAGCATATGAACACTCACTCACTTATTTCCAACAAAATAATATCACATAACAATGATACTCATGATCTTGCACAAACCCTAGTTCAAGATAGTTCTCAACTTCACATAACAATGATACTCATGATCTTGCACAAACCCTAGTTCAAGCATATGAAAGTTTTACTTCAATATTTCTAACAATGCTTATCAAACAAGGTTTTTTCATCAAATTTCACTCAAAAAAACCTTTAACATCCAACAATCACTCACAAGGAAGATGTGCCCATACCTTTTTCTTTTATGAAGAATTTCCCTTAAAAACCTTTTGCCCTTGGTGGGAATCAAACCCACATTGCGCTTCCACCAATGCCCTAGTCGTGGCTCTAACTGCTGTGTGATCTAGGTGCTCACCTTGGAAGCAAGGAGCACCACGTGTTCTATATACTTCCATTTGGCACCAAACAAAACCTTCACCAAAATTGCCACCAAGATTCGATCTCGGGTCCTCCCACTTGCCAAAGCCCTAAGTCACAACCGCTTTCCACCAGGACAACCCGTCGGATGGATATGAGGCTTAGAGCCTTGCCAACCTTGTTCCTTCGTTGGCGCACACAAGACAAAAAAAACTTTTGTCTTCTTCCTCACACGAAAATCATAGAAATCGTAGGCTTAGAGTAATTCAAACGAAGGTAAGTTCTTTGCCACTAAGGCATACGGTATTTATACCATTATGCCACCACAATATTAGATATCGACGAAGGGATTTATTCATGATGTTGGCGCATTTCTTTTTTCCTTGCAATCCTAACTTTAGGGTTAATTAAATTATATTATAATTTAATTAATAATAAAATTATTATAATTAACTTATAATTAATTTAATAACCATAGGGTAAATTAAATTAAATTACAAATTTATTTTAATGAAATTATTAAAATCAATTTATAATTAATTTAATTACTTTAGGTCATTCCATTAGACCTTTAATATTATAATATTATTTTTATTGGGCCTTCTAACTTCTCTTGTAGACCTTATCTGATCACCTTCTTATTTCTGAAATTGACTCTTGAAATCCTTCCTCTTGCATTGCTCATTGAAATTTACTTTTGACATCAATGACAACTAATCTTGCTCATATTTCCAATAGTATCCCCAATAAGTGTAGTGATGTAAAGTGAAGAATCTTCTTGCAAGTTTGAGGAAGGTTTATCATCATCCAAAAATGAGATATGATGTATCCCAAGAGAACCTGCGACATCCACTATAGCATTGGGTGAACAAACTGTTGTTTTAAAAATTCCATCAAAGCATCTCTATGGCTAGGAGAAGTTTGAAGGAGCTCTAAAATTGATATCTTTGCAGGATTACTGACCAACTACTTTTGGAGTTCAAATGAAACCTTAGGTTGTGGTCTCAACACAATAGGTGGAATACCTGTGTCTAAATCTTTTCCTTTATTATTTTTCAAAATTGAACTAGGTTGTAACACAGAATTTTGTCCTTGCTGGGGATGCTGAGTTTGAGCTTGTCTTCTTGTCCCTCCACTCTATGATATGCATAATGTTGACTTACCTTATACTAATGAATTGTAGTATCCGGTTGTCTAATAGGAGGTAACTCGATTGCCTTAGCTTCTAAGAGTTGTTTCAAAATTGCTTCCATTGACATATTAAGCCTTATAAAATTTCTTTATGGAGGTTTCTGAAGTACTATATTTTGTAGGTTGTTAGTAACATTGTTAACAGGCCTATTATCCGTTCCACTATCACCTCTTGTATGCTTATTCTTTTGTTGGGACTCAGTAGGTTTCTCTTCCTTAACTTTGAGTTGACCTCTCCTGTTGAGGGCTTGTTCTACTTTCCTTACTAATTCAATTGCTTGATCAAAAGATGAAATAGTAGTAGTCTCTAATGCATAAGATAGTTGTTCTTGTAAATTACCAGTAAATATCTCAATCATATCTTTAGGAGGTAAAGTATATCTCAAATTTCCAACTAAACTTCTCCAACAAGCCAAAAATTCTGAAAAGATTTATTCTTTATTTTGTTTTAAATTATACACATCTTTCATTGTCACTTCTTTCTCAATGTAAGCACCAAATTGCTGAACAAATAATTCTACTATCTCTTCAAAAATCTTTAATGAATAATTAGGCAACCAATAGTACCACTCTATTGCCATGCCACCAAGAATCTTAGGAAATGTTTTAAGTAACAACATATCATCATAGATGAGATCATGACAAGTTGTTCTAAATATTCTTAAATGCTCAATTGGATATTTTGTCCCCTTGTAAATAGAAAAAACTGGCATAGGGAAATGCTTAGGATAAGGCCTAGCAACAACAATAGGATCCAATGGTTGATTACATATTTCCTTATAAATGTAAGTAAAACTTGAAGGCTGAATCATCTCAACTTTGGAAACCAATTGCTTTACCATATTTGTTAAATTGTGCACTTCTATATTACTGTCATGCATTGTTCCCACATTCCCTAAAGGTGTAACATATATGTTTTGAGGAACCAATACTTGACTTAAATTGGAAGTATGGATATTATTGTTATAGGTGGCACCTTGTGAAAGTGGAAAACTAACATTAGGAAGAATAGAAGTAAAAGTGTTGATATTAGAATATTGAGGAAGAAATTGAGAATACTTTTGAGTGATACTACTAATTGGAGGAGCTTGCATATTCCTTCCAATGTTGGTGGTTGTAGTAGTATCAATATTTGAGTTCAACTTATCAAGATGTACTGATTTTGACAAGGGGTTTTCTTGATTAAGCATAGGGGAGCTTATTGGAGGAGGTGGAGGAGTCTCATCCCTTTAAATGTGGGATTCTCACTCCATACCTCCCAACATTCTATCCCTATTAGCTTTCTTAAAATCCCAAATATGCTCAAATGATGAAAAGACAAAGCTATTGGTGAGCAGAAATTACGTTCCAAAAAATAGTCATTTCTCTTCCATAAATTATCAATCCGGTAAGTCCGTAAACTTTCGAGTGTCATGCATAGTATATGCCTGTAGTGTTGGGGAATAAATCTGATTGTACCTTATTTAGTTTGGTGGGGGATGTATGTGCATTTTGATTTCAGCCAAACTAAATAAATCTAAGTGCAGAGAATTAAATAAATAAATTACAAACTAAATTAAAGTGTGGAAATTAAAATACAGAAAACTAAAATACGGACAACTAAATGTGTGAAAATTAAAACACAACAATAAATAAAGCAATAAACTTAATCTAATGAAAACAAATAACAAAAATTAAATAGGGGAGGACTACTACAGGGAGTGGGCCCAAGCTCCCGTAGATAGTCCGCCTAGCTAGCTGCGTAGATCTTTCTCAAATAAGAGGAATTACACTCTTAATAAATTTGACAAGAAATAAAATAGAATAATTTCTCCATAAAATTAATCATCCTTTCTCTCAGGGAAGACCTATGCATTTATACAATGCACAACCTTCCTCTGTTACAAATTTAGGCAAGTCTATTTCAGACTTGCAGTTATAGTAGATATGCAATGAATATTGCATCCGTTCAATTATAACAATCATATATTAATTAAAATAGTCACACACTAATTTTACCCTCTTGTAGGATAAATCAGGCGTGTTCTATTTTATCATAACAAAATATGTTTGGCAACAACAAATCTATTCGGGTGGTTGTCCTTCTTAGCGACTAATGGATCTGGTTCATCCTATTGTCTGTTATGCATATCATTTGTTGGCAAATCACTACGTTGATTGGTTCATGAGCGTGAGAAGGAATGCTCACCTTACAAAGTGAACCGCCCAATCAAAAAATAATGGATGATTTATTCTATTTTAATAATATTGCATAAAATAAAATATCTCCCACATTGATCGTTGGAAAAATCGTTGCTCTTGGTTCATCCGTGAGCATGAAATAATAATGCTCATGTTACAAAGGTATCCAACCAATCAAATAATAGAAGTGTTCATTCTATTTTAAGAATAGAATATCTCCCTTTTTGTCTTCACGTGCAACCTCCTCCTTAGCCCACTGGTCAACCGATCAAAGCTGACTTGGTAAATCTTGCAAAGTATGGAGGCATGGAGGCACCTACTTTTGTTGGGCACCTTCTTCATAAGGAAGGCGCCTACTTTTGTTGGACTCCTTATTTATAAGAAAGGCACCTACTTCTGATGGGCACCTTCTTCATAAGAAAGGTGCCTACTTCTGCTAGGCGCCTTCTTTATAAGGAATGCGTCTACTTCTGTTGGGCGCCTTATTTATAAGGAATGCACCTACTTCTACTGGGAACCTCTACTTTTGTTGGGTGCCTTATTTATAAGGAAGGTGCCTACTTCTGTTGGGCGCCTTCTCCATCAAGAAGGTGCCTACTTCTATTGGGTGCCTTCTCCATCAAGAAGGCGCCTACTTCTATTGGGTGCCTTCTCCATCAGGAAGGTGCCTACTCTCATGCCTTAGTCTCTGAAAGCAGAAGTATGCCAGGTCCAAGTGGATGTAGACTGGAAAACACCAGATTAGTACCAACACTTGCATTTATACACAGTTTCCACTAAAAACACCAATCAAGCATAATACTGGATTTTCTATCAATTATATGCATAAGTTATATAAAAATACATCTCACATGCTAATTAAATCAGTGATAATGCCCCTTAATAGTGTATATAAAATGAGCATTTTTGGTGCTCATCATCCCCCCATGCCTAACATGTGCCACGCCCTCATGGCACCAAAAACTGAAGTTATCCCTCGCACAAGCTGACCATGCCTAAATATTGTCATGTCCTCGTGACAACAGCCCTCGAGATAATAATACATATATTTTTTTTCTTTTTTTCTCTTCTCTCTTTTTTTTCTTTTTTCAATGGCCTTCAACATCTCTGTTTTTCATCCATGGAGCGCTACTATGTATTATATATATATATATTTTTAGTGAGCGTTGTTATTTTTCTTCCCTTGAGCACTGTTGCATCAGCAGAAGTAAAAATACACCATGGCTGACCATCAAACTATGGGAAAACACCAAGACCAGATTACCATGCTACCGTGTAATTATTAAAATCGATGGATTGCAAATCTGTTGAAGTCAAGGTGTTGAAGCCAGCCGCGTAAAATATTTTTCGGTTCATTGTTGTCTTTTGCACTCCACCATATAGATTTCTCATGATGCAACAATGGAGCAAGGCCAAATCTATTCGTGCATATGCCATAGTTTTTTTCTTTTGTATTTTTATTTCTTTTTTTTAATTATTCCAGGGCAATAATTTTTTTCATCTGAGGCATGTCATACGGCTGGGAGATTTCAACAAAAATAATTTACAGGGGCACCTACTGATATTAGCATGGAAATTATTTTTAAAATAACCATACACATAATTAACAAAAAAATATCAGTATATACCTGGGTGAATTTCACAGATTCCATGTAGATGATGTTGGTGGTGCGAAATGTTTCCATGTTGCCTGTACGTTGGTGCTCCTAGAGAACTTATATATATATATATATTTATTTATTTGTTATGCCATGAACAAAACAGATCTTGACTCTCTCTCTTTCTTTATTTATTTTTATCCTCTGCATCAAGGAACAGAGTCAATCCGCAACAACTAAGCTGGTGATTTTAAAAATGTGGTATTTTCCTCCACCGTAGTGAAATTCCATCTCTGCTCTATAATTTCTTTTCCATATATATTAAAAATACCACCAGAAAAGTTTGTAATATTGTGCTTCTAAAGAGTGGAGGCTGCGTAGGAAATTTTACATCTTATACACCCCCATTAGATGATTTATGGCAACCAATAGCCATCAGTTCCAAACATTGAAGCACCCAGCTCATCATCAACAACATATAAAAAATAATCTTGCCTTGACGTATCTCTCCTTTGTGCATCACTATTATTATTTTTTTCTTTTTCATCGTGTGCTCCTCCAATTGATTAAACTTTATACGCATGTGCCCAAATCAACTGATCTTATTTTTTGAATTATTTCCTTCGTGTGCATAATTGGAACAACACTATGATCCTTTGTTTTTATTTCCTGGAGTGAGATAAAACAAAAATTTTTATCATCATTTGCGGCATCTGTCAGGTGCATCGTTGAGATTTATATGTTGTTGTTCCTGGTCACTTGCAGATATTTGACATCTATTTTTTTCCAAGCTCCTCCCCCATTTTATTTAGCTACCGGTTGGAGGTTTCTCATTTCCCTTCTGGACCAGGTTGGTCCTCGAGAAAGAGGATACTCTCTTCCAATGGGTAGCAAAAATAAAACTCTGCTTCTGATTTGCATTTCAACGTGGAGTTGTTTCAGCAGAAGATTTTTTTCTTTTTGTATTCTCCCCCGCTTAAATTGGTGACGCCCTCATCACCAGCAATAGGTCCCTCTGTGCAACAAGTCTGTAGCCTTTCGAACATCAGGTCCCATACTGAACAATAGGCACCCCCATCAAGGGAGAAGAACATCGCTTATTGGTGCCTTCCTCCAGGTGGAAAAAGGCACAATTGTATTGGACTGATTGTAGGCACTCTCTTCCTGGTGGGAAGTAAGTGCCTTTTCTACTTTATCACTCTCCTAATTGCAGGGCATAAAATGTCACATCTGTTAGGCCTAGTTTAAGCCGGCTCCACCTACAGATCATGCTCATGGTTGTGTCCTGCAAAACTACACACACGAAAGTAGGAAAATAGGAATCATGCCTGTGCTTGAGGCCCTAGCTCTTAGGATACCTTCAGATTGCATTCAGAGGGCATGATGACCTGTAAAAACACACGAAAGTAGGAAAACAGGAGTCATGACTCCGTGCCTGTTAGGCCCTGGCTCTCAGGATGCCTGCAGCTTGCATTTAGTTCATGATTTCTTGCAAAGCAATAAGAAAGCAATTTTTATGCCGAGCAGGACATGTTCTATGCATTTTTTTTTTCATTGGGAGGATTCGCATGATTTTTTTTTTTGATCAAGGCACCTCTACTGTATGCCATCAAGGTGCCTCGTCACTTATTCCTCTTTTTTTTGTCCCTTGTGCCATCGAACCACCCAGGTGCGAGAAATGGATCAAGGCACCCTAGATGTCAAGGCGCCTACTTGCTGTGGAAGGCACCTTCAATGTATGGTGCCTTCTTGATGTGGAAGGCGCCTCCAATGTATGGCACCTTCTTGATGCGAAAGGCACCTCCAATGTATGGCGCCTTCTTGATGTGAAAGGTGCCTCTAATGTATGGCACCTTCTTGATGCGGAAGGCACCTCCAATGTATGGCGCCTTCTTGATGTGGAAGGCACCTCCAATGTATGGCACCTTCTTGATGCGGAAGGTGCCTCCAATGTATGGCACCTTCTTCATGCGGAAGGCGCCTCCAATGTATGGTGCCTTCTTCATGCGGAAGGTGCCTCCAATGTATGGCGCCTTCTTCATGCGGAAGGCACCTCCATTGTATGGTGCCTTCTTCATGCGAAAGGCGCCTTCTTGATGATCAAGGCGTCTTTCACTTCATCTTTTTTTTTCACGTATCCTCCTTTTTCTTTTTTTTTTCTTTTCTTTTTTTTTTTCATTTTTCTTCTCTTTTTTTTTCTTCTTTTTTTAAACGAATGATTGAACATTCATCCAAGCTACTGGTATGGTATGGGGTCTCCCCCATGCCGATGTCTGATCCACTCTCACAAATGTGAGGTGATTGTTAATGGAGCTCGTTGATCGTTACTCAAACATTGTCTCGACACTCTACTTTGTACGTGGTGTAGCATCTTTGACTCCGCTCATCATTTACTCAGGTTGTAATAGTCACACACCTTGCAGCAAAAATTTTCCAAAGTTTCACAAGCACCTTGGATTGGAAGCCTTTCGCTTGATCAGGGTTACTTAGCCTACCTTCAGGTGCTAATGTTGCCAAGGTAAAACTCTGCTAGCTTTCACCTGCTAGATTGGATGCTACACGATCAGGTACATGAGATAGTTCGTATAGTGTTATTACAAACTCCATGTATAAATCTCAATTCACGAAATCTTCATAGACACCTCCTTATTTGTCTACATCGCACTTCATGTTGTCCTGCAAAACATAAAAGAAAAATCTAAACTAAAGGCATTAAAATAAAATTCTAACTAATTTTTTTTTTTTTCATTTTTTTTTATTATATATATATATTTTTTATCTTCTGATTACTTCCAGGCTCCTCCCTTGCTTTATTTAGCGACCGGTTGGAGATTTCTCATTTCCCTTCTGGACCAACCTGGTCCTAGGGAAAGAGGATACTTTCTTCCAACAAGTAACAAAAATAAAGCTTCTATTTTTTTATCTACATTTTAACTTGGAGCCTTTTTCAACAGAAGATATTTTTTTTCTCTTTTTCATGAACACTGTAAATAGTGTTCATTGTGTTGTTGGTGGCAATAATGAAGGTGGGGTCTCCCCCATGCCTACATCTGAACTAGTCTTCTAAAAAATCATCAATTTCATTATCAACTAGTTTGATGTGTTGTAGCATGAGAAGAGCAATTTCCCCCTTTGACCTCAAAACCAAATTTTTTCAACATAATGGTAAAATGTGCAGGCTGGAAAATGACTATCTATGGGTTGACAACTTGGAGAAAATATGGCATAGCAATATTTAAAAAACACATGCTAGTTTTTGATTCACCAGGTCGCCTTAAGCGCAAGTGAAGAGCATACTCCATAACAAGATGTTCTTTAAATTTTGCTCTATCATTTTTAAAAAACACATGCTAGTTTCGATTCCCAGGTGCCTTGCCAAGGAAGACATACTCCATAACAAGATGTTCTTTAAAATTCTCTGTCATTTTTCCTGCTATTAATTTCATCATTAAAAAAAACATTTACCAATACGTTGCAAAAAGTTCAAGCCTATAAAAATTTTTATCGTTAAAACTAGGCATAATTTTCCAATGGTTTCTATGTAAAAACACTTCCCTAAAGATTTTCAACTGTCATACCTGGGTTGTGCTATTTCGTTGATTTCTTGAAACCATTGAAAATATGATGGAAATCCTTCAATGCTAGATTTTTCTAAATTTTTTCAACAACACATTTTATTCCTACTTCTACACTTAATTTGGTACATCAGGTTCATTCCCACGTTTACCTGAGAAGCTAGAAAATGCAAACAGTTGCCTATGGGATTTGGCTCTGACTGTGTCGACAACTATTTTTGGCCTTATAAAAAGGCCCTTGGTGGACTCACACTTCTCAGGTAAAATATCTACAGGTAATTTTAAATAGGCTTTTTATCTGACCTGTAAATCAGAACACTACAGTTTAGACACTCCTCGACAATGGTGCCAAAATGGTGAGCAGAAATTACGTTTCGAAAAATAGTCATTTCTCTTCCATAAATTATCAATCCGATAAGTCCGTAAAATTTTGAGTGTCATGCACAATATATGCCTGCAGTGTTGGGGAATAAATCTGATTGTACCTTATTTAGTTTGGTGGGGGATGTATGTGCATTTTGATTTCATCCAAACTAAATAAACTAAGTGTGAAAAATAAATTACAAACTAAAATACAAGTACTAAATTAAAGTGCAAAAATTAAAATACGTTGAAAAGGAAAACACACAGCTAAATTAAATAAAGCAATAAATCTAATCTAATGAAAACAAATAACATAAATTAAATAGGGGAGGACTACTACAAGGAGTGGGCCCAAGCTCCCGTAGATAGTCCGCCCAACTAGCTGCGTAGAGCTTGCTCAAATAAGAGGAATTACACTCTTAATAAATTTGACAAGAAATAAAATAGAATAATTTCTCCATAAAATTAATCATCCTTTCTCTCAGGGAAGACCTGTGCATTTATACAATGCACAACCTTCCTCTATTACAAATTTAGGCAAGTCTATTTCAGACTTGCAGTTATAATAGATATGCAATGAATATTGCATCCGTTCAATTATAACAATCATATATTAATTAAAAGTACATAAAAATAGTCATGCACTAATTTTACCCTCTTGCAGGATAAATCAGGCATGTTCTATTTTATCATAACAGAATATGTTTGGCAACAACAAATCTATTCGGGTGGTTGTCCTTCTTAGCGACTAATGGATCTGGTTCATCCCGTTGTTTGTTACGCATATCATTTATCGATAAATCACTACGTTGATTGGTTCATGAGCATGAGAAGGAATGCTCACCTTACAAAGTGAACCACCCAATCAAAAAATAATGGATGATTTATTCTATTTTAATAATATTGCATAAAATAAAATGTCGCGATATCGCGACACCTTTCTCTTTTTGTCGTGAAAATGCAACATGTCGCGATATTGCGACACTTTTTCCTCCTTTGGCCGTGCCAATGCAACTTGTCATGATATCGCGACACTTTTTCTTCTTTGGCCGCAACGATGCAACATGTTGTGATATCGCGACGCTTTTTCTCCTTTGGCCGCGAAGATACAACTTGTCGCGATATCGCAACACATTTTATCCTTTGGCCGCGACGATGCAACATGTGATATCGCGAAACTTTTCCTCCTTTGGCCTCAACGATGCAACATGTCGTGATATCGCGACACTTTTTCTCCTTTGGCCTCGACGATGCAACATGTCGCGATATCGTGACACTTTTTCTCTTTCGGCCGCGATGATGCAACATGTCGCGATATCGTGACACTTTTTCTCCTTTGGTCGTGACGTTGCAACATGTCGCAATATCGCGACACTTTTTCTCCTTTGGCCATGACGATGCAACATGTCGCGATATCGCAACACTTTTTCCTCCTTTGGCCGCGACGATGCAACATGTCACGATTTCGCGACACTTCTTCCTCCTTGATTTCTCCCTTTGCTTTGGACCATGAAAATGCAACATGTCATGATATCGCGACACTTTTCTCCTTGTGGTGTTTTGCTTTTTCTTTGTTCTTTAGCATTTGGGCCTCTTCGGTCTTCTTGGAAAACATGCAAAAAATTCTTCTAGTTGGTTCCTCTGGGCGCCTCTTCCTTAGGTAGCCCCTGTTGTTTTCAGGCTTTCTCGTTCTGCTGTCGTCGTTCTTCCCCTTTGCCTCCCTCTTCGGAGGCCCATGGTTGGTTTGTACAAGGTTCAGGGACCTTTCAACACCCTTTCAACAAATCAAAAAATAATAATATTGCATAAAATAAAATATCTCCCACATTAATCGCTGGAAAAATAGTTGCTCTTGGTTCATCCATGAGTGTGAAAGAATAATGCTCACATTACAAAGGTATCCAATCAATCAAATAATAGAAGTGTTCATTCTATTTTAAGAATAGAATATCTCCCTTTTTATCTTCACATGCAACCTCCTCCTTAGCCCACTGGTCAACCGGTCAAAGCTGACTTGGTAATGTGCCTACTTCTATTGTGCGCCTTCTTTATAAGGAAGGTGCCTACTTCTATTGTGCGCCTTCTTTATAAGGAAGGTGCCTACTTCTATTGGGTGCATTCTTTATAAGGAAGGCACCTACTTCTGCTGGGTGCCTCTACTTTTGCTGGGTGCCTTCTTTATAAGAAAGGTGCCTACTTCTGTTGGGTGTCTTCTCCATCAAGATGGTGCCTACTTCTGTTGGGTGCCTTCTCCATCAGGAAGGCGTCTACTTCTACTGGGCACCTTCTCCATCAAGAAGGTGCCTACTCTCATGCCTTAGTCTCTAAAAGTAGAAGTATGATAGGTCCAAATGGATGTAGGCTGGAAAACACCAGATAAACACCTGCATTTATACACAGTTTCCACTAAAAACACCAATCAAGCATAATACTGGATTTTCTATCAATTATATGCATAAGTTATATAAAAATACATCTCACATGCTAATTAAATCAGTGATAATGCCACTTAATAGTGTATATAAAATGAGCATTTTTGGTGCTCATCAGCTATCATTAGGTCCTTCATAAGGATCAAAAATCATCTCAATATCCATGTTATCTTATTCTTCAAGATCTATTTTAGGATCCTCTCTATCAATATGATCATCTTCCAAAGGAATACAATCAGATTCAAGATGCTTTCGCTAACTTCTAAGGATAGGAGCCATTATAAAAGTGAAAGGATAGAAGAGAATGCTAACAAAAAAAATAAAAATATTTTTAAAGATATTATTAATATTCTCCAACCACACAAACAAATTTGATGATCTTGTTTAAATTTTTTTAAAATAAAATGAGGTGTTCACGTCGGGTTCACCAAATATGTAGAGGGGGGAAACCGCCCTACCACATAAAATTTTCAAAAGTTGGATCAACAAGAGAGAAGCCTTTGGGATGAACCACGAGGGTTGTATTGTTCTCTAAACTCAATGCTAAAATGGGGGAAAGGGTTCACCAAAAATGGTTTTAAGGACTCGTTCGAAGTCCACAATAATTTTAGGAATGTTTGATATATTTGGTTCAAGACAAACACCTAGATTTGACCTTTCTAGATCTATGTTATTAAAATATAAGGGGCAATGCAAAAATATAGAATGCAAGAATACAAGAGCTAACCCTAGAATGATTCTTCCTTTTTAAATGCTTCTCAAATCCTAGGGTTTTAAATATAATACCTTTAAGCAAGGGCTCAAGAAGGGATGCACAAACAGAATTAACCCTAAGTGTGCACTATATGTTGTTTATCTTTCAAATGCCTATAAAATAATTAATATACTTAACAAATCAGATCTAGGTTTTATAAAAGAAATAAAAGCACTCAACAATCAGCCTAAAAGACTAATCATAATACTTAGCTTATCTAATAATTTATCCTTGCTCTTATCTCTTTGTCCAAAGCTATTGATAATACATGTTCTTGCAAGATAACTCAACAAACACTTGAAAATGGAATTAGCGTTAGGGGACCTACTTAGACCATTGTACAACAGTCCTTGGAGGCACATCAGTTAAGCCCCCTAGGTCCTTATAGCTGACCTTTGATAATTAAAAGCAAAAATTGACCTTTGAAGGAAAACAAGCATTAATGCAATACAACATAACAGAATGCAAAAATCAGAGAACAGAATATGCCACTATGCTCTAAATACAATTTAGAATGTAATGGAGAAAAACGGACATTAGATTACCCCCAGTTTGGTCTCAAGAAAAATCATACCCCGTAATGGGCGACTGCGATAACGCCAGGCGAAGTCGCATCCCATCAAGGATTGAACGTGATTTTCCATAAACTAGACAAAAAATAAAATATGAATGCAGAAGTCTAATCACATCTTTCAGAAAACCTAAATGTGCATGCATAAGAGTGAATTCACCTAGAAGAGAGTGCAAAAGCAAAAAATAAGGGTTTTAGATCTCCCGAATGGTCAATATCTCCTTAGAGCTCCAACAACAATCCACCAAGAGCGAAGAATAACAATGTAGCAGATAATCAAACTCCAAACTCCAAAGTTGCTTGCGAGAGAAGAAGAAAAAGGATGCAAACCAAAAAAACACTTTATGAGAAATCATATACAAGCAATAAAATCATTAAGTGCTGAATAAAATGAGTGTGTGTTAACTTGTGTGTTATCGTGTGTGAAAAGTGAATTCAAGCCCTCCTTATATAGCGAATTTGAAGGTGAAAAGAGTGGGAAAACCAATAAGGGCCAATGTAGAACATGCCAACCCTAAAAAATTAGGGTTTTAATGCATCAAACCCTAAAAGGGTTAAATTATGCCATTTTCAGGCCGATCACGATATCACAATGCAAAATCGTGCCCCACCAAGGATCGAGCGTGATTTCATATAAAGAGGAAAAATAGGAAAAACAGAGGGGGGAGAGCCTTTTTCTTGCCCTAAGCAAGTCTAAGGGGTCCCCCTAGAGGGCTTAGGGAAGATTTCCCACCAAATTGGGTCAGTTTTCCATGTCTACAACCTCGAACTGCTTTCCTATGAGAGCCATTTCCTTGAAAATCCTTCCTAGAGAATTTTTAAATCAAGGAAATTGTGGAAGGCAAGGTGAGATGAGAGGACCTAAAGCTCCATTTTTTATCAGGTAGCTAACGTGTCAAGAATTCCAATTAGAGAGGGGTCATACCAAAAGTTTCTAACAAATTTAAAACTCCCCATGCCATGAGGCAATGCTAACAACCTTGGCTAAATGGGTAAAATATTGTTATCCTTTTCATTGGTAGCTAAGCAAACCTTACCTTACGGGAAGACCCCTGAACCCTTCTAGTGTTAGCTAAGAGGGCTCTACTATTGGCCATATATATATTTGTTCATTAAATATGGATCTATTCTCCAACCTTGGAGTGGGTCCAAAACCCAGGCCAACCTCTTTAGGTAATTGGTTTGCAATTGTAATATTGGCTTCTTTGACAAAAGGTACCAATAATATGCCAACCAAAGAAAACCCAAGAATCTTGGAGGAAAGGAGATGATATGTACAAATGGTGATGTGATAATCCCATTTAGACTTGTCAACCCAAATCAATACTCCCCAAAAAGGGAATTGTGACATAATATGGCAAGTGAGAGCAAAATAGCCAAAATTAGACTTAGGCACACTCATCAAATGAAAAGTATGGTAATTCCTATCTATAGGTAATTTTGAAGCATTCAAAATCGTGTAAGGAGCAAGATGGGAGATGAGCCAAAATTTAGGCTCTAGTTAACATTTAGAGCCATAAAACATGTCTAAATTCATGACCCTAATAGGAATTCTCTCCAAAAAAGGCCTTCTCTCTTGTATATTTGATGCAAGAACTCTAACCAAAGTGCTTGCATCAAATATGTATCAATAGAATAATTGGGCTCTCAAAAGGACCTCATATCGAAGGTAGTATTTTTTCTATTTGTTTCCTAGATTTTGATATTTACCTAGCTTTATTTTTCCTTTTTTTTTAGCTTCTAATTTTGACTTTATGCCCACATATAAGGCAAGAAGTCTAGGTTCATTTCTCTTAGTAGGTCAAAGATCTCTAGGAGACACCAAAGTTGTAGGGATGTTTTCCCTACAACCTCGTTTCACTTAAAATAAACTCAGTCAAAAGCAATATGATCCAAAGAACATGGTCGAAAGGTACCTCCCATGTTTAGTCAGAAGGAAGGGTCTTCAAGAAGAAGTTGGATGATCTAAAAATTTGTCTAAGCGTTAGAGCTTCCATTAATTATTGGTATTCATCTCCCACCCCAAGCTAGCCACTTTAAGGGTTTTAAGGGTAGGTCATTGATTTTAAATTCAATGGTCTATGTAGCCCTTTTGATGGATAAAAGCATGGCAAAAAACAAAGGCCTTGACAAGAATCAAATCCATACACATGGCCACCAGTTGGGATCCTGAGAAGACAAGTGTTAATTACTAGATGAAGTAGGCCCACCATTGGTTGAATGAGATTCTACCTCACTTGGAACACATGGTATCCATGTGCACATGAAAGAACATAGGTGAAGAAATATTTAAGAGAAGCAGCTACCATTGACTACAAATATTAACTTTCATGGCCTAGCCTGTAGAGCCAACCATGTGTTAGTGTGATGATTGCCCATCATACGTGTGAGTCTGCCATACCAATCTACACCAGTCAAGAAGGCCATACCCACCACTTCAACCAATAGAATATTTCAAAGGAAATCTAATAGAGTCTTAATGGTGCAACCATTCCAGCACAACAAGCAATGAGAGATGATGATGATATCTTTACATTTGAAGGTCCAAAATCCCTTAGGTATTAATCACCCTAGATCTAGAGACCTCGAATATACCAACTAACAATACAGAAGTATTTTTACTATAGAGCATAGAATAATTTGTAGACCTTCTACATAATATTTTCAAAGGTAAGTAACCCTAATATTGGCTTATAAATAGACCCAAAATTGATTGTAAAACCATCAATATTTGTCTGCTCATTCCCAATACCTAGCCTTGTACACTCTTCCTTTCACCCCCCTTCTTTCTAATTATAACAAGCAATATTGAACCTTGGCTTGTTGCCTAAGGAGCATTGAACCCTCTGGATTATGTTTAGAATAAGAGGGAATTCCCCCACTTACATATATGTGATTCTTTGTTCTATCCAATACATTTATTCTTTCTCCTTTTTCATCAAGCATTCTTTTGGTGTTATTTCCTCATTGTTCTTTCCTAAATTATCCCTTTTTTTAACTACATCTTTAACCATATGCTAACAAATTTTTTTACCTCTTATTAGTTTAGTGGGATTGATTTCTACATCATAATCCAAAATCCTAGTAATCCATCGAGCTCTCTTTTTGCTCATTTCTCCACCCATTATATATTCTCTTACACTGGAATGTATGACATAAGCAATAATTTTGTTGTTAGAAATCATGTGTTTAAAATGCTTCAATCCTCTTATTAGAGCATATACTTGTTTTTCAACAAAATTATATTTTTCCTCATATTCCTTCAAGGTCTGACTAAAAAATGGCATTGGGCACTCTTGCTAGTTTTCATCCTTTTGTGTCATTAAGGCCACTATACTGACTTCCTTTCCATATGCATAAATGTTTAAAAAAATATTTGTAGACACAAAAACCTAGGCATTCACAAAACCTCATTTTGCATCCCACATCACAATCCTGCATAATAAAATTATATACCTAAGTCTAAAATTAGGTGTATAAATCTTGCACATTATCCTATTTTCCATATTTTAATAAATATAGAAAATATACTTAGAATACCGTACCTAATCACTAGACATGTGTCCTAACCACCACTACCCCATCCCTTGCCACATCTCACACATTCATGTTCCCCTTGTCTCTTCACATGGGACATCCCTCACACCTCACTCCACTTGCACTCACCCATTAGCCACATCACCCTAGTTAAGTGAGACACCCTAGGTGACTCACTATAACTATCCCTTCCATTTGGTAGCCTTGGATTGCCACTTGACAATCCTGGCTTGCCACATTCCTTTCCCTCCAAAACCCCAAAATGGCCTACAAAAGCAACCCTACCCCATCAACCAAAGGATGTTGAGAGTACATACCATCAGGCTACCGAAATTACACCAGGAGTTTGCAAGCATCAAATATTTGAAGCCCCAGAGTCCCTTCTTGGAGTCTTCTACCATCCAGTATCAACCACCCATCCACAGTTACACAGTTACAACCACCCTCCCACAATTGTCCAACAACCTCCTGCGGTTGACCAACCACAACTACACATCCGCGGTTACCTAGAATGCAAAGAAATTCATGAATGGTGTAGATCGGTACTATTTCAATTTTGTCAGCAAGGCATTTCAATTTTTATTTCTTTGTTTCCTGCATCTTTATTTTCACATTTTACAACTAGGATTTCATTTGTATCTATTTTTTATTATGTTTGCAGCTGCTACTGATCCTTGTTTACTTTTCATGTGCACAGGAGACAGGTAGTTGAAAGAGTTATTGAAGCTAGGAGTGGTCATACATATAGGATACAAAAGCCTACTCATTTTTAGAGTTGTAGTAGAGGAGCAAAAGACACCATTTGACTTGTTTGGAGAATCGGAGATCATTGTTTGAGTACTTATACTTTGTAAAAAGAAGGTATTGTAATACTCATTCCCAAATATTGGGGCATGAATCATTGTAAAATTTGGAAGACAAAGGCTCCCCCGTGTTAATACAAAAGAAGCGTTATTTTTATCATAATTGATCATTTCCATGTATGTGTTTTGGTATTTAATAATTTGCTACAAAAATGGCGATCACGATGGGACCCCTTAAGGGTTCTATTTGTCATTGCCTTGCTTAAATTTGTTACTGATCTATGTCTGTCTATGATTGCAGGTTTTTGGAACTTGGTCATACAAATATCAACGATTAAATTCGATAATTCCATACATCTTTTTGGCCTAAACCTGCACTTGAGAAACTGCGCATGCACGGTTACAAAGCCGAACAACCATGTGTTGGAGTTTATAAGTTTGCACAACCGCACACCAGCGATTGGGACCCTACAAAACCACAAAATTGTGGTTGAAAAGATAGGAGGGAGCAGCAAAAGGATCATAGGTTTGTATTATCAAACCCTCCTTTATTTTCTTTTGCTTTAGGATTACATTAGGTTAAATAGGATTCTTTGTCCTTGTTTGCCCTTGTTTGTATCTAGGTCATAGGTTAGGCATATCTAAAATTGAAAAAGGAAATAAAAGAAATATGCATTTTATATTAATTAGTAAAGCATCTGTATAGCTTAAGTAGAGATAATCTAGGCACATTTAGAGTTTTAGGCATGTTCTGCTTTACCTCATGGTAAACTGTTAGAACTATGGGTCTGCGGTTGGGAATTCCCAAATGTGCATGTACGATTAGTTAACCACGCATCGAAAATTGACAAAACCCAAACTCCCATTGGTGGCTAGATCTGTATGCCATAACTTTAGCAGATCTTGTTTAGATTTATCAATTCAGACCCTGATATATTTCTTTCTACACATTGTTTATTTTTGCTTTCTATATTTAGGCAATAAATGGAATTGCATGTTAGCCTACATCACACAATAATAAACAAATCCTTTACACACTTGCACGTGAACTTTGGAAAGGTTGGACTTCATCACCAACCCCAAAAAATTACCCCATTATTTGGCCAAGGCCAATCCAATAACCTTCATAACCATGGAAAATAGCATACATTCCTCTTCGAAGGGTGTATCGTTGTCCACGGTGAGTTGGGTGAGGATTGGTAGAACCTAGGCTCCCTCATCGAATTTGGGCTTCATCACCAAGTCTTGATGGGTTTCACAACTTGGACCTCATAACCAAGTTAGTGTGTGAGAGAATCTAGGTGAAATCCATAGATTCGTTTTTAGGTTCAAACATTGCACATCGTTTACCAAAACAAAAAAAAACCAAAAAAAAATTAAAAACTTTTCAAAATTCAAAAAATCAAAAATAAAATCAAAACTTTGTAAAAACTTAGGAGCAAACTTGTTTAATTATTTTCTTTACATGCTATTTTCTTGTTATTCTATTACACATTCACACACATACCCTCACATTTTACACTTCATCCTACCCTTAGCGTAGGGTAAGAAGTTGTAGCCAAGCCAAAAAGTTAGTCCAAGTTCAAAGTCAGTTGCCTTCTTCCATGGAGCCTCCATCTCAGTCCTATCAGGCCCCCTATTGTGTCCTTGAACATAAATGTTAAGCCTCTAGTGGTACCTATACCTTAGACACAGATATAATGTAGAGGGCTCCTCATACCGCCATCCCTTAGACTCTTAGGAGTGAGCCACCCATGCCATCGGATGGTCATGTCATAAATGTGGACATAAACATTGTTAGGCTATATTTGAATGTAACTAGTTTGGTATTTCTATCATTTTCTCTACTTACCATTCCACCTCACACCATGCTCTCATTCCATAAAGAAACCACCTTTCCACACTTGCAACAGTCCAACCAAATATTCACAAATCCACTCTTTAAATCGATTGCTGCCACCATGGCCCATAATAATCCATCATCATCTAAATAGCAACCTTTCATCATGCCAAATCAAAACATCATTTTTACCAACCCCCTTTACAAAACACTAATTAACACTCCTTTATAGATCACTGCATCCATCCCATCCACCACACCTATGGATCCCACGCATCATAACATCCCCCATTCAGCGGTAATACCTTTTTCCACTTACCCTCAACCTACATCAACTAACATGGTTTCCACCTAACCAGCCTCATCATCTACCACCTACATGGCCATACCATATTCATCTACGATTTCCATGCAGCAAGCATTCCTACAATTACATAAATTGATCATGGATAATGCTAATTGAAGCATTAATATCAACCCAAAGTGGTAGTCGCAAGGAGTGAATTAGAACCCACCATACACATCTCAACCACACACCTTTACTCAAGATCCATCTTGGGTGTTGCACCCCCAACCACAACTGTACCCACTAATCCACTTCATCAAATGTATGCTAACTCTTCAAGTCGGCATGCCATCATACCTCCATCCCCTCATAACCATCAAAATAATTAGCAACCATACCATAATTCATTTCATGCTAACATCCCACATTAACAAAACCCTACCAATTATGCACATTATTTCTAGCAGCAACAAACCAATCAGGGTTTTAACCCTCTAGAAGATCCAAAGTTCCAATTTTTATAAATCCATATTGATAGCCTAGCCATGCAAACACTTGGTATGCAATACCAGAAACCTACTCTAAGGTAGCTACTCAATCATCCAATTCATGCTTCGATATCGTCACTACCCTACCTGATAGACTTTCAAATACCAAAGTTTGAAAAATTCAAGGGGGATGAGGACTCTCAAGAGCATGTAACTAGATTTATTAAGCGTGCTTCAAGATCAAAAAAAATGATGCACTCATACTCCATACTTTTCCTCAGATATTTGGGGGAGATGTCCTGGATTGGTACAACCATTTACCACATAAAGTATCCATACTTTCAAGTAATTAGCGAACCAATTCTTAGAGTGATTCTCCCTAAACGTTAGAATGAAGATAATATTGATCGATTTGCTAAATTTATGATAATATGATGATGAATCAGTCTATGATTTTGGCAACCATTGGAGGATGGTCATGACCAAATTGCCATTCTTCCTCCCTATGGTAAAATTAACATGAATTTTCATGAGGAGTTGTGCCAAATCCATCTCCTTGTTATTACAGATACAACAATACAAAACATTCAAAGAAGCACTCATTCAAACCCAAGTAATAGAAGAAATTAAGATTCAAGAGGGCAAAATAAAACCTAAAAAGAAAGAATGACATAACAAGAATCAAAAGGAGAATAAGCATGGTCAATCTAAGGTCTGCCAGGTTAATCAAGTAGTCTTGGGCCAACCTTCACAGCAAATTCAATAATCCCAAGTCCAAGTACAACAACCCCAGCAACAATAACAAAAACCACAACAATAGACTTATCAAGTGGTTCCACCCCTACAACAGCTGCAAAACCAAGCTCAACTTACAGAGAATCAACATCATCAATTTATGCCTAAATGCATCTACATCCCATTACCTGAACCATATTCATCCATATTCCAGAAGTTGTATGAGGTACAAAATTTCACATTGCCAAAAATGAAGCCTAAATATCCTAATAAGCCAAAACCTAGAAACTACAAAGAGCATATTTTTTGCACCTTTCATCGGCATAAAGGTCATGACATCGATACTTGGGTTTGGTTTAGGAACATTATGCAATATTTACTTGAAAAGAGAAAAATCAAGATTGATAACCCCTGAGCCCAACCAAATCAAAACCTTTGAATATATCAAACACCATTACCTCATCATGAGGTAAATCAAAAAGCAGTAAGAGCATCAACTTCTATAGTTTCTCCCAATCAAGTTAATCATATGTCACAACTATACCAAGATTTTGTGGAGGCTATTCATGTAGTCACTTGAGGACAAAGAAAAACAAATTGCACACAAGCAAATGAGCCAACCCAAGTAGCACCAGCTCTTGTAGCACAACCAAATGTGCCCATACAACTAGGCCCAACCATTCCACCTCCATCCATTCACATTCCAAATCACCCACCTAGGCCAATAATCACCTTGAGAAGCTGATTGACACAGAGCCTAAGGACGGCATCAGCCAATTTGTTAATATATGAGCCCATACAACAATCTCCTCCATATTGTGAGGTATTGATGAAAATTTTAAAGTCCATAAAACTGCAATGAAAGATCTTAACGCCTTCAAAAATTTTGTGGGAAGTGTTTAAAATTGCATGGAACCTTCAATAATGTTATATAAATTTGAAGAGAAGAGCATATCATCAAAGCTACCTGATCCTCCGTTGCATATTATAGATCATATTGATCGAAAACCATTTAAAAGAGTGCTCATTGACATTGACTCCTCTATTAATATCATCACCACCCCAGCCATAAAGCATATCCATTTCATGCTAACATCCCATATTAGCAAAACCCTACCAATTATGCACATTATTTCTAGTAGCAGCAAACCAATCAGGGTTTTAACCCTCTAGAAGATCCAAAGTTCCAATTTTTATAAAGCCAGATTGATAGCCTAGCCATGCAAACACTAGGTATGCAATACCAAAAATCTACTCTAAGGTAGCTACTCAATAATCCAACTCATGCTTTAGTACCGTCACTACCCTACCTGATAGACTTTCAAATACCAAAGTTTGAAAAATTCATGGGGGATGAGAACCCTCAAGAGCATGTAACTAGATTTATTAAGCATACTTCAAGATCAAAAACAATGATGCACTCATACTCCATACTTTTCCTCAGATATTTGGGGGAGATGTCCTAGATTGGTACAACCATTTACCGCATCAAAGTATCTATACTTTCAAGCAATTAGCGGACCAATTCTTAGAGTGATTCTCCCTTAACGTTAGAATGAAGATAATATTGATCGATTTGCTGAATTTATGATAATATGACGATGAATCGGTCTATGATTTTGGTAACCATTGGAGGGTGGTCATGACCAAATTGCCATTCTTCCTCCCTATGGTAAAATTAACATGAATGTTCATGAGGAGTTGTGCCAAACCATCTCCTTGTTATTACAGATGCAACAATACAAAATATTCGAAGAAGCACTCGTCCAAGCCCAAGTAATAGAAGAAATTAAGATTCATGAGGGCAAGATAAAACCTAAAAAGAAAGAATAACATAACAAGAATCAAAAGGAGAATAACCACGGTCAATCCAAGGATAGCCAAGTTAATCAAGTAGTCTTGGGCCAACCTTCATAGCAAATTCAACAAGCCCAAGTCCAAGTACAACAACCCCAACAACAACAACAAAAACCACAACAATAGACTTATCAAGCGGTTCCACCCCCACAATAGCTGCAAAACCAAGCTCAACCTATAGAAAATCAACAACATCAATTTAGGCCTAAATGCATCTACATCCCATTACCTGAACCATATTCATCTATATTCCAGAAGTTGTATGAGGTACAAGCTTTCACATTGCCAAAAATGAAGCCTAAATATCCTAATAAGCTAAAACCTAGAAACTACAAAGAGCATATTTTTTGCACCTTTCATCGACATAAAGGTCATGACATCGAGACTTGCTTTGGGTTTAAGAACATTGTGCAAGATTTACTTGAAAAGGGAAAAATCAAGATTGATAACCCCTTAGCCCAACCAAATCAAAACCTTGGAATATATCAAACACCATTACCTCATCATGAGGTAAATCAAAAAGCAGTAAGAGCATCAACTTCTATAGTTTCTCCCAATCAAGTTAATCATGTGTTGCAACTATACCAAGGTTTTATGGAGGATATTCATGTAGTCACCTAAGGACAAAGAAAAACAAATTGCACACAAGCAAATGAGCCAACCCAAGTAGCACCAGCTCCTGTAGCACAACCAAATGTGCCCATACAACTAGGCCCAACCATTCCACATCCATCCATTCACATTCTAAATCACCCACCTAGGCTAATCATCACCTTGAGAAGACGATTGACACAGAGCCTAAGGATGGCATCAGCCAAGTTGTTAATATATGAGCTCATACAAAAATCTCCTCCATATTGTGAGGTATTGATAAAAATTTTAAAGTCCATCAAACTGTAAATGAAATATCCTAACGCCTTCAAAACTTTTGTGGGAAGTGTTCAGAATTGCATGGAACCTTCAATAACGTTATATAAATTTGAAGAGAAGAGCATATCATCAGAGCTATCTAATCCTTCGTTGCATATTATAGCTCATATTGATTGAAAACCATTTAAAAGAATGCTCATTGACATTGAATCCTCTATTAATCTCATCACCACCCCAGCCATAAAGCATATCCATTTCATGTTAACATACCACAATAGCAAAACCCTACCAATTATGCACATTATTTCTAGCAGCAACAAACCAATCAGGGTTTTAACCCTCTAGAAGATCCAAAGTTCCAATTTTTATAAAGCCACATCGATAGCCTAGCCATGCAAACACTAGGTATACAATACCAGAAACCTACTCTAAGGTAGCTACTCAATCATCCAATTCATGCTTCGATACCATCACAACCCTACCTAATAGACTTTCAAATACCGAAGTTTGAAAAATTCAAGGGGGATGAGGACCCTCAAGAGCATGTAACTAGATTTATTAAGCATGCTTCTAGATAAAAAAAAATTATGCACTCATACTCCATACTTTTCCTCAGATATTTGGGGGAGATATCCTGGATTGGTACAACCATTTACCACATCAAAGTATCTATACTTTCAAGCAATTAGCGGACCAATTCTTAGAATGATTCTCTTTGAACATTAGAATGAAGATAATATTGATTGATTTGCCAAATTTATGATAATATGACGATGAATCGGTCTATGATTTTGGCAACCATTGGAGGGTGGTCATGACCAAATTGCCATTCTTCCTCCCTATGATAAAATTAACACGAATTTTCACGAGAAGTTGTGCCAAAACCATCTCCTTGTTATTACAAACACAATAATACAAAACATTCAAAGAAACACTCATCCAAGCCCAAGTAATAGAAGAAATTAAGATTCAAAAGTGCAATATAAATCCTAAAAAGAAAGAATGACATAACAAGAATCAAAATGAGAATAACCACGATCAATCCAAGGTCTTCTAGGTTAATCAAGTAGTCTTGGGCCAACCTTCACAGCAAATTCAACAAGCCCAAGTCCAAGTACAACAACCCCAACAACAACAACACAAACCACAACAATAGACTTATCAAGCAGTTCCACCCCTACAACAGTTGCAAAACCAAGCTCAACTTACAGAGAATAAACATCATCAATTTAGGCCTAAATGCATCTATATCCCATTACCTGAACCATATTCATCTATATTCCAGAAGTTGTATGACGTACAAGCTTTCACATTGCCAAAAATGAAGCCTAAAGATCCTAATAAGCTAAAACCTAGAAACTACAAAGAGCATATTTTTTGCACCTTTCATCGACAGAAAGGTCATGACATCGATACTTGCTTTGGGTTTAAGAACATTGTGCAAGATTTACTTGAAAAGGGAAAAATCAATATTTATAACCCTTTAGCCCAACCAAATCAAAACCTTTGAATATATCAAACACCATTACCTCATCATGAAGTAAATCAAAAAGCAGTAAGAGCATCAACTTCTATAGTTTCTCCAAATCAAGTTAATCATGTGTCACAACTATACCAAGGTTTTGTGGAGGCTATTCATATAGTCACCTGAGGACAAAGAAAAACAAATTGTACACAAGCAAATGAGCCAACCCAAGTAGCACCAGCTCCTGTAGCACAACCAAATGTGCGCATACAACTAGGCCCAACCATTCCACCTCCATCCATTCACATTCTAAATCACCCACCTAGGCCAATCATCACCTTGAGAATTTTATTGACACAGAGCCTAAGGACAGCATCAGCCAAGTTGTTAATATATGATCTCATACAAAAATCTCCTCCATATTGTGAGGTATTGATGAAAATTTTGAAGTCCATCAAACTGCAAATGAAAGATCCTAACGCCTTCAAAACTTTTGTGGAGAGTGTTCAAAATTACATGGAACATTTAATAACATTATATAAATTTGAAGAGAAGAGCTTATCATCAGAGCTACCTGATCCTCCGTTGCATATTATAGCTCATATTGATCGAAAACCATTTAAAAGAGTGCTCATTGACATTGACTCCTCTATCAATCTCATCACCACCCCAACCATCAAGCATCTCAACCTGCCATCATCCCATATCACCACATCCACCTTCACCCTATGGGCCTTAAATGACGCTTTATGTTCCACTATATGAAATGCAGTCTTACCTGTAACAGTGGGGGTGAGACAATCTATGTACTCTTACCAATATTGTAAAGGACCATGCAGTATAACATACTTCTTGGGTGTCCCTAGATTAGGGAAATGAAGTGTTCCCTCGACATTACATCAATGTTTGAAATATATTTACGAGGGAAAAATCCATTGCATTCAAACTGACATTGAGCCATTCAAGTATTGTAACTTTATATCCAATCCATATGAGCCATTGCTTTCATCCACCCATCTTTTCATTCAGCCCCTCATTATTTGAACCACCCAAACTAACAACACCTCATCCAAAGCACCCATCCTAGAGGCCTTGTCAATAGTTGATCCTGCTTTTACATCCTAAAGCATCAACCCAAGTCAATCCTCATCCACTTCATATCATTTTTCCATCACACCCAATCATCCCACTAACCAACCATCATCTTCATTAGTCGTACCTCCCACTTTGTAAAAACCCTTCATCTTTTCATCCCAACCAAATCCACCAACCACTAACAAATCCATTCAACTAAATTTACCTCAAACCTTGCCACCCATTATCTCATAGATAGGGTCACCTATCCAAGAAGAACCATTGATGAGTGAACCATTGCCTCCATCCAAGCCGTAAACCACCATTGAAGCATCCACCTCAGCACCTGAATCATCTACATCCCAGCCAACCCAAGTTACAGTCAATCTCACCAATCCAAGTTTTGTGACCACATAGTTGGGAGTGTCATAATAACACCACCTATCTAGTTTGTTAGATATTACGGTCATTCATGCGACCCACCCTTAGCTATAGGTGCAGTGTATATAATGGGTTTTGAGCCAAATAGAATAAATTTTATTTATGGGGGAGTGGATTCTTCATCCAATCCATCTCCTCCTAATGAGGAACCGATATAGGAATTTTGCGCAATCCTAGAATATCTATCCAACCTATATTTTCCCTTGTAATATTTGTGTAGGATTAAATGGTAGGTATTTGGTCTTGGACAACATGAACAGGATCCACATCACATCATTGAGCCCCAATATCGAGAAGTGCATGATCACTCTTGCTTAGGATATAGGCCATCAACCTCAACCTCCTCTTTTGAGCATACATTTCAACGACTTACCTTAGAGTCTGAAGAGGGGGATGAGGAGATGAAATCCAGTGATGATGAGTATTTAGAGCCTGACTTTGTGCCTTATTTACATGAGGCCTTTTCAAAAATGACAATGCATACAACTATGATGGATTATTTCTGACGATTACATCTTTGATGAGGATTTTGAGGAATTTCAAGAAATAGGACCAAACCTGGATATGATCAATCACATTTTTGATGGTCCCCAAGAATATGTGGTCCCTATAGAGCCCATCAAGAGAGATGAGTGTTACACTACAATGTTTCCTATAGATCACTCCATATTTCACTTCAATAAAGAGTGTGAGTGACCTGAACCAGATCCGCCACCACCACCTTGGTTGCATTCACAAAATCATTATTCGCCCATCATAGGTCAGTTGCTCTCTAGAGAGAGTGATCAAGACATTTTACTCTCCAAATCATTGCCACCTCATTTCCACCAAGTTAACATGATTTTTGTTGACTTGCTCATCCCACTCCACACTCTGTATGATTTGGTGAAGCCAATTCTAATCGACACTAGCCTTATTACCATGGACATAATTTCATCCCTGTCATCCATAGTTGAATTCATCCTATCTCAAGAATTGCTAAGAGCTTCTAACGCTTACATCCTTCAACAATATTCACCTTAGCCTGCTTTAATTTTTCAAACTGAAGTATAGGAGGCATTACCTGAGTCCTTTGAGTATGTGGAGGATGATATTTGTCTCATTCCTACTCCACATCAATTGGAATAAGGTTCTCATATGCTTATTGAAGAATCCATTGATGTGAACCTGATTCAAGATGTGGATAATCCACAAATCATGAAAATAACAAAATATTTATCTACAAAAGAGAAAGAGTGCATGATTGACGTGTTAACAAGGAAAAAAAGATATTTTTGCGCGATCATACAAAGATATGCCTGGTATTGACCCTAACTTGGTAGTCCATGACCTCACTTTAGCTCCTAAAGCTAAGTCATTCAAGCAGAAATTGAAGAAACTTCATCCTACCGTAGCACTCATTGTCAAAGAAGAGCTACAAAAATTATTTGATGTGGATTTCATAGTATCCATTGATTAAACTGAATGGCTCTCAAACATGGTACCCATTCACAAACCAAATGGGGGGTATGACTATGCATTGATTTTCAAGACTTAAACTAAGCGCACCCCAAGGATTATTTTTCGTTACTGAACATCGATCAACTTGTAGAATCTTGTGCAAGCCATGAAATGCTTTCTTTAATGGATGGTTTTTTAGGATACAACCAGATTCAAATCAATCTGAGTACTAACACAAAACAACATTCACTACACCTTGGGGGACTTTCTATTACAAGGTGATGTCATTTGGTCTTAAAAACATAGGAGCTACTTATCAACATGCCATGACGTATATCTTCCATGACTATATGCACAAAATCATTGAAGACTATGTGGATGATCTTATCACAAAATCCAAAACATGTCTTGAGCACATTGAAGTACTAGAAAAAGTTTTTGATCGATTGCTTGAACACAAAGTGAGGTTAAATCCTAAGAAGTGCGTATTTGGAGTCACATCATGAAAACTTCTATGATTCATTATCTCCAAGTGAGGCATTGAAGTGGACCCTGATAAGGTTAAGGCCATTATTGAAATTCCACCTCCAAAAAATATTAAAGAGTTGCGCAATTTGCAAGGAAAGATTCAATCCATTCGACGATTCATTGTACAACTCTCAAACAAATGTAGGTCATTCAATCGCTTGATATGGAAGGGGTGACCTTTTCCTAGACAAAATAATGTCAAGAGGCTTTTGATGATATCAAGAAATATCTGGCTTCACCACCAGTACTAATGCCACCTCGTCCAGGAGTCCCTTTTCACATTTACATTTCTGCAATAGATTTTGCATTAGGGACAATGCTTGCACAAAAGAATGAAAATAAAAAAGAGCAAGCAATTTATTACATTAGTCGAACATTGGTGAGTTATGAAACAATATATGTTTATGTTGAGAAGTTGTGCTTAGTAGTGGTTTTTACCACTAAAAAACTCATACTTTATATTCTAAGGAACACTACCTATATCATAGCTAGAGAAAATCCTCTGCATTACATGATGACTCGCACATACAAAAACACCCGAATTGCAAAATGGATAATGCTCTTAACAAAATTTGATCTCGAATTCATTAGCCAAAAATCCATTAAAGACCAGGTGATAGCTGATCAACTTGCAGAAGCTCCACTTCCAAATGATCAACCTCTTCTTATCGAGATTCTAGATGATTCGGTATTTTTTGTCATTGAACAAGAAGAACTAGTCCCTCCTGAGGATGATGTTGACATCACTCTCTTCTTTGACAAATCAAAGTGCAAAAAAGGACAAGGTGTTGGAGTCATATTTTATACACTCGAAGGAATACCAATTCCTTTATCATTCAAATTTGACTTTCCATGTATAAATAACAATGTAGAGTACAAAGCCCTAATCTTGGGGCTTCGGTAAATCTTAGCTATGGGCATCAAGCATATAAGCATTTTTGGTGATTCTTAGCTTATCATTTTCCAAGTGAAAGGAACTTACCAATGTAAAGAACCAGTCTTGAAACAATACCATGAAGTAGAAATGAAATTGCTAACAAAGTTTGACTGGTACAAGATTGACAACTTACCTCGTTTGACTAATAGTTTTATGGATGTGATGACTTCTTTAGGATCATTGATTCCTAAGAATAAAAATGGATAAGTTCAACCACTTATCATCACAACAATGTCCAAATTTGTAATTGCATGAGTAGAATCTAAAGGTAAGAAGAGTGTTTGTTTCATCCATGCAGAACCATATGAATCCTGCCTTGATCAAATAAGAGACTTTCTCAATTTTGGGATCCTCCCATCAGATTTTATGTGAACTACAAAGAGAATGTTTAAACAAAAAGCATCTCGTTATACTCTCTTGGGGGATGTTTTGTATAGACGTGGCTATGATGGAGTCTTACTTTGATGTCTAGATCTCGTAGAGGCACAAAGAGCCATAACTGAAGCCTGTGATGGTACTTGTGGTGATCACTTTAGTGGAATGTCCATTACAAAGTGCATTTTACGCATGGATTATTATTGGCCCACTATGGAAAATGATTTTTTTAGTATGTGAAGAAATGTCAAAAATGTCAACATCATGCCAATTTGATGCATGTACCATCACAAGCATTACAACCCATTCAAAGCCTTTGTCACTCCTCCTTAGTGCAATATGGAGGAATATCATGTCCTGCATCACCTCCATCACCCTTACCTCTACTACTATTGCCACCACCTCCATATCCATATCCACCTCCATCTCCTCCAACCTCGACCCCAATATCTGTAGGTTAAACATCTACTCTAACTCACCCCTACTTCTCTTACCTCGATAGCATTTATGCCATCGATAAGCCTGCTCATTAGCATCCTGCTCATCATTGCTAGCCACATCATCCATGACCTTTCTAGATGCCCATGAAGACTACACAATAAACCAAGTACCATAGTTATTTTTTTTCCTGATATCATCTGCATTTGGGACATTAATCACGTCATCATCCACAACATCATCCACAATCCAAAAATCAGGAGTGAATGGGATACTCAACTCATCACCTCGACACTCGTATACCAATGGAGAATCAGGAACTCCTTGCACCAAGCCAAAATATCACATCACCCACGAGAACTATATGAACTCCATCTCTCACCCATGTCGGCCAACCACCCACCTGCCTCGCCTAACCCATTAAAGTTGTGCTACATCATTGTCCCAATCCAAACCTTACCAAGGTCACCAATAGATATCACTGCTAGTTAGAGCACCAAACATGTCCTGATACTCCTATCCACTATGGATAGGATGACTCAGTGAAGTCCCCTCGCTGGTCCACCAATGAAGAGCATAAGGAATTGAGTGATCCCACTCACAAGGTAGACCCTTTGGATGAGCTATGCTGATGTGCTCCCAAACCCATAGCTGAAGTAGAAAGCTACATTCGAGTCCCTTTCGCTCCTACCTCTTCACCTCATACAACTCCACATACAGTTGGCACAATAGAGTGGGAGCCCATGCACAAATCTAAGGTTCAGTAATAAGATCCAACATGAGCCTCACTTGTTTCCAAGGGAACCTGGATCCCATGTTGTTAGGCAACAACATGTTGCCTAAAATTTACATCATAAACGTTGAAAGTGCACCTAATTTCTTATCCTTGAACAACTAAATGTATGGTATTCTTACCTTATTTTAGTCTACATCCTAGTCATCCCATAGATCAGCCTCAGCTCACGCTCCTTGTCGTGGACCACCCGGATTGGTGAACCCTCGATAGGAACATGGAAGATGCGATAAACATCTTCTAGGGTGATAGTCAGCTCCCATATCGAAAGCTGAAATGATCCCCTATCAGGGTCTCATCTCTCCACTAGGGCAAATAGATAATCCTCATTATCCCTCATGATCTTTGCTCACCTACAACCAACCAACCCAATCACCTCCAACCACTTCCAAACATTGTCTTTTAGTGCCTTCTGCACCCAATAAATGATGCAAGGTCATCAATTTCAAGCCTCAATAAACATAACTTGTAAAAGCACAAAATAAAATCTATATTAGTGTAAAAAACAATAATCACCCCCTCAAAAACAACGAAAATCATCATAATCACCACATGTATTATCACAAACATTGTCATCATTATCATAATTAAGTGAGCCTCGTATTTGGTGAATTACCCTATGCACCTAGTGGTTGCACCGACTGGAAATCCATGTAAATTAGTAAGATGGGTAGCTCACCATAAGGACACTCATTCAAAAACATCCAACATCATCACATGTGACATTAAATCCACTGGGACAATATTTCAGTATGGATTTTTTCAGGCCAATTTGCACAAGGTTATCCTAATACCTCTTCCATTGGGTTACAAAAGTAGAAAGCATTCAACCACAATTTGGTAACAATTACTAAAATCACAATGAGTTTCGAATTCCTAGAGCGCTTGGTTCCTAACACCACAACAGTAATTCTTAAAATCGCATGGGAACCTAAACTCCCAATGTGGTTGGTGATTTTACCATGAAATTTTGCGCATCATCAAAACAAAACACAAATTTGCAACAACAACCATCCCAAACTTGGGGTATCCAACTTGATCTGAAATATCACACAAATTGCATACAAAACATCCACTCCTTTCATCATCCACATTTGTTCAATTGGCTCATGGGTTTCATTATTTACCCATTCACCAATTGAGGGGGTAAGCAAACAAATAAAAAAATTTAAAAATCATTCATTGTTGAGCATCAGGAATATTTGAGTTCATTTATCCATCCAATAAGGACACGCATCTTTTGTTTTTGCATCGCATTGTATTTTACACAACATGGTACAAAAAGAGGCATCTGTAGACACTAAAATCTAGGTATTCACAAAACCTCAATTTGCATTCCACATCACAATCTTGCATAATAAAATTGTAGATTAAAGATACAACGCCAAACAAAAGATAAAGAAATCACGATAAAAAGTAATGCAGAACACAGTTGTACAAAACAAACGATTTTTATTAATCAATGGAGTTTAGAAACTCCTTTTGAGTACAACAGGGCCTGTAACCCTTTTCGTGATACAAGATTACAATTTGTGCTAGGGTTCTCCGAAACCCTAGCTGGCACAATATGGTGGCGTCTCCGAAGAATGTATCCTTAACCTCAACAGAATGAGTGGGCTTCGTTGTATCCTTTGGCTCGGACCACTCCAGCTTAAGCAGTTGCTATCATCCAATCAAATCCGCCATTAAAATCTTGCACACATTAAAACTACAAAAAGGTTAGAAACTAGTAAGAGGGCTCCACTGTGTGAGCCCTCAAAAAACGATCTAAAACCCTAGAAATGAAATAAATAGAATGCAGAATCTAACGACGGATTAATACATAAAAATATTACTTGCTTTAGAATCTATACCTCTTTTTCTATTAACACGGCGAGACCAGGCGGCACCTAGAAGTGATGTAACTGTCAAATCGGTTACGGAAGGCGCCCTGGTGCGATCGCTGAACGCCCGCGTGCTTCTGGATCGGGGTTGCAGATGTCGGTCTGCGTCTGTGGCTGCGGGTAAACGCCCGCGGGCACTTGCGACAAGAATGGGGGATTCTACAGAATGCTGTAGAAGGGATGGCAGCGAAGTTGGCGACGGATGGCGAGGAAAAGGGACGGGAGATGGGTAGGTTTAGCTTGAAGAAGAGATAGATAGCGATAGATAACAAAAGAGAGATAGTAAAAGAGATCCGGCTTGAGCCATCAAGGTGACTCAATTTATAATCTACTCTTAGGGCACACTTTAGGGTTTTAACGACACTTTGAACGTGTGGCTAAGATTAAAGTGGATCCAAGGGTAGAGAATAAATCTAGGTTGTGAAACGGATTAAGATGGATGGACGGATGAGATTAAATGAAGGATGGACGGCTCGAGATTAAATCACTTAAAGTATCTTTATATATATATTAAAATATATTAAAATATTAAAATATATATATAAATATTAATTTAAATAAATTTGGGAATGAAAAATGGCGAGAAAGGTGAAATTGGGCCAAATAATGGCGGGAAGGTGTGGATTTGGGCCAAATAATGGCGGGAAGGTGGATGACTGACACGTGGCTAATAGGAAGGTATAGATGACTTACAAGTGGCTGGATTTTGGTGTCTACAAGATGCCCCTTTTTGAGCTGCTTTGTGTGAAGACACAATGCAGCACAAAAACTTAAGACACTGAAAAGTTGGATCGAGACGCAACTCTCTCTCAAGACTAAAGCACAACTTTGAAGACCAAAGAATAAAAGAATATTTAAAATTTTATCAGCTTACCCCCTCAATTGGCGAGCGAGAATGGTTCTCACAAGCCAATTGGAAGAAATTTGGAAGAAAATGAACCGTTTTTGCCCCAACGGTGAAAAAAAGGGTTGGTGTATGAACCATCTGTTTATGTCCCAATAGGAAAGGGGTTGGTGTACAAACCAGAAAAAAATATGATTGAAGACGATATGAGTGATGTGAAAGATGGACCGTTTTCTGCCCCAACGGTTATAAAGGGATTTTTGCCAAATTGTAAGTTCCATGATCATGTAAGATGAATTCCACTATAGGAAAATTAGAAATTGATAACGGATGCCCCAACTCCTGTGTGTGAGTCCATACTGTTAATGAAATTGCCTTGTTGGCGCCATTGATATGCAGAGATGAAAGATGCATGAAAAGAGTCCAGAACTCAAGAGATGCTCCTAGTGACTGTATGGATAATTCCTCGGGTCGGAACCAATCAACCTAGGTAGCCTCAATCTCTAGCAAGACTCAAAATAATGATGATATTAAAGATTGTCCATGTTTAAGGCCCCATGAACTAGGCCATCAATGACAATTGTTGAGCAAATTAATCTTGGTATGAGGTCACTTGAAAAGTAGAATATCCAAAATTGATTTCCAATTTTCAAACAGTGAAATAGTTGATTATGATAAATGGTAGGTGTCCTTATGGTGGTTTAATCCTCTTATCGAATTGCATGGATTCAAATCGTTGCAATCGCCAAGGTGATAGAATATACCACTAGATACGAGGTTTACTTTAATTTGATTTGGCAAAAATATGCATGATGAAAGAAGAATGAATGAAATTGACGATAGATCAGAAAAATTGATGAATGTGGTTAATTTTGTGAAGGTTTTGAATATTTTTAACCCAATTTGTAAAACAATGATGAATGATGCGCTTTTTGAGCGAAATGACAAAATTTGTGTCCAAAAGCTGTTGTAACCTTCACAAAATGTTTTATTATGATAAGAAGAATGGATGAATGCAATTTGATGAAATTTGGAGGAGGTAAGCTTCAATTTTGCAAGTTTTGTTCCTTTATTCAATACTGACACCAAACGTCGGTCTGCATTTGTGGTTGGCAGAGACGCCCGCCGGTGTTTAGGCGCTCTGCAGATGCAGGACTGCGTCTGAATCCACCATGAAATGCCCAACTGCGTTTCAGGGCACCAAAATCAGCTATTTAAACAGTTTCAGCGAGAATTTCGCTCATTTGTGCGTTCGAGCTTGAGAGAAGTGCGTCTGAGGGAGTGGAGTGAAAGGTTGTGTGGGAGAGTGAAGCACGTGGGAGCTATGGCGGAGATGGGAGCGGACGCGCCAGTGCAGCCAGCTGAGGTATTTGTTCATTTAAGCAAGTACTTATTATGTGTTTTTTTTTTTTTTTTTCGGAAAAATTTGTAACAAATTTTTGTTTTGTTGTTTTGCAGCTTAGGGTGTTAGAGGCACGACACCGATTCTCCCCTATCATTCCGGGGATGAGGAGGTCGTTGTCCCAGGCATACTGGGAGATATTGGAGGCAGTGGGACTAGCGGAGGTAGCCCGGTTGGAGGTAGTTCGGGCGGATGAGGGGTACCTCTTTTGATGGTTAGCTTAGTGCTTAGATGCACTCTTTATGAGCCTTGGTGCTCTATTGTATATTGTAGCCTTTTGGCATTCATTGTACAGTTTGACCTTTATACATACATATATAACATGGCTTTTATTTATTTGGTGTTTTACTCTCTTTTGTGTGAATGCCTATGTTTTTGTGATGCATGTTTTTATATGTTTTAATGTTTTTGATGCATATGTGATGGAATGGAATGCAAACTTATAGATGATTAATGCGAGACTAAGTATATAACATACAAATCTATGGATGATTAATGCAAGACTAAGTAAATGATATGTAAATTGATGGATGATTAATGCAAGACTAAGTAAATGAAATATGCACTAAGAAGCACTCATATTTTTAGATAGTTAGATTTAGCCAATTGTTATCATAATTGTTTAATCGGGGGCACCGAACTTGGTGGCTTGTGAATGGATGACGTATGGAATGACATGAATATGGAAGAAGATATGGAGGGTGATATGGAAGAAGATATGGAGGAAGACTGTTTTACAAAGACTCAAACATGCTAGTGGTATCAAACAAACTTACTAATCTTGCCTAATTCAACTAGGACCAAATGTGTGTGCATGCGAGTTCATTAACCAAATCCGAAGCATGGTAGTGACTCTAGGCAATCAAAAACCTGTGTGTGTGCAAGTGTGTTCATTAACCTCATCTTGCATAAATTAGGTAACTCTGTTATGGAGAAGACCCCGAAGCTAGTTTGTCCGTATGAGCATTCGGAGGTCTCTTTTTGAGGAGAGACATGTCGCCACGCAATGAGTATACTCCATTGCCGAGTCAAGCGTCTATAGCCCCGGTGAAGGTTAACTCCATAGTCCATGTTGTTTTTGACCTTTGTAAGCCTTGGGGATGACTACCTATCCGTCTGATTGGACAAGTAGTACGATCCTTACAACTTATTTGGGATCAGTGGTGTGTGAAAAATGTTCATTTCCTTAGAGCTTTGGGGAATCGGATTCTCAACCGAAGTATGATGAGAATTTTACCCTATCCTTACTACTCTGTTTATATTTATATTTTGTGATTGCTTGTGATAGTGGTAAGAACCACTGTTTTATGGACTATGTTTGCATGATAGGACAAACGAGGATTACCCTTTTCACTTCAAGGCACAACCCAAGGATGGTGTTATCTCTCTTTGACACAAGATGTTTTTAAGATGTGAAAATGTGATAGGTTCAAGACCGCTTTTGAAATCATTTCCCAATACTCAAGATTTTATTTAGTGTAATTTGTGATATGGCCCTAGAGAACTTTGACATGCATTTCAAAGTTTGCTTAAAACACTAGGAATGGTTGAGTGATTGAAAACATTTTGGCAATGTAAATATGTGCAAATGGAAAATGGGTGTACGAATGACAATTCGGTTTGATGGATTTTATGAAGGTGCCCCTGATTAAGGCAACATGACTTTTGCTTGACCAAATTTTATATCCAAAAGATAGAATGGTCTCTAACATGATATGCAACTATGGCTGAAAATGAAATGTTATGGTTTTCAATGAGATGTATGCACATGAAATGCAATGTTTTTGAATGAGATGTATGCAACTAACAATGAAATGCAAATTCTTTTTATTTTATTTGTTTTTTTTTTTTTTTTTTTTTTGTACAAGCCATGTATATATGTACATATAAAATTCAAACTATGCGTAGAATGCCCTCAAGTGTATAACATTAAGTGGTTCGGGTTCTTCCTCTCCCTCTAAAGCTGGCAAGTCTATAAGTTCCATTACCCACTCTTTCAGTGACCATATATGGACCTAACCAATTAGCCATGAATTTATCTCGAAGATGCGGCAATGCATTGGTGTTTTGTTGATTCTCTTTAAGGACAAGATCTCCTACTTGAAATTCTCTTAGATGAACTTTGGCATTGTAAGCACGTTTCAATCGGTCTTGATAAACTCGCAAATGCTCTAAAGCATTGATTCGTTTTTCATCTATGAGTGTGAGTTGATCAAGACGTGCTTGTCTAGCAGTATCATCATCGATAAATTCTTGCAAAGAAATTTGCAAGGAAGGGATCTCGACGAGGCGGAGCTAAGACTGGCGGAGACGCTAAGTGCTTGCTTGATGTCATCAAAGGCTTTCCGACACTCATCTGTCCATGAAAATTGTACCCCCTTTTGTAGTAGGTGGCAAAATGGCCTACATTTATCGAGAAAGTTGTGCAATAAAGCGACGGATTGAATTAATCTTTCCTTGTAAACTACGCAACTCCTTCAAATTAGTTGGGGGACACATTTCCATAATGGCTTTGACCTTGTTTGGGTCCACCTCAATACCTCGTTTAGAGATAATAAAACCTAGGAGTTTGCCCGAGGTAACACCAAAGACACATTTCTTAGGCTTATCCGGATCATATGGATTATGGAGCGGGGTGAATAAGTCTTCGAAATTCATTGTCGACTTATGGAAGAAAGGATGGGCGGAATGGAAGGGAAAACCGGTGAAGACCTCGGAAGACCTGAGATGCAAAACAACATAGTTTTTCAGTTTTTTTTTTTTTTTTTTTGAGTTTTTTTTTTTTTTTTTTGTAGTGGTGAAAACCACTATTTTAGTATATACATATAATACAGGTTTGGATTATGGCTTATGGATGTGGCGGAGGGGGTGGTTCACCTCGTTCTTGTGGAAGAAGCAAGCGAAAGATGGCCTCTTGGAGAGGGAACAATTGGAGATAAAACTCGTCTTGTTTAATGAGGGGAACAATGGGCACCGACTCTTCTTCAGATTCATCACCATTTGACATGACATCAAATTCTTCATAGGCTTCATCTTCGGATTCGTCGGGGTGGAGGATTTCTTCTTTTGAATTAAGATTAATGCTTTGAAAAGCTCGTTCAAAAGAAGAAAGGGATGGAAGTGGTTGGTAGCCCAGACCAAAACGCTCAGTGGGTCTACGATATGGCATATCGATGCGTTCAGTTACCCCTTGCTCGTATCGACCTAGGCCAAATTGCTGCCAATTATGTCCGTGGAAATAGCGAGAGGTAAAACCCTCCATCCTTTCGATATTGGCGGGGACTGGATGCTTGGGTTCTAGTATGGTGGTAGGACTAGAAGATGACTCTATTCCCCCATATACAAAATTAATGGAATTTGGCATAGAACCCATGTTATAAACCGATCCAATGGATAAATGTTGGTCATGTGGACGACCAAAATCTTTAACTGTTTGCACATTGAATGGTGTGATGTGGACATCTTGAATGGCATACTCACCAATACCTGCATCGGTGAGATGGACCTTGACTTGGGAGGGAGATGGACTTGATGATGGAATAGAAGAATGTGGGATAGAAGAATTGGAAGGATTTGGTTGGGTTGATGCTTCACTAACTTGTGAAACATCAGGTGGTGATGGTTGGGAAGATGGAGGAATAATAGGTGATGTTGAAGAAGGTGTAGAAGAATGGGGTAATGACGTGGAAAGAGATTATTGGTCATGGCCACATGTGCATGTGGTCACTGATGAAGAAGAAGGAAGATTAGGAGATGAAGAAAGTGGTGAATGAGATGGAATAGCGGAAGAGGAAGATGGTTGCGATATGATGGGTAGCTCCTCAAGAATGGGAGCTTTAGAAGAAGATGGTATAGAAGAAGTAGATGGGGTCAAGAAAAGATGAGTGGATGGCAACACAATCTCATAAGGATTTGAGACATAGTTGCAATGTTTGAAGGGTTCAATGTCGGCGGGTACACAATGAACCTGTCCCTCATATACATACTTCAAACATTGATGCAGTATAGAAGGGACACATCTCATCTCCCTAAGCCAAGGTCGTCCAAGCAATACATTGTATGCCATGGACCCTTCCAAGATGTGAAACAAGGTATGCAAAGTTCGGGCCCCTACCTCAATGGGCAAGATAACCGTGCCAACCGTGGAAGATAAAGCATCATTGAATGCTTTAAGAGTAAAATTCGACTTGGTGATAAGGGATGGCGACAGCTCTAGATGACTCAACGCCAATGTTGTAATGATATTGATTGAGGAACCGGTGTCAATTAAGACTCTCTTGAATGGCTTGTGATCGATCTTGGCCATGATATGCAATGGAGGATCTATACTTTTTGTTGACATAGGTTTGATTTCAAAATCATAGAAAGTGATGGAGGGCTCCATGCATGTTTGAATACTCCCCACAAAGTTGTTGAAGGCATTAGTATCTTGAGTTTGAAGCTCGATTGACTTTAATATGGCGTCTCCGAAGAATGTATCCTTAACCTCAACAGAATGAGTGGGCTTCGTTGTATCCTTTGGCTCGGACCACTCTAGCTTAAGCAGCTGCTATCATCCAATCAAATCTGCCATATCTTGCACACATTAAAACTACAAAAAGGTTAGAAACTAGTAAGAGGGCTCCACTGTGTGAGCCCTCAAAAAAATAGTCTAAAACCCTAGAAATGAAATAAATAGAATGCAGAATCTAACGACGGATTAATACATAAAAATATTACTTGCTTTAGAATCTATACCTCCTTTTCTGTTAACACGGTGAGACCAGGCGGCACCTGGAAGTGATGTAACTGTCAAATCGGCTACGAAAGGTGCCCTGGTGCGATCGCTGAACGCCCGCATGCTTCTGGATCGGGGTTGCAGACGTCGGTCTGTGTCTATGGCTGCGGGTAAACACCCGCGGGCACTTGTGACAAGAATGGGGGATTCTGCAGAATGTTGCAGAAGGGATGACGGTGAAGTTGGCGACGGATGGGTAGGTTTAGCTGAAGAAGAGATAGATAGTGATAGATAACAAAAGAGAGATAGTAAAAGAGATCCAGCTTGAGCCATCAAGGTGACTCAATTTATAATCTACTCTTAGGGCACACTTTAGGGTTTTATCGACACTTTGAACGTGTGGCTAATATTAAAGTGGATCCAAGGGTAGAGAATAAATCTAGGTTGTGAAACGGATTAAGATGGATGGACGGATGAGATTAAATGAAGGATGGACGGCTCAGATTAAATCACTTAAAGTATCTTTATATATATATTAAAATATTAAAATATATATATAAATATTAATTTAAATAAATTTGGGAATGAAAAATGGCGGGAAAGGTGAAATTGGGCCAAATAATGGCGAGAAGGTGTGGATTTGGGCCAAATAATGGCGGGAAGGTGGATGACTGACACGTGGCTAACAGGAAGGTATAGATGACTTACAAGTGGTTGGATTTTGGTGTCTACAAAAATTATATACCTAAGTCTAAAATTAGGTGTATAAATCTTGCACATTATCCTATTTTCTAGATTTTAATAAATTTGGAAAATATGCTTAGGATACCCTGCCTAATCACTAGACATGTGTCCTAGCCACCACTACCCCATCCCTTGCCACATATCACACACTCATGTTCCCCTTGTCACATGGGATATCCCTCACACCTCACTCCACTTGCACTCACCCATTAGCCACATCACCCTAGTTAAGTGAGACACCCTAGGTGACTCACTATAATTGTCCCTTCTATTTGGCAACTCTGGATTACCACTTGGCAATCCTAGCTTGTCATCTCCCTTTCCCTCAAAAACCCTAAATGGCCTACAAAATCAACCCTATCCCATCAAACAAAGGAGGCTAATATTTCATATTGTCAGGCTACTAGAATCACACCAAGAGTTCACACGCATCAGATATTTGAAGCCCTAAAGTCCCTTCTTGGAGTCTTCTACCATCTAGCCTCAATCACCCATCGACGGTTACACAGTTACAACCACCCTTCCATGGTTGCCTAACAACATCCTATGATTGACCAGCCACAACCACACATTTGTGGTTACCCAGAATGAAAAGAAAATCGTGAATGACATAGATAAAAACTGTTTCAATTTTGTTAGCAAGGCATTTCAATTTTGATTTCTTTTTTTCCCGCATATTTACTTTCACATTTGCAACTAGAGTTTCATATGTATTTATTTTTTATTATGTTTTTAGGTGCTACTAACCCTTGTTTTCTTTCCATGTGCACAAGATACAGGTAGTTGAAAGAGCTATTGAAGCTAGGAGTGGCCCTACATCCAGGATACAAAAGCCCACTCATTTTTAGAGTTGTAGCAGAGGAGTGAAAGACACCAGTTGACTTGTTTGGAGAATCGAAGATCATTGTTTGTGCACTTATACTTTGTAAAAAGAAGGTATTGTAATACTCATTCCAAACATTGGGGCATGAAGCATTGTAAAATTTGGGAGACTAAGGCTCCCCCGTGTTAATATAAAAGAAGCATTCTTTTTATCATAAGTTTTCATTTCCATGTATGTGTTTTGGTGTTGAATCTGTTGCTACATTATTAAAATATATATTGATAAGAATTAGAACATATGCGATATCTTATTTTATTTTTTCAAAATCCTCTTTTCCCTCCTCTATCCATAAAAAGGGTCAGTTATTTTTTAATATAAGTGTCATGGGTCTAACTATTTTTGCAAAATTCGAGATAAATTTTTTGACAAAATTGACTTGCCCAAAAAATATTGCAACCTTTTTTTGTGCCATGGTGGTGTAAGATTCATAATGGCTTCCACCTTGTCAGTATCTATAGCAATACCATATTTAGATAAAACATGCCCTAGTAATTTTCCCTATGGTACACAGAAGATACATTTTTTTGGGTTAAGGTATATTCCTAATTTGTAGCATTGTTGAAAAATTCTTTCCAGATTCTCCAAGTGATCCTTTTTTTTTTAGTATATTGTGAGATCATCCAGGCATATTAGTATCATTTTTGTTATCATATCATGGAAGGCTATATCCATGGCCCTTTGAAATGTTGCCCCGGTATTGGATAATCCAAAAGGTATTCATTGATATGCAAAGGTTCCCCATTTTGTGGTGAAAGTCATTTATCTGATTAAAACCATAAAAAGCATCTAACAATAAAAATATTTTAGATTCGGATATTGTTTGAATAATATGCTCCATGGAAGGTAGGGGATAATAATATTTTGGAGAGGCTTTGTTCAAATCCCTGAAATCCACATGTAGTATGATTTCACCATTATTTTTTCTTACATGCACTAGATTGGAGATCCATGTGGTGTGCTTGACTAGGTATCTGGTTTTTAATTCAATCAACCTATCTAGCTCATTTTCCATGAGAGGCTCAATTTTTTGATTGACCGATCTTTGTTTTTGTCTGATTATTTTAGCCTTCGGGTCTAATTCAATTGTGTGTTGGATAATGTCCTTGTCATATCCCTTTAGATCTTCATAGGCCCATGCCATTACATCTTTATATTTTTAGCATAGTTTGATAAGAAACCCCTTTTCCTCCCTTATGGCTATTTTTCCTTTTATTAATATTTTTTTAGCATACCTCTCTTGCTTAATAATCTTCCTTTTTTGTAGTAAATCCTTTCTTTCCTTTGAATCAATCATCTGATATGAAGAGGGATTTTAAGGTAATTAGACCTTTTGGCATTTTTTTGAGCTTAGTCAAATAATTTGATCCTCGTTTGCTTATTCTATCTCTAGGGAGATTTCTTCAGCACACTCATCTACCTATTATAGGAATCGAACAATCTACTCTTTAGTTTCAAACACTTGTCAATTTTCTTCATTATCAAGTATTGTCGGTGTTATCATCCTTTTTACCAATTGATGGTTTTTCCATGTATCATTTACTAGGTCAAATTATGAACCAACAATCGTCATCCTCTTTGCATCTGTGTTATGTTCTCTCAGAATTATTTTTATCTTAATAGCATCAAAATATTCCATTAAATCCCAAATCCTATTTCTGTAGGATTTCATTAACCTATTCTTTGCTTCACATTGGGCTCTCACATGCTTAACAATTAGTTCAATATCATCAAAATTTTGAAGCATTTGATTTCTCTTTTCTTAGCCATTTGGAGCCCCAAGGCCAAGGCTTCGTAGCTCTATTGTTGGAATAGGAAAATTGCAGCCTACATTCTTGGAGAAATTTTGAACCTTTTAAGGAAATAAGGCATACTCTTATGCCTACTCCTATTTTGTTTCAGGCACCATCAAAGTACAGCGTCCATAACTTAGCTGATTTTTTTTCTCCTCTTTGTAAAGTCTTGGGACAATGATGCTTTCCTCCTAAATTATATATGTCCCTATGCACATATACCTATAATAAAATTTATTTTTCTTGCGTATCAACTTGTTGATCCCTCTGTTCCCTCTTAAGTTCATCTTCTAGATGTTGTTTTTGCTCTTCCATGGTCATTATTTTCCAAAGTGGCACAACTATAGTAGTTTTCTTGAGGTATTCTACTATGTTAAAGGTTTTATATAACTATTTATATGCATTAGAACTTTGGATCCCTAAATATTCACCTTCCATTGATGTTGATGACAGAAAATATCCCAAAATAGGCTCATTCATGGTTTTAGAAATATGTGTAGAGACTACATTATTTGCTTGCATAGTATAACCCCATTTTTAAATTATTTATTTCTTCTCTTTAGCTATATAGGACTCATGTTTTGGGGCTTCTATTAGTCTCCTTTTGATAGGTATTATCAACATCATTGTTTCTTCTTGAGCTATTAGGATTTTCTCATAAGGGTCCCATATCTATGTTGCCATTAAAAAAAATTTAGTCTTTGTTGAGACACTTGTCAAGACTATCAAGCTTATTTTGGTATTATTTCAAGGCTCTCAATAAGTCTTCTCCTACATTATTAGTTATGTGGGTAGTTGTACTACAAGTTATGGGTAGAGGTGTTATTAGTTGTGGATGTGTGATTTGATAATTTTGATGACAATGTAAAAGGGGATGGGAATATAGTAACCAGGATGGAAAATTTCCTATTTGTATCATATTTTTTTGTTGTGATGGCTAATTTGTATAATTCTAGTAGGGATTCTCCTCCCTTTGCTTTTATCATCATAGATATTTCAGAATTCAAAGCTCTAAAATAAAAATGATTGCCAAACCTAGTGGGGGGTAGAGATTTTTTAGTATTCCATGTTGGGATTTAAGGAATCTAAGATTGAAATATTCCATCAGTTCCATGGAAGTTCTCTTGATGGTTGATAATTGTTACAAGTATAATACCCCATCCACCTTTTCTTTGAATCTCTTAACCAAAACATCATCGAGTTGGTCCTAATTGGCTATAAATCTAGACTGAAGTCTAAGATACCATTCCCAGCAGTCTTAGATCCATGTTTTTCTCTAATATATTATGAATTGTGCATAGACTTACCACATGGTTCAAATGCTCAATGGGGTAGTGAGATCTTCTCCAATGAAATAAGTGAAAGGCTTTAAAGAAGATTGGGAAATCTCATGAGACACTAATGGTGCTAGTGAACCTTTGTTATTCCAAGTAGGGAATGTTTTGAGAGGGTGGAAGAGTAGTCATATTATGGCCTACAACTCTTCTTCTTCATGGAATGGTTGAAGGTAGAGGTAGCAACTCTTCTTAAAATTTGTCAGCACAAAACCCAATCGTCGTCTAGTTATTTCTAGGTTCTTTTTTTGAGAGGAGTCACTAGGTGGATGCAGCTTTGCAATTCTTTAAAGTAAGTAGATTAAGGCCTTCACAAAAAACTCAATCTATTATCTTCAATAGTGGCTTCTTCTAGTGTTTTTTCTAGAGCGGATTCGTCGGGTGAGTGAGAGGTACTTCAACAAGTAGGGGTAGACTCTGACCCTCACCAATTCTAACCTAACTTATCGTCATGACTATGGTACCATGAATACCATTGGGGTCCCACTTGGTGTGCCGATAAAATATTATCATCTTCTATTATCCTAGTCCGAATAATTATGCCTCACAAAGAGCGACACGGTAGGACTGTATCCAATAGCATAGGGTTTGGTTCAATCAGGGGCCTTCGAAAGTTTTTACAAGGTTGGATCCTTATTAAGATGTGATCTTTATGGTGCACTTAGACTCAAAAGGGGAAAATTGATGTGAGAGATAAAAAATAAATAACTCAACAAAATAAAAAAGGTTATGATGTGCCAAAAGATCCGCTAAGATCCCTCTGCATAACAGGCCTAAACACTATGTGCCAACAGTGAACTCTTCCTCTCCCCAACATAGTTAAGCAAATATGACAGTCATCAATGTAGGTATTCATAAAGAGGCAAGTCCACAAGAATCCATAGATGGATGATCCAAAAATTGACACAGTCCCCTCACACATATATACATCAACAAAACTCAAAATAGGTAAAGACTACAAGCATACACATACACATAGAAAAGGGTCTATAGGAAGTCATAGATGACTGGTCTAAAAATTGATTCAGGCTTCCATATATATGTGCAAATAGTGTAATTATAGATATTGTGTCAAGATCGAGGGTTTTATTTACCCACAAACTACTCAGAAACCAATTGCTATACAGGAGGAAATGAAAGGAAAGCCTACAAAATAATACAATTGTAAACTTGTTGAACTTGACAATTACAATTACATCAGGTAATATTTCCCTTAAAAATTATCTACGATTGAATCTGATAATTCTAGTTATCTCTTCTAGGGATCCTAAACATTAAATGACGTACACTTGGATCAAAATAGATGTCAAATCTTGGACTATCAACACCATGCTTCTCTTAATTGAATTTCTAAGTCAATTAGTATAAATGTCATTTGGTAGGTGGTCTTCATTCTTTCTGGTGAAAATACATTAACTCGTCATACCTACTTCTTCCATAGTTCCATATGCTTTGACTTGACTGAGATATTAATGATAGCTCCAAACTTTGGTGCGCTTCTTGGTCCTTTTAAAGCCTAAAGCCTACAAAGAAACTATTTGGAACTTCTGCTATTGGCACTTGATCAAGAATCACAAAACCTCTAATATCAGAGTTGCCTTAACAGGAAAAACTCTTTAAGTGTTTTAGCCTCATTATCATATTTATCAATATTTTTCTTTCTTTCACCTAATGAGTTCCACACAACCTCTGACTGTCAAAACTTATTTTGGTGCATCTCAGAAAAAAATGTTGTCTCCTTAACTAATAGTTTTATAAAAGTTCTTATTGCCTATGGTCAGTACTTTTCCTTAAGTGCAAGTAAGTAGTACGAAGCCACTACAATTCCATCTAAACTTGTACTTGCACATTGTACTTTCTCATCCCTTATATCCTTCTTTGGTTCTTACGACGGTTTATCCAAATGAGCTATGGTGGCCTTTATCATATGATATTGTAGATAGGTTTTCTCTACTCTACTTTTGGAGTGGAATATCCTTGATCTAATCCAACTTCTATTATAGTATGATTTCCTTATTTCATCTTGAATTTTATCTCATGACCAAAAAAAATTATCTCTTTCTTCATAGTTTTCACTTTACAATCTCTTACCATGTGTCCAGTCTCATAACAATTGTGGCATTAAAATACAATATTTTCATAATCCACTTGTTGATCCCATTCTTTTGATTCAGATTTAATCTTAATGGAATGTGGCAAAGGTTTTGAAATATCTATAACAACACATATTTGGGCATCTATAGTATGTTTTCGCTTCTTAATAGTTAGTCCCTTCTTGATAAATTTTCCTAGGATATTTCTAATATTCTTTAAAACATCCTTATAGATAAGTTGATATGGAAGTCCAAAAAACCTAACCCATGCTGGAAGTTTCTTAATAGTTTCTATCTCGATAGAAAAATTTCACTCCATCTTAAATAAAGAGCATCTCTCCCTCTAAACCATGGGCCACCATCCATTATTTTATTCTTGATTTCTGAACTAGAAAAAGATGACGAGGAAAAAACCTTTAGGAAGAAAATTCACAAAGCAATTTAAATTTTATTTCCACTTCCATTTGATTGATTTTGAATCTCCAAAAACCCTAGCCAGTATCCATTGAACTTATATATTAACCCTCTATTTTTAAGAACCATTATATTATGTTTGATGATCTTATATTTGATAATCACTTATGGTATAATAACTACTACCTCAATCAAACCTGCCATATATATTTTTTTTGCTTATCTCCAACTTGGGAATTCTAACTTCCCAGTAGGGTTTTTAAATATGACTTTCCTTCTATACTTCTAGTAGAGCTCATTCTTAACTTATACTTACTCCCAACAATAGACACACACACACACACACATATATATATATATATATATATATATATATAATTTTGTTAAAATATTATGATATTTTCATAATTTAATATAAATGAATGAATACATTCTTATATTTATCTATTATCAAGCGATTATGAATCAGCAAAGCTAAGGCAATTTTTTTCAATGACTCATCTTTAAGAAGTCATATCTTTGCATAGAGTTGTTTGATTCAGACAATTCTTACACTATTTTGTATAGAGCTTAAAGAGCTATAAAATAAGTGGTCATACTAAAGAATCCAAGCAAAATTGAGGAAGATACGACCATGTGAAGACAGTCATTAGGAACAAGGGTAGTGTTAGTGTAATTTTTTCAAAAAAAAATCTCATCTTTCAAGAGCCATATCTTTGTGAAGGGTTATCTGATTTAGAAGATTCTTGGACCAATTTGTGTAGAATTTGAAGACATTTAAAATTATTGATCATATCAAGGAATCCAAGCAATATTGAGGGAGATATAACCCTATAAATTCATCCATTCAAAACAAGGACAATGATAATTTTTCAAGTCATAGGAAATAAAATTGCAGATATTTGTTAGCTAGGGTTTGGATGATGGGAGGATCAATGAATAGCTAGGGCATAAGTAACATAGAACATTCTATTCAGGCATAAAAATTTTCATCTAAGTTTTTTTTATCCCTTCATTATCTTAGAAGTTTTATATGTAGATTATTGTAGGTTTATTTTCAAATAATATAATCGCTATAGGATATATTCATAAATTTCAATATATATTGAGTCATAGTTTTATTCCTATGGACCAATTTACAACTAAATACTTAGAATCATCCCTAGTAGTAGATTTTAGTAAGGACCTCACAAAACAACGATCATTTTTGCTCAAATATAAGGCACTCATTGGTTTATTTAATAGGTCTTGGTTAAGGGCTTCGACTTTGAGAAAATTGATTGATAGGAGATGGAAGTCTCAAGGAGTAAGTCTCATTTCTTTGTAAAGGTTTTTTCCTAGTCATTTTTTGTTCCAAGGAGGAAAGAAATATATTTCTAAAAGGGGGTACTTCATTTATGGGAAGAGCATGATTCTTCATTACCCACTAGTATGCAAGATTTGTAGTTGAAAATGTAAATATATCCCTAGTAGCAGTCTAGGTTAGGATGCATGAGTTGCCTAGTTAATTTTAGGAAATTGATACCTTCAAGGAAATAAGCAACATTTTGGGAGAATTCCTTAAGATTTTAAAAACTACAAAATACAAAGTCTTGACTATTTATACCCTAATATTGGCTATGATTGATATTAGTAAACATTTACTAGAGTCAATTATTCTTAAGTATGGGGGTAAGTTGTGGATCCAAACCATGGATTATGAAAATATATCTTTTAGATGTAGAAGATGTCATGAGGTGGGGCATATTGAGAGATCATGCCCTAAGAAGAGTTCAGCATAAACATATGTAGAAAACCACAAGAGAAACTTATAAATGAATATGAATGAGGATGGTTTTCAACTTTCAAAAAATAAATCTAGATATATTAAAGTAAATAAACAGTGGAGACCAATAATTAAGGATATTGGAAGAAATACCAATTCTTTTGATGTATTAGTCTATGAAGACAAAATAGATCAGAGCTTAGAGGATATGGTACAATAGGATCATAATATTAACAAGGAACCATCTACTTAGTATGATCTTGATTTAGGGATGAACATTCCTATTGAACCTAAGGAATGTGCCTCATCAAATTTTAAATACTCTCTTGAAGTACCATGCACCATTTAGGATAAGGAAAGTGGTAGAGAAAATACAGCGTTAGATGTTAATATCTCTACCATTAACAAGGAAATACTAGAAAATGAGCAAGATAAAAAATTCCTTAGCAGAAGGAAAGTTGTGAAAGAATATTGAGGAATATAATAATAAGACCTACTTACAATACTAGCAAGGAAAAAAGAAGAAAACCTTCAAATTATCAAGCAAGATCTAGGGAAGAAAGAGCAAACATAAAAAATGAACACAATCTAAGTTGGTTGAACTTCTCTTTACCAAACAACAAAATGATATTGGTAATTCACAGGAGGGGCCAACAACCCCTAATAAGAGATTATTACCATCTCATGGAATATAAGAGATATTAATTTCCCCTCAAAGTAGAGGTGTATCAAGGACCTATATTTAAGTAAAAATCCTGATATTCTTTGTATCCATGAAACTAAAATGACAAAGGAAGAAGTTTCCAAAACTATGAAAGTAGTATGGGCAAAAACATAATGGGATGTTGTGGATCCAAAAGGAACAACACGAGAAATTCTAACATGTTGAAATCCAAAAAGGTGAGCATAATAATCCAATCTTGAAGGAAAGGGAGTTGCTTAGTGAATATCATAATATTTTGAGTAAGGAAGATAAATTTTGGAGATTAAAATTGAGACAGACTTGGTTAAAAGGAGATAAAAACATAATTTTTTTCATAGGATGGCAATAGTACAAAGATCAAAATATATAATTAGTAGAATTAAATCGGTATAAGGGGTTTGGATTGAAGACCAAAGCAAAATAAAAAAAGGAGACGAGGATTTTTACCAAAATATTATAGAATCAAAGGATTTTGAAAATGTTAATGATAAACTACTGCAAGAAGTACCTTTAGTTATAATAGATGAATACAATAGCAAACTGATAGAGCCTGTTACTCTAGAATAAGTTCATTTAGATCTTTTCTCTTTTGATAAGGGTAAATCCCCAGGTCCATATGGACTCTCTATAGCATTCTATCAACATAACTACGAAATAGTGAAGGAATCTTTATTGATGGCAATGGAATAGTCTAGGGTAAAACAACACATACCTTATAAAATAAATGCAACATGTCTTACCTTAATTTCAAAAAATAAGGATGCAGAATTACTTAATTCATTTAGGCCCATAAGTCTATGTAATATGACATATAAGATAATCTCCAAAGTGATGGCAAATCAATTAAGACCACTATTAGACAAAATTATTTTAAAAGAGCAAGGAGGATTTGTGAAAGGGAGATAGATTCTAGATAGGATCATAGTAGCTCATGAAGTGATACATTCAACAACTTCTAGAAAAGAGAGCAATGATCTTAAAACTTGATATGAATAAATCCTATGATAATATTTAATAGGATTTTCTTTTTACAGTATCAAAAAAGTTTAGAATTGGGAAGAAACTAATCATTTCGATTAAAGCTTGTATCTCTATAGTATCATATTAGTGTTGGTCAATGGGCTAGTAACATAATATTTGAAAACCAAAAGGGGTCTTAGACATGGAGATCTTCTATCATCATATATGTTCATTATTATGGTAGAGGTATTAAGAAGGAACTTGAATAAGGTATACAAAGAGGGGCTAATAAGTGTATTAAAATCTAGTGATAACATCGACAACATCATCCATAAATAATGTGTAGATGATATAACACTTTTTATAAGGGCAAAGAAAAATGAGGTCAAAGCTTTGAATACCTTATTAAAGAAAATATGAAAGAGCATCAAGGCATAAATTTAATAGGACAAAATCGAAAATTTACTTCTTGAACACTCCAGCTAGAATCAAACCAATGATATATAGGTTGCTTCAAATGGAGGAGGTAAATTTATCAGCAACATATATATGATTACCCTTATTTTAAGGGATAATGAGGATAGAATTATGAAATCTAGTTATAAGTAAAATTCAAAATAAACTACCAGTATGGAAATATAGATGGTTATCGTTAGCAGGAAGAGTGCAACTAATTAAATCAGTCTTACAAGCCATTCCAACATATTATATGTCCTTGTATATTATGCCAAAATTATTAGAAAAAAGTTTAATCTATATTATGCAATAATTTGTGTGGTCAGGATCACATGATAAAATGAAACTTCCTTTGGTGAAATGGAGCAAGGTGTGTGATGATAAAACTAGGGGAGATCTTATTTTAAGAGTTCTTACGGATGAAAACTTAGATCTAAGGGGAAAATAAATTTAGACATTGTACAAAGAGAGTCAAATACAATGGGAAAGAATTCTTAATATTAAGTACATTGAGCCCAATGACCCAAGCTCAATATTTACTACATTCTCACTATTAGATGGTTTTGCACTATGGAACGATTTTAAAAAATTAATTGATATAGTGATCAAAGGTCTAAGATGGGTGGTGGGAACTAGATAAAAAAAAGTATTTATATGGATACTTGGTGTAATAAAAAACCACTCAATATAGATCCAATTTTGAAACCATGGATCAGGTTACTTCAAGATAAATATGGTGATAGGGTTTCAAACATTATGTACAAGTATCAAGAAGGAATATATAAATGGAAAGAATATTTTTTTACAAGTATACCAGATATTGTTGCTAGGAGGTAATTGAGAAGAAAGATAACAATAGTGATTATTCCAAGGGGAGTTGAGGATAAGCTAATTTGGGAGTTGAATTTCTTAGGAGAATACGTAGTAAAAAATAATGTAAAGCACCAACAAATTAGGAACATCACAAGAATTTGGAGAGATATTTGGGTTATCCTAAAAATTCCAAAAGTCAAAATGTTGTATGGCTAGTAGGTCGTAGGAAATTTATATCCTGCAATCACCTAACGAAAAGGGATTTTCATGGCCCCTCACAATATATTGTGTGTAAAAAGGAGGAGAGTATAGACCATCTCTTGGGACACTGTTCAATAGTCTAGGAACTATGGCAATGGATTCTTAATATGTTTGGTAAATGGATGGTGATGAATGGTAAATTATAAGAATGGTTAAAGCAATGGTATAACACTTTTAAAAGCAAGGCATTACAGACAATATCGAATACACCAAAAGATATAATATTTTGAATTGTATGGTTGAAAAGGAACAAAAGTTAAAGAAAACCAATCTAGAGGCAATAAAAAGGAATGAGGAACAAAAGTTAAAGAAAAGCAATCTAGAGGTAATAAAAAGGAATATTTGCCTAGTCATAGAGAATTCTAAACTAACCTTATCAACTCAACCAATCCTTAATCTTGAAGCAAAGAACCTTGATAGATGGATTCAAGTCATAAAATGGAATCATGATGTTGCATATAAGAGAACTAAAAGCAAGGCAAATAATATAAAGTGGAAACCATTGGAAGTGGAGTTGGTCAAAATTAATTTTGATGGAGCATCTAAAGAAAATCCAAGACTATCAAGAAGAGGTATAATAAGAAATAATAGGGGTAATATTTTTCACATTACACTTTCAATAGTGGACTTAAGACAAATAATAAAGTTGAAGCTTGGGTGATTTTGGAAGGTTTAAAAATATGTTGATAAATAAAATGGAATATAATATGGATAAAAGGTGACTCATTAATAGTAATCAATAATTTTGAGGAAAGCAAAGGCTCCATGGAACATAAAAGAGATCATTATGAAAATATAATACCTTGTTACAAAGTTTGAAGAAATTATGTTTACACATACATTAAGGGAAGGGAAAAAATGTGCAGATAGGCTAGCCAATAGAGGGGTTTTAATAGAGGATTGTAAAGTTAAATTATATTTTTTATGGTTAGGGAAAGTAGTAAGTTTAGTTGTAGCTAACAATAAAATGTTGATTGTTTGAATCAAATAATGATTAATATTTACTTTAATGTTTTCCATTGGTAGTATTTGTTGTATTTTATAACATTAATGTGTTTTCATATAAACTATTTATTATAATTCTTGTGGTTGCACTTATGCTTCAAGAAGGAAACTAATAGTCCAAATTTGGTAAAGCGAACTATGATAACACAAAGTTTTGGAAATATTACTCCATTAAGATGCAGTGCATAGATAGTACAAGTGGAGTTTTTGTACTATGAAGGCTATTGCTAGAAAATATCAAGAAGGATGTTGAATTTTGAAATATTTGTATTTACAAAGAAAATTGAAGAAGATCCAAAAAATAAAATAAAAAATTCAGACTTTTTATGAAAAAAGATGTAGGTATCTAGTTATAACAACTCAATTGAGATGAGAAATGCATTTGTTTGTAAACTTTTGATGTGGAATAAAACTAGTCAATTTTTTATTGCTCACATTGAAGTTTAAATGGGCATATAAAGATACCTTTAGTTATAACTTATAACAAATATATGCTCAAAAACTTATGTGCAGATTTCAACAATAGGATAAGCTAACCAAATTTAGAGTGACAAACTTGACTAACTACAGTTAGCAATCTAATTGTTTCTATAACGTGATGAATAAATCTCACGTATACATAGATGAATAATATTTATAAAAGCTAATAAAATAATCCTAATTCTATGTTATTTGATGTCCTTATCATACCTCCCAATAATAGAAGCATTAGACTCCAATGCTTTCCAAAATATAATCATGATGTGATATTACCCTGAAACTGCTACTGGTGATGCATGTTGTCCAAAATATTTTGAACAAATGGCATTACATGAAATCCATGAGAGACACAAAGACAACTTCGACTGTGGGAGTACATTGATGATTTCCATGATTGGAAAACAAGACCTCTGATTGTAGACATACCCAAAATCATGATGGAATAAAACAAAAGGGTCATGGTCAAAGGAAGAGATAACGATAAATCCCAAATTAGAGTAGCCAAATGATTCCCATGAGTGGAAAACAACACCTATTATAGGAGTACCCAAAATAATGATGGAATCAAAAGAGGATCTTGGTTGTGAAGAAAAACCTCTTCCAAACAAGTCTCAAACATGAACAAGATGGCAGGCCATGAAATGCCCCAACAAAGGTGAGGGATGTACCAAAGAATACATTACTGGACGATGGAGGGTTTAGCAATGGTTTATTCTGCATAGAAGAAAAGATGTAAGATGAGGACTAATGATGAGGAGTGTTGAGTGCAACTAAGAATGCACTCCATAGTACAAATTTTTGAACACTTCCACATAAGTTTACTAAAGAGAGCTTCAAAACCCAAATCGGAGGATTGAAAAGGTAACCCAAATACTCAAGATTAGAATGAGGATCGTAGTAGCTAGAAGTCAGGAACAAGAACTTTGGAGCACCACTAGTCATAGTAGACTTTTACAAAAGTGAAAATTTATGCTTCCACTAATTACAAGGTGAGTTTAATCCACAAACTTACAATATTACAACCAGGCACTTAAATGTGCATAAAGAAACAAATGGATAAATCTCACACGTAAAATAGCAATATTATATTTTCTTCATTTTTCTTTTTCTTTTTTTTTAAATATAAAATATACACTTCTTTTTTGAAATTTATTTATTTATTTTTATTAAAATATTAAAAAATAAATAAATAAATGTGAACCACTTTCCTTTCTATTTTTTAAAATTATTTAGTTACTTTTAAACTATTAAAAGTAAATAAATATTTTTTTTTGTAATAAAATGTTTTTTCTACTTATATTATATATAAAATATTATAGTGCAAATCAAAATGCATGGGACAACGCAACTTGTCCTCGGTCCGAGCTTTGGCTCTTCTTCGGGAGGTCCAAGGTTCAAACCACGACGTGGGCGAGTGTGTGAGGGGTGGGTGTGTGGTGGTTGTGTTAAATTCACTATTGATGGATGCCCTGTGCGTTGGTCATAGCGGTTAACCAAATCAAAAAAAAAATGCATGGAAAGTGAGTGCAACATTTAACTTGAGAGCTATCTAAGTGCAAGCTATGTAAGTACAACTCTTGTTCTAGTCACCCAACAAGGACTTTATTGAAAAAACCTTATTTCTCCTCCAATCATAGGGTCTATGCTAAATGTAGACTAGAGTTACCCTTGTGACAACAAGAGCTTAGCACCACCAAAACCAATCGACTTGTGACAATAAGAGCTTAGCACCACCAAAACCAATCGACTAGAACACCCAAGTTGATGAAAACTTGCAACTCTGATACCAATTGATGTGGATTAAAACTAGCCAATTTTTTACTACTAACAGTAAGTTTAAATAAGTACTTAAAAATACCTTTAATTACAACCGATAGCAAATATATACACAAAAAGTTGTGTAGATCTCGATAAACTAACCAAAAATAAAAGTATAAAATATATTTAATTAAATTTATATTATGAAATAAAATATTATTATTATATAATAAAAAATTTTAAAACATTTTAATAATATATTATGGATGTTTTATTTTGATAATCTAAATTTAATGAAAATTTTATAATAATAAAGTTTTATTTTAATTTATGATGGAAGATTTATAACATTTGTTATTATCACACAATAATCCTTTTAATCTTGTTAGATCGATCTAAAAATATATATAACAAAATTTAATAACAACCCTCTTTGTTTGCAATTAAATTCTTTGATAATTTGAGGATAAAAATGTAAAGTGAATTATATATTTTATTTATTTATTTTTGTTGAGGGGTTTGATAACATTTTTTTTTTTTTCTATGTGAGGCATGAATTGAACGGAATTAACGCCACCACCATAAATCTTAGAAGTTTGTTGGTTAGGTAAAAACTCCATCAGCAAACACTCCTTAACCTATCCTTTTAACATATCCTCTTAGATAGTAAATTATATATTCGAAAATGTAAGAAAGTTTAATGTTCGTTTAAAAAAGCGATTTATTTGACTTTTATATTCACAAGCATTAAAAACAGCTTTCTCATCATGAAAGATATTATAATTGGATCTACGTCGTCTCATCATGGTTCTTAATATTCTGTTGTCCTTTTTAGGCCACACTATCTTCTGTCTTTATCTGCTGTCTTTGACTTTATTTATTGTTCTCCTGCAATATAGTAATTTTGTTTGTCATGTTATGGGTGATGTTCTTTATTTCGGCTACAAATGAACGCAGAATTATTTAGATGCGATATTACTGTTACCCGGTGAAAATCTAAAAGAAAAGAAAAATCTTATTTTTCATAACTTATTATCAAAGATTTTATTAAAATTAATATAATAAATAATTTTTTACATATTTAGATGTAATAATACTTCTACGATATATTAAAAAATCCACAAAATTGATTATTATGTATTATTTTTCATAATTTATTATCAACATATTAATAAAATTAAATTTGAATTACAAGTAAATTATTTTATTTTTAAGTATTTTATTTATTTTTAATTTTTTTTTAATGAACACATACCCATCCTCTCACATGCTCACGCACGTCATGGTTTGAACCTTGGACCTCTCGAAGAAGAGCCAAAGCCCAAATCGTTGCGTTGTATGTAATTGAAATGGCTTTATCCATGGAAAGTGAATTTTAATTTTAATGAGTTTTTGTAAACCAAAAATTCTTAACAAATGATTTTTTACTTTGAGGATTATAAGTTTTTTATTTTTCTATAAATATTATTTATACGAATCCCCGTGAGTGTGGTCTATTAGCAAGGACGTCACTTACATTATCGGTGATGTGACCCTAGTTCAATCTCCATGGTGGATGTGTATAAGAAGTATTACTCAAAAAAATAAAAATAAAAAATAAAAAAATATAATATTTAAATATGATAAAATTAAAATTTAACTAATAAAATAATTATTTTTAATAATAATATACAATTAAAAAACGAAAATATATAATTAAAAAAAAATCTTTAATTCAATATATATAAGATAATAGATACGTTGGATAAACTTATATAGCAAAAAGATTGGATAGGTTTTTGTTATCCAAGAAATGGTTGTAAATAGAGTAGACAATCTCTTCAAATATTATATTTAAAGTAGGATCAAATCACAAACTCATTCTTTTGATTTGTCATTTATCCAATAATGTTTATCCAAATTCATTTCGCTTTCAATCTATGTGGCCCTTAATCCTTGACTTCTTTAAGATGGTTATGTTATGGTAGGATAAATCAAATTTTGAAGGATCATATTTGTACAAGTTTGTTCAAAAGATGAAATATTTAAGGAGCAAATGAAGATCTGGAATGTCAAATCTGTTGGTAATATTTTTAAAGAAAAGAAAGAAATTGAATCCAAGCTCAAACATTTACAAGAAATAGTAGAAACCATTGGAATGGATCAGGGTTCTATGTGAAATATAAACAATTACTTTTTCATTATCATAATGCATTGAAAAAGGAGTCATATTGGTTCCAAAAATTTAGGGATAATTGGTTCGAGGGAGGAGATAAAAATACAAAAAAAACATTGCTACAACAAAAAAATTAACTCTAGATGGAAGAAATACTAAGGACAAAGAATATATAAGAAATGAAGCAATTAATTATTCCAAAAATACTTTGTTAGATACTAGGAAATATGAGGCACGATAGAAGCTTTTGCAAAATATTCCATCGATTATCACATAGGGATAAAATGAAATCTTGATAAGGAATATATCTATGGAGAAGCTACATAAAGCAGATTTCTCTTTTCATCCTAACAAGGCACCTAGCCCCAATTGATTTCATGCAATTTTATTTCAAAAAAATTGGGATTTATTGAAGAGTGATATGATAGTTGCGGTTGAAGAGGCCTTAAAAATGAAGGCTATACTAAGTGAGATGAATGCCACTTTTATTATGTTGGTTCCCAAGAAATATGAGATAAAATATCTTGACAAATTTTATCTAGTAAGCCTTTGTAATATGATTTATAATACTATTTAAAAAATGATGGCCAATATGTTGAAAGACATTCTAGATTGTGTTATCTCAGAGGAATAAGGTGGTTTTATTTATGGTAAACAAATTCTTGATGGTATAATCATTATATAAGAGGACATACATTCTCTTCATTCCATGAAAAAGTAGGTATATTTACGGAATTAGATATGAACAAAGCATATGATAGGATTTCCTAAGATTTTATATATGATATTCTCAAAAGGTTTGGTTTTGATTATAGTTGGTGCAAATGGATTAAATGTTGTTAGAACACATTGAAATATTCTATTTCGATCAATGGTTTTCTTGCTGGTTAATTCAAGTCATCTTATGGACTCCATCAAGGTAACCCACTATCTCCTTATCTATTCATTATTCTTGCGGAGGCACTAGGGAGAAATTTCTCAAAGGTAAAAATGGAAGGAAAAATCAAAGGTATTCAAGTTGCAAAAATTAGTCCCTTTGAATCTCATCTCCAATTTTTTGACAATACTTTTTTTTTGGGCCATTCCTCAATCAATAAGGACATGGAGTTTAAATCAAGACTATCATGCTATGAGAAGGGTATTGGACAGTTGGTTGATACTACAAAATCTAGGATTTTTCATTAACGTTGTCCTTGACTTACAACAAATTAGAGTGAATATTTTAGGTTTTAAAAATAGAAAATTTCTATCATCCTACTTGGGTATTCCTTTGTCTCATAAATAAAATAAAAAGGAGCTTTTAGTCTCTTGTTTGGATAAATTGAAAGTTTGTTTGGCATGTTGAAAAGGTAAGTTCTTAACCATGGTGTGAATTCTACAACTCATAAACACTATGTTGCAATCCATTCCTATTTATATGATGTCACTTTTAAGATTACAAATTGGTATAGCATCAAAAATTGATAAAATTGAAAGAGATTTTTTTTAGAAAGGTTGTGAGGAGAAAATTATGTTTCCTCTTTGTAAGTGGGATAGGGTTTGCAAAGGAAAGAAAAATGGAGGAGCAAGCTTGCAAAATTATAGACTTATGAGTTTGGCATTAAGGGCAAAGCTTGGGTGAAGATTATTCAGAGATCAAGGAAATAAATGGGTAAAAATATTATTTCAAAAATATATAGATTCTCTTGATGCAATGAAATTATTTAGGAAAAGAACCCTACCCAAAGGATCATCAACATGGAACTTCAAATCAGATAGTTTGCAAATGATAAAAAATAAATTAAATGGCCAGTCAATGGGTAGAATTATGCAATTTTGCAGTCTGATAGTTGGTTGAAGCTTTATCCTCTTATATTTGACTCAAAATGATAACAATTAGCTCAAGCATGCCCAACTTGTAAAGGTCCAATGATTAAAGACTATATTAACATAAGTAACAACTCTAGATCATGGATTTTTATTAGTAACCTAGTTGAAGGAAAGGAACTCAAACAAATTATAAATAAATTCCAAAATATGCTTCAATAGTTTTATTTATCGATTTTTACACGAAAGTATAAGTTGATTTAAAATCTATCAAAGGATGATGGATACTCGGTCAAGTTGAGATATGAGGATTTAGAGCAAAATTTCCTACTCCCAAAGATTTTTTTGGAAGAATGTTTGTTCACTAGAGGATCTCCCTAAGGCCTCAACATTCCTTTAGTTAATAGTTCAAAGTAAGATTCTTATAGGAGAGAGTCTATAAAGAAGAGGAAATAATGGACCTTTCATATGTGCCTTGTATGAGAAGGATTTAGAAACATTAAATCATTTACTTCATTGTTCCATTGCTCACACTTTTTGGGGTTACTTTTTTTAAATATGAAAATTTTATTGGGTAGCTCCATCAACATTGAAAGAGTTGATAAAATTTTGGATTAATTATTTCAAAGCTAAATCACTATGTATTATGTGGAGGATTGGCCTTGCCATTATTTCATTGGAATTTATGGCTTGAAAGGAATAATAGAATTTTTAAAAATAGATATCAAAATTATGCCCAAGTTTGGAACTGTATTATTGTCTCTTTTGCAGAATGTATGTAAATATGGTGTTCATCATGAAAAAGTCTCAAGTGCAAAAAAATAAGTGGTAACAACTTGATTACAAGATTTGCACATACATGGCAGAGTCCTATACAGTAATGGAATTAAAACAAAGGATCTACTTCAATTTAGGGTAAAATAGAAATATCTAGAAACTGGATTTATCAAAATTAATTTCAATGGTGCTTTTAAAGGAAATCTAGAAAAAAATGGTGGATGTGGTGTTTTTAAAAATAATGAAGACAATTATGTGATTTTTCTTCCTAAAGGTTTTTTTTCTCATCATATTTTCCAATTCAGAAATTAGAGATAAAGGAATGGTTGGTGGCCCATGGTTTAGGGAAAGAGATGTACTTTATTTGAGACAATAGAATGAAAAAAAAATTGTTGAGACAAAAACTATTAAGAAGCTTCCAGTGTGGGTTAGTCTTTTTGGACTTCCATATCAAATTATAAATAAGGATGTTTTCAAGAATATTGGAAATACTGTAGAGGAATTCATCAAGGAATGACAAACTACTAAGGAGCGAAAGCATGATATGTATACTCGAATTTGTGTTTTTATGGATATTTCAAAACCTTTGCCACAATCCATTAAGATTAAATATAAATCAAAAGAATGAGATCAAGTAGATTATGAAAATTTTGTATTTCGTTGCCACAATTGTTATGAGTTTGGACACATAGCAAGAGTTTGCAAAGTGAAAATTATGAAGAAAAATATGAAAAAATTCTAGCCATGAGATAAACGTCAAGACGAACCAAGGAAATCATACAATAATAGAAGCTAGTTCATATCAAGGATATTCCACTCCAAAATAAGAGGTAAAGATATCATATCTACAGTATCATTTGGCAAGTTAAGAATGAATTAAAGGTGCAAAAAAATATATGGAGATAAATCCTAAAACAAAGACAACAAAAGAGGTCAAGTTTATTCCAGGTAAATCATCTTCATTTTCCTCAAGTGGTATAGAATCCTCTTTAGGTAATAAAAGTGAAAGTGATGAAGATGTTATCCCTTGCACTTTAAGGTTTCAAAAGCAAAATAATAAAGAAATGAGGATGGAGGAAATCCATAATGATTTAGGATTTTTAGGGAAGAATAAGAAGGTAATTGCTATAGAAGAGCATCCTTGCACTTTAGGGTTTCTAAGGAAACATAAAGAAGATTATGCTTTTGAGGTTATTTCTTGCACTTCAGATCCTTCAGAACAAGGCAAACCTAAAGATGATAAGTCTTTCTATGAGCAGTGTGAGAAGATTGAAGAGATTGATGAAGATGAAAAAAAGTGAGGAAGACCCAAGAAACAAAAACAAAGAGAAAAAGAAATAAAAAGAGATATTGATATAGAAAAATAAAAGCAAATATCACGAGTGTTAACAAGAAGTGGGGCTAAACTCACAAATAAAATAAAAAAATAACAGTGAAAATAATATCTTCAAATATTAGGGGAATGAATAAGAACCCCAAAAAAATATATTAAGAAATTGTGAGGTTGTTATAGACAAATATTTTTAGATATAGAAGTTGGGCAGTAAATAGTTTAGCCATTCATGGTGTTGAATTTTATCTTGACAGAATTTAAATTTTGGAAGGCATTTGATATAAAAAAAGTTGATTGTGGAAACCTAGTAGTGTTAGGAATATGAAGAATATCTCTGATAGAAAGGTAATGTTGGATATGTTTTAAATAAATTTTTAGAATAGTAATGAGAGTAATGTAATATTTTGTTTTCGTAATGGGAGTGACCCTTAATAGAAGCCACATATAGCTTATTAAAAAAAATAAAATATAATGAAGACAAAATTCTCCTCACTTACTCATAATTATATGGAACTTCAACTAACAACTATGGATAGGCTAGGGCACTTCTTATAGGTATTAAAATTGTAATAAAAAATGATGGAAATATATTCCAATTGAGGGGGACTCACAAATTATCATTAATGCTATCAACAAAAATAAATGTAGGGATTGGATAAAAATAATATTATTGCTAATGTTCATCACTTATTATTGGAGGTAATCTCTTGGAAATGTGAGCATATTTATAAGTAAGAAAATAGGATAGCAGATAATTTAGCCAATCATGGTGTTAATCTTCATCTTGGTAAAATTTAAAATTTAGAAGGCAATTGGATAAGTAAAATTTTATCTCTTAATCAAAATGATGTCAAAGGAGTTGATTGTGAAAACATAACACTTTCAAGAAAGTTAAAGAGTATATTTAATAACAAAAAAATGAAAAAGATGTGTCATAAAAAGACATGGTGTATATGGTTTAATTGACCTAACATAAAATGTAATATATTGATATTTTGATGGAAGTGGCTCCCAATAAAAGCTACATATAGTTGATGTAACCCACACCCAGGTTCAAATCTCAAAAACACCAAATAGTGAAGAGTAAAAGACCTCGATAAACTAAATCTAGAAAAATAGTAAATATAGAATCAAAAGAAAAAAAAAAGATAACAGATACACACATAGCACAGTATTTCACCTAGGAAAATTCTTACAAGAAAAAAAACCTAGCATAGTAATATCTCCTTATTGAATAAACTTAATCGTCTTCAATACAATAATGTTCATCTCTCATCTCTCTTCAAACCCTCATGCAAGTGCAATTAAATAACAATAGCACAAAAATGGATTTTACAATACCATTGGTGAAAAACCATAGGTTCAATATTTAACCCTAAATAACTCATATAGGTCTAAAAATAACTTAATAAACCCTAAAACTTTCATCTGGGGCTATCGTCCCTAGACCCTCGCTTTTCAGGGGCTATCACCCTCGAATCCCTACTTGGGGATTGGCCCGACCTCGAACCCCAATGAGGATACATGGAGAGTGTCCAATACCTTTTAGAGTTAACCTCGCCAAAATAACATGGAAAATATTCAACATATTTCCAACATTCTCCCACTTGTTGAATACTTTCCATAGGGGCCAAAAATTATCATTATCAATTATCAAGGGAAACCATGCCCATAAATATTCTACACTAAGAAACTCTTTTGAGCAGGTACAACCTTTGTAATGAATCAACAACATTATTCTCTCTATCAACTTTCTTCAGCATCACTTGATTTCCTTCAACCATCTCTCTCACAAAATGGTACTTGATATTAATATGTTTTTGACTGATCATGAAAACTAGGATTGTTGGCCAAAAATATTACACTCTGATTGTCACAATCAATTCTCATATCCTTCTACTTAAGACCAAATGTTGAACACAACCTCTATAACCACTCTGCTTCTTTATAGGCATGAGTTGTAATGTACTCTGCCTATGTTGTGGATAAAGCAACCATTGATTACTTTTTACTCATCCAACTTACTACCCCTCCAAATAGTTTGAACACATAAGCACTCATGGATCTTCTCTTATCCAGATCTCCAACCTAGTCAACATCCACAAAACCTTGTAGATTTACAATATCCTTGGTAACAAATAGCATAGTCTTAAGTTCCACACAAGTATCTGAAGATCCTCTTCACAATGATCCAATGTTCCTTTTCTGAATTAGACATATCTGCTAACTACTTACACTACATGTGCAATATCAAGTCTAGTACAAACCATTGCATACATTAGACTACCAACAACGCTAGCATAAGGAACATGATGTACTTCTTCAATTATATCATTTGTTTTGGGACATTGTTCAGCAAAAAAAAATTGACCAATAGGACATGGAGTACATACTAGTTTACAATCATGCATCCTAAACCTTTGTAGTATCAAATCAACACATTCTCTTTGATTTAACCATAACTTTCTATTTGCACGATCCCTTATTATTTCCATACCTAAAATAAATTTTACAGCACCTAAATCCTTCATGTTAAATTTAGAAGATAATTGAGATTTTAGTAACTTTATCATCTCCTTATTGTTACCAATTAACAACATGTCATCCACATACAAAACAATGATAACAAAATTTTCACCTTCTTGTTTAAAATACACACATAGATCTACTTTGCTTTTTTCAAGCCCAAGTGTCAAAACAAACCTATCAAATTTTTGGTTCTACATTCTTGGAGATTGCTTCAAGCCATAAAGAGACTTTTTCAACTTGCATACCAAGTCCTCCTTACCTTTTACTCTAAAGCATTTTGATTGTGACATATATATGTCTTCATCAAGTTTGCCATGTAAAAATATTATCTTTATACTCATCTATTTTATTTCAATATAAAAAGAAACAAAAATAGCAAACAAAAATCTAATTGAAGTTAGTTTAGCCACAGGAGAAAAAATCTCACCAAAGTCAATTCCCTCAACTTGAGAAAATCCTTTTGCTACCAAGTGAGCCTTGTACTTCTCCAAATTTCCTTCTATATTGTACTTATTGAATACCCACTTACAACCAACTGGTTTTTTTTTAGGAGGTAATTTCATCAAGTCCCAAGTCTTATTTTTATTCAAGGACTTAATTTCTTCCTCCATAGCCCTTTTCCAAGACTTACTATCACTTGAATCAAGTGTCTCCTTTACAATCTCAGGTTCTTCATTAGTAACTAATATATTAAATGCAAAACAAATATTTAAAGGGCTATACCTTTCTGAGAGTCTTCTCACTCGATCTAATCTCCTCAAACTTAGAGTTCTAGGTTTTACATCTTCAGCTTCCTCCTCACCTTCTTCCTCTAAATTTTTCTCTTTAGACTCTCTCTATAGTTCATCTTCTTCTATAGCACCAGGTTTTACCACAAGTTCTTCCTCTTGTTCCAATTTTAATTGAACTATTTCAGGTTCTTTGTTTGGTTGCATTTCCTATTTTGAAACCCCTTTTGTTTCTCTAAAGATCACATTATTATTGTAAACAATCTTCTATGTTTTTGGGTTCCACAACTTATATCCTTTAACACCAATACTATAACCTACAAATATGTATTTTTCATATTTATAGTCTAGCTTAGTCCTTTTCTCTTTTGGGACATACATATAAGCATCACAACCAAAAACCCTTATATGACTAAGAGAGGGTTTCTTACTAGTCCACACTTCCTATGGAGTCTTTTCCACCAAATATGAGGTAGGAGATCTATTAACGAGGTAACAAGCAGTTAACACAACTTTTATCCATAATTTCCTTTCTAACCTTGCACCACTTAGCATGCTTCTATACTTATCCATCAATGTTTTGTTCATCCGTTCTGCAACTCCATTATGTTGTGGAGTATATGGAGTTGTTTTCTGCCTTTCTATTCCATAGTCCTTGAAAAACTGCTCAAATTCATTAGAGCAATATTTACCACCATTGTCACTTCTCAAAATATTTATTTTTTCTCTATCTAATTTTCTACAAGAGACTTAAATTCTTTGAATTTATTGAAAATATCATATTTATTTCGTAAAATATATACCTATGTCTTTCTTTTAAAGTCATCTATAAATGTAATAAAATAGATATATTTACCTAACAATGGTAATTTTGCAAGTCCAAACACATCACTATGAACTAGATGTAAAATTCCTTCAAATCTTGTAGCACTACTAGAAAACTTGACTCGGGTTTGCTTTCCAAAAACATAGTGCTCACAAAATACAAAATTTAATGGGCAATCAAAAATTCCTTCAGCTATACCTTTCATTTTTAATGTTCTAAGGCATTTCTCACCAATATACCCAATGCATTAATGCCATAATATTGTCTTTGCTATAGGAATACTCAGCGTCACTTCTACCATATTATAATCCTCTACAACTAAAGAGTTATTGCAATCAATACTTACAATGCTAGCCTAAAGTTTAAATAGAGTTCCTATCCGAACTCCTATTGTCAACACCAAGACTCCATGAACCATCCTGCAGCTATCCTTATTGAATACCACAGTCGCACCTGAGTCATTCATCTTACTCATGGATATCAAATTCCTTACCAAACCCTAAATATGCAACACATCACGAAGGGTTTTAATTCTTCCATATTTTAACCTCAACTTGACTCTTCCTCGACCTATTATTTTATATGTCAAATTGTCTCCCAAGAAGACTTCACCTCCATTTATCTTTTCATATTCATAGAACCCCTTCGTACGAGAAGTCATATGAAAGGAAGCACCTCAGTCAATAAGCCATGATTCATGGCATTCATTTGAGCATATTATAACTAAGAATAAGTTCCCTGAATCTTCATTTGTGATATTCATTTTTACAGAAGTTCCTTCATCAAATGATAGGCTATTATCAATCTTTTTAGATCTATAGTCTCTTTTATAATGCCTTGTTTTACCATACTTCAAGCATTTCCTCTTTTTTGGAGCAACAGATTTACCCTTAGATCTCGATTTATTTTCTCCTAATTTTATTTTTCTTCTTTCTTGAGAACGTCTTCTCACAACAAAGGTATCCTTCTAATGATAATCCTCAGATGATTTTCGTCTCATTTCCTTAATAAGAAATGTTCCTAATATATCCTCTACTTTCAATGTAGAAGTAGTATTGGTGATAGCCATAACTAGGTTATCCCATAAATCAAGTAATCAACAAAGTGAAGCAATACACTTTTTCTCTTCATCCATTTTTACTTCAACAAAGTTTAATTAACTTACCACAATGTTAAAATCATTCAGATGTTTAGCCATAAAGTCACCATCATTCATCCAAAGTGAATATTTCTTTCAAAAAAAGAGTTTATTTACTAGTGACTTTGTCTGATACAAAGTTTCTAGCTTACCCATAACGAATTTACCGTGGTCTATGTCGATCATTCAACAATACCAAATCAAATAAGCACAATCTGATAGAACTTCTTACCTTCCTATAGATCTTCAACTAATCCTCATTTGTCATTGATGTTGATTTTATTCTATAGACCGCAATCTACTGATCTTTTTTAACCAATATATTTTCCATCTTGAGTTTCCATAACTCAAAATATTGTCTATAAAATTTTTCAATCTCTACCTGTGTGTTTCTCGTTATTTTTCTTCACCTATATTCTTTTGCATATGGCTCCCACTCAAGAATTAATTTATCATAAGGTTGAACCCTTACTTCTCGAACAAATTTAAAAAGACTAGCTCTAATACCAAATGAAGAGCAAAATGCCCCGATAAACTAAATCTAGAAAAACAATAAATACAAAATCAAAGGAAAAAAGAAGATAACATATACACACATAACACAACATTTCACCTAAGAAAACACTTATAGGAAAAAAAGCACAACACAGTAATATCTCCTTATTGTATAAACTTAACCGTATCCAATACAATAATGGTCATCTCTCATCTCTCTTCAAAACTTGATGCAAATGCAATTAAATAACAATAGCACAAGAACAAGTTTTACAATACCATAGGCAAAAAACCATGCGTTCAAATATTTAATCCTAAAAAGCCTATATGAGTCTTAAAATAACTTAATAAACCCTAAAACTTCCACTAGGAGCTACCGCCTCCGAACCCCAACAATGATACATGGAGAGTGTCTAATACCTTATAGAGTTAACCTCGCCAAAAAATATTCAACATGTTTCCAAAAAATAGTTCAATGTGACTAAGTTGATGTGAAAAGGGAAAGGGCAACCCTTTGAAAACCCTACTTTAAAAAAAAATAAAAATAAAAGCTACATATAACTAATTTTTTGATCAATATAAAATTAAAATTAACACTTTTTTTAATAAGTTTACACAGGTTGTTATGAGGGGTCCTGGTCCTCTCATACTAAGTGAGGTTTGAACCTTAGACCTCTCAAAGAGAGGCTAAAGCCCTTACCACTGAAGTAAGCTTGCAACTTTACATATAACTTATTTAAAAAAACTCTTCAATAATAAAAATGTAATATGAATCAATTATAAATATGCTTAATCATAACCCAAATTTCTTTGAACATAAATAAACTTTAAAAACATGTTTAATAACTTCTAAACAAATTTATTTAAAAACATGTTTAATAACTTCTAAACAAATTTATTTAAAAACATGTTTAATAACTTCTAAACAAAATATCAATTTAAAAAATTATTTTAAACCATAACATAAATCAACCACTAATACCAACATGTATCGTTTTTTGGAAAACACCCCTTTTAAGGTGCCACTTTCAGGTAAGACCCAAGGAGGCAGGGGTATCTATTATGTCAAATTATACCCAAGGCTCTCACCTAGTTTATTCCCTTCAACACACTCAAAAAGCATGTCTAAAAAATAAAAATACAAACAACAAACAACAACAACAAAAAGCACAAAACACAAAATAAATAACAAAAATACAAAAAAAACAAAATACAAAATAAAATAACAAAAACACACAAAAAAACAAAACACAACAAAATCACAAAAAACACATACACCGAACAAATAAAAGAAGAAAAAAACAAATTACGTCTAATACCAAACATGTAATTTAACTTACATAAAAGTATACAAAATATATCATTCCTAAAATTGATTTTTCAAAAAAAAATTAGTTATATACTTTTAATCAAAATAGATATTAAACAAGGTTACTAATAGATGTGATGAATAGTTACTATTAGAAGAAAACATAAAGGCTTACAATTATCTTAATAATTAATTTATATAATAATAAATATTTAAAATTAAAACATTAAAAAGTAAAAAATATTTATGTTGCAACATCTCAACAGTATGTCGTTGGCGTTTCATCTCGACAACCTTTGTTTGAATCATTGAGGGAGGCCCCCCTGTTACTATGTCCCCAAAAAATACTGTAAAATAATTATTATAATAAAAATTGTTCAAATATCAATACTACATAAGTTATTTGAAAGGGGTATAAACCTTAGGCGCAGTCAAGTGATGGAACAAAGCGATAAATTTGTCTACAGTATTCATGAAAGGGTTGCAAATCCTAGTGGCAATCAAGCGTTGAAGGGAGAGGGTAGTTCGCAGACCGTCTCTTCAATATATGAGAAAGCCTCTTTGGTTAGAAGAAATATCTCTCAAGGATCTTTGGGTTCGCAGGTGGATGAACCTCTGCCCTCTATCAAGATTTCGGAGGATGAATTTGAGTTGGATGTGATTGATCATGAAGCCTGAACAATTATCTGCAAACTCAAGGGCAAAAGACCAAGCCTTGAGGAGCTCAAAGGATAAATTAAATATTGGTGGACCAGTACAGAATTCCAAGTAACTCTCTTACCAAAAAAATTCTTTTTTGTTTCCTTTTCTAATTTAGTCAATAGAGATAAGGCAATGGATTATAGACATAATTGGTTTTTCAGACAAAGGGGTATCTATATAAAACCTTGGACTCCTAGTTTCAACCCCTTTATGGAAGAAGTTAATGGCTTCCCAGTTTGCATGAATCTTTGTGGTCTCCTTATAGATTTTTGAGGAGAGAAGATATTCACCAAAATCGGTAATGCCATTGGTGCATTCCAGTATATGGATACCCAAACATAAGAAAATTTATCTAGTAAAATTAATGAGTAATGTAATATTGGCTATTTGGATGGATGTTTCAGATCCTTAACCTCAATCTATTACTATCTTCTCAAGCAAATGGGAATGGATCTAAAATATTGAATATGAAAACTTCTCCCTAAGATGTTATAACTGTCAGCAATATGGCCACCTAATTCATCCTTGGTGGAGGAGAAGACCCTGAATGCGAATGATTCAAAACCTTCAAATGTCCCAGTTCAAAAGAAAGAAGCTCATCCTCCAGATGCACCAATTATCTAGTAGGAATCATGCGAGCAACAGAAAACTCAACCCCAAAAGAAGAATTTGAATCAGATCGTTGATAAAAGCCAAATGGTTACTAAAGACCATCCAAACGATTTTATGGAAAAGATTAACACCTCAGATTATATTCTTGAAGCTAATTATGAAACTATCAATGACGATCAGTTTTCTGAAAATGAAGATCCTACAAAATGTGTTACAACTAGATATTACCTCAAGAGCTTGAAATGCAAAAATGCATTCTCAAATCTTACCACTCTAAAGGAGGAAGAGCCTCTACTACAAAAAAATAATAATAATCGAACCAATTTCCTCTTTGATAGATGATTGTTATGTTTATTTTTCTTCTATTTGTTGGAGTTATGTGTCATAAACGAGTTGTTTTTGTTGTTAGTTCCTTAAAAAAAAGTTAATTATAGAAACTTAGCAGTTTGAGAAAGATGGAAAATATCTTTAATAGAAAGGCAAAGAAAGGTATGCTTGAATTAACTTGCTAGAAATGTAATAAGAGCAATGTAATGTTTTGTTTTTGTAATGGGAGTGGCTTCCAAAAGAAGCTACACATAACTTATTTTAAAAAAAAATATTGCATAAGCTATTTAATTAAAAACATTATTGATATGTATTTAAATTCTCATAAAAAAACAAATCAAAAATAAAGTTGAATGACTCGAATATGTTTTTATTTAAAATAAATAAATACTAAAAATTAAAAAAAAAAAAAAATATATATATATATATATATATATATATATATATCAAATAAAATAAAATAAAATAAAATGTTTCTCTTTTTAAATGTCGTGTAATTTAACAACACCTCGTGTTGCATGGTCAAATTGGCATTGACAATAACCATCATGAAAATTAATTTAAGTCCATTTTCAAAACAAAGTTGTTGCAAAAGTTGACGTTCCCGCGCAAACAATAATCTTGCGTATAAAGCTTAAACTTTTTCTCAATCAACAAAATAATTTTATGCAAAAACTAACGAGAAAAAGGTTGTTTAGTTTGGTGTGACATGTGATGTTGAATAAAAGAAAACAATTACCTTTGAAGAATTCAAAAGACATGACCACTGTACGAAAAAGGTTAAATAAACATGACATCACGGGCCTTGGGGTCAGAATTTAGATTAACTTTAAGTAAGCTGGGGTCCCAACAGGGTTGACTCCAAGGCAAGCAAAGGAAACAGTGGGCTCAACTCATCAATATAGTATATTAGAGAATCATTCATGGTGGACCTGAAATAATACATAGGGCAGTAAGTTGTGTTGATTTTGTGGATTAAGGTTTATAGTAGCCTATGTCTTTCTTTGATCGGTCACCGAGAGTCACAGAGAGTTATGTAAGGTGTTACCAATTTTCTCCGGTGAAACATTCTGAAATTATATATAATATAAAATGGGGTTTTAACATAAATTTTGATCTTAAAAAAATTAAGAGTTTAAGTGTCTTTAATTCTCAAAATATTTCTAATAATTTTAAGTAATAAATTATAAGAAAATGATGTTTTCATTTGATAAAATAAAAGTTGTGATCTCGTTAAAAGCACTAAGAAAATAATGTAATGGGCATGCGAGATATTAAAAGTTTAAGGTTTGTTATTTTTTAATATATGTTTTATTTTTCTTATTTTATTAAATAAAAATATTAAACAATTTTTTAATTTATTTTTAAATATAAAAGAAAATTTATGTATTTTTTTTAATGTTGAAAGGTTGAAATGATTTTTTTTAATATATAAAAATTGAATATAAAGATAACACATCATATATATATAGAGAGGTTAATGTGAGAAACTCTTACGTTGAGGGTTGGGCATTCCCATCCTAACCATGACCTCTGATAAGGGTGAGAGTTGAGGTTATAATAGGGGTCAAATACAGTTATACACACACTCACCCCCTCACATTGGCCACGTCACGGTTTGAACCTTGGACCTCTCAAAGAAGAGCCTAAGCCCGAACCATTGCGCTATCCCCACGTCATAGCATGTCATTTATATTAATATTATATATAATTATAAATGTAATAATTAAAATTAAATAAAAATAAAAACTTTTTGTACAAGCCTGAAAAAATTTGATCATGAGAGAAGAATTTGCGACAGAAGGAGTAAAAAATAGTTGCTAGCTTGGTAGGTTTAGGGGTGGAAAAGTCTTGTTTGTTGCATTAACGTCGCCTTGAGGCAGTGTTAGTTTGTCTTTTTTAATGGTTGTCGTTCATATAGTCGGCTCAGTTTATTCTGAGTTTGTTGGAGAGCTTAATGGCACCAGGGAAGCGTCCACATAAGTTCATTCCGAAAGTGTATCACGAGGTAAAGGTCTTGTCCCTGAAGTTGTTATTCCTTTGCATGAATATCATACGACTTGTGAATGGTTTGAAAGTCATACCTTGGTTGGTTATTTTTTGGGTCATATCCCATATGATACCCTTATTCGTTCCTAGGTCTAGCAAGTTTGGGGTCCATATGGAGTCAAAGTGGAGAATGTACAAAACCTTACTAAAGGGTATTTTCTTTTTCGCTTTTCCAAACTAGCTCAAGCACAGAAGGTTTTGTCTAGGGGACCATGGATTGTCCATAATTCTCTGTTGATTCTGCAACCCTACTCTAGGGATTTTCAAGTCAGTGACCAAGCTGCACTGGAAGTCCCGATGTGGGTTGAATTCCTCGGTCTTCCTGTTCCCCTTTGGGATTTTTTGCAGACTTTAGTTGCCCCCTTAGGTAAGTTTGTTTGTCTTGAGCCAGAAAAGTTATTCTCCTCTCAACCCACTAGAAGGATATGTATCAAAGTTGACCTTATCAAGGATTTGCAGGATTTTATTGATATCAAGATCGAGGACCAATCCTTTAGGCAAAGAGTTGTCTATATCAATTTGTCCAATACCTGTTACCAATGTCAATCTGTAGCTCACAAAATTTGGGAGTGTCCTTTGATGGAGTGGAAATATAAGGTAAATCCCTCACCCACTCTCGCGGCTCCAACTAATGGCTTGCAGGAAAACACTGAAGAATGGACTATTGTTTCTAGCAAGAAAACCCATGAAACTAAGCAACGGGAAGCTTCGGTTTTCGTTGCGCAACCTGCCCCTACTCCTCAAAACATGCAAGCTTCTACTGAAGATGTTCAAACTCCTATTGATACGGTCTCTCCGATTTTTGGCATGCAACCCCCAGTTCTTTCGGTGTCTCAATCTCTTTGGTTGGGCCCTTCTTTTACCTCAGTGATGGCAGCTCCAGATAATTCTTTGATGGAGGAGGGTCGGGACATTAAGGTCCACTGCTCTCACAGCCCTATTTGGAATGACAAATGTTGGCAGCTAATCAGTGATGCTTTCCTCGCAATCTCCAACTCTTATGGCTCACTTGAAGGTTTGGGTGATGAAGAGGATGTCATGGAGATCATGCATCCTAACAAATCCCAAGATTTTCTTCTCATGGAATGTTCGAGGACTTACGGACCCGATCAAAAAATATTTGATTTGAAATGAGATGTCAAATGTTTCTCGAGTGCATGGAAGCCTCGATTTTTTATGTCTACAAGAAGTTAAGATTTTTTATTTTAATCTATGGTGTGCATGTGACTTTTTGTGGCCACGAAGTGCCTCTTTTGCCACAAAGAATTCCTCGGGAAAAGGGGGAGTCGTAACTATCCTTGCGCCTCGATTACAGAAGAATATTGTGACCTAGGGTGTTGACCCATCCAATCAAACTATTTGGATTTTGCTCAAGATCTGTGGAAAACCATTTGGGGTGGCTAATGTGTATGCCTCGAACATTGCTTCTAATCGATGTGAGTTGTGGAGATGGCTTACCAAAGGGAAGCTTGGTTTTTTATGAAAAAAAAGCTTTGGATTTATGACCCTAATTCTCACTTCTCGCCTTCTGACTTCCCTCTGGCTCTTTGGTACACCTAGTCCAATTTATAGGCTGCTTTTGCCAGGGTTTTGGAAATATTGAACAGAGCCATGATTTTTTAGTGTGACAATTTTTAGTTCTCCTGTCTTTTGCCTTCTTCGTCATATGTGCTGACTTTCCCTGGTACTACATTGTCTAATAATTCACCTATTTTATTCTTGGTGACAAAGTTAAACTTTCAACCCAAAGTGCATTCTTCACAGTTTTACCTAAATGTTTCTTTTTTGTATAGCTTTAGCATGAAAGCTCATATATGCCGCATTTAGAATTTTATTCCTAGACTTGATGGTCTTTCTTGAAGGATTGAGTGGTGGAATGTTACCATTCAACGAACCACTAAGGTGTTGCGGACTCTAGGTGTTGAAGTTGCAAAGCGGTGAAAATAGGCTAAGTTTACCTTGCAGAGTGAGCTATCCAAAGCCTGTCTCAGGATTGAATCCTCTCCTTTCATCTCTCTTGCTTAGTCCAAAGTTTCTTCCATTCGGCAATAGCTAAAAAAAGTTGATTTGTATGAAGCCAAGGGTGCTCAATTATGTGCTTGAATGCATTGGCTCAAAGTGGGGGACAGAGTGACCAAATATTTTTTCAATGCCTCAGACCTCTTGCCTAATATTCTCAATTTCAAGCCATTCAAGATGATGGACGAAGATTCACAGACCTTCCAAACGTTGTCAAAGCCTTCATTTCACATTATCAAGGTGTTTTTTCTTCTCAACCCCTTGATGATGCTAGAAGGCAAGCTCTTACTGATTGTACCATTGTTGTCCCCAACAAGCTTTCTCCTGAGCAAATGATATTATGTGACACTCCTCTTTCTTTGGAAGATCTGAAAAATGTTGTGTCACTCATGGCCAATGATAAGGCACCTGGTATTGATGGCTTCCCATGTTAATTATATAAATAATTCTCGGATATGCTTGGTTCTAATCTCCACAAAGTGTATCTTGAAGCCCTACAATATGGTTCACTAGTTTCCATTATTAATAGATGCAATGTTAAATTTATTCCTAAGTCTGGAGATCCTGAGCTCATCACTAATTGGAGGTCAATCACCCTACTTAATGTGAGCTATAATATTATTGCCAAAGCCCTTGTGCTTAAGCTTAAATCTCTCCTGCCTTTGATTGTCAAACCTGAACAAACTGGCTTTGTTCAGGGAAGATACATTCTTGATAATGTTCTTCTTGTTTGGGAAGGTATGGAGTGGGCAAAAAATCCTGAACAAGATGTTTTATTCATTAAGATTGACTTTGAGAAAGCCTATGATAAGATGGAGTGGTGCTTCATCATTGCCATGCTTCAAGCTTTGGGCTTTCGGCCAATGTTTGTGAGCAATGTTCTTATGTTATTTCAAGATGATTCAGTTATTCTTACATTGAATAATAGTCAATCTCAGTCAATTTCTCTTGGTCGTCATGTAATACAAGGGTTCCCTCTTGCTCCATCTCTTTTTATTCTTGCTGCAGAGGCTTTTGGCTATTTGTTGACCCATAAGGTGGATCAAGGATTAATCAGGGGTATTGCTCTCCCCATTTCTGATCGTTAGTTGGTCAATGGTCATTTTGCTAATGATTATTTTTTAACGCTTCGAGAAGATGAGCAAACCCTTTCCTGAAATATTAGTTGCTTAGAGGTGTTTTGTTTAGCCTATGGTTCTTCTATTCAATGGAAAAAAACCTCCTATTTTCGGCAATCTCCATCCCATTGCCATGTTGGCTGCATCATTTCCAATGTACTTGGATTCAGTCGAGTGAGGTGTTTAAATTTCTTGGAATTCCTTTTGTGTTTCATGGTTCCTCTGCTCAATTGTGGCAGTATGTTACAGAGAAAGTGGACAAGAAGCTTTCTTACTAGACTAGTAAGAAACTTTCTCTGGTAGGAAAATTTTAGATTTGTTCTAAGGTTTTAACCACTACCCATGTCTATTATTTGTCTTGTTGGGTTCCATCCAAATCTTGTTATAAAAATCTAGATAAGCTTCTGAGATATTTCTTGTGGGTCAAAGACTATCAAACGAGGCTTTCATTGGGTAGCCTGGAAAATTTGTTGGTTGCCCAAAGACTGTGGAGGCATGGGTTTGTTTGATTGTCATCGACAAGGTTTTGCCCTTTGTGCTAAATGGATCGCTCGATCTTTAATTGAGGATGAATCTTGGAAAGTGTTGTTCAGGCATTGCATTTCTTCTAGTTTGCTTCAGGGGAAGAAAATTTGGAAATGGGTGGGATTGCAATCCATTCTTACTACCTCTGTCCCTGTTAAAGTTAAAGGTTCTTTTGTCATTTAGAGTATTTGGAAATCCTGGGAGGCCTTCAAACCGTGGTTCAGTTGGAAAGGGAGTTTTTGCAAAGCAGGTGCCTCTTTACCTTCAATAAATATTTGGTGGTCTCTGGTTATCACTTGGTAGGGCTCTCCCCTAGCTCTGGTGCAGTGGGTCAGAGCACAAAGGTTCTATAAGCATGGTATTGCTTCCATTTTTTATTTCTTCTCCCGATATACCAGGAGTTAGATACCTTAGAAATTTTTTCGTCAAATTTACAATTTAAATCTTGGTGATAGAGATACTTATGAGGTGGTTATTTATAGTATTATTTTTTCTATTTGGTGCAAACTGCATAAGCATTTTTAAAAACCTTGGTGGTCAGATTGGTGTTGACCTAGGGAGCTTCTTGTTTTGCAATATAAAACTCATCTAGGTTACAAATGGCTCACCCCATAAGTTCCAATGGTTGATAAGCTCACTATGAGATGGGACTTAGTCTCTCTTCCCTCCCGATGAAATAAGAGGTTTCAGATTACTTGGGCTACTTATATTGAACCTAAATAGAGTTTTTTTGCTTAAAGCCTCTTGCACCAGGGATTGCATGTTGGCAAGATGCTCAAGCATCTGGGTGTTCATAATCCCATTTACCCGATTTGCGGATAGGCGAAAGATTTACTGCATGTTTTTTGGTTTTGTGATCGGGCTCAGTTGGCCTGGGGGTGGCTTCTTGAAATTTTCAAACCTTTTATGCAAGAGGATTTTACCTGGATGCATGCTATTTTGGGTGACCCTATTACTTTTTCCTTCAACTTGGGTGTTGTTTGGAATATTTTTAGAATTGGTACCCTGTTTTATCTTTGGAAGTCCCGAAATAGAGCTATTTTTTCTCAACAAGATGTCGGGCGTGTCTTCTCTTGTTGTTGATAAATATGCTATATTCTTTTATTACTGGTTACAGATTCAAGTACAGGTTGAAACAGTACATGTGGAGCTGTAGTACTTACGTACCCTCATGGAACATTGGGGGAATATGCCCTACGTTATGAGTCGACATATTTGACACTATTTTGGTGGTTGTTATCTAGCTTTTTGTGGATTGTTTTTTACACTCTTGTGTACTCCTAACCACGATGGTTAGTGTGTTGGTTTACGGGGTGTGCTAATCCCACCCGCCCTTTTTTGTATACTTAGACATTATTTTATTAATATAATGACTTTTTCATCCAAAAAAATAAAAAATAAAAGTTAAAATAAATTTATTAAAAATAATAATAATAACCATAATAAAATGTTGATTGAAATAATCAAATGGTGCTAGCTCAACCGATTAGATTCTTCAATTTAAAAAAAAATACCAAGTTCAAATCTTGTAAATAATATCCAAGCTTTGTTATGATACCACTATGTAATGTGGAACCATTTCAATTCCATATAACTAATTAAAAAATAATAATTAAAATATAAATATAAAATAATCAATATATTATAAAATGTTAAATCATTTTAATGGGTGATATACATTGCCAAATAGAAAGGTGAAGATAAAGTCATGAAGGATACTATCATTATCATGTCCATGACTAAGCATCTTGATACAAAGGGGTATGACTTTCTTATCTCTACGAATATCTTCTAAACAACTTTATTTTGTAAGAATATGTCTTTTGACCAACAAATTAAAATAATAATAATCTTCTTTGGGAGGTCTAAGGTTTAAATCGGAACATGGGTAAGTATGTGAGGGGTGGGTGTGTGTGGTGGATATATGTTAAATTCCCTATTGATAAGCATATCTCTTAGCTTTACGAGGGGTCATGGTTGGGAGGAGACTACTCAGTCCTATGTGTTGATTGTAGGGGTTTCTCACACTAACCAAATAATAATAATAATTTAGAATTAAAATTATATTTTTAATATTATTTTTTTAACATAATTAATTTTATTTTGTTTTTTATTTGGTTAGTATGAGAAACCCCTACGACCAATGCATAGGATTGAGCAGGCTCCTCCAACCATGACCCCTCCTAAATCCGAGAGCTATGCTTATAAATAGGGAATTTAACACACAACCACCACACACCCACCCCCTCACACACTCATCTATGTTGCGGTTTGAACCTTGGAATTCTCGAAGAAGAGCAAAAGCCCGAACTGTTGCGCTATCCTCCTTGGGACTAAAACCTTATGTTGAGGAAAATCGTTCCCTGTACCCCCTGGGGGTCAGAACTTTTCATTCCATAGGGCCTATCCCATCTGGGTATACCCCTCAGGCTAGCAGGGAGGTTTTTTTTATCTAATGCAAGCCACCATGCTTGATTCTCGAACCTACTTTTGAGGATTGAGGGAACTTGCTAGTAAGGTACCTGGTGCGGATTAAAACCTTAATTAAAGAAAATTGTTCCTTGTATCCCCTGGGGGCCAAGATTTTTTGTTCCACTGGGCCTGTCCCATCCGAATATACCCATCAGGCTAGTTGGAGGGTTTTTCTGTATCCGATGCAGATCGCTAGGCTTGAACCCCATACCTCCTTCCGAGGATTGAGGGAACTTGCAAGTAAGGTACCTGGTGCGAATAAAAAATATGTATTTTTAAATAAGTTACATTAGAGGTATGATGCATGTAGTTTTGTATTATTCATTAATTTAAAACTTATATTATTTATTTTAAAAGATAAAGATATATATATATATATATATATATATATATATATATATATATATAATATTTATTAGATTTGGTTAGTATGAGAAACCTTTACGACCAACATTTAGGGTTGGGTATTCTTATCCCACCATGACCTCTCATAAGTAAGAGTTGAGCTTATCAATAGGAAATTTAACACACAACCACACACATGCATGTCGTGGTTTAAACTTTGGATCTCTCTTGAAGAGCCAAAGTCCAAACTGTTGCGATGTCCCCCTCAGAACATATAGATTCCATTATATAAATATAAACAAAAAATAAAATAACATATTTTCTAAATATTAATTTGAGGGGTTCTAATAATGGAGACCTTAAGGTGTGATTTGAAAGTGAGTGTGAACCAAAAGTGAGCCCCGCCAGGTAGTATGAAAGGAAATTCATATTTGAAAGCCCTAATGGGAAGTTAGGATGTCCTAGTTGGAAGTGTAGGTAGTATATGTTATATCAAAGGTAATTATTAAGGGTGAGATGATCAAGCATGATATAATGGTTCTTAAAATTACAGGGTTAATATGCAAGTTCCATGCATACTAGTCAAGTTTTTTGAAGATTCAAAATTGGATCAAGTGGAAGTGAGGATTGATATCAAATTACTTTGATTTTTCTTTCTAAAGGTTTTTCCTTATCATATTTTCCAAATTAAGAATTAGGGATAAAATAATGGGTGGTGACCCATGGTTTAGGGATAAAGATGCCCTTTATTTAAGACCATAGAGTGAAAATTTTTCTGTCAAGATAAAAACTATTAAAAAACTTCCAGTGTGGGTTAGGCTTTTTAGAATTCCATATCAACTTATCAACAAGGATGTTTTGAATAGTATTGGAAATACCCTTAGCGGAATTCATCAAATAAGGACTAACTATTAAGAAGCAAAATCATGCTATATACTCAAATGTGTGTTGCTATGGATATTTCAAAACCTTTGCCACAATCCATTAAGATTAAATCTAAATCAACATAATAGGATCAACAAGTGGATTATGAAAATATTGTGTCAATGCCCTAAATGTTATGAGACTAGACACATGGCAATAGATTACAAAGTAAGAACTATGAAAAAAGTGATAATTTTTTTATCATTAGAAAAACTTCAAGATGAAGCAAGGAAATCATAATATAATAGAAGCTCAATCAGATCAAGGATATCCCACTCCTAAAGAAGAGGCAAAGAAAGTCTATCAACAACATCATATGACAAAAACTGCCATAACTCACTTGGATCAACTGTTAGAAGAAAAAAATAAGAATATAAGAGATGAGAAAATACAATGTGCAAGTTCAAGTTTAGAAGGAATTAAAGGTGTAAAGGAAGATGCGAATAAAAAGTCTAAAACAAAGGTGATAGAAGAGATCAAGTTTATTCCAAGTAAATCATCTTCATTCTTCTCAAGTAGTATACAATCCTCTCCTAGTAATAAAAAGGTGTGAAATATGCTCTTTTACACAACACAATTTTTTTAAGCTAAACATACACATGATGTAGTTTAGTGAATATGCATAGCTACAATTTTTACTTCCTTTAGTTACAAATTCTACTACCTAATTGACATGCCATATAATATGCATAGTTATAGTTTTTAATTCCCTTCAGTTATAAATTTCATTTCCTATTTGACACGATAGAGAATATGCATAGCTACAGTATTTGGTTACAAATTTCACTAGCTAATTGACATGATAGATAATATGCATGGCTACAATATTTAGTTACAAATTACACTACCTAACTAACATGATAGATAATATGCATGGCTACATTCTTCAATTACAAATTTTACTACCTAATTGACATGACAGAGAATATGAGCAGCTACAGGTTTTGCTTAGCATCACATTTTCAACATTCTCCCCCTTAATGCATATCAAAAATATCCATGATGTCCTCTTCCTTGTAAAGTATTTTTGGTAAGAATATTACTTTGGATTGCTAACCAAAGGAATGTTTAGGACTTGGGGAAAGCCTTTAGTGACCAAACATTCTTCCAAGGGATATCTTTAGGAGTAGAAAATTTTGATTGCTCTAAAGTCTTGTATCTTAATTCGACAAAGTATCCACCATATTTTTGTAGATTCTAAACCAAATATTTCATTCATGTAAAAATAGGTAAATAAAACTTTTGAAGTATCCTTTGAAGCTCATATGCTATTTGTTTGAGTTCCTTTCCTTCGACCAAGTTACTAATAGAAATACATGATCTAGAGTTGTTGCTCTTATTAATATAATCTTTGACCTTTGGACCTTTATAAAATAGACATGCATGAGTCAATGGTTGTCATTTTGAATTGGAGAAAAGAGGATAAGGCTTACACCAAGCTTCAAACCAAAACATGCATAATCCCCCTTATTAACTAACCATCTAATACCAATTGTAAACTATATGATATGAAGTTTCATATCGACAATCCTTTGGGTAGGGTTCATTGAATAATCTCTAGCCAAGTTTTTCCCCTAAGACCAAACTCATAAGTGTGCAATTCTGCAGGCCTATCCCTCCAATATTCTTTCCCTTGCAAACCTTATCCCATTTACAAAGAGGAAACCTAAATTTTTCCTCGTATCCTTTCCAAAGGAATTCTCTTTAAATTATATCAAATCATGATGTTATACATGTTGGCAATATTAAAAGTGACATCATATAAATAGGGATGGATTGCAATGTATTCTTTATGAGTTGTAGCCTCTCCACCATGGTTAAGAACTTACCTTTCCAACCTACCAAACAAGCTTTCACTATATCCAAACATGAGTTTGTAGGATCCTTTTAATTTTTTTAATGAGAGATTAGAATACGTAAATAGGTTGATGGAATTTTTTTAATTTTAAACTCTAAAATATCCACATTAATGCATTGTAAATTTAGGGCAATGCTAGTAAAACAAATCCTACATTTTGAAGTATTAACCAATGATCCAATAGCATTTTCATAGAATGATAATATTAATTAACCTCTATAGACTCACCGACTAAGGGATGATCCAAAAGAAAAGTATCATTAACAAATTGGAGATGAGATTTGAAGGGACCATTTGTTGCAACCTAAATACCTTTGATATTTCCTTGATTTTTTCCTTTGAGAAACCTCTCCCTAATGCCTCCAAAAGAATAATAAATAAGGAGATAGTGGATCACCTTGGTGGAGTTCATGGGATGTCTTAAAGTATCTAGTAAGGAAACCATTGATCAAAATAGAATATTTCAAAGTGCTATAGCAATGTCTAATCTATTCATGCCAACCTTGATCAAAACCAAACTTTTTGAAAATACCATGTAGAAAACTCTAGCAGACCTTGTCATATGCTTTGTTCATGTTTGTTTTCATAAGCATACTTGGTTTTTATGATGAATGAAGATAATGTATGGCCTCTTGTGGAATTATTACACCATTAAGAATTTGTTTAACATAAACAAAACCACCTTGTTCCTCTAAGATAACACAATCTATAATGTTTTTTAACTTGTTTACCATAATTTTTAAAATAATTTTATAAATGATATCGCAAAGCCTTACTGGACAATACTTATAAAAATATGTTGTGTCATATTTCTTGAGAGCTAATAAAATAAGGGAGGTATTGATCTCACTTAGTGTAGCCTTCCTTTTTCAAACCTCTTCATTTACGGTAAACATATCACTGTTTAAAAATCCCCAATTTTTTTAAAGAAAATTGCAAGAAATTTAGTGAGACTAGGTGTCTTCTTATGATAGAGAGAAAAAACTTCTTCATGTAGCTCCTCCACATAAATCTTCTTCATCAAGCTTCTAATTTGTCCCTGTGTGATAATTGATGGAATATTTTCAAAAGCTTATGTTGTGTCTCCTTATCTTGCACAACACATGATAAAATAGTTTTGAAATAATTAATTGCTTTCTTCTTATATCTTCTTATTCCTCTATATTTCTTCTATTTAGAGTTTAAAATATTTTTTATGCAATGAAAAGAAAAAATTGTTTTTTCTATAACATGAAAATTTTGGTATTTCAATCTCCTTCTTTGAGTCATTCTCCATAGATTTTTTAAATCAATATGACTCATCACTTTTCAATGCATTGCTATTTTTAATGGTTATATGGGATTGACATAGGCTCCACCCATATTACATCATTGACCACATAGTGGTATTAAAATAATTTGCCAATTATGCACATCTTATTTGGCAAGATTCAAACCTAGGTCTCCTCCTTGAAAGTTGAGGAATATAATTGGTTGAGCTAATTCCATTTTATTTCGAATGCATTATGATAGTAAAAAAGTAATTATTTTTCTTGCACATAAGAATCTTGATCCATTCCATTGATTTCTACTATCTCTTTAAAAATTTTGAGCTTGGATTCAATTTTGTTATTTTCTTCAAAAATATTACCAAAATAATTAGCATTCCAAATATTAATTTACCCTTTTAGATATTTTATCTTTTGAAAAAACCAATACATACATAATCCTCCAAAATTTACTTCATCCCACCATAACATAACCACCTAGAAGAAATCAAGGTCTTGGAGCTATATAGACTAAAAGTGAAATGGCTTTGGATGACCATTATTAACTAAAACACAAGTCAAAAGAATGGGTATGTGATCTAATTCAACTCATAAAAAATATTTGACGAGATTATATACTCTATTTGCAACCATGTGGTGGATAACAAAAATCTTTCCATTTTTTTTACAATGTGAGTTTGCCCAATATATTTATTGTTCCACGTATATTAAAATCTTGAAGAATAGCATCCCAAAGGCTATTTGAATTGACAAATAAAGTATACTATTGCATTGATTTAGACCACCTAAGAGCACCATCCTTCTTTTCCAAATGAGATAGAACTATGTTGAAGTCACCCCCAAGAATCCATAGATAACAATTATGAACCATCATTATGTTTGACAAAAATATACCAAGGTCCTTCAAACATCTTTCATGAGGAGTAAATCTAATTAAAATATAGATATTTATAACCCCAATTTTGATATTTTCCTATTTTTTGCAAAATAGATCATCAACCCAATTACTTTTATGTCTGAGTTTTCCCCATATTATTGCAATATCACTAGAAACCCCTATAAAAGAAACTATTAGACAATCCCCCATCTTCCAAATATTTTTAAAAGCATCCTTACATTACTCAATACTTAATTTTGCTTATTGTGTTAAAATAAGCTTAATACAAACAACCTATTAACTCAACTCTTTTTTGGGGGGTCTTATTCATATCCCTAATATTCCATAACACTATTTTCATCATCACTTTTCATTTTTATTAGTGGAATTAGACTCGCTTCTTTTTAATACCTATGATATTTGCTTTTGGCTTCCTAACTCGATATCCCTTTCAATTTTCTTTTATCTTTGTTTTTGTTTTGGTAACCATTCCTATTCTCTTTCCATTCCCACCAACACTTTCATCTTCATTCTCTTCTATTTTCTATATTGTTCATAATGAATCTTATTTTCTAAAGATCTATGTTGTCCGAGAGAATTTGAAATGCAACAAATAGCCTCATGAACACTTCTTTATGTTGCCCTAGAAACCCTTAAATACAAGGATAATTTTTCATAGTAATTAATTTCTTATGTTGCCATGAAAATCCTAAATTTCTATGGATATCCTCCATATGCATTTCTTTATTATGTTGCTATTAAAACCTTAAAGTGCAATGACTTCACTTTGTACTAATTTCATTTTTATTGCAAGTTCTATTCAAGGAAAATGAAGATGATTTACCTAGATTAACCTTGACCTACTTTACTTCATTTGCTTTAAAATTGCATCCCCATATTCTTCCGCACCTTTGGCTCCTTATAAATTTTAACTTGTGCATTGTACTTCCTTATTTTATTTATATAAATTGTAATAATTTAAACACATTTCAAATTTTTTATAATATTTTATTTAATTAAAACAATTAACAAGTTAAATCTATTGGCTTTTTAACGAGATTAAATCACATATCCACTTTCTAGGATCTAATGTAAATCACAATATTAAAACATACAATTCTTTGACCAATATAAATCAATCACATTCATTAAATAATAACAACATTACTGAATAATAAAGCTCACAATATTATTAATCAAATATACAAGATCTATTGTATCAGATACTTTTTTTTAATACAATGTATGAAAATTTGTTTCCATAATGTAACCTTAGAAGATGACTCTTCAATACTTGACTATTGGTCTCCTCACATATTAGGGAGATGCATCCTTTCATATCCTTACATATGACAAGACTCTCGTGACTATTGATTTCACATCTTGTCATATATCATTTGTCTCTTCACTTGTATATTTGACCCCTACACATATGACTATTTACTTACATGATACATTACACATTCTCACACTTGCACATTTTATTACATAACACTTGAACTTTTCTCACACATTGAAACCTATATTAGAGAAATATAAATCACACTCTCTAATATAATATTTACAAATGTACAAATGTACCATGAGGGTACTTTAACATCTATCAAATAATGTAATATCTCCAACAAAGTCTATTTATGTACAAGATCTTTGTTTTATCTATTGGTATTTTAGCAAGATTAAATCACAGGTCCACTTTCTAAGATCTAATATAAATTACAATATTGAAGCATACAATTCTTTGACCAATATAAATCAATCACATTCATTAAATAATAACATTACTGAATAATAAAGTTCACAATATTGTTAATCAAATATACAAGATCTTTGTTACAATTTTCAGATACTCTTCTTCAATAATGTATGGAGATTTGTTTTCATAACATGACCTTAGAAGATGACTCTTCAATCAGGGTTGGAATTTCAAAAAATAATTACTTGTCAACAGGAATTTTTATGACGGTTAAAATTTTTTATTGACTTTCAAGTTACGGTTTAAAATTTTATTTGCCTTTCAATTTTTTTGAAAGATGATAGCAACTTCATATTTTTTATAGAGGAAGATGCAGGATTAAGTTTGTTTTGAAAGAGTTATCTATTCATAAAATTACGGAGTGAAAGAAGGTTGAGCCAAAAGTAGTTGTGTCAACAAATATTTACCCATTTTAATCCCATATAACCAATTAACAAATACCGTTTAAATAAAAGTACGTTGAAATAAAATAATCTAATACACAAAACATTGTTGTGACTTGTGAATCGTTTCCTGACAATGCATTCTACCAAACATTAGTCATATTTGTTTTTATGCCCATAATTAGAAGCTCCTTTCTGCTATGACAATTATGCTAACAAATGATTGAAAAGGAGCTAGGGCTGCCCTAGATTAATATTGAAGAGCACAATATCTTTACATAAAATGATTTTAAGTTTGCTTGTCTTGATTGTTTTAAAGTGACTCCATTAGTCCTGGCATTGGAATGCAAAAACCCAACATTCCACAACTGTAGTTGTTTGCTCCACAGACCAATGCATGGTTTAATACTTTAATACCCACTTCCCCACCACTCCTCTATTTGAGGAACATATTGCCAAAGTTCACTACCTCCTCTAAATTTGGCAAAAACACAACTAAACCGCCACTACATTCATCCATTCATAGACACGTCACCAGTGTGCCAAATATCAATTACAAGTTTCTTGGTGTGGAATTTTGTTGCCAATACAGACAAGTTTAGAAAATGACATATTCCCAACAAGATACCCATCCTAAAATAATAGTTTCCCTCGGCCCATACAAAATTCCAAAGAAAAATACCAATTAGCTATAGATTTAAGAAAAAACTCACCTTTAAAGTTGTGCGATTGTGAAAACTAAAACCTTTATGCAGAGGCAACACCGCAACAGAGCTAATTTTCTTTCTTTGTTTGTAACTGCCAAACTGAATGAACCAGATGAAGTTGTAGATGGATGAACGGTAAACCATGCAAGAGTGCAAAGATGCCATAAATTTACAATTACCCACTATAAAGTAGATTGATACAATTATTATTTTGCCCCACCCCCTTCATTTTGGTTTTACCCCGCCCCGCACCTTCTTTTTGGTTTTAGTTTTTCCTTGACGATTTTCACACCCCTTAGACAACACACAAAATTTAATCCATCGATATTCCCCTATAAATACCTCTATCTCGTCACATTTACTCACCCCACCACATGCGTTATTGCAATTCTTGTCCCCGCTGGCAATCCACGTGAGTTTTTCATTAATGACCCATGGCATGTCTGAAAAACAAAGCAACCCAATAAATACACATCTATCTCACACGCAAGCATGCATACGTTACAAAAGTGTACCCCACACTGCCCTGTATGCTTCGATTATTAGAGAGGGAGTTGGAGGATCTTCTACCGCCCCCCGCACTGCTAATGCAACCCTAGAGGCATGGAGAGTGGAGATTTACAATAAAAATAAAATATAATTAAATTTAATGTCTGCTAACAGCTAATGCATTGTAATACCCTTACTCCGTAACATTTACTTTTAGTCCACACATCTAATGTATATATGTATATTATAAGTAAAATCTATGGTTTTTAAATATATTTACCTGTAAAATTTATGGTTTATAAAAAATAGCAAGTAAAAATCTATAGTTTATAAATATATTTACTTGTGAAATTTACGATTTAACAAGTAAAAATCTACGATCAAAATAAAATTAAAACCGTAATTTACGGTTTCAAATGCAAAATATGGTCATATACCTATCAAATTCCAGGCCTGCGCTTCAATACTTGACTATTGGTCTCCTCACATATCAGGGAGATGCATCCTTTACTATTCCTTACATATAACAAACTCTTAATCCTATTGATTTTACATCTTGTCATATATCTTGTGTCTCTTCACTTGTTTATTTGACACCTACACATATGACTCTTGACTTATGTGATAAATTGCACATTCTCACACTTGCACATTTTATTACTAATACTTGGATTCTTTTCACACATCGACACATACATTTGAGAAATATAATTCACACTCTCTAATCTAATATTTACAAATGTATTATGAAAGTACTTTGATAAAAATATAACTCAGATTCACTAATCTAATATTTACAATTGTACAAATGCACCATGAAGGTACTTTAACATCTATCAAATAATGTAATATTTTCAATAAAATCTATTTATATAACTATAATTTAAATACATCTCAAGTTTATAATACTCCCTTTGATCCAATTATATTATTTAATTTTAACAATCAAATAGAATTTTTTTTTTTTTTTTTTAACACACGAACGTGCACCATTGTTTAGGAGTGATTCTCCATGATGTACACACAAACCAAAACTCGAACCACATAGAATTGCACATAAATTCTCCATGATGCACTCAAGAACCAAAACTCAAACCACACGGAATTGCACACACATATTGCGGTTTGAACCTTAGCCCTCTCAAAAAGAAACCAAAACTCTAACCATAGTGTTGTCCCATTGGAACATCAAGTAATTTTTTTCTTTTTTGATTTGATAAGTGTGAAAAACTCCTACGACCAATGCACAGGGATGAACAGACTGCCCCCAACCATGACCCCTCCTAAAGCCGAGAACTATGCTTATCAATAAGGGATTTAATACCCACCCCCTCACACACTCGCCCACGCCACGGTTTGAACCTTGAACCTCCCGAAGAGGAGCCAAAGCCCGAACCGTTACGCTGTCCTTGGAACAACATCTATTAAATTTGACTTCTAGTTCAAATTTTTAAAATACCTATATCATTCTTATCAAAAACAACTATTATTTTTGAAGATGTATTACTTTAAAATAAAAAAAAACTATTATGAGCGTGGTGGTCTACTGGCAAGGATGTCATTATCGGTGATGTGACCCGGGTTCAACCCCCATGACGGATATGTATATATATATATAATATTTACTTAATAAAAAAAAACTATTATATTTTTTAATTTTTATTAATACCTTGCCAAATGTGTACGTTTTCACGCAATTGGAATGAATGTCCTACTCTTGAATCCTTCCCATATTTTCACTTCATGCACATTGTGGGTATTTATTTAAGTCTTGTACGTGAAGAATCTACAAAATTCAATGTCACATTTATCATTTAGTATTTAAATCTTTTAACACTATATTTGTAATAATATTTAATATTTAAATTCTCAATCTAAATTCATTGCTATTTAACTAAATTCATTATTATGTTTCTACGGAAGAAATATGATAATTAAATTCTACCTGCCCGTCCACTTGAAGGTGAACTAAGGTGAGATCTCCCTAAACTGAACTTTCTATCATTCAAATGGGTCTCAAATTCAAAGCTATAGTCTCGCACGATATTAATGCAAGGACAAGGACATGGAATTAGGAAACAAGGTCAATAATTGGGGGTGCCGTGGCATTCATCAGGGAGGCAAACAAACGGCAAGCTTATGATAAAGCATTTAAACACCCGTGTAGATATCATTAGTTCTCCATGATTAGGAAGTCTCTTTTCCAGGTTTAGAACGATATTCTCAAAATTATAACGACATCGACTTTGGAGACATTAATTTGTCCCCTGAAAATGGCCTCATTAATTAAAAAATTTAAAGGTAGAATGTTTTTATATATTTATTTAAATGAAAATATTTTGTACAAGACAACCTTCTTTTAATGTTTTTCTTAAAACCTTTCTTATTAAAATTACTTAAAAATTAGTTCCTAAAAGTGCTAGTGTGGCTGGGCACTTACGAAGAATAGACTTAGGTTCAAACCTTGGTGGTGCTATTTAGCAAAGATAGTAGTTTGTTTTGAATTTTTTGAGTGCACGTCAAGTGATCGGTGGTCCTCATCTCACGTCAGATCAACAACAACAACAAGACAGATAGGTTTGTTGGGAGTAGTCCCTGTGGTTTGAACCCTGCAATGACCCGAGACATATAGGTTTGTTGGGAGTAGTCCCTGTGGTTTGAACCCTGCAATGACCAGTTACTAAAAACTCTCCTATGTAAAAAAAAAAAAAACTTACTCAAAAATTAAGCCTACAAAAAATATTCTAAGGACTCAATGATCCCCATCTCATATAGGTTTGTTGGGAGCGGTCCCTGTGGTTTAAACCCTGCACTAATCAATTACTAAAAATAATGGTTGTAACCAACTCTCTTATGCAACCAAAAAAACTTACTCAAAAATTAAGCCTACAAGAAACATTCTAAGGACTCCGAGATCATTGTTATCCTATTAAAAATGAATTTAAGATCATGTTAATGCTTTAAAATTCACTAATTTAATTTATGGTAAGGATGTCTAACCATTGTCGTAAGAGTTTCTTACATTAACCTCAATAAATAAAAATAAAAATAAAAAGTAAAGTAAATTTTAATGTCCACGTGGCTATAGATAATATGTGATGATGATCTTTATGGAAGATGTTTATTTAACAGATGATTATCAACCATACTTTAGCTATCAAAATGGTGTACAATCTTATCTCCGCCATAATTTGAAACTTGACCTCTTCTTTGAAAATTTTAGAGTTCTAAAAAATGTGTTAACAAATTCAATAAAAAACCAAATTTTATATAAAAATTTAATGGAGAGAACAATTGATCAAAGAGTAAATACTATTTTTCTTCAGGGTCACTTCCATACAAAAAATAAAATATTACATTTCTATCAATTTAAATAAACTATATTCAATTTACTTTTCTATTAAAGATATTCATCATCTTCGTCAAATTGCTTGTCATCTTCCTCAAATTGTTAAGTTTCTACAATCAACTCCTTTATGTCATTTTTATTAAGAGATAAAATCTCGTTCATATAGATGTCTTCAAAAATTTACATTTTTTCATGATGAAATTCAACATTGTAAATGGCTAAAATATTTTGTGCCAGTTTTCATATCCATAAATATATTGTCTATAATAATCTTTTTGTTTTAAAGAGTTTTATGCTTCTAATATTCCAAGATATTATTTGTTTGTGTAGCATAGTTGGTGAAATTCTTGGGTGCTGGTAGAGGCCGATCCAGGTTCCATTCTCCTTGTGTCCACCTTGCAAATACAAGGTGCAGTTGGGAATGTCCTATGTGTTGGTAGAGGCCGACAAGGCTCCATTCCCCTGTGTCCACCTTGTTGATACCCAAATGGTTGTGTGTTATTCCCCTATTGACAAGTGTAGCTCTCGACCTTACAAGGGGTCATGGTTGGGAGGGAACTACTCAACCCTATGCGTCGGTAGTAGGGGTTTATCACACTAACTACAACATTTTTTATTTGTTTGTGTAGCGCAGTTGGTGAAAGTCTTGGGTGCTAGTAAAGGCCAACCCAGGTTCCATTCCCCCTGTGTCCACCTTGCAGATACAAGGTGCAGTTGGGAATGTCCTATGTGCTGGTAGAGGCCGACAAGACTCCATTCCCCTTGTGCCCACCTTGTTGATACCCAAATTATTGTGTGTTATTTCCTTATTGATAAGTGTAGCTATTGACCTAACAAGGGATCATGGTTGGGAGGGGATTGCTCAGCCCTATGCATCGGTCGTAGGGGTTTATCACACTAACCACAAAAATTTTGAACCCCCAAGGGCTAGGTGGATCAGTAAGTGCTAGTTTGGCTAGGCACTTACCAAGAAGAGACCCAGATTCAAACCTTGGGAGAATTCTATTGCAAAGGTAGTAGTCTGATCCGAATCCTCTAAGTGCGCGTCAGACTAACAATGACAGTACGAATCCTGAGCACCCGATGGTCCAATTCATGTCGAGCTATAAAACAACGAGGTGGAATAGGTATATATATATATATATATATATTCCAAGATATTAGTTTCATTGATATTTTTTGTTTTTATTAGTGGGTTTTGCCCCACTTCTTGTTAACACTTCAGATATTTGATTTTGTTTTCACATATCAATATTTATAAGTTTGTATATTTGCGATATATATAGGTTTATATTGCTTTGAAGGATATGAAGTGCAAGGCATAACCTCAAAAGCACATTCTTCTTTAAGTTGCTCTACAAGGATGCTCTTCCATAGCAATTACCTCTTTATTTATCCTAAAAAATCTAAATTTTTACTCATTTCTTCCATCCTCATTTCTTTATTTTTTTGAGAAAAAGCTAGATTATATTAATTCATTGATCGGAACAATACAATATCTTGTTGCAATACACCAGAAGTTTTCTCATTTCTTTATTATGTTACTCTTGAAACCCTAAAGTGCAAAGGATAACCACTATACCACTTTCACTTTTATTGCTAAAAGAGGGTTCTATACTATTTGAGGAAAAAGAAGATGATTTACTTGAAATAAACTTGACCTTTTTTGCCATCTTTGATTGATGATTTTCCTCCACATCTTCCTTTCCACTTTTAATTCCTTGTAAAAAAACTTACACATTGTACTTTCTTATCATTTATATCCTTCTTTGTTTCTTCTAACAATTGATCCAAGTGAGCTATGGTGGCCTTTGCCATATGATTTTGTAGATAGGTTTTATTTACCTTTTCTTTTGGATTGGAATATCCTTGATATGAATTATAACTTTTATTACTATATGATTTCCTTGTTTCATCTTGAAGTTTATCTTATGATCAAAATTTTTTGTCTCTTTCTTCATAGTTTTCACTTTGTAACTCTTACCATGTATCTAGTCTTATAAAAATTGTGACATCGAAATGTGATATTTAACATTTAATTAATTAAATTTAATACAAAAAATATTATATAAAAAATAATATATAAATAATATATTTAACATTTACATTCAATTAAATAAATATTTTTTTTGGGGGGAATTTTTTTTTATTGAAAATCTAAAACAATACATTCTACAAGGATTTCCAAGTGATCCAAGCCAACACATCATACAAAATACAATAAATCCACCAGGAAATTCATGGATCATTCTGATGACAATTTCTATAGGACACGAGAACCCATGACAATTGGGTTCCTTCACCTTGAAATTATCTTTCCTTGTCCTCAAGAATTAACTGATTAAGGAGTCTGGATTTCTCCTGATCAATATCATTCCAGCTATCAGCTTTCTAGTAAGGGATCCTTCAGAAGCCGACTTCTATAGGTGATTGTGTTACTTTTTTAAAACAATCCATTAATAAAAGTAAAAATGCCCCCTTTAAATTAAATACAAACCAAAATATATATTTAACAAAAACATTTATAAATTTATTTGTTTTTAATAATATGTTGGGACATGAAAACAACTTAAAAATAAAATATTTTTTTGATTAAGGTTAGTGTGAGAAACCCCTACAACTGACACTCAGGGTTGGGCATCCCCATCCCAACCATGACCATTGATAAGGGTGAGAGTTCAACTTATCAATAGGGACCAGGGCATCCCCATCCCAACCATGACCACTGATAAGGGTGAGAGTTGAGCTTATCAATAGGGGCCAAACACACAGCCATACACACACCCACCATACACACACCCACCTCTCACACACTTGTTCCCACCATGGTTTGAACCTTAGACCTTCCAAAGAAGAGCCAAATCCCGAATCGTTGCATTGCCCCCTCGAGACTTAAAAGTAAAATATTAAGAGTTTAATAATAAGATATATAATATAAATTAAATTATATCTATTTATTTCTATAACATGTATAGATATAACCTAAACCAAACTTTTGAAAGTTTAGGCTAATGAGTCTTTCGTTCAATGGTTGGAACATATAGATGATGTAGCCTACACTAAGGTTCAGATATCGACAACACTAAATAGGTTATATAGCTCAATGTGACTAAGTTGATGTAAAAGGGAAAGAACAACCCTTTCAAAATCTTATAAGAGTTTAGCATATATAAAAGTTTATATTCGAAAAGGATAATACTGTTTACTATATTGGATTAACCACATTGTGCATATGACCTTCAACCTTTTATATTTTTTTATAAAAATAAATTATATTATTTATTATAATACTAGGATGACTGGAAGACATGTAGAAAGCAAACCAATTATTAAGCTTTTTACATTCATTAAAATAACTTGAGCATATTTTGCTATTTTTGAATAGTCCATACTTATCATATATAGAGTTTTGCTTTATACAAGACTAAATCTTAAATGACATATTTTTTTTTTAATAAGTCATGTGTGGTTTCTATTGGGGACCACTCCCATTACAAAAACAAAACAATACAATGCTCTTATTACATTTCTAGCAAGGCTTTTCTACCAAATATATTCTTCATCTTCCTCAAACTACTAATTTTTTTATAATCAACTCTTTTTTTAAAGGAATTAACAACAAGAATAACTCGTACATGACACACAACTCCATTAAACATAACAATCATCCATCAAAGAAGAAATTAGTTCAATTATTTTGTAGAGTGGTAAGATTTGAGAATGCATTTTTGCACTTCAAACTCCTGAGGTAATATTGAGTTGTACCACATTTTGTAAGATTTTCATTTTCAAAAATTGACCGTCACCGATTGTTTCATAATTAACTTCAAAAATATCATTTGAGGTGCTAATCTAATTAACTTCAAGAATACCATTTGAGGTGCTAATATTTTCCATGGAACCGTTTGGATGGTCTTTAGTAACCATTTGGATTTTATTAATGATCTGATTCAAATTCTCCTTTTAGGGTTGAGTATTCTATTGCTCGCATGTTTGCTGCTAAACAATTGGTGCATATGGAGGATGAACTTCTTTCTTTTGAATTAGGACATTTAAAGGTTTCTAATCATTTGCATTCAGGGCCTTCTCCACCAAGAAGAAATCAAAGCATGATTGGATGTTTAGGCATCTCTTCTTTAGGTGGTCATATTGCTAACAACCATAACATCTTAGGGAGAAGTTTTCATATTCAATATTTTGGAGCCATTCGCCTTTGCTCGAGGAGATAGTAATGGATTGAGGTCCAAGAACTGAAAAATCCATCCAAACAACCAATCTTACTTACTCATTAATTTTACTGGAAAAAATTTCCCTAGTTTGGGCATCCATATACTGGAATGCACCGATGACATTATCAATTTTGGTGAATATCTTCTCTCCCCAAAACTCCACAGGGAGAGCATAAAGATTCACCCAGACTAGGAAGCAATTAACTTCTTCTGTATAGGGGTTGAAACTAGGAGTACAAGGTCTAATGTAGACACCCTTTGTCCGAAAAACCAATTATATCTATAATCCACTACCCTATCTCTGTTCGCTAAATCAGAAAAGAAAACATAAAAGAATTTTTTGGGTAGAAGAGTTACTTGAAATTCTGTATCGGTCCACCAATATTTAATGTATCCTTTGAGGTCCTTTAGGCATGGTCTTTTGCCCTTGATTTTACAAAAAAATCGTTCAGGTTTTATGATCAATTAGATCCGATCCAAATTCATCCTCCAAAGTCCTAATAGAGGGCATGGGTTCATCCACCTACAAACCCAAAGATCCTTCAGAAATATTTCTTTTGACCAAAGAGGCTTTCTCATAGATTTAAAATACGGTCTACAAACAACCCTCTTCCTTCAATGTTTGACTACACCTAGGTTTTGCATCTCTTTTATGAATATTGTAGCCAAATTTATCGCTTTCTTCCATCACTTGATTTTACCTAGGTCGTACACCCCTTTTATGAAGAGTAATGTCATCATTGCTGACGCTTCCTATAATCCTTTGTTCCTCCTGGGCTTCACCCTCGCTCGCCTTTGCATCGCCACATAAACCCTATTACCCATTTCCATAATTATCGAACTCCGCACTTACCATGATTAAATGATATATACTTTTATTACATTTAATTTATATATTTTTAATATAACAAAAAAAAATCATTTACTACTACTCAAGCTTTTAAAAAAAAAATCATTTATTAGTGCTACAAGCTAGTTTAAAAGAGATACCTCTACATGTTGAGTATGTGTTACGTGTACAATATTTGCAAGATTATTGTTTGAAGGAGACCTATTCTATTACCTTTGTGTTGTCCTTTTATTTTTTTGGTATTAGGTAGAGGTGGTTATAAGGTCCACAAACCTTTTACATAGTCAAAATGGGCTGGTTCTAGCTCCAAGCCCGTATAATCAAAATACAAAATGGATCTTCCCAAGACCCACATTAAGCCATACTTAGAGTCCGCAGTCCTATACTTGCCGCTGGACTATTCAGGATAAAACAAAAACCAGACAACACCTAGCACTTACTAAACATAACACTAGGCTGCTGTACCGTACACTTGTCACTTCCCAGGCCCCAACAAATGGGTTGCCTTTTGTCCCTCTGCCTAATTCCATCTGCCGGATTACTCATCATCAACCACTCTGATCTCCTGCTGCTCTAACAGGTTTGATCTTAGATCTTCTTTAGAAGCCAACACCAGTAATTCTTGAGGGAAGTTATCCTTCCAAATTTGCATCTCCCCAACAGAAACTGCAATATTTGCCATTAGATCCGCCGCCTGGTTCCCTTCTCTGAAGGTGTGTTGGATTCGGGCACTAACCAAATGGGATTTATGAATCTTTGCTTCTAGGATAAGCTCCGAGATGGTCCAACTGGGGTCTTTATCCTCCTTAATTGCCTTGATTATATTAAGTGAATCCCCTTCAAAGATTACTTCCTTATAACCCTCTAGTCTGGCAATTCTCATTGCCTGCATGCAAGCTCGAGCTTCTGCAAAATGATTTGTTTGAGTTCCCAAAGGCTCCGCAAAGGCAAGGACCACTTTTCCTTCCTCATTTCTCATAACTCCTACTCCCGCAGCCCCCGGATTTCCTTTGGCTGCCCCGTCAAAATTGAACTTAACCCACTTTTGTGTGGGGGGTATCCACTTGACACCATCCCGTGGGTTGGTTGTAATGACTGGGTCTGGAGGTTCCTCTCCCCATTTTCGCAAAATCCTCCTTTCCCTAGGAGACAGGGTCTCATTTTTGAAGTAAAAGGTTTTCCAGTTTTCTTTCAGAGCTCTGATTATTTTATTACCACATAACCTGGGATCTTTCTTACGTCCTTTAAATACTCTCTTATTTCTCTCATTCCATATCCCCCATAAAAAATGGGGTAAGCTGAGCTTCCAGAGCCAAGTCAAAAGTTTCGCCCGAAAGGGGGAAGCCCACTGTATGCAGAAGTCAGACATGCTATTTGGGCGGACCCAATCTATATGAAATTTGGACAGAATCATTTGGAAGACTGCACAAGAAAATTCACAAGTTAGAAAGATATGACTTACAGATTCTGTCGCTTTCTCACACAGGATACATCGATTGATGAATTGGAAACCTCTCCTCTGCAGATTATCTGTTGTCAGAATCTTATTTTGAACTGCCAACCAAAAGAAGAAAGCTATTTTTGGGGTTAAATTCTTTAACCAAATAATAGAAGTCGGAGTCCAGCCATTAAATCCTGAGTGGATTAGTTTATAGGCAGTTTTTACTGAATAGATCCCACTTGTAGTTTTGCCCCAAATCATCTTGTCTCTTCCTCCCCCTGGAATGATCGGGAACACCCTTAAAGCATCATTGAGTTTGGTCAGGGCCACCTTCTCTTGCTCTGAAGGATTTTGAACTGTGATTTTCTTCCAAGAGGAAGTTTCTTGTGCTACAACAAGAAAATCCCCTACTTTTCCTCCCATTTCCTCCGAAAGTTTGTGTTGGAGGACCCGAAGGTCTAAGTTATCTTGCAGAGGGCCTTCTTCCAACCATGGATCTTGCCAAAAGTCCACTTGTCTTCCATTACCAATTCTCCATCTGATGCCTTTCCTGACTACCTCACGACATTCGAGCAAACAATTCCAGAAATAGGATCCTCTAGGGAGATTATCAGCTTTCAGGAAGTCCTGATTATTTCTGATATATTTTGCCTTAAGAAGTTTTACCCATCCCAATTGATCATTATTGACAAATCTCCAGACCTGTTTGCCAATCAGAGCTTGGTTCATTTCTTTCATTCTCTTCAGCCCCAGGCCCCCTTGATCTTTGCTTGCACACACCTGATTCCATGCTACCAACGAAATTCTCTTTCTCTCCTCCGAACCTGACCACAAGAAGTTGCGCTGAATTTGCTCCACTGTAGCTCGGACCTTTGCAGGCATTCTAAATAGAGACATGCAGTAGATTGGAATGCTCTGTAAAGTAGTTTGAACTAGTAAGGCTTTCCCTACGGAGCTGAGAAGGCTGCCCTTCCACCCTGCTAACTTTTTGGAGATCCTGTCAATGACTGAGTTCCACAATGTAGCCTTCATTCTTCCTTCGAACATAGGCATGCCTAGATAAGTCGCCGGTAAAAGCTCCTTTCCACATCCAAAGAGGTTAGCTATTCTTTCCTCCCTCCCACCAGGCGTGTTAAAGAAATAGATGCTACTCTTCTTATAGTTTATGTATTGTCCTGCTTCCGTCTCATACTTGGTTAGAATTCTCTTCAGCTTCCTAGCCTGAGGCACCGAGGCTTTGGACACAATGATCGTATCATCCACGAACTGTTGGTGAGACACTGGCTCTGCTGTTGAGGCTGGTTTGAAACCTCCCAATCGACCTTCTGCCACAGCTTCTGAAATGTTCCTACCCAATGCTTCCGCTAAAATAATAAACAAGTATGGAGACAAAGGATCTCCTTGTCGCAGCCCCCTTTCACTCTTAAAGTAACCGGAGGGTGACCCATTCACCATGATAGAAAATCTTGTGGTAGAGATACAACTAAAAATCAACTTAATCCACTGGGGACAGAAACCAAACTTACCCAAAATCTTGGTGAGGAAACGCCATGAGACCCGATCGTAGGCTTTATTCATGTCTAGCTTTAGTAACATACCTGCTTCCTTACTAGCCACCATTGAATGAATAACTTCGTGAATTGTGATGATACCATCCAGTATTTGCCGCCCTTTCACAAAACCTCCTTGGTTCATATCAATGATGAATGGCAGGATAACCTTCAGCCTATTGGCGATTGTTTTCGTGAGAATCTTCATCAGAGTGTTACATAAACTGATAGGGCAAAAACTGGAAAATTCCATTGCTCCCACTAGTTTAGGGATGAGGACTAAAAATGTAGCATTAACTCCTTCTGGGATTTCCATGTCCTTTTGAGCCTCAATTATAGCTTCCACTACATCATCGCCTAGGATATCCCAAAACTTCTGAAAGAAAGCAACGGGGAAGCCATCCGGTCTTGGGGAGCTGTTACCATCCATGTCAAAAACCGCCTTCCCGATTTCCTCCTCTGTAAAAGGGCTGAGTAAGAATCCATTAAGATTCTCAGTGACAAGGGGTGGAATGGCCGCCAACAGAGAGTCCTCTTCTTCAATAGTAGGATTTACATCTTCTAGCAACGATTTAAAGAACTCGGCCGCTTCCCTCCTTATGTCTTCCATATCTTTGGTGTTAGACCCATCGGCCATCTTGATCTCCTTAATTTTGTTAGTACTCCTGTGGCGAAGAGTAGAGACATGGAAGAACTTTGTATTTCTGTCACCCTCCTTCAACCAACGCAGTCTGGATTTCTGCCTCCAGAAGGTTTCTTCAAATCCCAGCACCGTGTGGTATTCGGCTAACAACTCCCTCTCCTGGTTTCTCAGATCTTCTGTAAGCTGATCTGACTTCAGCTTCTCCTGCAGTTCATTGATCTTGTCTTTTAGTTCTGCCTTTTTTGCGAAAATATTGCCAAAGGAAGTTTTGTTCCACTCTCTAATGTTAGCCTTCACATTCCTCAGTTTACACGCCACTTGGGCCAGTTTCGAACCATTATACTTTTTGTCCCACCATTGGGCAACCAGATCCTTGAGATCCTGGTGTTGGAGCCACATAAGTTCGAATCGAAAGGGTCTGATGTATTTTTTCTTAGAGTCCTCCCCAGTTTCCCACAGAATTGGGTTGTGGTCAGACCCGATTCTTGGTAGTGCCGTTAATGAAGAGTCCCCAAACCTCTCCAGGCATTCCTGAGAAAGAAGAAACCTATCTAATCTGATCTGAATTTGGTTTTCCTTCAGTCTTTTGTTAGACCATGTATAGGAGAATCTACGCAGGTCCACATCCATCAACTCATGTTGATCAACAAAATCTCTAAACTCGTAGATATCAGCAGTTATTCTTTGAGAGCCCCCAAATTTATCTGCAGGATTAAGGTAGCAATTGAAATCCCCCGCCACAATCCAAGGGTAGTTGGGGACCGTCTCCCTCAGTTCAGCTAGCTGACCCCAGAGAACCCTTCTCAGTCCCTGTCTAACTGGAGCATATACATTCGTTAAGATCCACTCTTCCTGCGTGGTTTTATCCAAACATAGGAGACAAATAAACCAACTAGACATCAAAATCACTCTACTATCAATCACATTCTTGTTCCACATAACCAACAACCCTCCTGCTGTTCCAGTGGCCTCCTGGGCTACTACTTCAGCTTCTCGCCAAGTCCTATTCTTAAAAGGGATCACTCTACTCTCCTCCATTTTAGTTTCTTGTAGTAATATCATATCCGGTTTGTGTTCTTGTCTAAGAGCATACAGAGCTCTCATTTTTGCAGGATTGCTCCCGCGTATATTCCATGATAGAATCTTCATTTATGGGCTTTGGATCCCCGAGCCTTCGCCCCAAAGTGTAATATTGCTTGAGTGCCATCAGCCACTCCTCGCTCTGCTTCTTTCTGCCTTAAGGCAACATTGCTAGGTTTCCCTCTTCCTACCGAACCATATCCCCATACATCCGCTTTAGGTGGGGGTTCCTTGGGTTTCACTTGGCTTCTGGTCACCATCTTGGATGGGTCAGTCTTGGCATTTGGGGTAACAACCTGGATCTCCAGGTTAACTGGTCTTTCTAACAATGGAGATGATTCCGTGCTCTTAGCTTCTTGATTAGTAGGTTCTTTTTTCCTTGCTTTGGGGGTACACTGATCTTGGTGGTTCACCTCTACCTCCTGAGTATCCTTGCCTGTCTTATCAATTTCCTGCTCCTTCCTCTAATTTTTCTCCTCTAAATCCTTCTCTTGGGTCTCCTCTACCTTACATTCCACTTCTTGGCTATCCATCTGATCTCCCTTCGGATGATTTAATGCATCAAAACTGTTCTCCACTCGGGATGTTGATCTCCTTGGAATTTCTTCCCATAAATTCCTCTGCAGTACAAGGGACCACTTCCGTCGAGCCTCCATAGGTCTCCCGTATTACCCAATCGAACTTACTTGCTCCAGGGCGTTGATCTATGTGGTTCTTTCCTTTGTGATTTGGTTCTGGGGCCTACTGCATCACCTTTGGAGCAAGTTGTACTTGAGGGTTCCCACCAGAGGGACCAACTCCCCTGTGAGAGGATTCCGAGGCATAGGTATTTCTGGGAGGAGGGTTATAACGTTGCCTCTTTCTGACATTAGGCCGAACGGGGTCTCTGATATTCGGATTCCGAGCCCCACGTCCTTGAGGCCCATGTTGGGCAGGAATGGAGACCTACGGGGGAGGGATATTATTCTGGGTTTGTGGAACAATATTTTGGGGTGGGGGCTGGTTCTTGGAAAGGCAGTGGATACCCTGGTGCCCTACCTTCCCGCAAACACTACACTTAATAGACATATTTTCATATTCAAAGTCCCGAGTATGAAGGCCATACATAGACGACAATATAATAGATTTAGGGAGTTCTTTACTCAAGTCCGCCAACACACACATGCGAGCAGAAAGAAGTCTTGTTCTGCTCAAGGTTGCAGGATCGATAGCTACCAGTTCCCCAATCTCTACAGCTATCCCAACCAAGATTTGCTCATTCCAGCAAAGCAGAGGTAATCCCGACATCTTAACCCAAATAGGAGCCAAATCCAACACCTGGGTCTGGGGGTTGAAATCGGGGGTCCAACGCTTCGGATACAAGCCCCTTTTCCCAAAAAACCAAGGACCTCCTTGAAGAATCCTTTCCATGTCCTGGTCACATTGAAATGTCACCAAAAGGAAACTCTTGGGTAAAGCCTTAATCATCATACCGACCCTTGGCCGCCATTTCTGGACGGCCCATCTCCTTATGACTTCCAAGTCCGGCCGAACCCCCATAAATTTCGCCACCAGAGACGTTCTGCCCTCCATAGCCACATGCTGAGCTAGGGTATCCGGGATGTCCAACCTACCATTGACGGGTTTTAGATTAAAACAAGAGTCGGACAGTTTTTGCTTACCACGAAGAGCATTAAGATAAGATGGTCTCCAGTTGTCAGGTTTCTCTTTGTCTCCTTCTCGGGTCTTCCCTTGATCCTGACGCATAGAGTCCTGGTCCCCATCGGAGATATCTTCGACCGCATCCGCCCAACGCCCTGGGTCCGGTTCCAACGGAATTTCCTTGTCCACATCCTCCGCCTGGGGCCCTGCTATCTCACCAGAGCCCCCACCTGCCGCGCCTGCTGTTCTGCCATCCGAAGCCCCACACCTAGGGTTTGCCGCCCCTAGACCTCCCGCTCCTCCTCCTTGTTGCTCCATCGACCTAAGGAAATTTGTTTTTAACTATTTCATTAATACATTAAAAAAAACAATATGTGATTGATTTAAATTAAACCGTTACAATAATATTATAATTTTATAAATATTAAAAATTATTTTATTTTAAATAAAATTTATAAATTTAATATAAATTAAATTCGATTGATTTATTTTTAAATAACAAAGTAAAATAACTATAATATTTATAGATTTAATGTAAATCAAATTAAATTGATTTTTAACCGACGTTTGAATATGGAAACAACCAGTCATAGTAGCGGGAGAGTTTCGTTTGAAAAGGCAATGTCAATATAAAATTCATATTTTAAAAGATACTGTGTGTAAACAAATTAGTCATTTTAGGGTTAGTTTATATGGTGAGAATTTTTGCTTAAAATTTTGAAAAATTACAAGTAAAACAAAGAAAAGCCATATAAAATGATGTTATTTATTTTTAAAATATAAAATATAATCGTATCTTATTAATTTGGAAAGTTTCAAAATTTTATTAAAAAAAAAAACATTTTAAAATAACTTATATAAAAGTCCATTTTAGGGTTCTAGACTTGTTGTTGCAGACGGAGTTGGCGTATACAGCACGAAACTAGCATCCTTAGATTCATGCAAGGAACACATTCAAATACATTGAATTTATATAGTTTGACCCAAACTTCCAACAACAAACTACTTCACCAACTTCAATAAAAACTAATTGACCAAATCTAGAGTCAAACAACTCTAAAAACACTAGAGCCTAATCAGAGCAATGACATTACCCTCTTGAGGACAGAAATCTGGATTCCCTCAAAACCTAAATAAAACCAATTGACCCAATCTAGAGTCAAACTTCTTAAAACACTAAAGGCTAAGAACAAGAATAAAGAAAATTTAAATTGCTTCAATTTTTAATACCTATGGTAAGTTTGAATTTAATTTAGAGGGAGTTTTGGGTGGAGGTATTCAAGTGAATTTGGAAGACATTGGGCGGGATATTGAGATGGAGTAGGAGGCTGGAGCCCTGATCCCAAAAGATACCTATCTAGGGGCATTAACCTTCAAAGCCCTAAAGAAGTAGGGTAGTGGGGAATGGCAAAGTAGGTATGGTATGGTATGGATCCACCTAGTGATTGCTTAAGTCAAATGAATTGATGTAGCGGTGATTAGACAAGCCCAAAACACAGAAACAAACATTCTTCTTCCTACCCCATAAAAGGAGGGTCATAGAGCATGATGATGATGATGATGCCGTCCTGCTCTAATCCATGCTCAACCCACTTTGACCTCACCAACTCGAGGACATGCAAAACAAACCAACTTAAAAGACGCAAAACACTTCATATAATAAAAAAAAAAAACCCAAACATTATAAAAGTGGGGGGTGTGTTTTTCCCCGCCTCGGCGTGTGCAAAGACGAGAGGTGGACGGACGCAATTTCCAGCCGGGGCGGAGAATTAAATATTCACACCAACTTGTCGTTTGCGTTGAAAAGCTGTCACCAACACAGTACTACCAAGTCCAACAATCTTTTTTTTTTTCTCGGCCTTAAAAGCCGAAATTGGAGGTGTCTCGCTGACTTACTCTCCTCTCTTCTCTCTCTAGCCGCTCTCTATCTTTCTCTCTCTCTATCCACCCCGTGGATTTTAAAAAATTAATGAAATCCTTTGGATTCTTCGGGGTCCGGGGTAGACTTATATGACAGAGATTGACTACATTTAATGGGGTGAGGGTGGCAGCAGACATAAATTAAAATAGTACAGCGGGCACACCAATGGTTGGATTTTTTTTTGAAATATAAGACTATTTTTTACTATTTTAGTTTATTCAGAGGATCCAGACAGACGCCACGCAAGCATCCCACTAGCACTCTCGACGTCAGGGACTATTTTAATCCTATTTATGAGACGTCAATTTCGATAAAGAGATGCAGTCTGTTGACTTCCGCGGAGAGACGGGGATAAAAAAACAAGGGATAAAACAAGTCATCCCATCACAGATTTACACCCACTCCTCCCGCCCGAAAACAGTGAGGGGCCGTTTTACGGCCCTGGATTTACCGTTTTACTACATCCGACGAAGGGTGCCGTGCGCCGGAGGGAGGGTGACGTGGCGGCGAGCGTTTTCTCCGGGGTTTGACTATGGGCTACTGTGTACTGCGCACGGCGAACTTAAAAAAAAAAAGAAAAGCACAATAACGGCAAAAGGAGGAAAAAGGGTGGGGGCGGAATGAGAACATGAAGGAAAATCCGCAGGCAGGGGAAACCAGGGTTGCAGAGGGATATACTTTGTGAATATATGTTTAGTGGTGTGAGGGAGAGTTAGGGAGTGTGTATCTGCCGGGCATGGACGACGCGATCCGCGAGTGAAGAAGCGGCGGGAGGAGGGAGATGGGCAACAGCGTGTCCCGTGTGGTGGGCTGTTTTATGCCCGTGGGGAATGAGCAGGAGCGCGTGGGGCTGGTGTTTTCGGAGCCGCTGGACGAGGGGCTGGGGCACTCGTTCTGCTACGTGAGGCCCGTGATCGAATCAGCGCGCTACTCCCCTTCGCAGTCCGACAGGTTCGGAATTATTGATCCGGAGGGCCTCGAGTCGTGGGAAAACAGCAGATCTTTCCGTTTTACAGAAGAGAACGAGAAGAGTTCCAATCCGAGCCTGAATCAGAGCACGAATCTGAATCCCAAGCTCGCGGAGACGACGTTCAAGGCCATATCGGGGGCGTCCGTGAGTGCCAATACCTCCACGCCCAGGACCGTGGTTGCCGCGCATGACCACGCGACTACGTTTGCGAACCCGGACAGGGCCTCGGCCTTCGAGGGGACGTCCTCCTTTAGCGCCCTGCCGTTGCAGCCGGTGCCCCGGGGACCTAACGGCGGTGGCGGCTCCTTCTCGGGGCCAATGTCGGGGCCCCTGCAGCAGCAGGCGGACCGGAGCTTCATGTCGGCTCCCCTCGAGCGCGGGGGCGGGTTCCTCTCCGGGCCCCTGGAGCGTGGGGCGTTCCTCTCCGGTCCTCTTGAAAACATTGATCGCTCCCAGTACTTCTCCGCCCCGCTGGGCGGCACGGGCAACCATATGACCCTCTTCCGTAGACGGAGGCGCTACCTCTCCCGCTTCATGAGAACCGTGAGCAAGCCCGTCAGGAGTGTCATATCCAGGACCCAGAGATCGTGGGTGCTGCAGCTTGTCGGATGGCAGCAATCCAAGGGCGGGGGCGTGTCCAAAGAGAATGCTACCTATGACTCAGGTATGTTCCCCTCTGAAGAGAATAGCAATACTAATCTGCAATGGGCGAAAGGCAAGGCAAGGGAGGATCGAGTCCATATGGTTTTATCGGAGGAGCACGGGTGGCTCTTCGTGGGGATTTATGACGGTTTCAATGGCCCCGATGCTCCTGAGTTTCTCATGTGCAATCTGTATAAAGCCATATTCAATGAGCTGGAAGGCCTCCTCTGGGATAGGAAACCGGATTGTGCAGATGCCCAACCCCAGCAGCAGGACTCAGCAAAACCACAAGAGTGCCCACATGCTGAATCTGGGCACCAAAATCTTACCCACCCAGTTGAGGATTGCCATTGCCCACACGCCCAATCTGGACAAAACAATCACAACAATCCACTAAGAGATTGCCATTGCCCACATGCCCAATCGGCACCGCAGGCAAATACCATTCATCCCAAACACCCTGAAGCTGTAAAACGAGATTGCCCAGATGCCCAATCAGCACCTGGCCTAAATAATCCCAATCGTTCACAGGTCCCCGAAGCCGCACAAGAAGACTCCCACCATCCCGAAGCAGGACCGCAAAACCCAGAGGTCACACGTGAAAACTCCTCGCATGCCCTGTCAGCATTGCAACTAAACCCAGAAGCCACACGGGAGGACCAGTCAGCATTGCAATCAAATCCCGATCACTCACATTGCAGAGAAGCTACAAAACAGGATTCGTCACACGCCCCATACAGAACGAAACAAAATGGAAATGACCCAGGGAGCCAAAATGCTGCACACTCACCTGCCCGACAGAATCACAGTGACCTACAAGACCTTGACGTTAAAGATGCAGACCTAGAAGTAGGAGATAGGATTACGAGTACATCACAGCAAGAAAAGTTGGAAGCAAATGCTAGACAACACCCCTCGAATGAAATTGACAACGAGGAACCACAGGGTAACAACCGTGAAACAAGCATTGAAGTGAGCAGAACTGATCCAAAAGTGACCAGTAAGCAAGGGGATGCTCGCCCTTTGACAGAGTTTATTAAGCGTGTTACTTTCGAATGCGAGAAGAAAGGAGTTGGAGAATGCAGGAAGGGTAGGTCCTTGCGTGAATTGCTTGCTGAAGAAGAGGACGATCCGTTTGATATTTTTCTTTGGAATAGCTCTACAAACATGATACATAGAAATCGTCAGAATTCAAGTTCGGAAAGTGTTGTAGCTACAGCAGGCGGGTCAAGATTGGTATCAGAGGGTTCAGTGGAAACCAGAGAAGGCAATGGGGCATCTGACCAGATTGCAGACACGCGTGGAAGAAGAGTTGGTTACTCTGATTCAGAACAAAAGCAGGGGAGAGGAAGGTCGCTACTGAGTTCCAAACTAAGACAAGCCTGGCGAAAGGAAAGTCATAGAAAGTTGTTCCCTTGGAGATATGATTGGGAGAAGGAACGAATAGAAGTAGAAAAAAAGCTTGATGAAGGATTAAAACAGGATCCACAAAGGTGTAAGGCGGGTTCAGTTGATCATGTATCTGTTCTAAAGGCACTTTCGCGTGCATTAGAAGTGACCGAAGAAGCATATCTTGAAATGACAGATAAAGTCCTTGATGAGAATCCAGAACTTGCTTTGATGGGGTCTTGTTTACTGGTAATGTTGATGAAGGATCAAGATGTGTATGTAATGAACGTTGGTGACAGTCGAGCTATTGTGGCACAACAACGGCCAGGTACAAATTCCAGTGCAACACAGCATTGTAGCTATCAAAATGGTGACAGAGAGGAGAGACTTGGCTTGAGAGATTCACTTGTGAGATCAGAATTAGAGGGAATAACAGAAGAACCTTCAGCAGAATCAGCATCTGTTGAGGCAAATACAAATACAAATGCCAATGGCACAGAAGCAGAGATGCCAGTTCCTGGATCAAATTTAATTGCATTGCAGTTATCAACAGATCACAGTACCAGCATTGAAGAAGTAAGAAATTTATCTCAGCTAAACAACTAATGGTCAATTCTTCGATCTTTTATGTTTTGTGGGAACTATTGATTGATTAGAAATTCTGGTCTGAGTGTGTAAGTTTGCCACTTACTGCTTAGACGGATGTCTTGAGAGTACGCTAGACTGCAGTTTGAACCAACTTATGAACCAGCTGTTAATTTATTCTTAGGTCAACAGCAAGCAGCCAAATCTTGGCTTTCCTGTTGGCTTACCATCTAAAATAATAAATCCTTCTCGTATATGTGCTTTTCCTTGTTTAAGGGTTCTGATACTCGGAAACTCATAAAAATTATAAGGGAAGAGTTAATTGTTCTGGGAGAATATAGGCCAAATATTCAAGTGTCTCAGTTTAGATTTCTTTTTATAAAGTAACCTCTAACACTTTCCAAGACCACTTATGTATGAGGAAACCCCAGAGTTCTTGTCATTTGTAGATGAGTTGCATTTAAGGTGACTGTATCTAATTGAATAGGCTTCGATAAATTTGTTTACACTGCATTTTCTCTTTCTTTTTTTGGGTGGGGGGTGTTGAAAAGGTATTGAAACTTATGCCAATTTTGAAAGCACATCGTTTCACATCATAAGCACGCTATATTTAATCTTGGAGGATCATCTATGCAAGGTTGAGAGTTGTATGGATTTTTGTTTTTGCTGACTAGGCTTAGGTTTATAGTTTCAGGGGGGTGGTTCTTTGAGACATGTTATACAATTTTGAGCTGCTTGATTATGTCAATGATCTAGGGCAAATCACAATTATAAAAATTTCATGGACCTCTTTTGCAAGTAGCCTTTTTATAGCTCTGACCAGAAACCACAAAAACATTGCTGTGGATTTTCTTGCTGCAAGAAGTGTTTCTATTGGTAGTATTGAGCCCATACATGTCTAGCCAATTTAAGTTATTTAGGACTGAAATCATGAATGTGTACCTTTAAGAACTTTTATGGTATAAACTTGTGAAATGCCCCAGATCATTAGGACTGTGAAGATCTTTATATACCATGCCTCTTGTGGATCTTCCCAGTCATGTGTGGAACATTGGTATTGACTGAATGCAGATTTACATTTTCTGAGCTTTACCAACTCAATATCTAAATGCATTTTGCCTCGCCCTGGGTGTTGAATACACATCTATTTTCTGCCCTAGAACGATTGTATTCACTGAAAAACTTCTGTTTCAGAGGAACGACAGAAATGGGAACGAAAGTGACAGAGGGTATTCCTCTTGTGTTCAGATGTGATGGAGGCTTGTAGGTAGGTTTTTCATTGGGGTGGATCCCTTGGAGACCTATGTTACACGGTGACGTGTTTCCCCCCGCTCTGGGGGCCTGTTTCACTGTTCCTTGCCTTTTGGGGATGGGGTATGGGAACAAAACGTCCCTGGGATGCCCCCATTTTTGGGGCCTTGGGGGCGGCCATTCCCAAAATGCCCCTGGCCATCTCAAGATGTCCTGAGTTGACGTCTCCATGAGACAAGGTGTGCCTAGGATTCTGTGGGGATGTCTTAGATGTCCTCACAGCATCTCCAGGATGCCTGGGATGGCTGGGCATCCTAGATGTCATCCACCCGATTAGGGGATTTAAAAAAAAAATGAAGAACATGATCTGCTTCCCTCCATCAGATCCAAGAAGAAATTCACAATAATAATGTTAATACATTCCTACCAGAGGAGTCATAAATTCATGTAGAGGTCTTGCAGAAGATATCAAATGTATTTAACAGGTGTGCCAAACAAGTATAATGCATGTCCAGAAGATATAAATGCTTGTATAGGGATGTGAAAAGGAATCAAATGCATTTAACAGGACTTTCAAGGAAGCATAAACATGTTTAACAGGCCTGCAATATCACAGAACATGTCTACAATGCCCATAACAGGATTGTCAAGCCTGTAACAGGTCTAAATATGACTCATAACAAATCTTCCATTTGTTGTTTTGCAAGTAGAGTAACTAATTTCAGACATGCCCTTTGATTACAATCCCATAGATTACTTAATATACTTCATCTCTATTGCCTCATAGGTGTAGGAGACCTATAGTTGCTAGAAGCAACTTTTACAGGCAGTTTAACATGCTTTCATATTGAATCCATGTAAAGTCCAACACAACCTAAATACCAATAATAGAGTGCACACAGCCATTTGCATTTCCATAATCAAAGGAGATAGTTCATCAAGTCTTTCATTCAAGCAAATACCAAACAAGCTCACTTTTCACATGCCCTTGCAAAAACACTAAGAACTTGGTTTCACTTCCATTTTGTTTATGTAGTTGGAACTTGAACTATGGTTGAATTGAGAATCCTAATTGCCTATGGTTTTCAAATTTTATTGTTACATGAATGATTATGTTTGATTGATATTTGATGTTCATTGTCTTCTATGCTTTTACATTGTTCCTAAATCCTAAATTCCTATGCTTTTACATTATGTTATTTTATCTTATTTAAGTTCTGCTTAACAAATCTGATTTGGAGCTTAGATATATTATTATATTTATTTATATAAGCTGTCCTACCACCACCCTAAATTTTGGGACCAAACCCCCACTGTCCTGCACCATCCCCATCCTGGAAACTCCATGGGACATCGTTGGAAACACAGTCTGTAGAATTACAGGCTGGATGTTGGTATGCCACATAGCCTCTTATCTCAACACAAGAAAAGTTATAAGTCTGGAGCTTGTTGTTGGTAGAAATACAGTCTGGATGTTGGTATGCCACATAGCCCCTTATCTCAACACAAGAAAAGTTATAAGTTTGGAACTTGTTGTAGGTAGAAATACAGTCTGGATGTTGGTATGCCACATAGCCCCTTATGTCAACACAAAAAAAGTTATGAGTTTGGAGCTTGTTGTAGGTAGAAATACAATCTGGATGTTGGTATGCCACATAGCCCCTTATCTCAACACAAGAAAAGTTATAAGTTTGGAGCTTGTTGTAGGTAGAAATACAGTCTGGATGTTGGTATGCCCCATAGCCCCTTATCACAACACAAGAAAATTTCTATGTTTGGAGCTTGTTTTTAGAAATATGGGATGGAATGATAGTGAGACTACAACGAGAATCAAGTAATATAACTTTACATGTGTTGATTTAAGGGCTACCCATGCCGAACATGGGATTGCAGTAGGATGGTTTTTGAAAGGTTGGGGTAGACCCCTTTTTGCTGAAACTCAGTGCCAGTTTCAGGAATCAAAGGAATCAAGAATATACTGGTGTTTAGTCCATGTAGGCAGAGTTTGCGTTTGGACTCTACAAGTTGTTTCCCACTGCTGGTATTTCTGTGTATGTTATCCTTGATTCACTAAATATTTAACCTGAAAGCCCCAAGTCTATTGAGAAAGATTTGGCATCAGTATTTCCATTGAAGATTAGAAATTATTTTAGTGTCATCATAGAACTTCCTAAATAGAAATCTCAAGCATCTGATCTTGGGAATTTTAACCCTGGTAAAGCTGGTAAAAGTGATTCACAGTTGTATATTTTTAACTTGAATAATTTATAACTGGTAGCAGCACCATAACATGTGTAGAGGACGAGAACTAGGAAATTAGGCTAAAAAATAACAGGCAATTCTAAATTTATGCAAGGCTTATGAAGGTCTTGTGAATATCATTTAGAATTCTTAAGGCAAAAGTCATTAGTGTTGTTGTGAAATGCTTGAATGTTGTCCTGCTAATTTAATTCTTGTATTATTTACATACCATACTCAGGTGCTGGATCCTTGTTTGTCTTCCATCATCTTCTATGTTGATGGCTGTCACTTGACAGTCAGTTTTACACATCAGTTCTCTCTGACACGACGGCTTATTGTCTTAATTTCTTGCAGTGATGCCTATGATGCATAAAACTTTTAAATGTAGTACTCTTTTTAGCTTCTGATGATAATGCCGTACTCATATAGATCTTAGAAGGTGTTCATTTTATCTAGTCACCATTTTTAATAAAGTTGGTGCTTTCCACTTGAATAAATTTTGTCCATCTAGCTTAAATGGTTTTTACCTGTTTTTCAATCATGTACATCAGATCTTAATATGTCTTCACTTTCATGAAGACCACTGTATAATAAGTTTAAACCACTCGAAGCTCTTAAACAAATCTTCTCAAATCTTTAGAACAAAAGCTGCAATGTTGAACTTTGTAAGCTGAAGCTCCATCCTATATTTAGTAAGATTCAGCTGTTCCTAAGCAGAATCTATAATAGAAAATAGCCTTGTGTAAAGCAACTGGATTGGATTTATGAATCAAACAATTTTCACTGCTAAAGTTGATAACCAGCGCAAAAGTCAATTTTTCATAGGATACATTAGTGTTCCCAATACTTGCACAAACTTATTTTAAATATAACCAACCTTCATAAATATAAGTCCTGATCCATTTCTAGGTATGGTTTTGCTGCGTCCAATACTTCTATTTCTATTTCGTATGCCTCCATATTGTGCAGGTGTCAATAGTTCCACCTTTTCTCACATCTTTCGTAAAGATGTATGTATTGTTGGACTGATGTCCAGAAGAGTGGTAGACATTACATGTTTTTTTTCACTTCATTGAAATGCATGCAGGGCATGTCCCTTTGCCCCAGCTGTTCCTTATTGGCACCATATATTTGTATGCAGAGCACATAGATCCACAAGAATTATTTATCATTTGTATCAACATGCATTCAATGAGATGGAAGCTACCTGAAGTGTCTAACCTTCCTTGAATGAGTGACATTTGGACTTTACACATGTTCTTCAGGGAACTGGAAAGACAACTCAATAATCATTCTGTGCCCCTTTCTTTGCAATAAGGTTCTCTACCTTAATTAGAATGCAAACAACAATCCATTGTTTAGGAGTGCACCATAAAACAAATGCCAGTCTGCTTAGAAGCTATCTCCAAGGGGTCTCTTTTCTGTCATAATTTACATGGAACTTTTACCAAGCTTTGTCCAAGGTTGGCCTGCTTTAACGCAGCTCTAAACATGTGCAGCCTCATCATCATGGCAATCAGTTTGCTTTAACATAGCCATCTACACACTCAGAGCAGTCTCATCATGGAATTGTCCTGTGTCACCACTAGATCATTGCTTGCTTGACTGAAGAAATAATATTCTTCTTGTTATGGTGATTCATAATATATATTAGGCATGTAATTTGTATAATGGTGCTATCCACCTTGTATTATGCCCATGGAAGCGTCGTATATGTGTAATGAACTCACCCTACTAGGAGAATATTCTGTCAATTTCTAGATTTTTCTATTGTTATCAGGGACGCTCTATTGTATTTTGGATGTAACCGCCACATGGAGTTGCATCAATTTTTATGGCCAAATTATAATTAAATTTGGCAGTGATATGTGTTTGTACTTGATCACCTTCAAAGTTTTTCCATGTCTTAGCCATTCCTTTCTGGCTCATAACTGCTTTCACTTCAAAATTTGCAGGAAGTAATAAGAATCAAAGCAGAACATCCTGATGACAGTCAGTCTATTCTAAATGACCGGGTCAAAGGCCGCCTCAAAGTAACACGAGCATTTGGAGCAGGATTTCTAAAACAGGTATGCTAGTAATTAAAAAAATGTAGGGACTAGATATATTATTCATATTATTTTTGCATATGGTTCTTATTTTCCAAGTATCTTGTGATAATTGTGTCAAAAAGAAAAGAAAAGAAACCAAATCATAAGTATTGGTATCAATGTTATGGTGACCTAAGACTAGGGACATTCTGAATAACAAAGTGCATGTGGATATTTAGTTTCATTGCGCGTCTCATCTCAACAGATACTAACTATTTGCCATGTTCTTTTGTCCAAGAAAAAACTGAAAATCGTACTTGCACAATAGTTTGAAATGTTACTTACCTTAGGATGAATTCTTTAAGAAGATTATTCTTTTGTGTTGTCTTAAGGAATTGTATGGGTTGGTTTCTGCAGCCAAAGTGGAATGATGCCTTGCTAGAAATGTTTCGGAATGATTATATTGGCACGACTCCATACATCACTTGCACACCTTCACTACGTCATCACAGACTTGGTCCAAATGATCAGTTCTTAGTACTTTCGTCAGACGGATTGTATCAATATTTAAGCAATCAAGAAGTTGTTTCCCATGTGGAATTGTTTATGGAAAAAAATCCTGAAGCCGATCCTGCACAACATCTCATAGAGGAACTTCTGTTTCGGGCAGCAAAGAAAGCTGGTGAGTTTATTTCTATTTTAATCTAGCAAATCTGCTATCCAACTTTTGTCTGTCAATTTTTTGACTTGAGCCATTGTTTGTCCTTCTAGTTTCCCTAATGTTATAGCATCTGACAGATTAGTATTGGATTTTGGTGGAGTTGGCAAGTATCTTGGTCTCTTATTGCAGTGTCAACTATTAGGTTCATTTTCTCGTTTCAATGTAGGTTAGTTTATGTTTTTATTGCATGGAGATTTTTATGGGCATGCATATCTGAGCAGCGTGAATGCATGATAAAGAGGAATATAACCCTGATCAATTCAATTCTCAGTAAGGATATAAATAGATAATGACTTGAGTCCATCTGCCTTTATCTATTATAGGTGAAGCATCTGTCTTTTTGTAGGAGGCAAAATAAAATTCTTTAGCAATTAAAGCATTATTTTGGTGTCTTTCAAAATCTTGTTATTGTAAAGTGGGAGAAGAAGTCAACACCTGGCATAATACTAGTTTCTTCTTTTTTTAAATTAATTTTGTGAACAGAAAATGAGAGAAACGATTGATCTTCTCTCTGCTATTAATTAGCCTGAACTTAACAAATATTGTCTTTCTGTGTAGGTATGAACTTTCGCGAATTGTTAGATATTCCCCAAGGAGATCGGCGGAAGTATCATGATGATGTTACTGTTATGGTAATATCACTTGAAGGAAGGATATGGAAATCCTCTGGTAAGTATATATGAATTGGATTCCTGGTCTTCAATTTTTTGTGCTTCCTCCACATGGAAACTTGGACAAATTACAATACTTATTCATTCCTTGTCACTAAGTTGAATAAGTGAGGTTGGTTTGCTGTTGGCTACAACTTGATTTCGTCTGCACTGCTGGTACGGCAAGACGTACATTCTTCTTAGAGATTTTGGCTGTTCACCATTCCTGCGCAATAGGAAATTACTGGTCATTGTAATTTAAACACTGATGCTGAATCTGATGCGGATTTATTTCAGCATACATGCCTCGAACAAAAAGGCATTAAGAAATGCCTTAAAGATTGGTCGTATATATGGCTTTGTAAGCTTCATTAGGAAATGATTCATTTGCTTCAGGGTGGAAACTGCTCAGTAGGAGATTACTTAGGTATCAAAAGAATTTACAACCAACTTTTCTGTAGAAAGCTTAGATGAAGTTCACAGATCCATTCCTGAGGCTCACCGGGGAGCCTTAGCTTTGTACTGTTGTAGTTCGTGAAAACAGCACATCGTGTTGCGTTGTACAAAGATGCTTGTGAAAATTCAAGAGCATGATGGCAGCATTTGTTATGAGCCGGGTTTAATATACTGTGAAACTTGGCTAATCATGCTTTCATAACTTCTGTTTCGTTTTCTTTTTATTTTTATCGGGAGTAAAATCAACAGCTCTTTCTTGCTGGAGCTTTGCTACAATAAACAATGGAATAACTTCACGGTTTTGTTTGAGATCCATATACAAGTTTATTTGTTTCCATCCTATTCGAGATCTTTGTAGAGGATAATAAGTCTCTCGTATGGACAGGTACATGCTGATCTCTCTAGCATTGACCAAGACATTGCATTTTTGCAGATTCTTTCAAGATCTTTATTTAGAATAAGATCCTCACTAATGCACACACACACACATTCATGGCTGGCATGTGTTCTTAGGTGCATGATCTAACCATGTCAACAAAGGCATTGAATTTTTTGCAGATTCGTTTGAAATATTCATCTAGAATAACTGAGGTCGCTTACTAATATAAAAGCATTCACGTCTAGCACACGTTTTGCAGGTTTGTGTTCCGTTATGATCACAAAATTCATAGGGCTTATTCTGACCTGCTTTGTGTTATTAATGATTTGTTTCGACAATCCTGTGAACTAGCAGGTCTGTCAAATAGATGGAGTTTTAACTCAGTTTGAAGTTTTAAATGTTTCAATGATGTATTCACTAATAATTGCCTTTTCAGATTCTGAACATCCATTTACAATAGCAGTGGCAATGCAGTTGAAGCAGAGCATTTGATTGAAAGAAATTTGAAAATCTAGAACCTTTCCTAGCCTATGGGCAACAAGTCCATGTCATAAGTTCAACACAGCAAAATGGGCCATTTAAACACCTCATAAGGTTCTTTGTTTATGGAACAAATAAGGCATCAAGTTCATTGGCAAAACCATAATAAGCTGAGCCATGATTATTTAAGGGGAAAATTAGATCCTGTTAAATAAAGCTGCACATAAAAACACAAATCGGAGCATAGTGAAAGAAAGAAACTAAAAAAAAAAAATCATAAGCATACATTTTCCAAGCTGTTGTGGAGGTTCAAGAAGATAAATTTAATCAACAATTTGGTAAGGCTCTTTGTAATATGTGGAGAATATAAATTTAGACAATCCATAATCTTGCAATTTTTAACTGTTTGCTGTTTGCAGGAAAGGCTGGAATAACCAGGACACGAGACTTATGTGCAGAAAAATGTGTTAATAAGTACTGGTTGCCTTAAATGACAATTGATAGTTATTTAACTTGTAAAACAAACAATGGAGAGAAGGTGAAGTTCTATCTTTTGCACATAAGATTCAGTTATATTGACCTTGCCTGCAGGTTCATATTGAGTTTGACCATTCCAGAAATATTTCTAGTCTTATGTTAAAGCATTGCAATATAGAATAGACGATGTAAGACTTTGACAACATGACACTGCATTATTTTAGCTTACAGGAGCAAGCCAAGAGTTAAAAACAGGCCAACTGGCCAATTAATAGTTAGTTAGATAGAGCAGTAAGGTACTAAAAGATATTACAGGCAATAGATACTAGCATGGTTATGGCAGAATCTTCAATCAACCAAAAAACTACTCTCCCATACATGTGATGTTCAATAGATACTAACATGGTTATGGCAGAACCTTCAATCAACCAGAAAATTACTTTCCCATACATATGATGTTCGATTTTGTGCATATATAGCCTAGAATGACTGGGTGGAACCTACATTATCCACAAATGAAGGATGCCATTTTTGGCACGGTAACAGCCAACTTGAGGGAAATTTGTTTTATTTAGGGCTTGTAGCTTTTGATCCCTTGTCTATTACTTGTGATGTTTAGAACTAGTTTATGCCGTCAATGTTTACTGTGGGAGTCAGTAGTGATAACTGGCCAGTCTTTACTACTGTATGACCTTGAATTCTTACAACTGTGGGAGCCTTTGTTGTCTTTGTTCTTTTAAGTACCAAACTGCTGATCTGCCACTGGGACTGATCTGCCACTGGGACTGATCTGCCACTGGGATCTGATTGTTCATAGGGAACTTATTTGTTTAATTTCTTGTCTTCAATCATACAAATATTTGCCCTACTGCAATGTGGAGGTTCAAACTTGACAGGTAGTCCTTAGGTGTGTGTGTGATTGGTGATGATTAACCAAAGTAACAGTCCATCCAATACTAAGAAAAATGTGATAGTTTTTCTCCTCAAATGTCTAGAGAAATTTAGTAGTACTAGCCCATCCAGTACCAAGAAATATGTGATCCCTGTAGTAAAGTTGACTTGCATCCATATAATTCAGTAGGCTTCTGCTTGGCATGGCATTAGGTCCTAAAATGGGCTGTTGATCATGAGTTTTGGGCGGATTTGACAGAATAGTTTGTGATTTTTAACCTATTGTCTACGGAAATTTAGTAATGAAATTGACCTGGGTTCAATAGAATTCGTCAGAGTTCTGTTTAGCATAATATTAGGTTCTAAAATGTCTAAAATAGACTGCGTTGATTACAAATGCTGGGCAGATTTTGATGGAACAATTTGTATTTAGCTTTTCAGGCACATGTATTTATTAAGGTATTTATTTTTTGAGATGTTATGGTATTGGCAAGCGCTGTGGAGACTCAATCCTTGACCTCTTCACAGCAAGCACCCCCACTCACCACTCGGCTAAGACTTCATGGTTGGGGCCTGTTTTCTTGACCTTTGTTTTAAGAGATGAATACAAGTTTTTACCTCTTTTCTTGATCTCATTATGGAATCTATATTTTTCACCCTCAAAAGTTCCCCGATGATAATTTTGCTTCCCATTATTTCTGAAGGGATCAAGCTACCCACTGTTATCAATTAGGTGATTATATTGTTTTATTTCACAATAAAAGAATTGTTGGCCATCTTTAGGCAATTTGAACAAAATTATAGTTATTGGATGTTTTTTTTTTTAATTTCTTATTGCTAGGAGAATTCTTAGTTGCAATTCGTAATAACTAATCACTGATTTCAAAGTATATGGATAGAATCAAATGCGTAACGTGAGATGCATTCTAGTATGTATATGGTTTTAAAAAGAAAATCCTCGTTAAAATGGTTGTTATTTTGGAATATGTTGACTCAGATAATATTAAACTTCTTTTGGTATGGGTAAAGATTTATAATATTTACATGGAACTTCAATTTTTTTGTTTATTGATATTCAAATAATTTGTTAATTTGAATTATACATGTAACGATAAACATCTTCCATGCTAATAAATAATAATCTTTTTTTTTTTTGGGCCAAACAAGGTTGTTCTCTTAAGTTACATTGAAATTTACTAGATATTATAGTCACTAAATATCAGAAATTACATAGTAATAAACTTTAAACTTACATTGCCTTAGAGCAAAAACATTGTAACTATATTCCTGTTTTAAAGTCAGAATTAAAGTAATAACCTTGTTTCAATCTATTGTTTGATCCATGGTGTTTATCATAGAATTATACAAGTTAAAGTTGATTGAATTGCAGTTTTCTGACATAAAAAATATAGACTAGAAACAAAACTTGAAGAACATTATCTCCTGTCTAAGGAGTAAACTATGGTTGGTGTATATTAGTGAATTATACAAAGTAAAGTTGATTAAATTGCAGTTATACAATTTGAAAAATATAGACGAAAATGTGAAAGTAAAAATTAATTGGTCTTTAAAGTTTACAAGGTCGTAGGCCATATACAAGATCTTGAAGGAGGATGTTATTTATCCAATATATGCCTATTCAATCATATTTCGGTTATTAGAGCATAGTGTATCCTACCTCCCTTCCAATTTGAACCTTGCACTCAAAAGAAACAAGGAGAACATTGTCCTATGTCTAATGTGTTTCAAGGGAGTAGCCTATGGCTAGGCATTTTGTTTGCTCGAATATGATAACTTTTTTTTTTTTTTCAATTATTCGTCTGAAACTTTTAATCATTATTTTCCTTTTCAAGTATTGTTAAAATGTACATGTAATTTGAGCTAATATTTGACATTAATGTGCATGTAACTTGAACTAGTTTTCTATAAAACATTGAGATATTTATAGTTGTCCGTAGCTAAACTATTTGTGCTTGGTCATGTATAAATTGTCTTAAATTAGTAGATTAAGAAGCAAAGAATATAAGGCACCTTTTTTTAGTTTGCTTAATTGTATGATTTGATAAAAAATTTAACCTTGTGATTAATATATTTGAACTTTCAAAGAGATTGAAAAAATTACTATGTATCCTTGTATTTTCAAGATTGTTATTTCTTGAGTAACTCATCATACTTAAATAGGTAGAACAAACAATGAATGTTAGTTTTCAAATTCAAATAATTGTTTAACATGTACTTATCTTTGGGAGAAATATGACCCTGTATTTGAGAGATTAAATGTTTTTCACTAAAAAACATCTTTGAATTATTTTTTTCGATTATTACTTCTCATATGTGTATTGCAATGTAATGATAATGGAGCATATCTTATTAAAGAAAGTCTTTGCATGAAAGTTCATGAGTACATCAATTTTTGCAGTACAACAATTTTATAGTACTTAGCATGAAATTCAATAAACGTTGGACAACTCTATATAGAGGATATAACTTACACAACCAAAGGAGCTAGGGTACCTGAAAGCAACCATTGACAATTCGAGTAACATTAAAAGACCCTTACATAAGGGTAGAACTCATGTATGCAAGAGCAATACATAACGAATCTAAGCAACATTGGTTGTTCCGAATATAGGATATATCAACATTAATAAATTCCAATACAAGGCTAAAAATTGCAGACCAAACAATAATCCATCCATTTCAAACCCAATAATAAGAGCTTTTTACAATCCTAAGTTTTATCTAACTATCCTTGTATCTTATAAAATATATAAAGACAAAAAAAGGCTTGAGTTAGGTTTTTAGAAAATTATGAATGTTATTTTCATTCAAGTAAAATAAGAATCATCAAGACCCTTGAATGATAAAAGGATCTGGAGAAACTAATTAGCACTATTTTAATTCAAGTGATCCACATATAAAGTATTTTCTTAGGAGAAACATTGAATATGTGCTTTTTACCATGTGTAGTTTTGTACAACTTTGTGAGCGAAACAACAAAATTTTGAAACTTTAAATAAGAGGTTCAAGATTCGAATCTAATGAGGGTTAGAGTTGTACACCATACTTAAGTAACCAAAGTTTGGTTGAATAAACACATATCGGGTAAATAACATCGTTTATGAGGGTCATCTCATATAGTCTATGGTCTTGTGGACGTTAAACAATACTTTACCCTCTTTAATACACATTTCCATTATAATGCAAATTGTCACCTAAAAGTCTTTAGAGGAATTTGAATTTAATTTTGAACCATGATTCACAACAAGAATGAATTTTCATAAAACATTTATGAACACAATTAGTACATGTATAACCTTTATATCCTAGGCAGAGCAATTACAAATCTACAAGTTTATAAAGAAACGTAATTTTGCTATAAATTTCATTTTTTTTTCTTTTTAGTTGCTTTTTTATGTTGCATGCATCCCTAAGGTTATATATTGATGAGGATGCATCCCTTACGTTATATATTTATGAGGATGCATCCCCTAGGAAATAAGGATGGTCTCAGCTATCCTCTCATCCTTATCCTTTAAAGGATATGTCCTTGTAGGTATATATGCCTAGGAGTGCCCCCATATAACATAGTTTTTTTAATAAGCATTTATCTTAAAGTGGCTTCTAAACATAGTATGGATATTTTGACTTTCCTTATGTTTGGAAATGGAGAATGGTTGAGAGATCTCCATGTGGAATTTAGTGCCCAGTTTAATACAACAAGCGACAAGACGCAGTGAAATATTAAATGTTTATTATATAAAAAACCTTCAACCTTACAATGCAAAAATATTACACATTATATAGTGCACATGATAGAGGAAATAAGGGAAGGTTGGAGCGAATAATGGAAATGAGGGCGACGGCGGTGGAAGGGATAAGACACAGCAGCGGTGGGAGGGATAAGGAGATGAGCATGGAGGAATAAGGGGACGGAGATGAGATGGAGGGATAAGGGAGTTAGGAAACGTGGAGGAAAAAGGAGAGGGAATATAGGAGGGAGTTAGGGGAACATTGCCGACAAAACAAATTGTCGACAACCATAGGAGGGAGTGTTCACACTAAGGCTTTAGGAAAGGGATTTTTCTAAGCCTCTTTAGGTGAACCCCTGTTCACACTTGCAACATTCTCCCCCTTAAAGTTGAGAGGACTGACTACACAGTCTCTCAGCTTTACAAATTGAGCTTTAGTCATCGCCTTGGTGAAGATGTCGGCGACGTTCTCCAAAGTGTGACAATATTGAAGCTCAACAATTTCATGTTCCACCATATCTCTGATGAAGTGGTACTTCATATCAAAATGCTTCGTTCTGCTATGGTGGACAGGATTATATGCCAACTGAATGGCACTGATGTTGTCGCAGTAGATTCTGGTCGGACCACTTTGCTGTTCTCCAATCTCTTCTAGTACTTTCCTTAGCCACAAGGCTTGAGTACTTGCATAAGTAACCGCTATATACTCAGCTTCTGTTGAAGATAGCGCTACTATTGTCTGCTTTTTTGAACTCCAAGTTATTAGTCCTGATCCAAGACTAAAACAGTTTCCCCGATGTTGACTTCCTGTCATCAATATTACTACCCCAATCACTATCACCGAAGCCTACAAGCTTGATAGTGTTACATTTATGGTACTTGGATTCCAAAATCCAATGTACCCTTCACATATCTCAAAATTCTTTCAGCGGCTTGCAAATGCAACTCTGAGGGGTTAGACATAAACCTAGAAACAAGAGATACAACATACTAAATATCTAGTCTGGTGTTGGCGAGAAACATCAAACTCCCAACCATGCTTCGAAAGTGGTCACATCAACTTTTGGTGCTCCATCATCTTTGCTTAATTGGATCCCATGTCCAACTGGAGTTGCAACTGGTTTGCAATGCTCCATAGCAAACTTCTTGATCATGTCCTGAGCATACTTATGTTGACAGATGAAGATCCCTGTATCTGACTGATGAACCTCCATTCCAAGGTAGTAGTGCATTAATCCAAGATCCTTCATCTCAAACTGCGTCATCATGGAGTGTTTGAACTCCCTATTCATTTTTTCATTACTACCCATAAAAATGAGATCATCCACATACAAACAAACTATGAGGATGTCATTACCTTGCTTTAGGTAGTAGAGTGTGGGTTCATTTTTGCTCCTGGTGAACCCATATTCTTTGAAGTACCCATCAATGCGTGAGTACCAAGCTCTTGGTGCCTGTTTAAGACCATAGAGTGCCTTCTTCAATCTGTAAACAAGGTGTTCCTTACCTTGCACTTCAAATCCCTGTGGTTGCTCAACATACACTTCTTCCGTCAAGTAACCATTGAGAAATGCACTCTTGACATCCATGTGTTGGACTTTCCATCCTTTATGTGCGGCTAAGGCAAGAACTCGTTCTGATTGTCTCCTGTCTGGCTACAGGAGCAAAAGTCTCTTCATAATCTATTCCATATTTCTGAGTAAAACCCTTTGCCACTAATCTTGCCTTATGCTTCTCAATGCTTCCATCAACATTAAACTTGGTCTTGAAGATCCATTTACAGCCAACACATTTATTTCCTTTCGGAAGCTTCACGAGCTCCCAAGTGTCGTTGTTTTTTATAGAGGTTATCTCCTCTTTCATGGCATCTTGCCAAATCTTCTCGAGTACATGCCTTCTCATAACTAGAAGGTTCAAGTTGTGCACTAGTTAACAAAGCATAGTTAACTTGATCTCCTCTAGGTTCTTGCTTGGGATTCATCATCACCATACAAGTGCATACTTTCTAATCTGTGTAAAACAGATTCCATTTCACTAGCTTGACTCCTAGTATATCTTCTTGAAAATTTTTTATCCAACATCTGAGATGATGGATGATATCGTAAAGTTCTCTTACCTTTGGATGGAACATCAATATCCATTGGTGAGGAACTTACTGATCGCTGTGGAGAAGGACTTGGTGAAGCAGTTGAATCAGAAGATGGACTTGGTGGATGTGTGGGCGGAGACTGCTTTCCTTTCTGTGGTAGCTGTGGTTGCACTTGTTGAGCAACTACATCAGTGGCTTCAACATCACTGAATATTTGGGGCTTACCCCACTCTCCCCCTTCATCAAAAATCACATCCCTTGAAACCACTATCTTTCGAGTTGTAGGATTGTAGAGTCTATAACCCTTTGTGTTTTCACAATATCCTACAAAAATGCATGCCTGACTCTTTGGATCCAACTTCTTTCTCAGCTCATCAGGAATGTGAGCATATGCCAATGAACCAAATACTCTAAAATACTTCACATTTGGTTTCTTACCATACCAGGCTTGGTAAGGTGTCTTCCCTTTCAAACTTGAAGTAGGACTTCTGTTCAAGATGTGAACACTAGTCCTTGTTGCATCTCCCCAATATGCATTACTCAAATGCTTTGTCTGAAGCATTGATCTTGTCATCTCCACAATGGTGCGATTCTTTCTTTCTACTACACCATTTTGCTGTGGAGTGTAGGCAGTTGTGAACTGCCTCTTGATGCCATGATGTTTACAAAAATTCAAAAACCGATTAGAGGAGTATTCTCCTCCTCTATCTGATCTAAGACATTTTATTGAATATCCACTCTCACTTTCAACTTTTGCTTTAAAATCAACAAAGCATGCAAATGCTTCATCCTTATGCTTCAAAAAATATATCCAACACATTCTTGTGCAATCATCAATGAAAAGTAGGAAGTAAGAGTGATTACCTAGACTCTTGGTCCGCATCGGACCACGGATGTCCGAATGTACCAACTGAAGAGGATAGCTGGCCCTCCATGCTTGTCCATGAGGAAATTTCGATCTGGCATGCTTGCCCAAGGCACACCCTTCACAGACTTCCTTACTGTCTTGAACTTTGGGAAGTCCAGTCACCATTGCTTGTGAAGTTAGCATCTTCAAACTTGCTGAATTCAAGTGACCATATCTCAAGTGCCATAGGACACTTGGATTGGTAATTGCAACATTTGCTAACTTATTTCCTCCCGGCTGGCCAAACTTCAAAGGGAATAATCTATTCTTCGACATTGGCACTTGTGTAATGATTCTATTACTATTGTTCTTGTCAAAAATGGTGCATTTACCCTCATCAAAAATCAACTTATAATTCTTTTCAAGCATTTGACCAACACTTAAAAGATTGTGTTGAAGATGAGGTGTGTAATAGATATCACTTACTTGCTTTATGCCTTCTTTCGTTGGAACCTCCATGGCTCCAATGCCTTCAACTGCCAATGACTTGTCATCTCCCAACCGGATGCTGGATTTGTATGAGGAGTCTAACTTAGCAAAGAGTTCTTCTTTGCCACTCATGTGATTTGAACACCCAGTGTCCAAAATCCATGTATCATTCATATTTTGCTCTGTCTGGCCATAAGAAAGAAAGAGATTTGAGGACTCTTCCTCTTCTCCAAAATTCCCAAACTGACTGCTTCTAGGTGCTGTTGCTTCCTTGCGAAGTCTTTGACCAACAATCTCGAGCATAATGGCCAGGTTTGCCACAATTGTAGCAAACTTGTTTTGATTTGTCTCCTCCTTTTCCTTTGCCAGATTGTTTCCCTCTATATTGTTGTTGTCCTCCTCTATTCTGATTTCCACCTCTGTTTGATGATCCTCCTCTGTTAGGAGTTCCCCCTCTTTGATTATTCCTTCCTCTGCCTCTTTGTTGACCTCTGCCACAGCCTCTACCTCTTCCTTCATGTGTGGCAAAATCTTTGTCATCTCCTCCATAACCGGTGGTAGGAGTTTCCTGCAATCTCTCTTCATGTGAGAGAAGTGAACCAGTTAATGCATCAAAAGACAATGTGGTTAAGTCTTTTGATTCTTCAATAATTATTGCAACAGAATTCCATTTTGGAAGAAGTGTTCTCAACACTTTCTTCACCATCATCTCTGGCTTAATATCCTCCCCTAGTGTGACCATTTTGTCGACTACTGCTTTCACTCGCACGCAGTAATCACCGACTCTTTCATTCTCTTGCATCTTGAGATTCTCAAAATCTCGTTTCAAGGTTTGCAGTTTTACCTGCTTCACTTGGTCACTACCTCTATAGCTTTCTTTTAGGGCATTCCATGCATCTTGTGCAATTACATAAGATGCAACCCTAGGGAAGATACTTTTATCTAAGGCAGCATGAATGTGATATAGGGCAAAAGCATTATTCTTTTGTGCTTCTTTTCTTGTCTTTTTATCAGCATTAGAAAACGCTGCCCATTCAGCAGCAGTTGGTTCTGTATAACCTTCTTCAACTACATCCCAAAGACCTTTTCCTATCAACAAAGTCTTCATTTTTATAGACCAGTATTCATAGTCACTACCATTAAATTCAGGGATTGGTAGACTAGTGTTTGCAGCCATTTCTAAAAAACAAACTTTTATTGAGGCAAACTGGAAATACAAAGCAGTACAGAAAGATTTAATTATTCAAATCAAATCTCGCCTTTTTAGTACATTCAATTTTCTTCTTCTGAGGCTCCTTCAATGTTGTTTCTTGCTGTCGTCGCTGATGATGATGATCTCAGGTTTTACTTCCTCTGGATCTGCTTCTCTGCTTCTTCTTCGTCTTCTTCTTCTTCTTCTTCTTCTTCTTCTTCTTCTTCTTCCTCTTCTTTCTTCTTCTTCTGGTTCAGGTTCTGGAGAGCGTGGAGTATAGCTCTCACTCGATGCAGCTACCGGTACACCTGGTGTGTAACTGGCACTTGATCGTACATCCGAAACAAATTGCTCAGTCTCGGATTCTTCAATCCTCTTTCCGAAGATATTGTCTTCTGAATCTGCCTCGTACCTCGAATCCGGCTTTCTCAGGTGAGCTATCACCTGATTCTCCAACTGACAAAACACAGTATGAAGCCCTGATCGATGAACCCTTGCATCAAAGGATTCTGGCGTTTCTCTCTTCAAAATCGAAAGCAGTGCATTATAGCACCCCTCCGATCGGAACATCTAACATTTCACGGGCAGATTAATTCTCCTTTTCAAAAAAATCTCTTCAAACAAGGTTTTAAAATTTTTCTAAAGTTTTTTAAAAAAAAAATTAATAAATTTTTATATTTTATTTAAATTATCTTTTAAATTTATTATTAAAAAGATAATATTAAATAAATATAAAATTGAAATTTATTAAATAATTTTTAAAACTTTAAAAAACTAAAACCTTATAAAAATTTTTAAAACATTTTTACCTTGCCGCGACTTGATCCCGCGACCTCCCCACTATCACTCGGGCGACTTGCCGCTGTGCCAAATGGGCCGGCTGAAACAAACAAGGGCCACCGCCCTTTTATTCCTTGGCGGCCGAATTGTTTAAAAAAAAAAAAAATTTCTTTCGCGTGGCACTGGCGAGATTCGAACCACAGACCTCGCCCTCGCAAGTAAACGCCTTGACCGCCACGCCAAGCGCTCGGACGAGAACGGTCTTGAGCGCGGATGGTGTTATATCGACGACGGGCAAATTTGTTTTAAAAAAAAAAAATTGTCGTGGGATTATCCCACATGCGTCCGACGATGGACGCGAAAGGGTTTTTAACCCTGGAGTCGCACAGTAACGTTCGACTGCCTTCGGGCAGTCGATTCTCAACCGATGCCCTTTACTGCTGCTTCGACCAATCAGAATTTGACACCTCGCTGCCACGTCGACCAATGCCGAATCGCCACGTGGCAAAATTTTGTCAGCTTCAATCTGCTCCTCTGCCAACTCAGCCGCCTCGATCCGCTGCCGCCACGTGTCGCTACCTCGTGCCGCCACGTGTCGCGTCCAGTCAACGATCCGCCTCGGGATCCGAGCCAATCCGCGTCCTCCTCGACTGCTGTGCTTGCCTCGAAACTATGCCCGCCTCGGGAACCGTGCCCTACAGGTCAAACCTCGGCTACCGCGTACCTCGGGATCCGTGCCCGAACTGGCACACTCTGGCTCTGATACCAGATGTGGAATTTAGTGCCCAGTTTAATACAACAAGCGACAAGACGCAGCGAAATATCAAATGTTTATTATATTAAAACCTTCAACCTTACAATGCAAAAATATTGCACATTATATAGTGCACATGATAGAGGAAATAAGGGAAGGTTGGAGCGAATAATGGAAGTGAGGGCGACGACGGTGGAAGGGATAAGACACAGCAGCGGTGGGAGGGATAAGGAGATGAGCATGGAGGAATAAGGGGACGGAGATGAGATGGAGGGATAAGGGAGTTAGGAAACGTGGAGGAAAAAGGAGAGGGAATATAGGAGGGAGTTAGGGGAACATTGCCGACAAAACAAATTGCCGACAACCATAGGAGGGAGTGTTCACACTAAGGCTTTAGGAAAGGGATTTTTCTAAGCCTCTTTAGGTGAACCCCTGTTCACACTTGCAACACTCCATCGCATCCCTCTTACCCTTATTGTGTAGGGACAAGCAAGAGACACCTACACATCCGTTTTAGAACTATGAGGACATGTAGAGTTGGGAATTATCTGACCTCTTATGCATTCTCAATTCTAGTTTCAACAAAGTCAAATGGAAGGGATTGTAGGCAACAAATCCACCTCCCAAAAGAAGAAGAAATGATAATATGTGGATTTGCACAATTTTGGTGAAAGTACAAATTTTGTCTAATTGTACAATATAGGGTTTGTCTAATTGTACAATGTAGGGTTTGTTTAATTGTGCAATGTAGGGAAATAAATGTGAATGCATGAAATGAAATGAAATAAGTTGTAATGTGCATGAAATGTAATTTGATGAAAATCAAATTAGAACCTTAGTAAAGCATTAATGAAATTAAGTTGGCTAAGAATTGCAAGTCATAAATCAGCATTGTTGTGTACATGCATATTGTTTGTTGAGTATGGATTGTAGACTTTCCTGCAGTTTTGCAAATATACTATTGTATTGGAATGATTCTACAATAAGAATAAAGTATTAATTGATACCCAACTGTGTATGCTAATTGTGGATGGAGAATTGTTCATTAATTTCTTTTTGTACACTGTAATTGCCATGGTTGCAAGGTGTTGTACGGTTTTTGGAATGAGTTATACATATTGTGGTTGGATCTGGAATAGGATGTGTGATTCCAAGTGTGCATGATGGATTACTAAGTTAGTAATTCCATCATTAGAGTTATTTGATTCTTGTTATGCCAAAATCTTACCTAGAGTGTTGTAGAACTGAGATTGATTAATTACAAGGGTTTACTACAACCATACAGTTAGCCTCCCTAACCTTAAAGTTGATTCATAACTTTGCATTTGGATGGTAATTGCATGTTTTGTACTTGCCAAAGTAGAATTGATGATTGCCAAAGTGAACAATTACAACATGACCAATTTATTGCCCATTAACTAAGTTTGGCATATTGTACGATTGGCATATTGTACAGTTTAGGTTATTGTACGGTTATAACTGTACAATTGAACATTTTGTGACCGTACAGTCACTAATTATACATTTTAGAAATCATACAATTGTAACCATACAACTATACGGATTGGCCCATATCGAGTACAAATTATTGGAATTCATCCCAAAACCTTCCATTTCACCTCCCTAGTCAAGAATACTACCACTTGTGCTACATTTGGTGTCGTTTCCTATCGAAATTGGGTCAAATTATCGCAATCAAGGACCTATGATTGACAATTTTTGAGAAGGAACAAATTAAAATTGGAGGTGAATGATAGATACAAGTTTGCGTAGACGTGGGAGACGAGATTGCAAAGAAGAACAAGTTCCAGTAAGGAGTACAAGAATTGCTCAAAGAGAATGTGAACAATTCAACACAAGAAACGAACAAACCAGTAGTAGAATAACTATGGATTTTAGACGAGGGAAACATTGAAAGGTGGGAGACATTGCTGATAGGAACGAAAGAGAAGGTACAAGGACCACCAAGAGTCGAGGAGAACGTTGACGTAAGGGAAGACGTTGACATAGAAAAAATGCGAGGATATGGTGAGTGGATGGTAACACCTGAACAAGTGGTGGATAGGTTGTCAAGGGGTGTAGAGGACGAGAGTAAGGCACTAGAGCAATAGCATGTAAGGTCTAAAGAAGAAAGACTAGGACCACAACCAGGACACCAACGAAGGAGGTCACAGAGTGAGGATGCATAAGAAGTCGAGAGATCATTTTTTGGTGAAAATAAGGTACCTCGGATAGAAACATCCAATGAAGAGCAACATATTGAATCACCCATGAAAAGGAGGAATAAGTCAAGGATTCTAGGGGACTCTTCATCAAGGTGACATCAAAGGAGGAACCCCACTAATGTCTAACATAGCCATAAGAGCAAGAAAACAAAGGTATCCACTTTTCATAGGAGAAGGGAAGGAAGACCTAATTAGGCATTGGAGAATTTGTCGCATGGTGTGGAAAGCGATTGGGAAAAACAATGAGGCAGATTGGAGGTGGTTGTTTCCTATAATGTTTCGAGGATTTGCAATAGACTGGTATATGGAATTACCAGAGGATAAGTACCAGATATGGGAAGAATTACATGATGCATTTGTGAAAGAATTTTGGTTATACAAAAATGACTAAATTTATAGAATACAAGGAGAGAATGAGTTTGTTCGTTCTTACAATCGAAGGTTGAGTGGGTTGTTTGAAAATTTAGAGAAAGACCAATTTGAGGCATTGAAAATGATGTGGTTCATAGATGGAATTATTCCTATGTATCAAAGGAATATGAAGATATTTTCCCCAAGATCATACCAAGAGGCTTTGGATTATGCCTTGATTTGGGAAAGTGATATAAAAACATCACCGAAGAATTGGCATTATGATGCAAACAAAAAAGAACAAAATACTACCATACAAATGGCACAAACATTATCCAAGATGAATATGTATAGTAACCCATCACGTAACAATCAATGGTACAATTGGAAGATGTCCAAATAGAACGATTGATCATACAATCAAAATTGTCCAAGGATGGGACTGTATGATTATGCAAAATGGAACTGTACAAATGTTGGGTGAAATCACAGTAAATACAAATTGTACAATTGATGGGTGTGATCGTACAATTGGTACAAATCGTACAACTAATGAGTGAAACCGTACAGTTAACAAATATTGTACGATTGCAAGTCAAATTGTACAATATGAAATCGTTCAATATCAAATCATACAATATGAAACCATACAAAATAGAACTGTACCATGTGAAATCGTACAAGGTGAAATCGTACCATACCATGTGAAATCATACAGAGTGGAACCATACAAGGTGAAATCGTACAACATGGAATCGTATATAGTAGAACTGTACAAGGTGCTACCATACAAGGAGAAGAATATCCAATAGTGATCAAGATAGGGCAGTTCAAGGCTAAGATTTTGTCGCATAGAGCTTGAGAGAAGCAAAATGAAGTCGATGATGAGCTATTTAAGTGGGTTGAGTAGAGGTCACCAAAGGGTATGCACGAAGGGCGTTGCCCCTAGACCCTACAAGGGACACTATCCCTTGATCCTACAAGGAGGATCTCACCCCCTTGATCCCCAACACAAGTGGTGACGAGTGTTGCCCGTCAAGTTGATGTTGTTCATATTGATTGTGTTTAAGGCCACAAGGTGGTGCCAGTTGCAAATTGAAATGATGCCAGTTGTAGTGGACCTTTAGAATAGGCAGAAGTAGAAGGAGCGTGACAAGTGAAACCAGTACATTTATTGAAAAAGAAAAAAAAAAATAATAAAATATTAGTGAAAAAGCAAAGAAAAGGATAAAATTGCATGCAAAAAGGACTGAGTTGGTAGTCATCCATACAAACAAACAAAAACACATGCAAAGAAGGTTAAGGTGGCAGATTTTCATGCAATTGGACATTTTGGCTATAAAAGAGAGCACCATGCACATTTTTTTAACCAGTTGAACAAATTGAATAATTAAAATTAGGTGATTTTAGGAGCAAGGAGCAGTGCAATTTTTATTTTACAAAAGAATTTACCATATGGGCATGCAAAAAAACACCTGTTGACTGATTTTTCACACCTATTATGAATTTACATCGTGGAGTTTCCTTTATTATGAAATTGCGAGGAAAAACAAGCATAATGCGGAGTGTATTTGAATGGACGAAAGGATTTTTCTAGAAAAAAGTTAGGGTTGCTTTTTCTGGAAAAGCTAGGGTTTGCAAAAAAAATTAAAGACAAACCCTTAAGTTGTGGGTTTTAGAATTTTTCTAAAACTAGGGTTTGCTAGGTAAAAGCAAAGGAAGGAGTACAAAGTTAAAAACCCTAATCGCATACGAGAAAATTGCCACAGAGAAGACATTTTAGCCAGTGCATACATTGGAATTCAAGGAAAAAGGTTGTACACAGTCAAAAATTATACAAATTTTGAATTGCACATCTAAAGAATTGCACATTCGAAAGGAAAAAATTGCACAAGTGAGCCAAAAATCTTACCAAAGAAGCAAAAATTGCACAAAAATGGTAAAAAGCAAAGGGAAAATCATACAAATTTGACCAATTTGGGGTCAAGAGCAAGTTTCAACAGTAGATTGTATGATTTTGGGAAGCAATTGCATGAATTGAAGCTAATTGTATGATTTGGAAGTGAAATTGTACGATTTGGTGTGCAATTGTATGATTTGGAAGTAAAATCGTATGATTTGGTGTGCAATTGAATGATTTGGGACACAATTGTATGATTTAGGGTATAATTGTATGATTTGGGAGCTCAATTGTACAATTTGAGTGCAATTGTATGATTTGAGTGCAGTTGTACAATTTTGAGGCATAATTATACAATTTTAGTGCAGTTGTATGATTTTGAGGCCCAATTATATGATTCTAGATACAATTATACGATTTTGGATACCATTGTATGATTTTAGGTGCAGTTGTACAAAATTATAATGCCATTGTATGATTTTAGGAGCAATTGTACGTTTCTAGGTGTAGTACGAAATTAGGGCAAATTATACAATTTTTTAGTGCAAATTACCCAAAATTTGTTAATTGTACGGAATTGGTGAAGAAGAGGGGTTCCACAAAGATGAAGGTTTGTGAAGGATGAGCATTAAACGAGAATTTCAGGCTCATATACGATGAATTGCGGAAACAAGAACCAAACGGTCACCAAGTCCACTACATCAGAGAGATTTGTGGCCTAGACAAGGATAAGTGCCCTACCCTGTACAAGACCAAGGACAAGGATTTCAGCCACAAGTAGGATAGGGCTACCATCCTTGGAAGGGAAGAGGTTATAGGCCATGGAGGGGACACAAAAATTGGCATGGTGGTAGAGGAAGGGAGCAACCGTAATTTTAAGAGGAGATTCAGATGGAACCATCGAGAGCACACCAGAGGGAGCTTCGAAGTGAAATTCATAGAGAAGATACCCCAAAAAATCAAACAAACCTATCCAACGAGGATGAAGGAGGACATGCAAACTTGAATGATATCAACTTCATACAGTCAATAAGTGAATTGTGCTAAAAATGGTGGAACAAACATGATGAAGATCACTCGCTGGAGGTAGCATTAACTCAAGTAGGAGTCAGTATTTTGGCACAGGTACCTCCACTGGACAAGGTTTTATTTAAATATTACTTGTTGTAGATGGTGCAGTTTTACGATGCTAGTAAGAATTGCACATTTTTTAGGATAGGGAATTGACATATGAAGGTGGAGTTCTTGGTTGCCAATTTTTGGAGAACATTTGGGTTGCCAAAGGAAGGGCTCCCAATTAAGAAAGGACATGTGGATCCCATTGAGGCCCATGGGTTAATTATGGAGTTTACATCACTTAAGTCTCCCTTAGCCGAGGATGAGGGATCAAGCAGAGTATGTTGAAGACCAAGGAGCTTATGTGTGCTATGAATGTAGTCATGGCTCGATTGTCAAGAGAAACATAACCTTCAAAAATATCAATTTGGATGGCACAGTATATGGAGGGCATCACGAAGGGAGTGTAGTATGGCTGGTGCACATATATAACTCAACGGGTTTAGCGGTTGTTGCAGAGGATAAGGAAAAAAATTCAATGACATTCCTTGCAATCATTGTAATGTTGGATGCAGTTTCTCAGGTCGACATCCCATTCTATGGGTTAAAAGCTCCACAAGATCTACCAAAGGATCAACCATCCATACTGCGATGGGTGAAGACAATCCCAATCCACAAAGCTACTCCAAAAAATCCAAAGCAGAAGAAGCACACAAGAATACCGGAACCCACATTGGTTGAAGAGAATGAGACTTCAGAGGAAAAGTCCACCATCGACGAAAAAGACATTGCCAATTGCATCTAGAATCTGATTCGAAGTAACATGCACCTATATAAAGGCTATACAAGAAAAATCTCTTGTACAGAGTGAGCAATTGCAAACAATGCTCACAAATCCAACTGAAGAAATGAACTTGGTACTGGAGGCATTAGAGTTGGTAAATATCAATGTGCCAATAAGAGTAAACCAATTATGAGAAGTAATGGGATCTCCTACATTGATCGATGTGAACGATTTTGAAATATTGAAGACATCCAATCACTAGATGGATAGAATGATAACACCACCATGGACAAAATCAAAAGAAGTTATGGTGGCCCCATAAAAAGAGAAAAAGAAGAAGCCACAAGTATGGATTATCGTGAGAGGTGGCAACAATCAGTTGATGAAGGGAAATATGATACAAGCACAAGAGCGATCTAATATGGTACCTACAGTAATGATTGAAGAATAGCTAAAGCCATAGGAAGAAGAGTAACTATATCCACAGGAGGAAGTCCAGGTGTCTGAACAAGAACAATAGTTGGCTAGCAAAGTTATTGATGTTGACGAGATTAGATCAGAGGAAGAGGACCACAAAGCATGAACTATAGCTCAAATTTCATTACAGGAAGAGACTACAATAGGTCCCATTAAGGAAATAGAGAAACATCACTTTCGAATGAGGAAGAGGAGGAAAAGACTCAGACACAGGAGATGGATCACACACTTTGGACAAGATTTTTTCTCAAAGTACCACAGTTCAAAATTTTGGATGGAGAAGGAGAAGATACAGATGAACAAGTGGACCATTTCCTAGAGTAGATATGTGAAATGTTCTTGAGTACTCGATTGTAGTTTCACATAGGCTGTATAGGATAGTTGAAGCAGTGGAGGGAGAGAACCTTCATGGAAATGGAGAAGTTCATGGAGTGGGTGTGCAGTGAAGATCAAACAAGGAGCATAGCATATATACATGCACAACACCCATGGCAATTACCGAGAGGAGAGGTAACAAATATGTTAGGACTTGATGATTTATTGGAAGGGATGAAGACAAACTACAAAGCACACCCATGAGTATATCTAGATTTGGACAAAAATCAGAGGTGTCCATTGAATACAACTGACACAAAATACTAGAGGGCCTCACCGAAATTGACCTTCATTTTTTGGAAATTCAATTTTCTAACACATTGGATTGAATGGCTTAGCTTGGGACTTGAACAGATCTATCAAGTTAAGGAAGATCAACAAGGAGAAGTGAAAGTGGCTAAGACAAAAAATGGCTACAATTGAAGAAGAATTAGAATGCAATAAGAAAGAAGTTGAGGAGAAGTTGAAGCAGGTGGAAATAGAAATGATAAGTATGAAGCAAGCGTATGAGGATAAGTTATAGAAATGAAAATAGCTTATGATTCATCAAATGGAAGACCAAAATAAGCAACTGCAAGAATGATATGAGTTGTTACAGTGATATGTGGCACAAATTGAAAAATAAGAGGAGCAATTGAGTTTGAACAACCAACAACTCAAGCAGTAGGTAGAACAGTTGGTAGCCTAGATGGAGCAATTGACAAAGAACGAAGATCAGTTAAAGATGTATGATGGGAAACTATAACTGAAGGACCATAAAATTGAGGAAATGGCAAAAGATACCAACCACTACAATCAAATAATTATGGATCATAAGGCTATGCTTCAATTCAAGGAAGAACTTCAACAAGCCCATCAATCTAAATTATAGCAGAGAGATTGAGTGATTGCAAAGAAGAATCATGAGCTTGCTATAGTTGTTCAGACAGAGGATTCTTTGAAATAAAAGATATGCAAGGGCACAAGTAAGAGGGAGAAAAAGTTACTACAACTCCTGGATACCGTAGAGGATAAAACCAACATGTATGGCCTAAAAGCTATAGAACTTAGTAACTATGCTAACAAGTTATGGAATAAGTGAGTCATTCTCCAAGTTCAATTGCAATATATCTAGCAAGATCATTTGGTCAAGACAAAAAAGGATGCATCAATGGGGATGCCAACTAATTTAAAGTGGAGGTAAATGTAGGTAGAAAATCCACCTCCTAGAAGAAGAAGAAATGATAATATGTGGATTTGCACAATTTTGGTGAAAGTATAATTTTTTTCTAATTATACAATATAGGGTTTGTCTAATTGTATAATGTAGGGTTTGTTTAATTATGCAATGTAGGGAAATAAATGTGAATGCATGAAATGAAATGAAATAAGTTGTAATGTGCATGAAATATAATTTGATGAAAATCAAATTAGAACCTTAGTAAAGCATTAATGAAATTAAGTTGGTTGAGAAGTTGTGGGTGGTAGTTGTAAATGATGTGATACCTCAAGAACCGCTTTGTAATGGCCTGGACATTAATTATAAGCCCCCAATTCAATTTTTGTAGGTTTTTCAATGCTATGGATTGTTGTTCAGTGTTGTCCATTGTTATTCAAGATTGTTGATTGCTAAGGAGAATTGCAGGTCATAATTTAGCATTGTTGTGTACATGCATGTTGTTGGTTGAGTATGGATTGTAGACTTTCATGTAGTTTTACAAATATACTATTGTATTGGAATGATTCTACAATAAGAATAAAGTATTGATTGATACCCAACTGTGTATGAGAATTATGGATGAAGAATTATTCATTAATTTCTTCCTATACATTGTAATTGCCATCTTTGCAAGGTGTTGTATGATTTTTGGAATGAGCAGTACATATTGTGGTTGGATTTGGAATAGGATGTATGATTCCAAGTGTGCATGATGGATTACAAAGTTAGTAATTCCATCATTAGAGTTATCCAATTCCCGTTATACCAAAATATTACCTAGAGTATTGCATATCTGAGATTGAGTAATTGTAGCAAGAGTTTACTGTAATCATACAACCAGCCTCCCTAATTGTACAATTAGTCCATAACTTTGCATTTGGGTGGTAATTGCATGTTTTGTACTTGCCATAGTAGAATTGATGATTGCCAAAGTGAACAATTACAAAATGACCAATTTATTACCCATTAAATAAGTTTGGTAGATTGTACGATTGGCAAATCATATAGTTCAAGCTATTGTATGGTTATAACCGTACAATTGATTTTTTTTGTGATCGTACAATCACTAATTGTACGTTTTGGAAATTGTACAGTTGTAACCGTACAACTATACGGATTGGCCCATATTGAGTGCAAATTGTTGGAATTCATCCCAAAACCTTCTATTTCACCTCCCTCATCAGGAATAATACCACCTATGCTATAGGAACAAGACTCTTCCAACCTTTGGATTTAGGTCAACTCCCTACTATCCTTGCTAAAAACTAACTAATCTAATCTAATTGCATGAAATTAAATACAAGAAAGTAAATTATGGAAAGGAAATACGAAAATTAAAATGCATGAAAGTAAATAGTGAATTTTAAGGTGCAAGGAAGTAAATGGAACTATGATTGAAACTGTAGCATGGAGAGTGTGATCAATCAACAAATGAAGAATTTGAATAACGATGAATTCCTATTCAAATGAATTAAAATTGTGAGAGGAATGACAAGACGAGCAAAAGGGTTGTGCCATAATCATTGTGCATTCGACAATAAGGGAGGGCATTGCTATTGATGAAAAGGAAAAGACTTATCAATTTCTCACCAAACTCATGAATTATAAGAGCACAATGTGGGCTTCACAAAATTTAGCTCTAAATTCCTCAAGGCCAAAAGATCTTTACAATGTTGTGCATGGCTCTTATTTATGAGAAGAATTTACCCTTGAGTTACCTGGGGTGAAAAATTCTTACTCTTAGTGGAAGTAAATATCTAGGGGTATCTCTAACATAATGATGCACCTCCAAATACCACATGCCTCTAATGATGCCCCTAAAGGGATGAGAAGTCTTCTATAATGAGTTAAGGTTCTACTACATGCCAAAATATCGCTTTCCAAATATCTTCCTCAAGATTCATGCTTCTCTTTTTGCCCCTTTGCCTATCCACGAGCAATTCACTCTAAAAGGCAAGAAAATTTCTCCACTCTACTAGCGCTTTGCTAATGTTTGCTAGAACTTCGCTCTTATTAGCTAGTCACTCCATCTTGGTAGTAGATCTCTCCTATGAGAAAATTGACCCCTCGAGAGTAAATTGATTCTTATTCTTCACTTAGCAAAACTTGAGGGGTTTTGGAAGGTTTTGATTGACTAATTCTAGTTGTTTTGTAACCTTTCAAAATGTTAAAATTCCTAAGGCAAGAAACTACCACTACATTTTTAGAAACTTCATGGGGTGCAAATTTCAATTAGCAAGATATCTTAGGTCCCATATTTATCCTTGGGTATGAGTCTTCAAAATTGAAATCTCTATCACAAATTTACAAAATTTCTAGTCCTTATCTCGTTTTCATAGAAACATCCCCAATAGTTTTTATAATTACTCATTACTTGGTAGTTGAATGCTTGCAGGGTCTTCAACATATCTTACCAAATCATCATATGCGTCTTGTGATAAACCATCTTGTTTGCTCACCATTTCTTACGACTTGGCAAGCAGTGTTTCTAATGTTTGACCTATTTTTTTGAATTTCTAGTTCCAACCTTGGCCTTCTCCTCTCCGATCATCAAATGAATAATTTCATCATAGAGGAATCTCTCCTAAGGATCAAAGATATTATGCAATCCTGTAGTGACAAGCCTCTAAATTTATTTTATCATTTCTTATACAAGGGCTTCAAGAGAGGTAATCATATCCTTGCATGTTTGGAGATCTGGTGGAGAACAGATCTAGCACAACACAGAGAAACAAGAATAACAAGAGCCAATATTTTTATCCCATAGCATTCGAAAGAATTTACAAAGAATATACAACAATCTACCATTTTTCCAACCCCTTCTCATTACAATCCTTGGGTTTTTATCGAGGTCCCGATCCTCTGTGTTTTCAAACTCCCCACGATCTGCAATTGCCACTTGGAACAATACTGGAAAGTTGCATTGATGAGACTCTGGGTGAGGTGCGCGACTGGCTGCCATACCTCAACGAAAACTTCTTCTCGATCTGCTGCTTGCTGTTGGTTGCTATAAATGCATCTCTAGATATCCTGCATGAGTGGCCAACATGCCTATTGGAATCTTCCCCTGAAACTGCTGCTTCACTACCGCTAACTTGCCGTGCATGAAGGGACGCTTTTATGAAAACCTGGAGTGCATGTTTTTCTTTTGGGCGCGATATCGCGACATGTCACTATATTACGACAATTCCTCTCGGTGCCTTCTCTTCCCTATTTTCGTCGTGATATCGCGACATGTCGCGATATCACGACGTTCCTTCCTCCATGCCTTCTCGCTTTCGTTTGGCCACGATATCACGACCTGTCGCGATATCACGCCGTTTTTCATTCGAGCCTCCGTTCTTCAGTTTCGGTCGCGAAATCGTGACATGTCACGATTTCGTGACCTTCGGTCCTCCGCGTCTTTGCTCCCTGCGTTGGTCACGAAATCGTGACATGTCACGATTTCGTGACCTTCGGTCCTTCGCGCCTTTGCTCCCTACGTTGGTCACGAAATCGCGACATGTCACGATTTCGCGACCTTCGGTCCTCCGCGCCTTTGCTTCCCTGTGTTGGTCATGAAATCGTGACATGTCACGATTTCGTGACCTTCGGTCCTCCTGCCTTTGCTTCCCTGCGTTGGTCGTGAAATCGTGACATGTCACGATTTCGTGACCTTCGGTCCTCCGCGCCTTTGCTTCCTTGCTTTGGTCACGATTTCGCGACATGTCACGAAATCGTGACATTCCGTCCGTCGTTTCCCTATCTCCTGTTTTGGTCGCGATATCGTGACACTTTTTGTGTCGCGATATCGCGACACATATTTTTCCTTGCAACACTTAGAAAAAAATAACAAAAAAAGTTTGGTTGATGCTCGATTGCTTTGCTGCCTCTGGATGCTCTCGCATCAGACACCCGGGGTGGATCGAGAAGTGATCTTCACTTCTGATCTTTGAGAGGGAGGCCTAGGCGCTCAACCTCTATTTTTGACAACCAAGTTGCATCTTCTATAGGTCTGCCCTTCCACTTGATCAAATATTCAGAGTACTGTTTGTTCCTTGTGCTTCTGCCTTCACGAGTATCTAATATTTCCTCTATCTCGTCTGTGGTTGGGTTAGACGCTGGAATGCTCCACAATTCTGTACTTGGTGCCTCTGTACTGTCTCCTTCATGATATTCCACTAAATTTGATATGTTAAAAATAGGCGAAATGTCAAGCCCACTTGGCAATTCCACTTCATATGCATTGCCTGAATCCCGTTTTTCCAGTATTCTGCATGGTCCAAACTTCTTCATCTTCAACTTGTTATAAGTTTTGGCTGGAAATATTTCTTTCCTGAGATGGACCATGACTTCATCTCCCACTTCGAACTCTTTGACCCGCCGCTTTTGGTCTGCTCTTGCTTTATACTGAGTATTCATTTTTGTAATTTGTTTCTTCACTTCTTCATGCAGTCTTTTCATCTGTTTCGCAAATTCCTCAGCCTCTGCACTACACTTTTCTCCTTTATCTAATTTTCTCAGCTCAGAAACGTTTCTTGGGTTGTTTCCATATATGACTTGGAATGGAGATTTGTTTGTGCTCTTGTTGACAGAATTGTTGTATGCAAATTCTGCCTGCGGCAAAACCAAGTCCCATCCCTTGGGTTTATCTGCTATCAAGCATCTTAATAAATTACCTAGACTTCTATTTACCACCTCTATCTCGTCCATAACTTTGTGGGTGGTATGCAGAACTGAATTTCAGATCTGTCTTTAACTTCTTCCATAATGTTCTCCAGAAATAACCAACAAACTTTGTATCTCTCGTCAAAAACTATGCTTTTTGGTAGACCGTGAAGTCGTACCACTTCCTTGAAAAATAACCCTGTAATGTGAACCGCATCACTTGTTTTCTGGCAGGGAATAAAATGTGCCATCTTGGAGAATCTGTCAACCACCACAAATACCGAGTCATTTCCCTCTCGTGTTCTCGGCAACCCAAGAATAAAATCCATGCTGATGTCCTCCCATGGCCTCTCAGGTATAGGTAACGGCTGGTATAATCCTGTGTTCTGCCTCACGCCTTTTGCCATCTGGCATATTCTGCAACTTTGCACAAACCTTTTCACATCTTGCTGCAGTTGCGGCCAGTAGTAGTTTTCATTCACCAGGGCAATGGTCTTATCCCGACCAAAATGTCCAGCCAGTCCCCCGCTGTGTTTTTCCTTGATTAAGTTCTCCCGCATGGAACTCCTTGGAATGCATAATTTACTTCCCCTGAACAACATTCCATCTTGGATTAGAAAATCCAACCACTTTGTCCTGTCCACAGTAACAGGTGCCAAGCAAGCCGTCCAGGCTTCTGCAAAATTAGGATCTTCAGGATACAGACCCTTCAGTTCTTCGAATCCTACCACTTCCACTGTCATTTCAATCAACATATTCTGCCTTCTACTTAAGGCATCTGCAACTCGGTTTGATTTTTCGCTTCTGTGCTTCAACACAAAGGTATAGCTTTGGAGAAACTCAACCCACTTCAAGTGTCTTTGATTCAATTTTGTTTGGCTATTAATGTACTGTAATGCCTGATGATCAGTGAATAGAACAAACTCTTTTGGCAACAAATAATGCCTCCACTTCTTTAGAGCCTGAACTATAGCATAAAATTCCTGGTCATAAACTGAATACTTTTTTCGAGCATCATTGAGCTTCTCACTAAAATAAGCAACAGGTCTGCCTTCCTGACTCAGTACAGCCCCTATTGCACTACCACTGGCATCACAGTCTACTTGAAATACTTTGTTAAAGTCTGGGAGTGCCAAAACAGGTTGTTCTATGACCTTTTTCTTTAGTGCATCAAAGCTCCTTTCAGCCCCTAAGGTCCACTTAAATTCTTTTTTATCCCCTCTCATTGTTTCTGTGAGGGGTGCACAAATGCTGCTGAAATTTCTAATGAATTTTCTGTAAAAGCTGGCTAGACCATGAAATGATCTTACCTCTGTAGTGCTTCTCGGGGTAGGCCATTCGATGATAGCTCTCACCTTTTCTGGGTCCATTTTTAGACCTTCTACTGAGATGACAAATCCCAGGTATACTAACTCTTTTTTTACAAAATTACACTTTTTCAGATTAATTAATAGTTGTTCTTCCCGTAGCTTCTCAAAAACCCTTCTGATGTGCATCATGTGCTCCTCCAGGGTTCTGCTAAATATTAATATATCATCTAAATAAACAATGACAAATTTTCCTAAAAACTCTTTCAGTACCTCATTCATCAACCGCATGAAGGTACTTGGTGCATTGGACAGCCCAAATGGCATGACCAACCATTCATACAGACCCTCTCTGGTCTTGAAGGTTGTCTTCCACTCATCTCCTTCTCTGACATGGATCTGATGGTAACCACTCTTGAGGTCAATCTTGGTGAAGTATTTGGCTCCACTCAAACAGTCCATTATGTCATCCATTCTTGGCAATGGAAATCTATATTTTATTGTGATCTTGTTGATGGCTCGAGAGTCTGTACACATTCTCCACTCTCCATATTTCTTTGGCGCTAGCACTGTAGGTACTGCACATGGACTTAAGCTTTCCCGAATCAGTCCCTTCTCCAGCAACTCCTGGACCTGCCTGTTTAGCTCTTCAGTTTCTACAGGCGTCATTCTATGTGCAGCTTTATTGGGCAAGCTTGATCCTGGCACCAAATCGATATGGTGACTGATCTTCCTTACTGGGGGTAAACCCTCAGGCACATTATCAGATATAATATCTGGAAATTCCTCCAACAGATCTAGGACTTCTATTGGGGTATTTTTGCATTCTGTATCCCTGACTCTAGGAATCAATGCATAACACATATGTTCATGTTTTAAATCATCTAAAAATTTTCTCCCATCAACCAAGCAAATTTTGGCACTGCCACATACCTTTTCTTCCACCTCCTTCAGGGGTTTCAGCTTATGACGCATTCCATTCTTTGTCACGGAATAGGTGTTGGCACGGCCATCATGAACCGCACACCTGTCAAACTGCCATGGCCTTCCCAACAGCAAATGGCACGCATCCATGGGCAGAATGTCGCACAGGACCTCATCACGGTAATTCCCAATACTAAATTTTACCAGGCACTGTTCATTGACCAAAACCTTATGGTCTTTCTGCAACCACGCGATCCGATATGGATGCGGGTGTCTCTTCCTCTCCAGTTGTAGCTTTGTAACCATTCCCTCTGAAACTAGGTTATCCGTGCTACCGTTGTCAATAATAATATTGCAAATCTTACCCACGCATTTACACCTTGTGCGGAATAAGCTTTTCCTTTGATCTATGGCCCCCTCTTCATTCAGCAGGACTCTCCTCGCAATCATTACTTCTCCTCTCTCAGCTTCTTCAGAATGCTCAGATCCAACATCTTCATCAGCGATCGCGACTCTGGCATTTCCTTTCGGCCTCCTATTATTCCTTTCTCGTTGTTGTGGACACTCGTATTGGTGATGTCCCTCTTCTCCACACTGGAAACAAGTTCCACGAAATCTTCCTCTTCCTTGGCCACGTCCAGCTCTGCCCCTTCCCCCTCGGTAATCATTATTCTGATTACGGGGGGGTAGGTATTTTCTCTCCTTTGTTCCTGATTACTGCTACCTTCTCCATTCTTCTGAGAATATTCATTTCTTCTTCCACCGGTCCTTCCATCGGTTCTTTCGCCATGACCTCTTCCTCTTTGCTTGTTCTCAAACCTCCTATTGAGCTTTTCTTCAACCTTTAAGGCAAATTGGTAAGCGTCCTCTATGGTGGTCATCCGGACCAGACTTAATTCTTCTTGAATACTTGCTCGTAACCCATTAATGTAATGGGCTACCTTCTCCTTGTTGGCTTCTGAGTGGCCTATTCTGATCATAATTTTATGAAACTCTTCTGTATATTCTTTCACAGACTTACTTGATTGCCTCAAACCTTGCATTTTCTTCAGCAGGTCTAGCTCATAATCACCAGGGATGAACTGCCTCTTCAGCTTTTCTGCCATCCGTTCCCATTTTGTTATTCTCTCTTTTCCTCTTTTATTTCGCTCCAGCTGCACTCCCTTCCACCAAATGCTGGCATGACCTTTCAGTTTGGTCTTAGCGAATCTGACCCTATCAGGATCCTCAACCTCCTCGTACTCAAAGTACTCTTCCAGATCATTGATCCAGTCGATTAGTTCCTCTGGATCAAGGTTCCCGAAATACGTGGAAACCTCCATCTTCGGCCTCTTCCCAATCTGGGATATGGCTTTGTATAGTCTGGCTTGAGCAGGATCTACTGCTTCTTCTTCTTCCTCAGGCTGGCCTTCTTCTTCGTCATCTTCCTCTTCACTACCTTCATCTCTTCTTGGCTCCAATCTTCTACGCATTTCCTCTTGTAGGGCTTGCATTTGCCGCTGCAAAGCTCGGACATCTTTCGCTGCCACCATGCCTCTCCCACCAATAGGGTTTCTTCTTGGAGGCATTCTGCTCCCTCACTAACAAGCCCTCCCACAGATCCTGGTGTAACTGCCTCACGTCCGGCGATCTGTTACACACTCAGGAACTTCTGGCTCTGATACCACTTGGTGGAGAACAGATCTAGCACAACACAGAGAAACAAGAATAACAAGAGCCAATATTTTTATCCCATAGCATTCGAAAGAATTTACAAAGAATATACAACAATCTACCATTTTTCCAACCCCTTCTCATTACAATCCTTGGGTTTTTATCGAGGTCCCGATCCTCTATGTTTTCAAACTCCCCACGATCTGCAATTGCCACTTGGAACAATACTGGAAAGTTGCATTGATGAGACTCTGGGTGAGGTGCACGACTGGCTGCCATACCTCAACGAAAACTTCTTCTCGATCTGCTGCTTGCTGTTGGTTGCTATAAATGCGTCTCTAGATATCCTACGTGAGTGGCCAACATGCCTGTTGGAATCTTCCCCTGAAACTGCTGCTTCACTACCGCTAACTTGTCGTGCATGAAGGGACGCTTTTATGAAAACCTGGAGTGCATGTTTTTCTTTTGGGCGCGATATCATGACATGTCGCGATATCGCGACAATTCCTCTCGACGCCTTCTCTTCCCTGTTTCGATCGCGATATCGCGACATGTCACGATATCACGACGTTCCTTCCTCCATGCCTTCTCGCTTTCGTTTGGCCGCGATATCGTGACCTGTCGCGATATCGCACCGTTTTTCATTCGAGCCTCCGTTCTTCAGTCTCGGTTGTGAAATCGCGACATGTCGCAATTTCGGACCTTCGTCCTCCGCCTTTGCTCCCCGTTGGTTCTGGCTCTGATACCACTTGGTGGAGAACAGATCTAGCACAACACAGAGAAACAAGAATAACAAGAGCCAATATTTTTATCCCATAGCATTCGAAAGAATTTACAAAGAATATACAATAATCTGCCATTTTTCCCACCCCTTCTCATTACAATCCTTGGGTTTTTATCGAGGTCCCGATCCTCTGTGTTTTCAAACTCCCCACGATCTGCAATTGCCACTTGGAACAATACTGGAAAGTTGCATTGATGAGACATTGGGTGAGGTGCGTGATTGGCTACCATACCTCAACGAAAACTTCTTCTCGATCTGCTGCTTGCTGTTGGTTGCTATAAATGCATCTCTAGATATCCTGTGTGAGTGGCCAACATGCCTGTTGGAATCTTCCCCTGAAACTGCTGCTTCACTATCGCTAACTTGTCGTGCATGAAGGGACGCTTTTATGAAAACTTGGAGTGCGTGTTTTTCTTTTGGGCATGATATCGCGACATGTCGCGATATCGCGACAATTCCTCTCGATGCCTTCTCTTCCCTGTTTCGGTCATGATATCATGACATGTCGCGATATCGTGACGTTCCTTCCTCCATGCCTTCTCGCTTCCATTTGGCCGCGATATCGTGACCTATCACGATATCGCGTCGTTTTTCATTCGAGCCTCCGTTCTTCAGTTTTGGTCGTGAAATCGCGACATGTCATGATTTCGTGACCTTCGGTCCTCCGTGTCTTTGCTCCCTGTGTTGGTCACGAAATCGTGACGTGTCGCGATTTCGTGACCTTCGGTCCTTCGCGCCTTTGCTCCCTGCGTTGGTCGCGAAATCGCGACATGTCACGATTTCACGACCTTCGGTCCTCTGTGCCTTTGCTTCCCTACGTTGGTCTCGAAATCGCGACATGTCACGATTTTGCGACCTTCGGTCCTCTGCGCCTTTGCTTCCCTGCGTTGGTCGCAAAATCGTGACATGTCATGATTTCGTGACCTCCGGTCCTCCGCGCCTTTGCTTCCCTGCTTTGGTCGCGATTTCGCGACATGTCACGAAATCACGACATTTCGTCCGTCGTTTCCCTATCTCCTATTTTGGTCGCGATATCGTGACACTTTTTGTGTTTTTTCCTTGCAACACTTAGAAAAAAATAACAAAAAAAGTTTGGTTGATGCTCGATTGCTTTGCTGCCCTCGGATGCTCCTGCATCAAGATCTCTTTGGGTGTTAGGAATTTTCTTCAATTTATTATCCTGATCCTTTCTATTTATATTTAATTTCTAGGCCTATGATGTTGCCATTATGACCAATAATTTTAGTACCTTTTGGTGTCTTGCTTTTGCAACTAATTTCTCTTTAATTTGCTTGATAAATTTAGCCACTTGGCTAAGGTTGCTTTCTGTGTTGTGTAATACTAAAGTACCTCTTGGTACTTGTCACCTCAACTTTGGTGTTTTCCTAGGGGGACTTCACTCTCTTGATCTCAAAGGATTTCCATTGGTCTACCACTACACCTTTCAATGGCTATTTCTTCTTGAAGCTCAAATATTTTCTAAACTCTTCCTTGTTAGGCTTCTTGCAACTGCTTTACTTGATCTTCTAGTTGAGATTTCTCTTGTTCAACTTATTTCCTCAACTGATCGCATCCTTGTGCAAGCTATTGGGAGAGATCTTTTAGTTGTTGTCTATTCTAGTTAACCTCAACAAGTTGAGACTGTTCTCAATCTATTTTTGTAGTTCATCTATCTCTATGATGCCTTTATTTAGGGTCTCTCATTCTTCTTTTGGAGATATTCCTTTTTGGATATCAAGTGTATCATGACTGCCTTTAGTTCTTCATTTTTTCTCTTCAATGCATCATCCCCCATCTTCAATTGGCCAAATTGCATGTCCACACCAATTGAAAGTTGATTTGAAAGTTGGATTATTTGGTATGCATTTGTCTTGCTCATATCTAAGCTCTGATAATTTGGTAATGAAATTGGTAGGTGATGTGGTTTTGAAAGGGTCATTTGGGATTGCTTTTGCGATGAATATCTTATTGTCTCTAGATTCTAGCTTGAACTAAATTATTACTAGAGCTTGAGAGGTATTGTACTTCAAATTTTTGTATTCTTTCTTGATTTTTCTCTCCTCATGTTTGAGAGAGTCAAATGTTTCTTGGACACATATTTCATCAAGCTCACCAAAAATAGTCCAAATAAAGTACTAGATAGACCATGTGACTATATCAGTATCTAGGTTTACTTTTGTAGGCTTGGTCATAGGAGATATTGTGGTTGACATCCTGGCCTACAAAAAGCGTTGTATAGCTCATGAGATGGGGCAACCTCGATGGGAAAAAATGGAGGGAAAATCAAATTATGTGGATATGGGAGTTAATGGTGATGTGGAGGTAGATTTTCTAGTTTTTAACCAAGAAAGTGTTTCAACTAGTGGAGTGACTAGCTAAAAAAATATGGACCCTCGATGTAGGCAACTAGGGGTTGTGAAGTGGTGACCTAAATGGTAGGTGAAAGAAATGAGGAGATTAGTGTTTTTCTAGAAATGAGGGTTGTAGTAGGAGGCAGGGTGCCTCAAGGAATGGCCACATTGGTGGATGGTGAGGGAAGTGCAATAGAATAAGGGATGGAAGAAGAGAAAGAAGCAAGAATAGAAGTAGATGTAGCACAAGAAGCAAGAGTAGTAGAAAAGGAAAGGGAAGCGGTGGTAAAGAGGGTAGTTGCCATGGTTTTGGTTGTTACCAACTCAAAAGAATAAAAATTTTACCATCCTTGAGTTAGGGTGTTTGCTATCATTGTTGCATTATTTCTAGCTTCCCAGATATTGAATCTTAAGGGTCACCTTACTCTTTTTGTAGCCTTTCTCTACTTCTCTCTTGAATTATAATGCTTGCAATAGCTAATGTGGTTGGCACTAGAGGTATCATGATCTCTAACATTGAGGTAAGAGGTGGACTTGGAGAGATCTATGAGGATTCTCCTGTCATTCTAGTCCTCTTGGTGCTCTTCACATGTATCTTATCTAATATAATAGATAACTATTCATCAAAGGGACCATCTCACAATGGATTTTTTCTCATTTTGGTTCATCCTTTTCTAAGTGAGGATATTCCTCCTTGAGTATCTTAACTTTTTTGGGTCTCTAATGCATGATGGTTAGGTGTAACTTCTATATCAAAATCATATTTTACCTTCATATTAACATAGAATATGTATACCTTTGGGGTTGGTGTTCCAATGCTTTATTTCATATTCATACCTATTGGTGCTCCTTAAAGTGGTTTGGGCTACTTCTTTGGCCAGGTTTACCTTCATCTCAATTCCATATCTCCTTTGTGCATGAAGAGGTTACGCAAACCATTTTCATCCAACATTTTCTATAAGTAACATTTCAATTCATATGACCACATGTCCTAGAGCTATCCTAATCTTATGTCCCTTAACTTGTCCTCTATAACCATGTGGAAAGCCCATATCTTTGGTGTAATCTTCATGATTGGTCACTTTAGTGAATAGAATATGCTTTATTTATGCCCCTTAAAATATCTTAGGTCTACATAGTCAAATTTGGCTAACACATTCAAACTTGTAGGACCAAGTCCATCACCAAGCATGAGGTCTAGATCTAGCTTATACTCCCAAGAGTCAATATTTGGGACTAAATTAAACTTCCTTAGGGTATTTTTCCTCACATCCCCTAAAAAGTGTTTGTAATTTCCCTCCTCTACCATCCTATATGTATCATAAAAACATTTCTTGAGTCTTCGAGGAGGACACAAGGGCTTCATCCTTTTAATATTTTTCTTTCCTTTCTCTTTAGAGGGCCCTGTAGCACCCTAAAATTGGCGCAGTGAAATTCTAGTAATTACATTCACTCCAGTAAATAATTTAAATTCAAATTTTAACCTCCCAAACCACCCGTTAACCGTCGGGTAATCCGTTTCCCCCTTTTTCGTGCCATTTTTAGAGGTTGTTTTGACCGTTTGACGATATCGTCGTCGATCAGACGATATCGCCCCAGATCTGACGATTTCGTCTGGGCTGGGACGTCCCAGACGATCTTGTCGCAAAACTAATTTTGCACAATTAGCTTCTGTTCCAACGGGTCTCTAATCCGGGCAGAAGCGTGTCTGCGCCGTTAGGGACCCTCCCCCATTGGAGATCTCCCAAATAGGGATGATCTCCAACCTCCTAACTACTCCCCTAAGCCTATTTAATCCTTAGGACCTTCCCTTCCCAACCCCTGGCTGAATTTCTCTGTAACTTGATTTTGCGTGCATTAGAATACCTAGAGTATCATTTTGCCTTTGTTATTTTGAAGTTTTCTTGCAGGGACCTCATTGATTTTCAGTCGGAGCAAGCTCAGATCGTCGCAGACGATCTCGTTCAAATCTCGGACGATCCTGTCGCAATTCGAGATGATTTCATTACTTCCAGACGATTTTGACTGCAATCTGCATTGGGGGCAATCAGTGCCCAGAGTTTGCGCTTTCTCTTATTCCTTTTGTTGTTTTATTCTACATTTTAGTTAGTTTTATCCTTATTTCTTACTATTTTGCATTTGGAGTTCACCCATTTAGCTTAGATTGCATGATAAGATCATAATTTCTCATTAGAATATCATAATTTGTTTGAATTTCTATTCATAACTATTGTTTAGTATTCATATTGTCATTTTGTGTTGTTTCCCTCTGTCATCATAGTGGTATTCTTTGTATTTGGCATCTATTTTTCTGTTTGCAGGTCTCTGACGAATTCGTCAGATCTCAGACGATCTTGTCAGATCTCAGACGATTCTATCGAATTCCAGACGATCCTGACTGCTTCAAACATCAGAATCTCCATCAGACATCCGGATCAGGTATTCTTCCTTAATTTCTCTATTTTTTTGTCTTAAATTTGTTCTCTGTATTCATTAAATCTGCACTTTCATATAGATTAATTTAGATTCATTTGGCCAAACCTAGGATATGAATGCTTAAGGCTAAAAATGAACACATGAAAACACATTCCAAACCTAGGCGTGGAAACTGCCATTAAATGTTTCCTGGTGAACCCACCATCCGTCGAAAAATCATCAAAATACACCTCCCTTGAGAGGCGGGACCTTCGCAAGTCCTCTCAGTCCGAGGTACCACGACATCCTTTTCCCATCCCCCTTCGGGCACGGATCCTATAGCTTTGAAGGTAAGGGTGCGAAAAATTTGGAGCGATACATTTTGGTGAACCCGACGTGAATGCATCATAAACCTTTTGAAAACAAAAACAAAAAAAAAAAAAAAATAGAACAACTAAAACATAGATGCATTTTAAAATCATTTAAGTTTAATATCATGTTTAGATGGTAGCTCCTAAGAAAATATTAGCAGTTACTATAAATGTAGAAAACCAATTGGCAGCCATAGAAGTCAATTATGTACTTAGTGTGCCTGAAACAGATAGAAATCAATTCTTGTGGAACGAACTTGATAGGAGACTTAGTGTCATCTCATCTAGGTCAACACAACTTAAGCAAATCAAGAGGCTAGTCCTAGATAGAATCCTGGATCCTCATCAACTTGTCTTTTATCATGAACTTCAGAGAGCCTGCCATAGATGGTTAGCTTATAGGAGAGCTCTAGTATCTTCGAAATTGTTCACCTTCGAGGAATACCTCGAGAACGCAGCCATTGTACACCAGTTCCTAGGTCTTGTAGAAGACCAAGAGGTTGTTCTTACAGATAGGGAAATATGGAATAGAGTTCCTCGAGCTATGTTATATCGAGAGTATTGCCACGAGCTTTACTTTTATCAACCAGCATCTGAGACAGATAATATCACTATAGCTCTTTTCATTAAATTTTTAAAAGAAAACTTTCAATTTGAAGAAGAACACTTCATGACTCCTGAAGAATTAGAGCCCATTAATGATATTTATAAATTGTTTATAGAAAACTAGATTGTTATTTTCAGTCTTATTTCTTGCATTTATTGTATTGTTTGTCATTTTTACAACATTATTTCAAAAACAAAAAACTAAAAAACATAGCAAAAACTTAAACATTTCATTTCAAATATTGTAGTAGGTATATAGTAAATATATACCTCTTAAACTTGTTGCATATATATATATATATATATATATATATATATATATATATATATATATTTTATATTTGCTGAAATCAAAATTAAAGCACCATGCCTAAACTTAGGAATGGTAAAGAAACTTTAGGAGAAGAAGAAGATTGGTTACAAGATACAACTAGAGACCCAAATGTCCTTCCTGGAGATCCAATTCCGGAAGGAAAAACTCTAGATCAATCAGAACATGACCTAGGTGAAGACAATGAACAAGAAGGAAGTGTTAAAGAGGATGGATCCTCATCCCCTAGAGTAGCTCCAGATGGAACTATTGCTTTTGACAACATAGATCATTTCAAGAAATTTCTTGATGATAACATTGACGCCCTTAATGTGGCGGTTCGTATTGATAAAGGGCAAATTAGTAACACTCAAGCAGCCATGGAATATATGTATGATGTGCGCACTAATCCCTTGTCTTTCATTGACCAAGAAAGTGACAAGGTTGGGCCATCCAATACGGGACATGGTCACTATGATGCAAAACATGTCAAAGCAACGGGTTATCCAACCTCCTAAGGAACCTATTATTCAACCTAAAATCATTCCCACACAAAAGAAACCTTCCTTCACTACTTTATTCCGCCAAACTATTGAGCAATATGCTTCAAGTAAACAAAAACCTAAAACGAAGCCAAATACCAATTTTCAACAATCTGGAATACATCATAATACAACTTCAAAATTCCTTCATAACACTTTTCCTACCAATAATTTACACAATAGTAACATGGCATCTAATCTTCATGTCCCTCCATCATATGCTCACAAAACCCATGTCAATGCCCTACCAAACCAATATGGGGGGCAAACTAGTAATCTGGAAGCCATGGTGAAACAGTTAGCTTCACGTATGGACCAGATAGATCCCTACCGTCCCTCATACAATTATCGAGAGATCTGTAGTCAACCTTTGGATCCCATAGTTGTAGCTCAACCGTACCCTAAGCATTTTCCCATGCCCATCTTGCCTATATATAAAGGAACCGAAGATCCCATAGAGCATCTTCGCATGTTTAGGATAGCATGTCATGATATATCACATGATGACTTGCTATTACTAAAAATGTTCCCGAAAAGTTTAGGTGGAATGGCATTAGAGTGGTACTATCAATTGCCCACTCATTCCTTGAGAAACTTTGAAGAAACAAGCTGAATCATTTGTCCATCAATTTAGTGCCTACATCGAGAGGCATGTAACCATTAAATATTTATACAACTTAAAACAAGACAAGGATGAATGTTTTGCCGATTTCTTAGCTAGATGGAGGCATTTGATAGGAAAAGCTGCACTTTGTGCTACCTTATAGGGAAATGTTGGACATTTTTATCAATAATTTACAAGAACAAATATCTTATGAGCTATCAATTGCTACTTTAACTACCTTCGATCAAGCTATAGATTTAGCTCGAAGAGTAGAAGATGCCCTCATTAGGAGAGGCCAACTTAGGAAGAAGGATGATGAGAAAACATCCAGAAATCAATATAAAAACAAACAAGTTGTCGGTGATGGAGTCATTGACAGCAGAAATGTTGCTAATATCAATGCAACGAAGACAACAGAAAAATTTATATTGAAACCTCTTGATAAGCCTCCTCGAGAATTTACTAGATTAAACCAACCCTTATCAACTATTTTACCTCAATTACTCGAAAGAGGTTTGATCCAATTACCAGCTATCCAGGAACACTGATCCAACTATACCCGGATACGAGAGTGACTTACAATTGTGATTTCCATAGAGGACCTGGACACTCTACCAATGCTTGTAAAAGGTTGAAACATAAAATACAAGATTTGATTGATAATAATGAAATGGAAGTGCAAGCCTTCCAACCTAAACAAAACCCTCCTAATAATACTCAAAAGACCGTTCCCCAAAATCAAAATCAAAATGCTAATCAAACATTAGACATATTTCAACACCCTTTACCAAGACATGGTAAAGAGGTAGCCAATCAAATCGAACATCATAATGTTCCCCCTCCTACCCGATATGTAGGAACCATTAGCGGACAATTACATATTCAGGATCCTCAAATATTTGACACGACCTTATCCCTGGTTACGACCAGGCCCTTACATAATTTTCAAACTTCGATTCTAGTGATGTAGAATCAGATAGTGAAAGTGAACTAGACATTACTTCAAACCAATCGAATAGTTCTGAAAATGAATCAGATCCTATTCAACCCATCACAGATGCTATGGTTCCAGAAGAACCATTTCCTAGAAGAGTTACTACTCGACCCTCTTCTAATCAATTCCTCTCAAATGAACAAGCCATAAATGCTAGACCGAGACCAGTTCAACGTCTTCAATATAACATTGTAGGTACCATTGGAGTCGTTACCCGACAACAAGCTCAAAATTCCCAACAAGAATCAAATCAGAATGATGGATCGGCTCCATTCGTTTTGAAAAATCCCAATAAAGGGAATCATGCTCCTAATGTTCAACCTAAACCCCCTTACAATATTAATGAGCAATTGTCCAATACTACAACCAGAATTTCCCTTTTGGATTTGTTAAGATCTTCTCCCACCCATAGGGATGAGTTGATGCTTACATTAAGCCAAATGATGGTACCTCAAAACATCCAACTTGAAGCTATGGCCAATACTATCATCACTCGAGAGGTTGATTGTATTGACTTTCGGGATAAAGATATACCACAACACAGTTTACATAAGGACAATCCCTTATACATTACTTGCTCTAATTGGAGATGTAGCTGTCAAACGAGTCTTGATTGATAATGGCTCATCTCTAAACATTTGCACTTTTGACTTCTACCAACGATTTGGCTTTAGAAGTGATGAAATGAAGAAAAGCGATATGATTATCAAAGCTTTCAATGACGAAACACAAGAAACGTGTGGAGTTATTACCCTCCCATTGCAAGTTGGTCCTAGAACCCTAGAAACAACCGTGTTTATTGTACATTGCCCAGCATCGTACAATATACTTTTGGGTCGCCCTTGGATCAATGCAATGCGGGCTGTCCCATCAACTTTACACCAATGTGTTAAGTTTGAATTTAAAAATCAGTTGGTCACTATCCATGGTGACCCTAGACCCTTTGATATGTGTGCTTTGGCAGAACCTGTTGGAGTGCAATTTTGCCCTGCTCTGTCATCCACACATCCTAGTTCTTATTTTTCATCTAAACGTGTGAAACACACACCCATAACTTCACCTACTTCCCCTCCATTAATTTCATCCTCCTATATAGATCAACAATTTTCTAAACAAATCACTTTAGAACCTCAAAAAGATCTTAAATCTATAACCAATCCTTCATGTTCTCTTCCTTTAATTTCAAAACCTATAAACACATCAATCATACCTTCCACATCTCAAGATATAGGAAATGATCCTTCTACATCTTATGCCCTTTCTGATGAACTTTTACCAGATTTATCCACAACATTAATATCAGAAAAAACAAATGCTTTCATGCAAGATTCAATTCTTTTAAATAACTTACCGCCATCTCCTCGTACTTTGGGCCTCCCACAACCTATGGGAAGCACTTACCAAGTCGGGAGTTGCGCCTTCATTTATAAAGGATATGACTAGGGAAGAATCCCTCGGAATATCAAAACTCATCATGAGGGATACGCTCGGTGTTATTTTACCAATGAATATATTAAAGCTAAACCCATGATGCTTAAAATGGGATATAAAGGGAAAGGCTTGGGACCTTTCCAAAATGGCATGAAAGAACCTTTCGAGGTAGAACCGTGGCACACTCGTTGTGGTGTGGGCCTATTTCCTAGTAAGGGTCAACCCTTTCCTGTTGAAGATGATGATCATCTCATATGTTATCAAGATTATTTGGATAGGTGTGATGATTTGCCTCTTAAAAATCAGTCGTTTTCATGTAACATGCTATCCATAGCTTATCCTGAAATGATTGCTGACTCCGATGAAGAGTTGGAAGGAGATATCTTCCATGATGTCTCTGTTGAAGAGATGTTACACAATGGATTTTATTTTGATGGTTCTATACCAACTATAGCCCAACTTGAGGCCACTAATCCTCAAGATGAATTATCCAAATTAACCTTACAAGAATTACAAGAATTGGGCGTTTCACCCGCCCCACCTAACTTTGAAAGAGACCTACACATGGAGGTAGAAAACGTCATTAAAATTAATATTGGAGCCGAGGATAATCCTCACATAATCAATATTGGATCAGAATTAAGTCAAGAAAAACAAGAACAATACATTGCATTCCTTAAAGAGTATGAAGATGTCTTCGCTTGGACATATGAAGATATGCCAGGTCTAGACCCTTATGTAGTCATGCATCATCTAGTGGTCCATCCGGATGCTAAACCTGTTAAACAAAAACTTAGAAAAATGCATCCCAAAGTGGCTCTGCTAGTCAAAGGGGAGTTAGAAAAACTCTTGAATGTTGTCTTTATACAAGCTATTGATTATGTTGAATGGATCTCAAACGTAGTTCCAGTCACCAAGAAAGAAGCTACCAAAGTTAGGGTTTGCACAGATTTTAGAGATATTAACGTTGCATGCCCTAAAGATGACTTTCCTCTTCCAAACATGGATCAAATCATTGACTTTACTGTCGAAAGTGGGATGATGTCCTTAATGGATGGATTCTCCGGTTATAATCAGATCAGGATAGCTCCTGAAGATCAGGCTAAAACAGCCTTTATTACCCCCTGGGGTACCTTTTCTTGGAAAGTGATGCCATTTGGCTTAAAGAACGCAGGTGCAACTTATCAACGAGCTATGACCTATATTTTTCATGATATGATGCATGATATCCTACATGATTATGTAGATGATATTATAGCTCGCTCTATTATTGAAGATAATCATTTAGATGATTTGAGAAAAGTTTTTAATCGATTACGAGAATATCTTATTCGATTAAATCCAACAAAATGCATATTCGGAGTTAAGTCCGACAAACTATTAGGGGTTTTAGTTTCTTTACGTGGTATTGAAATCGACCCTCTCAAGATTGCGGCCATCATTGATATGCCCGCACCTACTAATATATCTGAATTACGAAGTTTACAAGGTAAGCTTCAAGCTATCCGTCGCTTCATCGATAAGCTGGCGGACAAAACCGGTCCCTTTCTTAAACTCCTTAAGAAGGATGTCCCTTTTAATTGGGACACCGAATGTAGAGAAGCTTTTGAACTTCTCAAACAATACCTCCTTAATCCACCTGTGCTTTCACCGCCTAAACCTGATCGCCCATTCCTCCTATATATTTCAGCTTTAGATTCTGCCTTAGGAGCTATGTTAGCTCAACTTGACGATGAAAAGAGAGAACGTGCTAATTATTATATTAGCCGAACCTTCATCAGTTATGAAACCCGCTATACAACATTAGAAAAACTATGTCTAGCAGTCATTTTTGCTACGCAAAAATTACGACACTATATGCTTAGTCAAAAAACTTATGTCATTGCTAAATACGACCCCTTAAGGTATCTCATGAGTCGACCTTATTTATCGGGTCGCACAGCCAAGTGGGTTCTTGCTCTAAGCGAGTTTGATCTCACATTCATAGGACAGAAGTCTGTTAAGGGTCAAATCATAGCAGATCAATTAGCTGCTGCACCCTTAGAGTCTACCCATCCCCTCATCATCGAGTTTTCGGATGAATGCCTTCAATCAGAGGCAGACCATATTGAACAATGGTCCTTATACTTTGATGGAGCCCGATGCATGAGTGGGGCTGGTGCGGGAATTATTTTAATATCCCCACAAAAACATCTTATTCCTCTGTCCTTCAAATTGACATTTGCTTGCACCAACAATACTACTGAGTATGAAGCTCTAATCCTTGGATTACGAGCTGCCTTAGCGCTAAAAATTAAACACCTTTTAGTTTATGGTGATTCTCAACTGGTTATAAACCAAATTAATGAAGTTTATCAGACCAGAGATGATAAACTGCGTCCATATAAGGCCTATGTTTTACAATTAATGTCTCTATTTGATCAAGTTACCTTGGAGGCTATTCCTCGAACTAGCAACCGTGCAGTTGATGCTATGGCCGCAGTTGCATCTCTCCTGCCCTTGGAGTTAGATGACGAATATGCCACTATCATTATTCGTCGACTCCAGGAACCCGCTTCAAATAAGTCATGCTTAGAACCTTTGGATGTGTTTCTAATCAATGAAACTACTCCTGAACCTTGGTATACGGACATATTTGATTTTCTCCAAAATGGGACTTTCCCTGCCAATTCTACTAGCAACCAGCGTCGGTTATTACGTAGACGAGCAAGTCGATTTGTAATAATTGGCAATACTTTATATAGGAGATCTTTTGAAGGTATCCTATTAAGATGTTTAAACTTAGAAGAGTCTAAATTAGCCTTGAGTGAAGCCCACGATGGATCTTGTGGAGGACACTTTAGTGGTAGCGTCATTGCTAAAAAGCTCCTTCGGATAGGATACTTTTGGCCTACCATGGAAACGGATGCACATGAGTATGTGCGCCATTGCGACAAGTGTCAAAAACATGCTGACCTTGTCCATGCGCCTGCACAAGAACTGTAGGCTATTTCATCTCCTTGGCCCTTTTCCAAATGGGGTTTAGACATTATTGGCAAAATCAATCCTGTGTCATCTGATGGACACAAGTTCATCATAACCGCCACTGAGTATTTCATGAAATGGGTCGAAGCTATGCCTTTAGCTTCCTGCACTGGCACACAAGTCTCTAAATTTATTTTTAATCAAATCATTTGTAGGTTCGGAATTCTTGCAAATCTCATCTCTGACAATGGAACTTGTTTCAAAAATAAAGATGTTAAAAAATTATGCCAAAAATATAAGATTCAACATCGTTGGTCCACTCCCTATTATCCTCGGGGTAATGGTCAAGCAGAAGCATCTAACAAAACCTTAATCAAAATTCTCAAAATATTGGTCAATAAAGCTGGCCGTGGCTGGCACATTCAATTATATCCGGCCTTGTGGGCCTATCGAACTAGTGTTCGAACCCCCACTGGAACTTCACCATTTGTTTTGGTTTATGGTGCTGAAGCAGTTTTCCCTTTGAATTAGAAGTTCCTTCTTTGGCTCTGCTACTTCAAGATACTGAAGTAGGAGATGAATATCGTGCTGGCAGACTCAGTCAGCTGGAACTCCTAGATGAAAAATGCATCAATGCTTTGGAGCATCTCCGTGCCTACCAAAACAAGCTTAAAAGATCATATGCTAAAAAAGTTCGCCATCGATCCTTTGAGATCGGCGACCTTGTTTTAAAAGAAAACCAAAAAAATACAAATGCAACTAAGGACATTAAAGGTAAATTTGAGCCCAACTGGCTTGGACCATACATTATTACTGCTAAATTTGAATCGAGGAGCATACAAATTGTCTACCTTAGATGGCAAAGAACTTAAAGAACCCATGAATATTTTGCATCTTAAACGTTACTATGCATAAATTTGGTCATTTCATCCTTGTATATATTTTAAAACACTATCTTGTATTTCTTTCAAATTTATCAATTCAAAAACATCAAAAACATTCATAATCATCAAAAATCTTCAAAACTATTTGTTGCATTTATTTATGGCACTTGTTAAATTTTTTGTTCAAAAACAAAAATAAAACCAAAAAAAAACAAAATAATGATAAAAATATAAAAACAACAATATGCTTGACTCTTTCGAAACCAAAACAATATAAAGAAGAAAGAAAGAGTCAGTATTCTCAAAACTTCTCAAAAAGTATTTATATATATTTTCTTACAAATGTTGCGGTTATATGTTTCAAATTATTTTTGATAAATTAGCATTTATTTGGAATCCCTCACTTGCACACTCACAAAAATAAATATCTTGATTTTATATGGCATGATTACTAATCTCTCTTATATCAAAGTTCACAAAATTCAATTAAATAAAGTTTGAGCATAGAGAATTGATCTTGTTATTTACTTAAACCAAGCACATCTTTTCACAATAAAATGATTATATTTGTAATTTCCATGTTTTGCTACATAGTAGAAGTGATTTCTTGAGCGAAAAGTTTCCCCTGCTATCCTATCATGCACATGGTCTAGAATCTTTGAGAATTGGCAAAAGGACAAGCTCACCCCTACCCAGAATAAAAATCCCTTGCTCTACAGCTAATCCGAGCAAGTATCCCTAGCAAAGAAAAAGAAAAGAAAAGTTCAAGAAAAAGAGAAAAGAAAAATGTTATTTTATATCATTACAACAATATTTCAAGCACTATCTCAAAAATCAAGCAAAAGTACAAAAAAAAAGCAAAAAGAAAAAGAAAAGAAAAGAAAAAAAAGAAAAGAAAAGAAAAGAAAGCAGAAAGCAAGAAAGCAATAAAATCCCTTTCCCTACCCTTTGAAAAGAAAAGAAGGGTTGATGAGCTTGAATCCCTGGAATTCTCAATTATTCGAAAACTGTGAGGTAAGCCCCATAACAGTTGGTTTGTGCCCAACCTGCTTGGCCTTGGGTAACTCCTAGCGTGGTGATATGTCTGTCACATTAGCGACCTTCTTTTGTACTGAGACCTATGTCTGCTTATGGATTAGCTAGCTCTTGATAATCCGACCTACATAGTAGTCTAGTATGGTTATATGCATCTACATCATGGTTAATGAACACTTATTTGGTTTCTTCAAATCACTTGTATCATATTATCTTGCTCAAAACTGGTAAATGCACAAAGCAATTGCACACACATTTGTATTTGAGAGATTTTGTGTATCATTATGATAAATCAAGATCGGAAATGAATTCACATATGCACATGGGATTCCTTATAAATCTAACTTTTGTCTTCAAAATACTTTGAAATATTCTTTTTGCAACTTGTTTGGAATAATTCAAGTACAATTGTTTAGCATAAAGATAACTATATAATAGAAAAATCAAAATTTTCTTTCAAAAATATACAATCAAAACATATATATCTAGTTGACTTTCGCGACGATGGTATAATTCCAAAACCAAAAGTGGAATTTTATGCCTAGCGCAAGTCCTCATCTTCATATTTTCTATTTATTAAAAGTCAATCATGCAATAAAACTATCTATTTTTTATTTTCGCGATGATGGTATAAGTCTATACCTACATATTCTATGCTTAGCGCAAATCATTGCAACAATGTTATTCCCCCTTTATTTAAAAATCATGAAAACCATATGACTTAAATCATTATGTTACACAAATTATGCTTTTAAAAAGCAAACACATTTTCATTATTTCATGTCATTATGTTAACCTTCAAATTTTGCAAAGATGGTATAATTCCTAAAGAATTATCCAAAAATTTTATCACACTTAGGAATTTATGCCTAGCAAAAATCATTATTTCATGCATACTATTTTTATGAAAAATCTGAAAGACAAACCATCATCATCATCATTTGCACCATTGCACCAAAGTCTTAAGACAGTCTCTTAAGCACTCTTTTACTTTTAACAATATTTCTATAATTGGGATTAGCTTGACGACCGAGTGAGCAGCGACTCCATGAAATGGTCTATAATAGCGACAATGTCCTTTGAAATTATTGTTAGAAGTCTCTTTTTATTTCTTTTACCACATCACATTACAAACAATCCATTTGTTACATTAGATTATTTCATTTAAAATATTACCGCATGACATCAAAATTATAAATTTTCAAAACGACATAATTTCATGAATCCTCAATCCAATTATCAAATCAAATCAATCAAACATAAAAGCATCATAAACATACACATAACACAAGTCATATGATCAAAACTATATCATCTCATATATATATCAACCGCATATATACATCATCAAAGCTGGATCGGTATGCCACAATCTGTACCTCGGCATACTCAATCCTCTATCAAAAATAATAAACCTACATATCAATCTGTACAGTGTAATGCAGTCCTCTAGCCTCGAGAGCCCCTCGAGCTCTCGGCCTCATCTCCTCCCCCGCCTTGAGGTGGACGAGGTGGCCCCATCACAGTCTGTGTAGTACTGTGAGTCCTAGTCCTCGATCGGGACGAAGTCCTAGACGACCCAATCTTGATCGGCTCTGCGATGTTGGCTGGCAGGGGTAGTCTATCCTCCTCTGGCACCAGCTGATAGTACAAAGTCTGGTAGAAAGTAATTTGGGCAATAGCCCGTGTCAGCTCCCTAGTGCTCGCCCCTCCGCCCCGTGCCCTGAGGCATGCAATCTCGTCTCTGAGCTGTGTAGACTCAGCTCGATGGCGTGCAGCCTCATCCTGTAGAGCCTGCACCTGTGCCTGGAGATGGATATTCTCTATCCGAAGAGTAGCCATCTCGCTACTCTCTCCTGTGTCAACACCCTTGCCCTTATCGGGCGATGGTGGCCTCTCTCTCTGTGGAGAAGGGGGTCTCGCCTCCCTCCTCTCCCTCTGTCGTGGCCTCTCCTGTGCCTGTGGCCTCCTCAGCTCTCTCCCGTCGTGACCCTGGGCCGCCTCCATAGCCGCCTGGCGCCGCCTCCCTATCCGACGCATGACTGCATGTATCGGACCCTGAGCCCTCGTCATCCGAGGAGGGCGGATGCCTGCATACCAGGCATCGTAGCCATCTCTACCCCTGCGTCGTCCCCATCCACTGGCTGAATGGGGGCATCATCCGTGTCTTGACTCCAGAAGCGCTGCATGTCTGGAGCCCCGCTCACTATGGTGTTATCCCGGACAGTCCAAGAAAACTCGTAATCCCTGAGAGATGGGATCCCCTACTGCAGACCGAACTATCGCAAAACTCGGTCATAGCGATGGAGCTCCACCTCTCCCCTCTCCATCCATAGCCAGCACACTCGCCTAATGCGAGCCAACTCCTGTCCATCCTCGGCCCACCCTGGATGCTCCCTCCATGGCCTCCAGGTAATCTGGTCTGGGACTAGGTCATCTAGCAGTCTCCGGGACATAGGAAGGTCGATCCATCATTGTGACCCTCTCCGGAGCCACCAATAGAAAACTCGGGGCCTCTCCCCATCAATCCCTATCAGAGGAAGCCCTACCGGCCTCCGCACTGCAATGTGCTCCCAGCACCAAACCTGTAGGAGCGATGTCATCACCAGACATCGGCCGCCCTTATACACGACCCCATGTAGGATCCTGTACAACCGGCATAGTACAAAGCTGCCCCAAGAGAATCTGTACCCATGGTCCCGCATATCGTAGATCACATCTGCCAGCATCCATGGTACCCTGCATCCGCTCTGGTGGCACAGCAGAAGTCCACCAACTACTCCAGCTAGAACCCGTGTGAGTCTAGATGCCCCAGGCATCTGACGTAGTGCCTCGATGTTAACTCCGCCCTTCTCCAGGGTGAAGCTCGGGTCACCACACAATCGTCCCATAGCATGGCCCTGATTGGCCGTAGGAGTAATCAATCGTCCTTGTATGGGGATTCTCAGAATCCTCCATACATCCTCTAGAGTGGGAGTCATCTCCCCTGTCGGTAGCCAAAAACATGACGAACCCGGATACCATCTCTCTGCTAGGGCTGTCAGTAGCCCCATATCTGTAGACACTTGTGGCATCTACGCCACATGCTTAAGTCGGCTGTGCCAGTGATCCCGCTCTCTGTGTAAGAGCGGCCAAGTCATCTCTCAAACCTCCATACTTCCATTCCTTGCTTTTTAGTAAACCTCTCTGCAACATAAACAACAAAACAACAAACAATCATTAATAAACAATTCAAGTATTTAAAAATGCAAGTAAAATAAGTTCAATTTAATCAAATGATGATATCGTCCACTATTGGACGATATCGTCCCAAATTTGAGCATAATCGTCTCCGATTTTGCAAGCCGAAATCGTCCCTAATTTGACGAAATCGTCCCCCTTTCGTCGATTTCGCCCTCGGACGAAATTGGCGAAATTGAGACGATTTCGTCGAAATCGGGACGATTTCGTCCCGACGACGTCGACGGCCCAAAAACGGCCGCGATGCTCAAAATTCATCTAAAATTTACCTAAAAAGCATGTAAAATCAAATTAAAGCATTCTAAACTAAGTTTAGACTCTTACCCGTAGACCGCGTCGGACCTCTGTTGATCTGTGCGTCGTCTCCACCATTTTTGCTTCAGAGCTCTAAAACCAGTAAAAATGAATTAGGGTTTTACCCTATTTTTCTTAATTTTATTCAAAAATAATTTTGCTTTTCCGCGTTTTTACCTCAAACGTTCGATTTGGGTAAAAACACGGAGGGGCACCATAGTAAGCTGTCGTACGATTCGACCAAGAATCGTCGCCTAAAAATGGGAATAATTTTTGCTTTCTCGTAGATCGAGAAGAACTCATCTTTAACGCATTTTCTTTGGAAAATTCGCTAAAGAGGGGGCAAAATGTAGCACCCTAAAATTGGCGCAGTGAAATTGTAGTAATTACATTCACTCCTAGTAAATAATTTAAATTCAAATTTTAACCTCCCAAACCGCCTGTTAACCGTCGGGTAATCCGTTTCCCCCTTTTTCGTGCCATTTTTAGAGGTTGTTTTGACCGTTTGACGATATCGTCGCCGATCAGACGATATCGCCCCAGATCTGACGATTTCGTCTGGGCTAGGACGTCCAGACGATCTTGTCGCAAAACTAATTTTGCACAATTAGCTTCTATTCCAACGGGTCTCTAATCCGGCAGAAGCGTGTCTGCGCCGTTAGGGACCCTCCCTCGTTGGAGATCTCCCAAATAGGGATGATCTCCAACCTCCTAACTACTCCCCTAAGCCTATTTAATCCTTAGGACCTTCCCTTCCCAACCCCTGGCTGAATTTCTCTGTAACTTGATTTTGCGTGCATTAGAATACCTAGAGTATCATTTTGCCTTTGTTATTTTGAAGTTTTCTTGCAGGGACCTCATTGATTTTCAGTCGGAGCAAGCTCAGATCGTCGCAGACGATCTCGTTCAAATCTCGGACGATCTTGTCGCAATTCGAGACGATTTCATTACTTCCAGACGATTTTGAATGCAATCTGCATTGGGGGCAATCAGTGCCCAGAGTTTGCGCTTTCTCTTATACCTTTTGCTTGTTTTATTCTACATTTTAGTTAGTTTTATCCTTATTTCTTACTATTTTGCATTTGGAGTTCACCCATTTAGCTTAGATTGCATGATAAGATCATAATTTCTCATTAGAATATCATAATTTGTTTGAATTTCTATTCATAACTATTGTTTAGTATTCATATTGTCATTTTGTGTTGTTTCCCTCTGTCATCATAGTGGTATTCTTTGTATTTGGCATCTATTTTTCTGTTTGCAGGTCTCTGACGAATTCGTCTGATGAATTCGTCAGATCTCAGACGATCTTGTCAGATCTCAGACGATTCTGTCGAATTCCAGACGATCCTGACTGCTTCAAACATCAGAATCTCCATCAGACATCCGGATCAGGTATTCTTCCTTAATTTCTCTATTTTTCTGTCTTAAATTTGTTCTCTGTATTCATTAAATCTGCACTTTCATATAGATTAATTTAGATTCATTTGGCCAAACCTAGGATATGAATGCTTAAGGCTAAAAACGAACACATGAAAACACATTCCAAACCTAGGCATGGAAAGCGCCATTAAATGTTTCCTGGTGAACCCACCATCCGTCGAAAAATCATCAAAATACACCTCCCTTGAGAGGCGGGACCTTCGCAAGTCCTCTCAGTCCGAGGTACCGCGACATCCTTTTCCCATCCCCCTTCCGGGCATGGATCCTATAGCCTGAAGGTAAGGGTGCGAAAAATTTGGAGCGATACAGGCCCTATATCATGTTTTTACTTGAAATTATGCTAATGGTGCTAATATAATACTAGAGGTACAATGGTGGTGAAAGGTAGATTCATGGTGTCGGCATCATGCATGGAAGGGCTTATGGAGGTAGAGGAGGTATCCATGATGGCTAAATCAGATGGTGGATGATTTTTGAAGGATAATAAGAAAAATATTGAGTACAAGTCTAGTGAATGATTCACTTGACTTTGCAAGCAATTCTCTCATTTAGGGAAGATAAATTTTTCAATTTTTGGGGTAGTTCACATGGAAACTCAAGATATTTATTTGGGAAATTGAGTGATTCACTTGCTTAGTCTAGAAAAAATCCAATGAGACTTGGCTTGAAAAAATGACTTAATAGTCTGGTTGGTGCAAAGAGTGATATGCTCATATGGGTTGGCAGTTTTCTAGAGTTTCAAGAACTTATACAATAACCTTTTGTTCTTGGTTTAGGTGGTTTTCTTACCCTCACCAAGTGGTTTGCTACTTTGTGCCTTAAATTGATTGCAATTTTTGGTCTTACTAGTTGGTTAAGGGAACCCTTATGAGGTTGTGCCCTATTAGTTAGTAATGGAGAGGGTTTATGCTAGGCAACATACTACGATTTTGTCAAAAGAGTCATTTCATTATAGTCACTAGGTTAAAAGCAAGATCTTTGAATAAAGTAAGGGTAGTCGACTGGTATAGATAGGGAGATCATTGAGCTCGACCTGACCACCTAAGATGGAGGATGAATTGGCGATGGTATGTTTCTTATGCTAGTTTGAAGCAAGTGATGTGCACAAAGCAAAGTAGTTTTATGAGCATGTGGAGGGAAGGGCATGGGATTAATGAACTAAAAATTGAGAGGCGAAGGCCTTAGGGTAGGGGTTTTATAACCTTCCTACCCATGCCCAACAATAAATGCCTACATAGGTAAGTTGGCCTAAAAGGAGTCAATTTTTTCACTGGGGTGATTCGTTTGCTAGGTGGGTCCCATTTTTTAGCTATAACAAGAAAAAATCCCATAGGGTGGAAAGAAATACACTATATTTTGACCCTTGACATGCACACACATATTTGAATAACAACATCGACAAGATGAAAACACTACAAAGAATATGATATTTTGGATGAAGAGAAAGAAAGGAAAGAAACGAGATTCTTCTATGGAGGAAAAGAAAAGAAAAACAAGGGGATAGTAGCCAAAAAGATAAAGGAATTTATATACATATTTTACATTTATTTTGGCTTTGAGTGTTTTTTTTAAATAGGTTGAAGATGCTATCCATTAACAAAAATTGGTAGTGGATTTATGTCCATCATTACAAGTTTATGGGCATTTGGATCAACAATATAAAGAATTTTATATGGTCTATTCTAAAGCAAATCAAAATTTTCATCATGGTTTAGCTTTATCCTCATTTCATTTAAATACTGAATCTCCTTGTGATCCACCATAGTGACCCATTTGCAAAACCATACTTTAACCACTTATTGATGTTGGACCATCCTCTTGAGCATCCTTTTTGTTTCTTCTTCCAAGGATAGAAAGGTGTTTATTTTCTCTTGTATTGGTCCAATATCAGTGTCCTTAGGTTCCAACTATAGTGACATTTGGAGGGAAGGGAGTTCCAAATGATTGGCAACATGACCTTCTTTCCAAAAACTAGTTTGTAAGAAGATGATTGTATATAGCTTTTGGTGTCACTTGGTATTCCCATAGCGCTTCCATAGCTTGGTATGCCAATCCCTATATGATTTGAGTCTAACCTTATCGAAGACCCTCATGATGTTCTTGTTAGTATATTACGCCACTCCATTACCCAAGGTGTAATAATTGGAGGGTGTTTTGAATACAAAACCATATTCTAGCACAATTTTAATCATGTTGATTCCTATGAATACAATGGAATTATCAATGAGTATCATGGATAAAGCCTCAAATATGGTAATGATATATTCCAAGAGCCAAAAAACTACTTTATGATTAGTTAATTTGATAGCCACTACATCAACCCATTTTATGAAATAGTCTATTGCTATCTAAATCTATTCGTGTCTTATGATGTATAAAAGATTAATCTTGCCAATGAAGTCCATGAACCATTGTTGGAATGATTTAGTGATAATGATTGGGTTTAGAGGTATTGACACCTTTCTCCTTCTTCTCATAAACATACAATATGCCTTGCAAATTTTCACCCATTGGAAGAAATCGAAGAAATTGGTAGACTAATAGTATCTCATTCTCAAGATGTTATGTATGATTGGTATAAAATAATACCCTACTTCATTGTGATATTCTTTGATCAAGGTTTCTATCATTTCTTCTTTAAAATGTCTAAGTAAGACACTATCATATCCCTTTATTAACAATACAACATCTAGACATACATAGTGTGTTGCCTTTTGCATGAATCAATCCATTTATTTAGGTATCAACCCTTCTAGGACTTATCCAACTACCATGTATTTGCAAATATATCTCATCCATATTGTCTAAGACTTCGCTTCTTCTACTAGGTAAACTTGATCCTTCAAAACATACAATGCAAGGTTCTCACATAGAGCTCTTCCCCAAATAATTCTAGTAGGCTTAATCTATATGTCAAACTCTTGTATCTTGTTTATCCATCCCAATCTCTTCTCTTCTAACTCACCATGATTTACTATAGATCAAACATTAGGATGGACTATGAAGATGGTGGTCTTGCTTTGGGATAGGTAGTATCTAAATTTTCGTAGGGCTTTCATGATGACAAATATTTGTCTTTCAATGAACATATACCTTTATACTTGTGAATAATCTTTATTATTAAGGAAATGGGATGCTCTTCATCCTTATCATTTTTCTAGGTTAATATTACAGTTATGCTCTTATCTATCCCAAAAAATAAAGTTTAAAATCTTTAGAGAAATCTAGGTTGACTATGACTAAGGTTTTAATGATAGCATCTCTTATGTCTTGATAATATTTTTAACCCTCATTGTTCCATACGATGGTTACATATGTTTTTAGCATTTTAGTGATTGCCCTGACTAGTTGCTCAAAATTGGTTATGAACCTAGAAAAAAACTAGATTTGACATAGGAAGGACCATATTAGTTTGACAAATATAGGAAGGAAAAGGTCCTTGATTTCTTTTATCCTATTGAGATCTATGGGTGGGCCATTGTTTGACTCCATGTGTCCTAAAAATTTGCTCTCTTGGACCATGAAAATAAACTTTTTAGGATTAATTGAGATCCCATACTCCCTGCACCTTTGGAAGTCAAACTCTAGGTGGTCAATATGCTTATTATTTTATTTTGAAAAGTTTGTTAATTAATTAAGGTATATGAGAATGATCTCACTAACTAGTCCCACAAAAACAATGTCCATGGCTTATTGTAAGGTGGCCCTACAATTTGACATCCTAAAAGTAATTCTTTAGTAGGTGAAGATATCCTATTTGGTACTAAAGAAAGTATTATGTTAATAATCATCCTTGAACAAAATTTGCTTATAGTTTGAGAAGCCATATAGAAGTGACAATATCCATGATCCTACAACATTTTGTAAAATATAGTGTATGGAAGGTAGAGGATAGTGGTCTTTTAATGATACCTCATTAAGTTTATTGAAGTTGACACACAACCTGACAACGCCATTCTTCTTTCACACCAATTAAAAGTTAGCTATCCAAGATAAATATTTGATTGGAAAGATGATTTGGACTTTTTGGAGTTTTAATAACTCCCTGATAATTACATTAGTTTTGGGAGTCATAGGCCTTTGTTTATGCCTAAAAGGTTGTGCACCTATTCCATTTCAATGGTATGTTCTATGATAGTTCTATCATAAACCTTGAAATCCTCATAGGACTAGGCAATGATATCTCCATATTTTCCATAGAGCTCCTTGAATAGAGAAATTTCTTCTTCCATGTACTCTTTACCATGCAACAAGTTTTTTCCCTTAGTGATCTCGACATGGTGGTAGAAGAAGGCCTTCACCTTGATACTATATTTTTTAAAACTATTATATATATTGAATAAAATCTCTAGCATGATCAAACCCTTTAGTAGATTTATCTTTGACTAAATCACCACCTTTTTCAGGTTTTTCTTGTAATCATTCTTGTCTTCAACATGGTGAGCTTCTTTGATGAGGAACTTGATGATTTACTCATCATTATTGAATAATTGCAAATGATAAAAATTGTTAACTACTGCTATCCTAAATGCAACTTCTAACTCTTTTGGCTTATCCTAGATGTTAGTGGTGGGGTCAAATGTTACTACCATAGATGCTAACTCATTTGCTTTTGGTGTTTAACTCGAGGAATTACCTTGATCTCATAAGTGTTGAAGCTTTCGAGAAAATCCAAAACCTAATGTTTAAACAAATTTAGGTGTTTATTCTTAGTGGTGTATTGAGAATTAGTCTAATTTATGACTAGATTTTAGTTACAAAATACCAAATTCTTGATTTTTATGTTTTCAACGTTTCTCAAACTGGTGCACAATGCTTCATTTTCAGCCATATTATTGGTGTTATTAAACATCAACTTATATGTTAAATAATTTTATGTACACTATGGATCAATAAATTGGGTGTTCACGTATGCTCTATTTTTTGTTCTTATGTTATCAAAGTGCATTACTCATGTTTTATAGGATCCTTGTGCCCATTAGTTGGTTAGAGCCAAGATGTTAGATGATTATTTGTATATTAGGTAGTTTCCTAGCTTGGTTTCTTCAAATTTTACCTCTAAATCTTCATCATATTGGAGCATATCAATAATCGTGACTATCTTAGACATATTATTGACTTCCAAGGCTTCATTATCCACAAATTCTAGCAATTCATTCTAGTTCTCCACTCCATATTCATCCAAGTTATGCAACAAGTAATTACATGGGGGATTTTTCTCAAATGAAATCATCTTTTGAACTCACATTACTTTCATGTGGGTGTAGTCTATTTTCAAGTACCAATCCCCAAATAGTTTATGCATTCATTATCTTGACAAGAACATGCTAAAATATAGAAGATTTGACTACTATTACTTTTTACAAAATTAGATATAGATGCTTTGTTATGGTCACAATAAAGTCCTTCAAAATCCCCACAACATTCACCCTGGTGCCATTTGTTTAAAATAAATGTCTAGTGGTATTGGTGTATTTCCACCCTATTTCTTCACAAACTTTTGGCATCACTATTAAAATAAACCCTAAATTAACTATGCAACTCAATAAGTAATTATAAATCTTCAAAATCACATAGAATGGTAGAGGCTTTAGGGTTTTATGCTATGGAGTATTCAATAGATTTGTCGCATTGACCTAAATGTTAGATGAATCTTTCATTATTAGGTTTAAGCATTTAGTTAGAATAGGCTAAATAGGCTTAGGCTACCTATTTTAGGTGTAATTTCTTGTTGGTCGAATGAACAACATTTTATTCAACGGGTGTGGATTTATATAATGATAAAAGATCATATTAGCCTATAACAAAATAATCCTAAATCCTACCAGCCTAGCTAATATTGATATACAAAATATTTACATCACCAAAATACAATTCTTTGCTATTTTCTAATTATGCATGTTGGTTTTTGGATTGCCAATGAATAGTGCACTACATTATTAATTAAATAATGTAATAATCAATTATACCTAACATCCCCCCTTATTACATTATTTGATGTACATACAAAGTTGCAAAATAACTCAAATTTGACACATGCAAGTGCCTTAGTGAAAATATTTGCAACTTGTTCATCAGTGGAAATGTACTAGAGTTGAATCTTGTGCTTTGGAATTTCATCTCGAATAAAGTGATATTGAGTGTTAATATTCTTTGTTCATTCATGGAAAATTGGATTCTTGACGAGTTTCAAACACCTTGGTTATTGCAATTCAAGTGTATTAGAAGATTCTTTGGAAGACCCATACTTAAAATAATGCAACGTAACTGTATCACTTCACACACTGCTCCTCGTGTTGCGTGATATTCTTCCTATGTAGATGAAAGTGCAACAACTTGTTGCTTCTTGTTGTGCCAAGAGATAGGTCTAGATCCAAGATGAAATATGTATCTTGATGTTGATTTTCTATCATCTATAGATCTAGCATAATTCGAGTTCGTGTATCCTTGCAAGAAGAACTTATCATTCTTCTTGTAATCCAAGCCATATTCTGGTGTGCCACGGACATAGTATAGAACTCGCTTCACAGTCTTCCAATGACTGACCTTAGGTTCCTGCATGAACCTCAAAATATAGATTATAGTAAAGTTGATATCTAGCCTAGTATTCATAAGATATATAAGACTCCCAATCAACTGTCGATAGAGAGTTCCATCTACCTGAGGAGATTTATCGTATTGAGATAGTTGTAACCCTGTTTCTATTGGAGTTTCTTTGGGCTTACAATATGTCATTTAATATTTTTCAATTAATGCCTTTGCATACTTCATTTGTGTAATCCTAATGTGGTTTTTTTTATGTACAACTTCTAATCCAAGATAATAATGGAGAAGTCCTAGATATGTCATTTCAAATGACTTCTTCAAGTCATCCTTCATTGCTTCAATCATCTCTTTTGAGCTGCTAGTGATTATCAGATCGTCAACATCGAGCACACAGATCACTATTTTAGAACCAACTTTATTAAAATAGAGATTGGCATCTAAGGGACTTCTCTTGAAACCATGCTACATGAGGTGATTATCAATTTTAATGTACCAAGCTCTCAGAGCTTGTTTTAACCCATACAATGACTTGATCAATTTATAAACTTTTTGCTCTTGTCCTTGGACAAAAAATCCTTCAGGTTGTGTCATGTACACTTATCTTAAATCACCATTTAAGAAGGCACACTTCACATCCATCTGATGAAACTTCCATCTGAACTGAGATGCCATTGCATAGAGTACACGAATGGTTGTCATTTTTACAGTTGGTGCGAATATCCCTTCATAATATATACCTTTTTTTTAGCATAGTCCTTTGCAACAAGGCAGACTTTATGATTGTCAATAGTTCCATCTGCATTGTACTTGACTTTGTATACCCATTTACAACTAATGGGTTTCTTACCAGCAGGTAGATCAACTAGCTCCCATATTTTATTCTTCATAAGAGACATATTTTTGCATCCATAGTTGCCTTCCATTGAGACACGCTAAGGGCTTCTTGCACTGGAGCGGGTCCATGCTCCACAATCGTAATCATAAAATTGTAGTCTTCCTCTTAACTCTTGTATTATTCTTCATCATATTTTGCATATTTTGCATCTTTGGCTTCTTCTCTTTCTTAACGAGACATACTTCGAGTATGTGGCTGATCTGAAGTGAGATTAGGTGGTGCATCCAATTTTGCATCTCTTATAGTGCTAGTATACCATTTTAGATTTTTTTTCTATTTGGATGGAGGTCTTGAATTTGGCTCCTCCAAATACACGTATATAGCAGGAGATGTATCTTTGCTTGTTTCTGGTGTATCTAACTTAGGAGCTTCATCGAATACCGCATCTCGACTTATATGAATTTTCTTGGTTTTAGGATCAATCAATCGATATTCCTTGGATTCTCCATCATAACCAAGAAAAATACATTGAAAAGTATTCTCATCTAGCTTGATTTGTTTATTTTTTGGAATGTGCAGGAAATATTTACATCTAGATATCCTTAGATGAGAAATGGAGGGCTTTCTTCCACTCCATGCTTCTTGTGGTGTGACTCCTTGAAGAGCTTTGGTTGGCACTCAATTTAGGAGATACACAACAATAGTGAAAAATTCTACCTAATATTTTTGCCTAAGATGTGCACCTATGAGCATACATCAAACCATCTCCATGATGGAACGATTCCTTCTTTTAGAAACTTCATTTTTTTGAGGAGTATAGGTTGTAGTAAGTTATCTCTTTATCCCATGTTTAGTGAGATATCTTGAAAACTCATTGGAGGTGAATTACCCCCTCGATCTGAGCAGAGGATCTTGATTGAACATCCTGATTATTTCTCAACATGCTTCTAAAACTGCTAAAATATAGGAATACATCTGACTTCAGTTGTAGAAATAAAACCCACATATTTCAGGAGTAACCAAAAAATAATTGAAAGTACCACTTTACACCACAACTGTTTGGCATGGGTTCGTATAGATTGGTGTGTATCAACTCCAAGGGTCCTTTGCCTTGTGAAGAGCTCAATTAAAATGGAACTCGATGTTGCTTCCCTGATAAGCAATCCGAGCATACAAGCAAAGTATGGGAAAGGTTGGGTAGACCTAACACCATATCATGCTTACTCAATTCGAGTAGATAGCCTAAACTTAGATGCCCATACCGTTTGTGCCATAATGAAGTAGCTTCTTTTGAGTTGGTAGCCATGGTAACATGAGGGGTATAAAGAGCATCTAATGCAAATAATCCATGTTTGTAGGAAGTTGTTGCTATATGTTTACCCTTCTTGGTAATGAAGCAACACTTTTGTCCATTAACAACCTTAAAGTCAACCACCATATTTTTGTCTAAGATTTGAGGTACGAACAAGTTGTTGGCCAATCCTAGTACATATAGGATCTTGTCAATTTGGCATTGTCCATCGATAAGAGTTACTAAAAAATTTCCTTCTCCTTGGACTTTGTAGGTCTTATCATTGGTAATTGTTATCTGTTTGCCTTCTTTGGCCTCAAATGTGTCAAACCACCTTTTATCACCAATCATGTGTTTGTTGGTACCAGAATCAATATACCAAACATTATATTTCTATTTGGGATCAGCTTGAGTCATGAGCACCTTGTGCGCTCTCTCAGAATCAAAATCTGATTCTTCAATAGCAACATTTCCCTTTTGTTGTCTATTTCTTCTTTGTGGTTTGTTTTGGCCCTTTTTCTATTGTGGTTGCTTATTCTTGTCACTTTTGTTGAACCAACACTTATTGGTGTCATGATTATCCATCTCACAAATATGGCAACACCTCTTCTATTTTTGAGGTGTCTTTTGTGAGTAAGTGGTGTTTGAACCCCTCGAGGAAGATCCCTTCTGAAAGTAACATTTTTTCTTAGCTCCAGATTTTTTAGAAAAAAATACATTGTTGGAAACTTCATCTCTTTGGTTTTTATCTACTTCATGTTGTTGTAGCAAATTAACTAACTCTTAAAAAGATACTTGTCTATTGGACACTTTAAGGGAAGTGACCATCATTCTAAAAGAATCTGGTAAAGCTCTCAAAATGATTGAGTTTAAGAGCTTATCTTCTACTTTCTCACCCATTGTATGCATCTCAGCTCTTAGATCAACAACTTTGGAAAGAAAACCTCTACACTTTCTCCATTCTTTATGCTGAGAGTGTGAAGTTGGGATTGAAGGTTAAGGATCATGGCTTGATTCCTTCCTTCATATATTATTGTCAATGCATCTCATGCATCTTTTGCATGCTCCTTTTCACAAATGTGTGGTTGAAATTCATCAATAGTGGCAAGAATTATGATCATCAGTGCTCTAGCATCAACATATTAATATACTTCTTGTTTATCATCTACTATAGTTGGGCGTGTGACTTTTCCATTCACGATATCCACATATTTTCAACCTGCAATATTGCTCTCATCTTTGTTTTCCATGGAGCAAAATTTGGACCTTTGAGTAGTTGTGAATCTGACAGATATGCTTTTGCAATGGCCATTATGAGGGTTCCTTATAACACCAAATGGTACACCTTTCTTTATACTGCTATACTGATAGACTTGATCTTTTGTATATACCTATTTTTCCTATAATACCCGTCGATACATGGAATAACCTTGTCCCCTCAATATACACGATCGTATGTGAGGAGGACTTGAAGATATTGTATATAGATCGATATGTGGTACATAAGTATTACTAAAAGGGATTCATTCTATATTTGTGTTGGTAAAAATGACCACATCTAGGGAAATAAGGAGTAATTTCTCAATATTTTGCTAAGTGTAGAGAAAAGTTGCAATGGCATGACATTTTGAAGGCTAAGGGTCAAGCCACGACCAAAAGTTGTGATGATGAGATATTTTGAAGGCTAGAAGCAGAACTAAGGTGAAAAGTCATGATGGCATGATATTTTGAAGATCTAAGATGCAACTAAGGTCAAAATTCATGATGACACATTTTGAAGGCTAAGGGTCAAGCCATAATCAAAATTCATGATGGCATGATATTTTGAAGGCCTAAGGTAGAGCTAAGGTAGAAAGTCATGATGGCATAACATTTTGAAGGTTGAGGACCAAACTGAAGTAGAAAGTCATGATAGCATGACATTTTGGAGGTCGAAAGCTGAACTATGACCAAAAGTCATGATGGCATGACATTTTGAAGGCTAAAGTAGAACTAAGGTGAAAAGTCATGATGGCATGATATTTTGAAGGCCTAAGATGAAGCTAAGGTGAAAAGTCATGATGGTGCGACATTTTGAAGGCCTAAGGGTCAAGCCATGGTAGAAAGTCATGATGGTGCAATATTTTGAAGGCCTAAGGTGAAACTAAGGCAGAAAGTCATGATGGCATGACATTTTGAAGGCCTAAGGCCAAACTAAAGTGAAAAGTCATGATGGCATGATATTTTGAAGGTCTAAAGCTGAACTATGACTAAAAGTCATGATGGCATGACATTTTGAAGGCCAAGGTTGAACTAAGGTGAAAAGTCATGATGATGTGATATTTTGAAGGCCAGATGGACCACGACATCTCTAAAGAGGTTAAAGAAGATCACCATAACCAAAATATCTCAACCACTTCCAGTTGAAAGCTCCATGCTCTCTTCAACTACTTCTTTACCAGAATGAGCCTACGGGTATACTGTTGTAACAACTTTCAGTTTTCTGTTATGTAAAAACTCTTATATATAGAATGAGCGACCCAAAAAAATGGTCGGCTCTTAGGTGTTTACAAGGCTATGTATGCAGACTTCTAAAAGTTTAATAAAGATCATCCATTCTGGTTCTTGGCTCACTGGTGTTTCAAATCAAGTATGTATGTGTTGTCTATTGCTATATAAATCTAAATTGAATGTAACCTGCATTAATTCTTATTCTGAATTCCTACAATAAAGTTCAGTTAGATCTGCAATTAACTTCATGGATAAGCTTACACTTAAATAGATATTCACCAGAAGTTTTAGTTTCTCTGTTTTGGTTCTCTGTTATGCTTCTCTACAAAAGGTTACGATAGTTGCTTTGTTGTTACTTAATCTGTACCATTTTAATCCTCTAGCCATAGCTATATTTCCCTCTCTTTATGCATTTCCCTCTTTCCCCCTTTTCCTAAAAGAAGCAAGGAACCAGCCTCCTCTAGAGATTGAACCAGGTGAACTCTATTTAAACCTGGTCTTTCAATGTTGGCAAAGTCTTGGGTGCAAATGTAACCAAAGGTAGATTTTGCTCCAATAGTTTTTGGCACGCCCGATGGGACCCAAATCCCATGCAGTATACAGATCAAAGCCCTGGTGAATAGCTTTGCCCTATCAATATTTTATAAATCACCTGGCGACTCTACACCAAAAAGGAACCCTAAGAAAGCCTTTACCCAACTTCTGGTTATGCACCATATTTTATGATAACCAGATCTAAAGCAAAAAATTCAGAAGAGCCCATAGAGTTCTTCGAACTACACCTTGGTAGCCTCTGAGCTAATCCTATTTTAGTGGCTAGAACAACTTCTGCATATACCCATAATATAGGATACACAAATCCTTCCCCTATAGCCCTCCCTAGTACTATTGCTAGTGGAACTTTAACTCCAACTACCCATATAATCACAATGGCCATGAATCAGCCAATCCTGCCTTACCCCGTATGGAACCACACAGGTCCCTTGAACCTGGCAGCTCAACATCCGATTCCTATGGTGGCCTTGAAAGCACTACCCTAGTATGATGGTACTAGAAATATGACTTACGAACACTATCAAGATGTAGCCGCACTAGCCCCGATACATAACATCCATGAAGAAGATGTTATGATAAGATTGTTGGTAATTTCCTTGAAAGGAAAAATGCTCTATTGGTATAGAGCTCTTGAAAATCAAACTATATCCACCTGGGCACAACTTGTTGGTAAACTAGTGGAAGAATTCAATGAGCAAGCAGACCCATTCTCCCTACTGAATCAGTTTACTATTATCCAGAAACACCCTCAAGAGGAGATCATAGATTTTAACATCAGATTCAGTCGAACTTGGCAGAGAGTACCTGATGGGTTGAGACCAACACATGAGCAGGCAATGTATTACTATCTGAGAGCTTTCAACTCAGATATAAGTATGGCCATCAGGCAGTCCCACATGTTTACCTTCCCTAAGATTTATCAGGAAGCATAAAAAGTAGAGAAATATCTGATTGCCATTGGGAGATTCCTAGCCAAAATGATGATGCCCATTTTTCTAGATTTACCCCAAGCTTCAAGTGCTGCTATTCCAACCCCTACTTCAGCTTCCAACTCCAATCTTCCCAAATGGATTGGACAACCTAATATTCTGGTAATATAGGCACCCCCTACCTCTCCAATGCTTCCTACTATTCCTGCACTTCCTCTAGAAATAGTCCCATCAACTCCAGATCCTCAACTGGCAGTCCTACAAGACCTACAAGCATCATTCAAAACTCTAGAAAATAAATTTACATCAATGGAATGAAGAGAAGTAGAAAGGAATTTCTAGCCAAGGAGATTCCCACAAGTAACAAAGGATCAAGCCTCCATGAGTGGTAGAAGTTATGATAAATCTAACACTATTTATGCCAATGAAGATAGCGAACCCAATAATGTTTCGATAGAGTCAAATTTTTGGTGCTCCACATGTAATGATCCCCATGGTGAAACTTCTTGCATGATTCACCAACATCAGGTACAAAATATAGCCATTGAGAAGGCTGAAAGAAGCCTCAAGGGTCAGGTTAATATGATTAGAGAAGAGAATCAAAATTTCATGATGCCTTCTATTGAACAAGTAGTTGTTCTTACTAGATCAAGAAAGAAACCCTTATAGGTTGATCCCCAAGATCTCAACCCCCTGAAGGTGCCTTCACCTATAAGGAACCCTATTGAGAAAAGGACCTCTTATGAAAAATCTCCCCTGAGTTCAAGCCAAAAAGATGCAAAAACTCGTAAGGAAGCACCTCGGTAGAAAGAAGCAGAAACATAGGAACAAGCTAGGGATAAACTGAGATATCCCTCACTGACTAAGCATCAAAGGATTGATGCTACTCAGGGGTACATAAACAAGTATGATGCAATAGTGAAGGAGAAGAGTGTTGAACCCCTTCCATTTAACATAGTTGAGGAAATGAAGAAAACCCCCTCCAAGGCAACTATGTATGAAGCTTTGCAGCTTCCAGGATAGATTGACTTGTTGCAAGAATCCTTGAGGTCTATGAAAAATAAGAATAAGACCCCAACTCAGATGGATTCTGCACAAGCTAGTCTGACATCCACTTTAGGAAAAAATAGACCCCCTCCTTTTTATCTATCTCTCCAAATGGAAGGGTGGGTAGTTCACAATTGTATGATAGACTCTGGAGCTGCAACCACTGTGATGCCCAAAGTAGTATGTGATATCATGGGCATGGAATATACAAGAAGTAGTCTCGATGTCTTACAGTTAGATGGAACCCCTATAAAAATTGTAGGGGTAATCAAAGATATCCCAATAGTGCTCCACAGACTACCCCAACTCATAGTCATACAAGAAGTGGTAGTAGTGGATTTGGAGCCCTATTTTGGTATGTGTCTCTCTAGGGAGTTCACAACTAAGATAGGAGGATATTTATCACTAGATTTCTCACATCTAGAAATCTCGTTCAAGGGCAAAAGAGTGAAAATATTTAATGAAAAACCATCAACTTTCCATATTGAAAGACTTGAAGAGGAAGACAAATAGTCCACCACTGTGAACATGATGATAGAGGAACTAGGGGACCTAAACTTGATGGAAGAAGCTCTAAATGTATTATAGGAGGAAGACCAGTTCTCTCTCCAAGACTTCAATGCCATGATTGAGACTGACATTGGGAGTTACACAATTCTAAAACCTGAAAAAAGTGATCCCATTTCTCCCCCTCTGGTTAACCAACCCATTGATCAGTTGTGGAAGCTTTTCTTTGATGGTGCTAGATGTAAAAATGGAGTTAGAGCAGGTATTGTCCTAATCTCTCCAATAGGTGAAGAAAATGTTTTCTCTTACCGGTTAACCTAGAGTTGCACTAACAATGCAACAGAGTATGAAGCACTCTGTTTAGGACTCAAGAAAGCTAAAAATATGGGTATCAAGCAACTACAGATCTTTGGAGACTTCGAACTGATAGTGAACCAGGTAACTGAGAAATGTGTAAGTAAGCAACATTACCTTAAGGCTTACAAAAATAAATTTTGGGACTTGTTAGAATATTTTGAGTCTTTGAACCTCAAGGTAATTCCAAGAGAGAAAAATACTCATGCAGACTTGTTGGCTTTAGTAGGGGTAAATTTTTGCCCTATCAACAATGTCATCCAAAAGTCAAAAATAGTTAGGCTAATCTACAGGCCTTCTATGCTAGACAGGGATACCTTCTGGCAAGTTTTTGAGAATGATAAATAGATAGTGGACTTCCTCATCCATGAGATGAACTGCTCTAGTAATAGGATAATCGATGATGAGGAGGATGCAAGCATGATCCAGTTAAAGAACAATCACATCCCAAAAGGGTTGGTCACCCTTGAGAGCTTATTCGATAATAATGATAGGTCAACTGGCCATAAAATGAAAGTTGACAAGCACAGATACAGAGAAGCTCAGATGGGACCTGATAAAGCTATCAAAGTAGGAGTGAACACTATGGAAGTAGAACTAGATGAAATCAGGGAATTATGCAAAGAATTTCCAGACATCATCACCTGGACTTATGGTGACCTGAAATTCTATTCCAAAGAAATGATCCAACATACGATCGAACTTGAGGAAGGTGCAAAGCCATTTTGACAAAAGCAATGATCGGTGAATCCTAAAATTGAAGCTTTGATGAAGCAAGAGCTACTAAAATTACTTGAAGCTAAAATTATTTACCCAATCAAGCATTCAACTTGGGTCGCTAACCTAGTTCCTGTTAGAAAGAAGAATGGAGATATCCGACTGTGCATCGACTTTCGCAACTTGAACAAAGCTTCACTCAAAGACCATTACCCTCTCCCCTAGATCGACCAAATCCTACACATAGTAGTAGGAGCAGAAAGGTTCTCACTCCTAGATGGCTTCTCTGGGTACAATCAAGTATGGGTCAAATATGAAGACCAATTCAAGACCACGTTCACAACCAAGTGGGGAATGTTTGCTTACCATAGAATGCCCTTCGGGTTATCCAATGTCGGAGCAAATTTTCAAAGAGCTATGGATGTGGCTTTTGGAGAACTTGTCAATAAAATAATAGTAATATATCTAGATGATATGATAATGTTCTCTCACCAAAAATGGGATCATATAGCACATCTCAAAAGTGTGTTCGAGAAATGCAGAGAATTTGGTATCTCCATAAATCCCAAGAAATCTATCTTCATTGTGGAAGAAGGACTGTTACTCGACCATGTTGTTTCTAAGTCTGGTCTAGCTATAGACCCTAATAGAGTGAAAGCATTGTTAGATCTCCCCCTACCCCCTAACAAAAATGGCTTACAATCATTCTTCGACCAGATCAACTTCATGCACAAATTCATTGCTGATTTTATGTAAATCATCAAACCCATGATAGAGTTGTTGAAAAAGGATGTTGTGTTCAAGTGGACCGATGCAAGGAAATAGGATTTCCAATAGATCAAGGAAAAAATAGCTCAAGCCCCCATCTTGGTGAACCTAGACTACTCTAGAGGCTTCATCTTGTATGCGGTAGGTGAACAAGAAAGTTACGTCGTAGTGCTCACGTAGAAAGGAGCTGACAATGAAGAAAGGCCCATAGATTTTTTGAGTCAGACTATGCAAGAACATGAAGAAAAATATAACTTCATTGAGAAATAGATCTATGCTATAATGAAGTCACTAAAAATTTTAGGTATTTCCTATCGTAGAGCAGGATTATTGTGTATGTAATTCACCTTGATGTATGAAACTTCATCATACAAGGGGAGCTCGGTGACAAAAGAGTTGGTTGGGTGATAAAAATATAAGAATATAATGTAGAAATACACCCAACCAAGCTGGTAAGAGGTAGAGCACTATGCCAAGAGCTCACCAAGCAAGCTTCATCAGAATACATAGCTTGCCAAACTCAAGAAGTAGCATCAGATGATGATCAACCTTCGAAGCAGCTCAATTGGGTAGATGAATTAACTCGGTATTTCTAAACTAGAAAATGCCCATCAAGCTTGAATGCTTCACAAAGAAGAAGGTACATGATCTAGGCTCTGAAATACACCCTGCTACCTGAGGGGTTGTATAGAAAGAATTTGGATGGAGTGTTGCTTCGATGCATAAATGAAAATCAGAAATAGAAGATCCTAGAGGAATTCCATGGTGGCTCATCTGGAGGACACTACTTAGGAAGGACCACTACCTTAAATATCATCATAATTGGATGCTACTGGCCAACTATTTTTGTAGACACCTTCAAAATAATAAGAAACTATGAAGAATGCTAGAGATACGTCGAAAGAAATAGGAATGCTTCGATGCCCCTAAAGTCCATTCAAGTTGAAGAACCTTTTCAACAATGGGGATTGGAATTTGTTGGAATAATAGAGCCCAACTCATCCGTTAGACATAAATACATTCTGATGGCTACCGACTACTTCATGAAGTGGGCAGAAGCAATACCTACTAAAAAAGTAGACCAGGAAGTTGTAATGGAATTCATGGAAAGCTTAATCATGAGATTCGACATCCTAGATGCATTAGTCATAGATAATGGCTCATCCTTCGTAGGTGCCAAGATGATTGAATTTACATGTAAATATGGGATTTACTTAAAAACATCCTCAAACTATTATCCGTAGGGAAATGGATTAGCCGAATCTACAAATAAAAACCTCCTAATTTTGAAAGAACCCTACAAGACAATAAAAGAAGTTGGCACTCTCTAATAAATCAAGCACTATGGGCTGATAGAATAACCATCAAGAAGTCCATAAACACATCTCCCTACTCTCTGGTCTATGACAAAGAAGTAGTTCTTCTGATACACATAGAGATCCCAACTCTAAAATTACTCAATCAGACCGACATAGAGGAAGCTGAACCAATGGAGAATAGGTTGATCCAACTCCTACAGTTAGAAGAATAAAAGGAGCAAGCCTATGACCACTATCAAAAGCATGTGGTCACCACAAAAAAATGGTTTGACAAAAGGGCCACTCTGAGAAATTTCAAAGTAGGAGACTTGGTCCTAAGATGGAATGAAAAGAAGTCAAAACCCAAAAATCATGATAAATTTGATGTATTTTGGGAAGGTCCTTTTGAAGTAATAGAAGAAAAATAACAAAACTCCTTCCAGCTGAGAAATGAATAGGGCTAGGTTCAACCTATCCCCATCAATGGCTTCCACCTGAAGTTGTACTACAAGTAACAGGTCTTCCTCTACCTTGTATGTATTTTATGTAAATATTTGCTTTCTTTCAGGCTCCAAGGAAAAATGTCATGATGGCATGACTTTTTGGTGCTCAAAGGCCCCTTCAATGTAAATTGTCATGATTTCATGACTTTTTGGTAGTCGATGGCCGCTCCAAGGAAAAATGTCATGATGGCATGACTTTTTGGTGCTCAAAGGCCCCTTCAATGTAAATTGTCATGATTTCATGACTTTTTGGTAGTCGATGGCTGCTCCAAGGAAAAATGTCATGATGGCATGACTTTTGGTGCTCAAAGGCCCCTTCAATGTAAATTGTTATGATTTCATGACTTTTTGGTAGTCGATGGCTGCTCCAAGGAAAAATGTCATGATGGCATGACTTTTCGGTGCTCAAAGGCCCCTTCAATGTAAATTTTCATGATTTCATGACTTTTTGGTAGTCGATGGCCGCTCTAAGGAAAAATGTCATGATGGCATGACTTTTTGGTGCTCAAAGGCCCTTTCAAGTAAATTGTCATGATTTTATGACTTTTTGGTAGTCGATGGCTGCTCCAAGGAAAAATGTCATGATGGCATGACTTTTGGTGCTCAAAGGCCACCTTAGAGTAGCTAGGAACTTTTGGTAGGAAAAGTAGTTTTCTTGACATTATAAAATGCCTCACTTTTTAAGGTACCATCATACCCATTGATTGGTCCATAGTAGAGGTGACACCATTTTATTGGCCTAGGATAATAGCGAAGCAATATCATTGGCCCAAGTTAAAATGGTAGTTGGTTCCTTGATGTTGGCACATAAATCGAGGCACTCAACAATATTCAAAATTAGTATTGGGGCGTGTGCCACCAACCATAGTTATTCCATGTCACCTTGGTAGTTATTGCATGTCACCTTGGCATATGCATGCATAGTTGATTATATCATAAAATATTTCATCACCCTTTTCATCTTCTACATTCTTTCCTTTCTTCTCACTATGCTCCCTGCTCTCCCAGAAAGCTCTACAACACTATGCTAAGAGCATTTCGAACAAGTTTTATTACAAAATCATAGAATACAACCATGACTGCTACACCTCCAGCTACTACTTCAAATGGGAAATGAACATCATCCAAAAAGGGAAGCAGTTTTGTGGATCTTGATAGCCATATCACGGATACAAAGCTGACATGGAAAGACCCAAGGCAAATTCAAAAGGACATAGCAGCCATAATGGCCATAGACGTCTCCCCATCGAGCCCAAGCACTTTCCCTTACCACTCTCTACTCTACTGGTACGTCTACCCTCAGGTCCACCCCTACCCCGAGTTAATCAGGGCCATGGTAGAATTTTATGATGTTAAGAATAGAATAGTAAGAAACTCCAAGAATGAAGTCATTTTCATGCTCGATGCTGATTCAATTAGGGCCACCTTCACCTATGGTAGGAAGCCTATAGTTTCCCCCATTCCATTTGACCCTGCTAATTCTATGAAGTATTACACCAATGCCCTAAACATTTAGCTATTCCTGCAAGAGCATTTGTTAGACTCTCTTCCTGAGGGAGTTATGCCAAAATCCCCAATTCCCTTGGAAAAATTCAAAAGCAAGGAGCTCTTTTCCATGTTGGCCATGGTGGTGGGGTTGGAAATAGACACATAGGTCTATGGGTGGCAAATAGTAATAGCACAATGCATATCCAACCCCAAGTTTTATGATGCGATGCATGTAGACCCAAGCAGAGTGCCAATATTCTTTGATTGGCTAGAATACCTAGCCCAACAATTGCATGCAGGGCTCTTCAAATTATAAAAAGATATCCTGGATACCTTCAGGTTCTCCTCTTACCTGGTATGGATTTTCTTCTTCTTTCAGGAAAATTTTTGAATTTTATCCCTACCACACAAAAGGACCAAAAAGGAGACCTCTTGCCTGTATGTGAATGGATGCCGCTCCTTTCAAATGCGGGTTCATACTATCACTTCAATATGGAATTCTTGGGCCCAACATTGAAACTCATGTATGGCACCATGCCAAGAATTCCCCAATAGATGCGAGATACCTTGAGGCACCCCCATATAGAGGAAGGGGATTGGTTTATTCTAACATAGGGGGTGGTCGTCAGGCTCTATGGCTTCATAGAGAAGCCCTTCTTGTTGCCTTATTATGTTACTAAGCGATTATTCACTCTGGAGTACGTAAGGCAAACATAGTTCATTAATAGTAAATTTGGTACAGGTGCTCATTTGATAGGTACTTGCCTCATGCCTTTTCAGTATGAGGGAGTAATAGTGTCAAAAAAGGGGACCACAAAAAAATTGCTTGAACTTTAAGAAATCTCAAATTGATAGAGCTACCATAAAAATGGAAATATGACCCTGCAGACAAATTCGCTCAGAGGCAAGCCACCCTAAATAAAACCCCCTTCAAGAAATTTCACTCATCTGATAGGCAAATTGATAAGCAGGGTAGGAATAATGATGAAGATCGACCTTTAGAATGGCACGTTGAAAAAATGTAGCCATTGCCCCCATGGCACGACTTCTATTTGCACTTGGTATATTGGTGCCCTGAGGTGAACCCAACCCACAAGCTAAGTAACAAGACCATCGAAAGCACCAAGAAAAGGGGGAAGGTTGGGATCATGCTAAAATATTAGCATGGTGGCAAATGAGATGTCACATACAAACCTTTTCTAGGTATGGGATGAATATTGACAAGGAATTCTCTGAGAAGTATGATGAGAACCATGATAACTGGTCTGAGACTTTGGTAGATAAAGTCCCTTTGGGAATAAATGGCATCCCCATAAAAAAAATTGAAGGTAGTACTAAAAAGGATAAAGGGAAGCAAATCACTACTGAGCAAATAGAAGTCCCTAAAAGGAAATATCGAAATTTCATTCCCCTTTCTGGATCAGACATAGAGTTTGATGATGGTGCTCAGCTCGAGCATAGGAGGTAGAGAATAGAATCAAGAAAATGAAAAGCAGAATTAGAGAAGGGAGGAGACCAAAAGAAAAGGAAAAGAGAAGAAACACCCTCTGAAGAATCTAAAGAATCAGAAGAACATGAGGAATCATAGGAACATGAAGAATCATGGGACCAGGAAGGAATAGGGGAAAGCTCTGAGTAAACTTCTGAGCATCAGGAGATAGATGAACAAATGGTCAAGATAGTTGAAGAGCCTCCCCCAAAAGAAAACCCTAACGGGGAGCAAACCCTAACAAAAGTAACAATGGGTGTTGATGACTCGAGCCTAAAGCAAATCATAGAAGCTTATACCGATGTTCTAGAGAAGTCACAAGGGATCGAAGACACCAATCCACCAAAGGACTCAGGTATGTCTCCTATCAATATCAATACTCCTTCCTCTTCTCATTCCTAGAATAATTCCCCTCCCCATTCTGAATATCGAGGTAATCCCTCTCCCACATCTTCTCATCAACCTCCACCATCACCATCACCTTCTCATCAGCCTCCACCATCACCACCATCAACTCAACAAACTCCACCAGCATCCTCCTCTACTCACATAGGTTCCCCCATCGAATAATTGAGTATGGAGGCCTCTCTAGCCACCACTCCTTTCCCTTACTCCACCAACCTACTAAGCTTCCAAGCCATGCAAACTGCTTCTCCCGCAAGCAACCCTACCATTGCTAAATTCAAAAAATTGAAGAAAGCCACCTTGAATGCTGCTACATGGCTGAAGTCATGGAGCTCCTAAAGTTCTAATGATATAGCCCACATCATAGAAGGATCAATGTTGGATCCCATCAACATGCAATGTTCCACCATGAAGATGACCCCACTCATGCAGAAGCTAGAGAAAGAAATGACCCTAGAGGACTACCAAGCTGAGGTAACCATGGAAGATATCACTCAGTTACCAATGGATGATGAGTGGGGCAAGGCTCAGACTCACATGGGAACAATTTATCTGAATGTTGAGTTCTACAAAGAAAAGTACCTCCAGGCTGAACAATCAAGAAAGCATTTGGAGGAAGCTTTGCACCAACAAAAAGCAACAGAAAAGGCTTTGAAAAATGAAGCCAAAAAATGGAAGCAAATGTTCAATGAAGCGGCCCCCTACAAAGAGAAAGCAGCAAAGGCCAAAGAACAAATTCAAGTATTGCAACAATAGGTCGAGGACCTTAAAAAGCAGCTATCCGACATCACTGATAAAACTAGTGGGTTGTCCAAGGAAAAAGCAAGGACAGTCAGAAGGAACATGATTGAAAGCATCAACAAGATGACCCCAAAGGCTAGGCCCACACTCTCATATCTTCTCAAAATCAAAGATACGTTGGGCCAAGTAGAAGATGAATTAGAAGCATCTGTCAAGCTCCTGGAAACAAGGCTATCAACAACCAATAAAATTCAAGCTCTTGTGGATAGCACACAAGCAATAATTGGATACAGAGCATGGGATAAGAATTGGTCCCAGGCCAAATTAGTTACCAAAAATTTCTTCAAGAGGCACAAGTTGGTGACCAAAAGTGCCAAGCTCATACAGGAGCTCAAAGTAGAGGCTAAGGCAATTCTAAAACATGTAAGCATAGCTAAAAATTATGGCATGCCTAGCTTCTGGGACAAGGATTCAAATCTCCTAATAGAAGATGAATTGAAATCCTTCCTGGAAGAAATTTTTAGAAGATGAGTCAAAAATTGATAGCTGGGAAGAGCCTGTTCAAGAAGAGCAAATATTTAGCATGGCTCAGGATATTACCCAGATGAACTCTTGCCTACATGAGCTATATATGAAATCAAGAACCTTATCATATGACAAGGTTGAAGAGTTGGAGTATCTGTACAACACTTTCAAGGAAAAAATAGATACAAATGAGGAAACCTGGAGGAAGGCCTGCACCACCTATAACGAAGTAGTAAAAGAAAAGGACAAACAGGAAAAAGGCTAAGAAAGCTTCGTCAAGTAGTGCAACAGCTCTTAGCCAAGGTGAAGCAAAAAAATCTAATGAAGAAGATACTCCAGAAGAATGACCACCCCAAAGAAGGAAGCTTTTTGTGCTTGGTATCATTCCCCTTCTTTCCCTTCTTTTTCTTAAGTTGTTTTTGTTTACTTCAGTTCCCCAATGGATAAAGGCTCTAGGTTCTGAAATTTTTCTAATAGAATTACCCTAGGAGGCACCAAGAATGTTGGTCAAAATGACCACATCTAGGGAAATAAGGAGTAATCTTCTCAATATTTTGCTAAGTGTAGAGAAATATGGGGACATTTTGAAGCTAGTTTTTGAGTTCTAAGGTAAAAGTCATGATGACATGATATTTTGAAGGCTAAGGAAGCTCAGGAAAAGTTATGATAGGGGATGAATTTTGAAGGCTAAGGTGGGCTAAGGTAAAAAGTCATGATAGCATGACATTTTGAAGGTCTAAGTAGACTAAGTGAAAAGTCATGATGGACATTTTGAAGGAAATGAAAGTCATGATGGGATGAATTTTGAAGGCTAAGGATATAATTTTGAAGGTAAGGGAAGTCATGAAAATTTTGAAGAGCTAAGGGAAGGAAAAGTCATGATGGCATGACATTTTGAAGGCAAAGTAATAAGGTAAAGTCATGATGTTTAAAAGTCATGATGGCATGACATTTTGAAGGTCTAAGGTAGGGGCAAGGCAAAAAGTCATGATGGCACGACATTTTGAAGGCTGAAAGTAGAACTAAGGTGAAAAGTCATGAGGGGCGACATTTTGAAGGCCAGATGGACCACGACATCTCTGAAGAGGTTAAAGAAGATCGCCATAACCAGAATATCTCAACCACTTCTAGTTGAAAGCTCCATGCTCTCTTCAACTACTTCTTTACCAGAATGAGCCTACGGGCATACTGTTGTAACAACTTTCAGTTTTTTGTTATGTAAAAACTCTTATATATAGAATGAGCGACCCAAAAAAATGGTCGGCTCTTAGGTGTTTACAAGGCTATGTATGCAGACTTCTAAAAGTTTAATAAAGAACATCCATTCTGGTTCTTGGCTCACTGGTGTTTCAAATCAAGTATGTATGTGTTGTCTATTGCTATATAAATCTAAATTGAATGTAACCTGCATTAATTCTTATTCTAAATTCCTGCAATAAAGCTCAGTTAGATCTGCAATTAACTTCATAGATAAGCTTACACTTAAATAGATATTCACCAGAAGTTTTAGTTTCTCTGTTTTGGTTCTCTGTTATGCTTCTCTGCAAAAGGCTGCGATAGTTGCTTTGTTGTTACTTAATCTGCACCATTTTAATCCTCTAGCCATAGCTATATTTCCCTCTCTTTATGCATTTCCCTCTTTCCCCCTTTTCCTAAAAGAAGCAAGGAACCAACCTCCTCTGGAGATTGAACCAGGTAAACTCTGTTTAAACCTGGTCTTTCAATGTTGGCAAAGTCTTGGGCGCAAACGTAACCAAAGGCAGATTTTACTCCAACAATTTGACACTTGCTTAAGAAGCCTTCTGCATATGTAGGGCGCCAAGTCCCTTAAATACTTGGAAAACCTTAATTTTAGGATTTATGTTGAGCGATAGTAGTGAATGGGGTAATAATGGAGTGAATATCAAAAATTATCTTTCCTTATTTATTCCCGACGGTTTATAGGAAATAATAGCCCAAACATCATTATTGCAGCTATATTAGGAGGTAGATATAGTAGCCCAAAGTACGATAACTTCACCTGTAAGTGTGGACTAGAGGTACCATTTTTATCGAACATTGCCTTGCATAATAAATTGCACAAAAATAGGGTATAAATTTGGGTTCTTTTGCTAACACAAAGTATATATGTCAATGCATAAAATAGAAAATTAAATGCATTTTACAATTTTCATCATGCCCACAAATTTTTATTTTTTGAAGGTGTCGGATTCCACCGAAAATGCACCTTTTTTACAATACCAATTTTGTTAAAATGTTTTTGCAATAGTGTTTGATTTGCAAAAAAATGATATTCATTGCTTTTACTTTGTCCTTGTTTTGCATTTGATTTGCAAAAATCCAAACAATGTTCTTGCCCCTCTTTGGTTTGGTTTGCAAAAAAACAAAGTTTAGTGCAAAGTTTTGTAGCCCTTAATGTTTGCAAAAAAAAACAATGTGGTTTGACCTTTGTTTTATTTGTTGTTTTTGTTTTTTTTTTAATGCATAAAAAACTAAATTTAATTTAAATTAATTAACTAATTTATTTTAACCATGAATTAACTAAATAATTTAAAAAAAAATTAATTCAATAGTTAAAAATTTAAAAAATTAATTAATAAACTAATCTAAATTAAAATAAATGCATAAAAAATGTTGGGTTTAGTACAATGGATCTTGAAGGCACACCAACTACACCTCCTCCAAATGCCTCAAGCCTCCAACCAGTGGGTTACGAAGTCAACAACATATTTTCCAACGGGCACAGAATACCACAATGTCAAGCATGATTTCCAACGTAAACAATGATCAACATGACATTGGAATCAGTGTTAGAGTTTACTTCTACATAATGCATCGAATCACTTTATGCGTGTTGGCACATATAAGGCTACTATTTATGGTCTCACGATGAATGTAGGATAAAAAAATCATAGCAACAAAAACACAAAACTTTGCCTTTCCTTTTCAAATCACCACGTGGCATTGGATGATTGGCTTTTGGTCTGAGGGCTTAGATTAGACGATGGAACAACCTTAGAAAAAGATTTTAATTTTTTTTTGGTTTTCGTGTTCTCCCTCTTCACGAGTTGTAGAGTCATCCTGCTTTCTCCTGCACGTGATAATGCACTACAATTTATAATAGGTCGATCGAAGCCTATGGTGCCAGATCTACTTAATTCAAGGCCTACGTGTGATGATCAAAGTCTAAGATTTTTTTCCTTGTGGCACTGCTCTACAATTAGATCTGAACCTGGGAAGATCGGGGACTATTTTTTGCTTTCACATGCATGACTTCAAACTGCATTCGCGATGGATGGAGTTGGTCGATTCAGTGGCCTGTGCATTGTCTACGTTCGCGGTTGCACGAATTCCCTCCAAATGGTTGGCCAGTGATCGGTTGTGTTGCAACTGGGCTGTGTGCGAGTGTGTGTTGATGCACATTGTTGGGCGACAGGATGCAATTGCATGGGGTTCAACCTAGTTTTTTTTTGTTAGCTACATGGTCTTGTGCTGCCATTGCATGGCGACGATTGAGGACTATGTACGTGATCTACTGCTTCTACACTACTATGTGTAGGCCTACTAACAAGGGCTTTGTCCCCTATTAATTTTTTTTCAACAGGGCCTTAACACATGGACAATGAATAGGGTTCATGAATAGGGGCTCACTAACTATACAGAATAAGGGTTAACTATCCTTTACAAATTGTAGTATTCAATTTGCATAACTCAAGCTTACCCAAATTCCCAAATGATAGAGGCAGAGCTCTGATACCAATGTTGGTCGAATGAACAACATTTTATTCAACATGTGTAGATTTATACAATGAGAAAGGCTCAAATTAGCTTGTAATAAAATAATCCTAAATCCTACTAGCCCAGCTAATATTGACGTACAAAATATTTACATCATCAAAATACAATTCTTTGCTACTTTATAATTGTGCACGTTGGCTTCTAGAATGCTAACGAATAGTGCACTACATTATTAATAAAATAATGTAATAATCAATTATACCTAACATTTTTTTCTTGTTCCTTGAGATCCTCTTGAAGTGCAACCCTCTAACTAAGGGCTAAGACCTATAGCATAATCATCTTAGCATAAGTCTTTATCTCTTCTATGATATTGAACCTAAATTCAACAAAGTTGCTTTCACCATGGGATGTAAACTTTCTATATTGTCTAGTGGTTATTGCATGCCCTTCTCTGGTGAGGGATGAATATTTGAGGTGCTACTCTACTTTATTTCACAATTTATCTCTCTTTCTTGTTCCCCTCTTTAGATTTATCTATACACTTCATATTTCTCCTTTTAGCTTTTAATTCATTTCCTTTATCTATCTTATACCTTTACCAATCTGTGTATCTACGTAAGTGTATCAGTTGTGTTCTTCCTAAATTTTTAAATTTGTTTTTCCTATTAAGCAATTATTACTAGCCATTTATCTTCTATGTGCAATGGTGATATCTCTTTTCTAAGCACTATGGTGCCTTTGCTTGCCTCAACCTATTTTGGTACTAGTGCTTGCTCTTTTGATGCCTTTCATTTGCTCCTGGTTCTAACTCCTTTCTAATCTGCATATATGACATTATACTCAAATGCAAACTCCTTATCCCTTTCAATTGCACTATAGTTAGCAAATACTACATTTTTAGGGTTTGGCAAGGCAAGGAATACTTTCGGTATAACCTAATACATTAGTTGGTTTGGGATAGGCTACTGGTAGGAAGTTTGATTAATTGTTGATTCTTGAGATAATGACCTATTGAGCTTGACATTGTTGATCATTCTTATTTATCTATGAATTTCTAATATCGACCATATAATTTATGGGATCCACCTTGCATTAAATGGAAAATACCATAACATGTTGATTTATGATATATGGATACAAGGTTGAGTTAATAGATGTTTGGATATTAGGAATTGAAGATATGGAGGTCATAAATATAATTTTTTACAAACTTTGGATGATAGGGGTGACATAGGCCATGAGTGGGGTAGGTGGTAATTTCATGTTCTAAGTAGAACTTTTTTTGCATAGGCCACTTCTTCAAAGGCTACAATTAGAGTGACATGATTAACATTAGAAACCATTAATGTTAAGTCATATTGTAAGCCTTTGATACAACACAATAATGTTTGTTCTTCATTTGACATAATGTTTGAAGGAATTAAATGCAAGGTCCTCATAAATATAGTGAATAATCATGAACATTTCCGTGAGGGTGCCTTTCTATAGCATTCAATTGAAATAGGATTGAATGCTCGTTACCCATACTAACAAATCTACACATGAAAGGTTCCATAATTGATGTCCAACTTGTAACATAATTATTTGGTAATCCTTATACTATAACATAACTTTATCATGCAAGGATTAGATAAGTAAACATACCATAATGTCTTCCTCCTAGATATGATGAATTTATTTAAGAATAGATAACTTGTTCAGGAAATCCAATGCCATCTTGTTCTCAATCTTATTAAAGGCTAGCAATTCTTTCCTAATGACAAGCGGAATGAGAGAATAAGCCCTTAGATTTATTGGTACTTGATAGGTCCAATCAAGAAATTAGTTGAGAGGTTGACCATATTGCAATGAATAGGGGTATATTGCACAACCTTAGGGTATGGTGGATATGGAGGCATTTGAGGAAAAAAATGTTGAGAAAAACCTTAGGGATATTCATAGGCGACATTGTATAGTGGTGGGAAAGGAATGTTCAAATTTTTAAAAGGCAATGAATTAGGGTAAACCCATTGCTGATCTAGGGGGGCTTGCATGTTTTATAACAAAGGAGGATGCAAGCCTTATTGAGGGATTTAATGATTTTGAAAAAGAAAATATTATTGTAGATTCTATAGTGCCTGATTGGCTAGAGGTAGTGTTTGTCCCAAGGATTTTCCTTATGATATTTACATCCCCTTTTGACAAGCCAACCCTTGCAAATTCTGAGCAAATTCTTGGCTCTGGTTGGGTATAAAAATTTGTCCTGGACACTTTGCATTTGGTAGCATAGACTATATGAATAAGGAGTTTTCTACTTTGAACATGCTATATTCAAGTAGGTTTCAATATGAAGCCATACTTATAGGAGGATTGATTTGGATGTTAGATTTTGTAGGCTAACATACATTATTTGGATTGTTAAAGGATAATGTGATCTGAAACTCAAAATTTTGACTATTTTAAAAGTCAATATTTCAATTCAAGGAATATAAAGAAAAAGTGGAATTTAGAAATAACATAGTACAACAAACCAAAATACAAAAATATACATAAGCAAAGTAGCATAATGGTTTTTATGCTCAATAAACAAAGTACAATGTAAACAATATTTGAGAAGATATGTGAGGCTATAACATTGCACCCATCACTCATGTTTGTTGCAGTTAGGGGTGCATCTCTCTTTAAATCCATCATATTGAATATGGAAGGTCACACATATGGAAATGTGGTGGTTTTTTTTTCATGAGTTAGAAGGTCACACATATGGAAATATGGTGATTCACCTTCCATGAGTTATAAAAATTTATGATTTGTCCTTTTAAATTTTGTCTTATACCAATGTATCAACATGGCTAGATATGCACTTTGGCTATGAATATATATATATATATATATATATATATATATATATATATATATATATATATATATATATATATTATCTTTAGTAACTTTTGTTTTACATTTTTGAGTACCTTCGAAGAAATTTTTCCATTAAATTATTGACAAATTAGTTTTTGATAGAGTTTCCTACTAAAATTGTTGTTCTCTCTAATCTTTCCAATGATTCTTGAATGGATCAAAATAAAGTCCCAAGCATAAATTTATGCCCCTAACAATGTATTTAGGATCAAAAAAATAAAACTTTAGGCATAAATCCATACCTTAAAAAAGGTCACATGTCTAGATCATGTTAGAAATGGGTTGTGTGTAGGATTATTGACATCAAACAATATTCCATAGAGAGGGTTACTATGAGTCAATGTGGGTCCCATACTAGCCTAGGTTTGGTTAGAAAGAGCATAAGAGTAACTATAAATAAAATAGAAAGAGACCATTAATGGGGGTGCAATATTTTGACTCGCTTGATCATCCATTCAATTTTTTTTCCTTTTGACTAAGCAGGATTAGATGTAGGATTTTTCTCGATCTCATTGTCCTCATGCACTCACCCAACAATTTGCTCCTTCTCTTTCACCTTTTCATTGATATGTAATTATTTATATTGATTGAATCTCTTCACCTAAATGTTGCACCTTTGAGCATGTATTCATAAGCTTGAGTTCACATGCCTATGTACCTCCAAGAACAAAGTTTCAAGATCAAACTTGAAATCTTGTAAAATATTTCTCCATAGAGTAAATTGCTTTCCAGTTGGAGTGAAATGCCAATTAACTAGAGAAAATTGCTTACAAAAATTAAACTTAGAAAAATTTACAAGTTAAGAGCTAAATGGATCACTTGGAGTGATTTGTTTTAATTCTTAGGAAGATCACTCTTCTAAGAAGAGTTAGGAAGATTTCTTGACCTTACGAGTAAATCTATCATTAAAACTTAGGTGAATCACTCCTTGAATTTCACTTGGAGAAATTTATTATTCCAAAGTGAATTACCAACTGTATAAAGCAAATCGACTGGTGCTCAAAGTGAATCACTAGCTGGATTGGACTTTGGAAAATTTGGGCCTTAATTGAATTGACCTCAAATGGAGTAAATTGCTTTTTAAGTGAGGACTTGATTTTTTTTCAACTTTACACCTACTTTTTGCTTGTGGTAAATGAAAATTTAGAGCCAAAAGTGACAAATTTATCTCGTTTGGTACTATCTTGCTTGTTTAATTTATGAAAAACTTATAATTTTGAAGTTCATAATGGAGTCACCATTCAAAAAGAACCTGTAGAAATTAGACATAAATAACAAAAAGGATGTCAAATTAAAGGTCAATTTGGATTGGGCTTGATAAATCAAGTCCTTGGTCTCAACGAATTGCTCTAGATTCAACTTGTAAAGTTCTATACATTCAAAGCAAATTGCTAGCTTTTTAAGCAAATAACTCCCTAATTTTGACTTAGAAGGATTTTTTTTCATCAAATTTACCTCAAATAGAGAAAATTGCTACTTGGATGAGGACTTGGCAAAAATTCCTCAAAAATTAAACCAATTGATATTCACTTATAACAAATACAAATTTGGTACTAGAATCAAGAATTTTTTCAATGAAGTACTAAAAGGACCGGTGTTCCATTGGGTGTGCCAAAAACCATGTTGAATTAAGGAATTGTGTGACTTGTTATGTGCCCTAAATTCTAATTATAACAAAGTTGGACAAAAAGTACAAGCTTCTTCCAACCTTTGGATTTAGGCTGAATCCCCACTATCCTTATTAAAGACTCTTTAAATGCATTAAATTAAATGTGAAAAAATAAAATATAGAAAAAAAATGAAGAAATTAAAATGAATGAAAGTAAATCATAAAGTTTAGGTTGTAAGGAATTAAAAAATAAATACGATAAAAAACATATAAAAGAGAATGTTTGATCAATCAACATGTAAATAATTTGGATAACAACAATGCATTCCCATTCGAATGAGTTAAAATTGTGAAAGGAATGGCAAGATGGGAAAAAGGGCTATGTCATGATCATTGTGCATTTTGTAATATGGGAGGGAAGTGCTAGTGATGGAAAGCAAAAGACTTATCAATTTCTCATAAATCTCATGAATTATAAGAGCACATTGTGGGATTCACAAAGTGTAGAACTAACTTTCTCAAGGAAAAAATATTTTTATAATCTATCTCATAGATCCTATTTGTATGAAGTGTCTACCCCTAGGTTACATGGGTGAGAAATTCTTACTCCTAGTGAAAGTAAATATTTTGGTATTTGGGAAATCTCTAACAAAATGATGCACCTCCAAATATTACATGCCTATAATTATTCCCCTAAAGGCTTAGAAGTCTTCTAAATTGAGTTAAGGCAACAATACATTCCAAAATATTGTTTTTTAAAGATCTTCCCTAGGATCCATGCTTCTCCTTTTACCATTATGTCTGTCAATGAGTGATTCACTCCAAGAGGTAAGCAAATCACTCTAGTTTGCTAGTGCTTTGCCATTGTTTGCTAATGCTTCACTCCTATAATACAATTGCTCCATATTGCTAGTGGATTTATCCTATGAGAAAATTGTTCCTTTGAGAGCAAATTGTTCCTTGTTCTTCACTTAGCAAATTTTGAGGGGTTTTGAAAGGTTTTGATTGATCAATTCTAATTATTTTGTAACCATCCAAAATATCAATATTTCCAAGGTAGTAACTTCTCATTATAGGACACGTAAGCACCCCTACACGATATATTGCGTTTTATAGCTAGAAGGACATTACACCTCATAGATAGATGCAACACTAGCAATCTTCCAAATCAAGTAAATTTTTAAAAGATAGATATAAATATGGGGAAGGTTAACTTATAGTCAAATGTATGGTTATACCCAGGGGAATGGGGAATGATCTAAGTGGAGAGAGAGAGAAAGAGAAAGAGTAATTTTTAAGGGTATTAAATTTTAAGGTGGATGTCCTTTTTTGAAGAAGGTGTTTTCCTCAAACAATGTCCTTTGTTCTTATATGCTTGAATGTCCTTGGTATTTTCTTTGATTACTCCCTTGGAAGGCTATCCTAAGAAGGTTTCATTAAAGACATTTTTTTTGGTTGCTAAGAAACCTACCTTGACCTTGAGGTAAGGACTTCTTATAGAAGGATAAGATCTAATTTAGCATCAAAGAAAAGTGTTTTCTTGTATGATGATAGCATTTCAATTTCTAAGAAGACCCAAAGAAGGGATAATGTAAGGATCTTGAAGGCTAACCTAGCACATAAGTTCAAAGTAAATCTAGGAGGAGAAGGTAAATTAGGTATCTTACACATAATTCATTTGAAACTTATAAGTTTAACACTATATTTATAGTGATTGATGGTTGAATTCATATTTACAAGAGTGTCAACTGACGTAGGAACTTTCATCGACTAGGGAAAATTATAAAGTAATAATGTAATAAAAGCATAATAAGGATCGTAAAAGATGAAATTTGAATTCAATTTAACTTTTTAATGTGTTATGAGCAAGGGATCCTAGGTGGACACTCTTGACACGATGGTAGTGTTGATGCCATAAAAAAGCAATGCTCTTGCTTGTAATATGAAAAATCATGAAATTAATTTAATGGAATCACTACAATTTTTTTTCAATGGATCTAGGAGGCCTTCTAAGTGATGAATAATAATGGACATATCCTAGGATTGACTTGGTTAGAAAGGAAGACTCATAAAGGTCTAACTATGATGTATGAACCTCAAGGTCTATCCTCCCTTTCTAGGGATGCATTAACCAAGAAGGAAAAAATACTTGCTTTGTATTTGGCATTCAAATTGGAATTATACAGAGATAAGAATACAATGGATGGATGCTTGCATAACTAAAATATTAAGAGTTGTTTACATAATATAGAAATTTGGTAAGTTAAATATAAAACTGAAATATAGATGCTTAATCCCCCATATTACAAATAAACTTTTTAACGAGACAAGGATGTAAATATATTAGTACCTATATAACATTTGTTGAAAATTAAAACACAACTCTAATATATCTAAAAAAAAATTACATTCCATTTACTTATAAACAGTGAATGTGACAATTTTAAGAGTATACTTGATAGTCCAATGACTCAATCACACATTAAACGAGTGATAATACTCTCCAAATAATACATAAAATTTTTCATTTTGTTTAAAATTATTACTTAGTAATAATAAAATAATTAATTAACTCAAATTCTTTTTCATCTAAAATTTTAATTTTATATGGTCATCTCCTTTACCCAACTCTTTTACCAAAATTTGGAGATATCTTTTGGCCATACAATTTTAGAATCCCTATGTTTCCTTGTCCCAAAAAAAGGGTTCTTCATGTAACATAACATTTTTATTACAAAAGCTAGATGCTTTTACCAAAATTTGGAGATATCTTTTGGCCATACAATTTTAGAATCCCTATGTTTCCTTGTCCCAAAAAAAGGGTTCTTCGTGTAACATAACATTTTTCTTACAAAAGCTAGATGCTTTTTCATTGTAAACACAAACCAAAAAGTAAAAAAATTGTAATAAAATTTTTTTAAATATATTAATTTGATATGAACTATTGAGTTGTTTCTCTAAGCATGTAGTATATGATGTTGCTTGGTTTACCACACACACTTTACATTTAAACCTAACTATAATTTTTTTTTTTTTGTTACTTTTGAAAAACTTTATAAAAATTCTTAATCTACAATTTGAGTCTTATTACTTCCTTTAATTAGTTATTAATTTTTTTTTTTGTTTATGTTATGTATATTACTATTATCATTTTATTTCTTATTTGTAGATATGGTTTTAACTTGGAAAGCTACCATTATACCCCGCTCTACTTCGGTAAGCTACCGCTATACCTCGCCCTACTTCGATGAACTTTTATTTCAAGTGAGGGAACCCTGAAAGGGCTCGGGATTGGAACAACTGACCTCAAACTAGTAAACATTTAATGAAAACTGGTCAATTTACTGCTTCACTAAAAAAAATTATTATAAATTTATTTTAAAATGTATCAAATCATATATGAAACTTTAATACTTCTTCTAATTATTTTATCTCATAAACAAAATTAAAACAAGACTACTTCTTTACTCTATCATTTAGCTAAAATTACACATAGTTTCATATATATTATTGAAGATTCAAGCTAAATTAAAACAATTTCATAATAAACATTAATTTTTATCTGATAAAGTTTATTACTACTTCAACAAACAATGATTTATGTCTTAGCATATCATAAGCTCAAGCCCATTAAACATGGATATTATATAGTTTTAAAGTAGATTGAAGAAAATATTATTTGACTAAATATTTTTTTCCAACTATAAGTTACCACATTATAATAAATAATAATTATTTTTTAAAAGTATTACTTTCAAATTTATAAATAAAGATACTCTTTAAATCGAAACACATACCATTAATCATAAACCTTTATGGCTTGGATGGTTGAAGAGGTTTTTTTGGTAGGTAAAAAAAAATTATTTACTGATCGGGTTGAAGGGGCCCATCCCTATTACATAGGGCATAAACACTGTCGATATTACAAAGACAAACCAGTTATGAACATAAAGTCTGAGGGTCCAACCCTTCCAATCAAGACAAAGCAAAGAGCGTACATCCAACACAAAACTAAACATACTCTAATGCAAAAACCAGCACTCCATCTACCAAAAACTAACTTCCCATGGCTACTGGGATGCCTCCTTCCCATTCTGGTTATCCATATCATTCTTGATAGGGCCAAGGAGGGCCTCAAGGGCATCGGGAAGCTCCTAAACTTCATTGATGATGTTGGACAAGCTGGAGCCAACCTCCCTGATGATGTTGGCTACTGACTTTAGGAGGTCCACAGTTCTGTTGATGCGGGTGAGGGTGGCCACTCGCAGCACATCTTCGGCCTTTCTGGATTCCTCGTCATCCTCATCGATGATGACCTCGAGGATCTGATCCTGATTGCTCACTTTCTTGGACTAAAGTCAATGGGATTTCCTACTCTTCTGGGAGGGGTGGACTAATTTTTGCTTGCTTCTCAGGGGCTTTCCAGGAGGGCGACACTCAGACGGGGCACCGGGCTTGGGAGAGGGAGCCGAGGGAAAGGGCTTCTTACCATTGGAGCGAGCGGGGTGGGCGAGGATGAGGGGGAATCGATGGGGGAGGCCGACTACTGAGGGGAATCTATAGAGGTTGGGGAGTGGGGGGCTGGCCTTCTCCTTTCGGAGGGATGCAAATGAGGGCTCAGGACTAGGCGAGTGATCAGGGATGCCACCAGAGACCTGGTGCTAAAGGGTATGCTTGTAGAGGACAACAAATAAGCCCTGGTGGTGAGGGGGTTTGGAGGACATGCTCACTCTGAGATTGGCGATGGTGATGCGGATGGACCGAAGAAGGAAATCAAGGAAATTCATGGGTTTGACATCACGGAGGTGGTTTACAAAGGCAAGGTGGTAAGCACGCAGGGGGCGATCAGGGTTGTCGACAACGATGTACTGGATGACAGGGATGATAGCAGCATCCCAGGACTTAGGGAGAGATGACCGAAGCACACCCCCCTTTTCCCATTCCAAATATTTCCCCTTATCTGGGAAGTGCTCTAATTCTTCCTTGAAATTGTGCTTGTCCCTTCGAACACTTCTACCCCCAGGAGATAAACCAGAAATTTTAGCGATGGAGTGGATGCTTACCTCAAAATGGAGGCCACGGACCTAAAATTCACCTTCGTTCCATGTGCTGATGAAATCCCTGGTCACTTGTTCGTCCGCACCTGTAAAAATCTTGAAGAAGGGGGTGAATTTCTTAGCTACAAGTAAAGCTTCGACCCCTGCCTCTAGCTGGAGTTTTGTGGGCTCCATGAAAGTCACCGTTATGGGAGAACTAGATTCGGATGAACTGCTGCGGTACCTACTATCAAGCAGGGTGATGGTTCTCAAATGAATACGCCTTGACAAAGCTAGTCTCAAACTAAAAAGCCTGAGTTTAAAGCGAACATGGCAAGAAATCACTTCACAGATTTCAAAAATAAAAGGGGGGCAACAACCACGAAAATCAATGATACCAGAGAATGAGGGAGGCAAACAACTAGACCAGAAGGGAGAGAGGGGGCGAGCGGGGGAGGTGGCGCAAAAAGTGGGCAAGGGGGGAAAATTATGGGGGTGGCAGATAAGCACCGTGGGAGGGGGAAAACGAGGTGGAGGCATGATGAAAGTGGAGGTAGCGAGTGGTGTCTGGTCAGGTTGGCACGGACTTGGCTAGCCACACGACTGGTCGTATTGGTGGAACTTCGAGAGGTGAAGGATAGTAATGAGTTCCCGATGCGCGTGGTGTTGAGGAAACACCTTTCTAGCATTGAAAAAATGCCTTTGTGGCTACAAGAGCTACCGTTTGAGACAATCCTTAGATTTATTCTGGTGTTGAGAAAAAACATCGTAGGTGTTGATGAAACACCATTGTGGCAGCTAGTGCTACTTCTTACGAATGCACCTTGCATCATGATTGGCTACCGTGCTGACTTCCTGGGGGAAGACATCTTCCCAAATGATTAGGCTATCTTGATTGGTCGCTATGTTGGCCAGGAGATCAACAACTTTATTAGCTTCTCTAAAAATGTGGGTGGTCACATTTTGGGGGTGCTGTCAAAGAGAAATCTGGTAGTCTTGAATAATTTTGTGGATGTTCCAACCCCCGTTGCTCTTGCGGTTGACATGGTTAACCACAATGAGAGAGTCACCCTAAAAAATGATTGGATTGACCATGTTTTTGTTGAACTGAATACATCTCCAGAGAGCCCGAGCTTTCGCGTAGTTGTTGGTTTGAATCCCCACATTTTTTGTGAAAGCCAAAATGATATTGCCCTCATGGTCCCTGATAACTCCTTCGGCCCCTGCCTCTCTCGGATTACCTTTGGAGGACCCGTCAAAGTTGGCCTTGAGCCAACCGGGTGGGGGGAATCCATTTGGTGTTAGCCCTGGAACTAGGAGGATTCTGAGGTCTAGAACACTCAGTAGAGATCCCCAAGCTCTTGATCACTACAAAATCCCTTTCATAAGAGGGGGGATCTATGCACGAGATGATGCTAGCATTTTCCAGGGTAAAATACAAGGCTTTGATGGCAACAACTTCAGGGGTCCTGGGCTTGTCGTTGAAGATACGGTTGTTTCACTCCAACCAAATTTACCAGAAAACATGATGCAATAGGGTTTTCCAGAGAAACCTGAGTCTTGGGTATCTAAAGACATTGGGCCACTGAGTGATCAAGTCAGGGATGGACTTGGGCCAAGCCCAGCTAACTTGGAACCTACTTGTCAGGGAGGAAAAGACCTCAATGGTGAAGGGACAGTCAATGAGGATGTGTTGAGTGGACTCCCAGGCCTGGGTGCAGAGATAACATCTATTGGGGACTATGACCCCCCTCTTAATTAGGTTGTCTGTGGTCAAAACTCTATTGTGGACCGCAAGCCAGCAAAAGTGGGCAATTTTTGGGATCAAATGTTTAAGCCAAATAGACTTGGCAATGATGGGACTGTTGATGGAGCTCAATCACTTGGGGGGTGACAGCCAGTTGGTAGGCTGACTTCATAGAGAACTGCCCATCATTGGTGCCTTTCCAATAGAGTTTGTCATCCATCTGAGTCTGGGGGACGAAGTTCACCTTGAGAATGGACTGAAGGGTGGTCTTGGCTCTGTCTAAAATAGCATTCCTGACCCTGAGCTGGATCGTCTTCCACCTATGGATATCTTGAGTGGTTGTTATGAAATCAATGACTCTGTGACCAAATCTGTTATCGATGAGGTGTTTAATTGTTGTGATATCAGGGTCTTTGATGAGAGGCTCATCCCTGGCCCATGGATCATGCCAAAAGTTGATGTCCATTCCGTTCCCAAGCTACCATCTTGTTCCCTATTGGATGAGGTGCTTTGTTTGGGATATGGATCACCAGAAGTGAGACCCATTACTAGGAATCCCTTCATCCCTGAAAGAGTGTTGTTGGAGGTATTTCCTTTGAATGATGGAGACCCAGTCCAAATTGGCTTTGGTAGCCACCTTCCATGCCTGCTTGGCCAGGAGGGCCTGGTTCATGAGGCTTATTCTATGCAGGCCTAGCCCACCTTTGTCTTTAGGGGTGCATACTTTATCCCAGGCCATCAAATGAAACTTTCATTGATTATCCGTCCCTACCCAAAGAAAGTGCTTCTGGATATTTTCTATGCTTTCTCCCACAGCATTTGGAATTTTGAAGATAGATAGGAAAAATACTAGGATACTTTGGAGAACAGACTTAACTAAAGTGGCTTTACTTGCTTGTGAAAGGAGCGCCCCTTTCCACCCTATCAACTTCTTGTGGATTCTCTCAGTGACACTGTTCCACATGGTCTTGACTGGCCTCCCTTGAAACATTGGGAGCCCAAGATAGGTGGTTGGGAGATCAACGATCGTGCAACCCAAAATGCTTGCAATTTTAACTTGCCTCCTTGTCGGGGTATTGATGAAGTAAAGCTTACTTTTGCTAAAATTGACCTTCTGGCCAATAGCTTCCTCATACAGATTGAGGATAGACTTGATGACCTTGGCTTTCGAGACAGAGGCTGAAGTGGCCAACAAGGTATCATCCACGAACTGCTGGTGTGTCGAGGGTTGAAGGTTGGAAGCAACCTTGATACCAAAAATCAGTCTTTTTGAGCAGGCAGATTTGACAGCTCTTCCCAGGATTTTTGCTAAGATGATAAAGAGAATGGGGGACAGGGGGTCCCCTTGTCTCAATCCTCTAGAGCTAGGGAAGTACCCTACAGCTGAACCATTGACCATGATAGAAAACCGGGGGAGGAGATACAATTATAGATCAACTTGACCCAATTCTCATGAAACCCGAACTTGAGGAGGATTCTGGTTAGAAAATCTCGATCCACTCTATCAAAAGCCTTGTTCATGTCAAGCTTTAGGAAGAAGGCTGACTTGTTGGACAATCGAGCTGAATGGATGAGCTCATGGATAGTGATGACTCCATCGATAATGTTCTGGCCTTTGATAGTACTACCTTGGCAAGGATCAATGATGGATGGGAGGATGTTGGTCAGTCTGTTAGCCATGGCTTTGGACAAGATTTTGTAAATGACGTTGCAAAGACTGATGGGGCGGTAATCAGACAAGGATTGGGAATTCACCCCCTTGGGAATGAGAGCTAGGAAAGTGGAGTTGACATCCCTAGGAATGAATCTGGATGCTTGCATTTTAGAAATGGCTAAGCAGACGTCATGTCCTATGATGTCCCAATAGGTCTGGAAGAACCTAGGAGAGAAATCGTCAGGACCGGGAGATTTGTTTGGCTGCATTGAGAAGAGGGCCTGATGAATCTCTTTAGGGGTAAGGGGGCTGAGAAGATAGGTATTGGTGGCCTCAGGGATAGAATTGGGAATGTTTTCAAGGAGGGATTCTATAGCCTGGCCAGGGGGAGGAAGGGACACCGAGAAGGGTATTGAAATGATTAACAACTTCTTCCTAAATCTGGTGAATATCAGTGGTGCAGGAACCATCTTGCTTGATGAGGGATTTTATCTTGTTGGCTCCTCTATGCTTAAGGGTGGAGATGTGGAAAAATTTGGAGTTGGAATCTCCTTCCTTAAGCCACAACTGACGAGATTTCTGGCACCAGAACATTTCTTCCTTTCACAGAGTATTATGGTATTCTGATAGCAGCAGTCTCTCCTCTATTCTTAGATTGTCGTCCCCCTGCCCTTGTTGGAAACTATCCTCAATCTGATTCAGTCTATTTTTGATGATATTTTTGTTTTAAAATATGTTTTCGAAAGTCTCTTTGTTCCAAACCCTCAACTTGCTCTTGATTGATCGGAGTTTTTGCATAACCTGGTTTATGGTCGTCCCTGAGATCTTTTCCCCCCACCATTCAACAATCCGATTTTTGAGGTCTTGATGTTGTGTCCACATTGATTCAAAACGAAAAGGGGGTTTAAACTGGGGTCTGTTGGCTGTTTCGAACATTAGGGGGCTATGATCCGACCCAATTTTTGGGAGGGCCTGCAAACTGGCATCCCCAAAGAGAGGGAGTGATTCTTGGGACAACAGGAAATGATCTAGTCTCTCTTGGATAAGATTTCCACCAACCCTCCTGTTGCTCCAGGTGAACTGGGCCCCTTTCAGATGGACGTCCATAAGTTCGTTTGAGTCAACAAAGTGGGCAAAGTCCTCTATGGCTCTGGAGGTAATTGCATTCCCACCTCTCTTCTCAGATGGATGTAAGGGAGTATTGAAGTCCCCTGCTAAGATCCATGGGATTTCACTGAATGCTTGTCTCATATGGGAAAGGTTGTTCCACAAGATTATTCTATCTTGTGAGGTGTTGGGAGCATACACATTGGTTAGGACCCAGGAGAGTTGGGTGTTAGAATCATGAAAAAGAATGTTGGCCAGGTGCCCATCACCTGAAATAACTCACCCTTCAACCTTGGCTGGATTCCAAAGGCACAGGAGTCCGCTTGAGGTACCTTGTGTTGGAGTGTAGGCAAACTCGCACTTTCTCCATATGGTTTTGGCAATTCTTGGTGACCAGTGTTCACCTAATTTGGTTTCTTGGATGAGAAAAATCGTAGGATTCATTTCCTTCCGCATGGCAGCAGCCAATCTCTGTTTGACTACCCCGTTTAGTCCTCTCGCGTTCCAAGAGAGGACTTTCATTTGGAACTCTTGGAGGGTTTTCTGCCCCCTTTGCCTTGTTGTGCGAGGGTTTTGGATCTTTTAGTTTCTTCTTTGCTTGTTATCCCTAGGTCCTGGAGCAAAGTTTTTTGGGTGTCGTTGGCTATATCCTCGACTGCATCTCTATTTCTCAGATCTACCCCAGAGGGCCTTCCCTTATTTCTGTCGCCACCCACATCAATTTGGGTCTTTTTGTAACTTTGGGTCTGTTTTGGGCTCCAAGGTTTTGGGGACTCTTGGCCAGAATATTCGTTGTCGCTTTTGGCTACAGGGGATGTGGATGGGGAACGGGGTGACCCAGTTTTACTGGGTGGGGAGAATGATGGTGGGGGGATGGGGGGTTGGGGTGGTTTGGGGAGGGGATTCGAAGACACCTGACTGTTGTCAAGTGTGGGGGAAGAGTATCGGGGTGGGGATGGGGGGGTTTTGTGGGATGGTCTCAATGGCATCCGGTTGGAAGATAGGGTTTGAAATAGGGGCTTCCTCACAGAGGATTTCTGCATATTGGAATTTAGCATTGCGACCAGAGTTGCTAAGTAAATCAAATTTGTTGGAAGAGGAGAACAAGTTACTTGCCTTTTGGTTGTCACCGCTTGGAGGGGGAAAGGCCTGTTGCTTGCCTTTATGATTCTGGTTCTATCTCGTCCTACCCTTTGTCTTTGGATTTTCCCCCTGAACTAGGTGGGCCACTGTCTGCGACTCTGTCTACAAGTTTTTGCGATTTAGGCACTAAGATGATAGGTGTCCTTGTAATTGGCACTCTGAGCAGAAAGCTGGTTTGTTTTCAAACTCCAGTGGTTGGCTTCACCTGTAATTCTCATAAATTAGGTTAACCTGGCTAGGAAGCTACATTTCAAGATTGACATTGACACAAATGCGTGCTTGCGTCAATCGAGTCCGAGCATGGGTTGCTGGATCGATGGCTACTAGTTCTCCTATTGCTTGGGCTATCGCTTGGAGTGCATCTTCGTAGAAGAAGTGTGGTGGCAAGTTTAGGAGCCGCACCCATATGGGGGCATAGTTTATGCTCTACGACTCAGGATCAAAGTCCTCTCCCCACTTTCAAAGGAAGAGACTTCACCTCCCAAAAAACCATGGGCCTCCTGATAAGATACGGTCCACGTCTTCCTGTGTGTTGAGGTGGACCATGAAAAACCCTCGGGACATGGCTGACAGCTCTAGGCACCCTCTGGTTTTCCACTTGATCGTCGCCCATCGCCTAAGTGAGTCCATGTCCGGCCTCCCTCCAACAAATTTCCCTACCAGGGAAAATGCGTCTCTATTGGCGTATTCCGTCATGACTTGCTTAGGACAAAGGACATTACAACCTTGGGTTATGAAGGCGTTCATTGTCGAGGACCTAGGTTTAGGTTTTCCTTGTAGCGCTTCTAAGAAAGAAGATTGATTAGTCTTCTTGTTGGTTGTTTCATGTTTGTCAGGTGGGTCTTTGCCTCTATGACCTTCTTTTTGTTGGAAATTTTGAGTCCTTAAGTCAAAGTTGTCATTGATGTCACCGGATGAAGTCATCATTAATGTCAAGGACTTTGTCAAGAAATAAAGTTGTCAAGGTTTTCATTTGATATCCAGGAAGAAGATTCAAATAACGTCAAAGGTCAAGAGAATTAGTGCAGAGGTTAAAGGCAAAAGGGCTCCATAATATTTCAATATTATATGGAAGCATAAGTTAAAAGGTTTTTCATAAAAACCCAAGGAGGCTTATTGCAAAGTTAAAAGGAGGTCTAATATTTATTTTATAAAATATTTAAATTCAATGTGAATTTAAATTTTATAAATAAATGTTATTTATACCAAGTTGTGCAATAAGAGAAGGTCTTAATAAAACCAAAGGGTTTTATTAAATTAATTTATAAAACCAAAAGGTTTTTATTAAATTAATTTATAACATTTAAATTCAAATGAATTTAAATCATTTACAAATCAATTTGAGCACCGACGTGTTTGAATAAAGGAAGGAAGGCACTATATATACCATGCATTAGGAGGCATTCAAATCATCCTTGCTCGAACGATTATTGCATGGGAATTGATTTAAGTTGAGCTCGTGAGAAAAGACAGCGAAATTTGTGTTTAATGTGACAGCGATTGAGAATAATTTGAAAGCACCAAAATTTTAGGAGCCAGCTGGGCAGTGTGGCCTAGTGGCAAGGAGGCATTGGTTAAAGTGTTGAGGCATCAAGTGGTCTACGTTCGAAATGCGGTAGCAATGTTTATGTTGGTGTTGGAAGCGCCAAGGGAACGGTGCATGTTTTGCTTGGAAGATAAGGGAGGTTCTTAGAGCACGTGGTGCTCTCCACTCCCCAAGTGAGCGCTTAGCTCACATGGTGGTTGGAGCCACGGCTAATGCGTTGGTAGAGGGATGTGTTGGGAGTTTGAATCCCATCCAAGGCAAGGTAATATTTTTGATAATTAATTCTTGGTATTGCCTAAGGTTTGGAACTAAAAGGTTGTTGAAAGAAATTGTTAATTGAAATTTATTTTTCAATAAAGTTTGGAGTTAAAAGGTTGCTTAAGGGGAATGTTAGTTAGAAATTTATTTTTGATAAATTTGGGAGTTAAAAGGGGTTGTTAGTTGGAAATAGTTGAAAGGATTGCTAGTTGAAAATTTGTTTTGTTGGAAATTATTTTTAATAAAATTTGGAGTTATGAGGAGTTTGATTTTATTTTTAAATAAAGTCTTAATTATTATATTTGCATATTGGAGGAGTAAGAGTGTTGATTTTATTTTTAAAAGGGACTTTTGCCAAAGATATTATTATGAAGGTATTGGATATTATTTTAAAGTTGGAGTGATAAGGTGTATTTTTGTTTGATATCATTTTGTATTGTGATTCATTGAGAAAATTATTATCCTCCAACCTTTATTTGAGATTGGCATAGAATTTGTTGTGGTTGTGGCAGATTTATGAGATCCCTTCATCATCAAGAAAAAGGTATGAGCACATTCTTCCTTGGTTGAGTTGATTGGTTGGTTTTCGGGAAAATAAGTTTGGAGTGAAAAGGACTTGATTAGGGTTTCCATTTAGAGAGTGTTTGAGTTAATGCTTCAATATTTTCTGGAATAAAGAGTTGTTGTTAAAACCTTGTTTTATAAGCATTGTTGTTGATGCCATTGGTTGTGCAAAGAACTTGATTTAGTGTTTTGCAAAATAACATGAGTATCATTGTTATGTGAAGATTGATTTATAAGCATTGTTGTTGAAGTGAGTTGTTGTGCAAAGAACTTGAACTAGGGTTTGAAAAGAACACGAGTATCATTATTATGTGAGATTTGTCATTGAGCATTGTTGGAAATATTTTGAGTTGGTGTTTATATGCTTGGAATAGGGTTTGTGAGCAAAGGTTGTTTCTTGAGTGATTGGTTGAGTAGAGTTGGTTGAGCCTAGTCAAGTGGGTGTGTGAAGTGATTGTTCAAGTTCCATAAAACAAATTATTCGAATTTGAGTTGAAAAAGTGTTTGAGAATTGAGTTGAAACATATTGGGTCTCTAACAATTCTCTTTATGTTTCTATGAGATTGGTTAAGTTCTGTGTGAACTTATTGAGCATATTTGGATAAGTTCTGTGTGAAATTATTGAGCATATTTGGACAAGTTCTAAGTGGACTTGTTGAGTAGTTTGAGCAAGTTCTAAGTGGACTTTTTGAGCAGATTGAGCAAGTTCTGAGTGAACTTGTTGAGCAGAGTTGAGCAACTTCTAAGTGGACTTGTTGAGCATAGTTGAGCAAGTTCTAAGTGGACTTGTTGAATAGATTGGAAAAGTTCTAAGTGAGTGTTCAACAGATTTGAGCAAGTTTTGAGTGAGCTTGTTGAGCAGATTTGAGCAAGTTCTGAGTGGACTTGTTAAGCAAATTTGAGCAAGTTTTGAGTGGACTTGTTGAGAAGAATTGAGCAAGTATTGAGTGGACTTGTGGAGCAGAATTGAGCAAGTTCTGAGTGGAATTTTGTAGCAGATTTTGGTGTAGATTTAAGGATAAGTTTGTGCCAAACCAGAGACAGATATTGAGCAGATTTGTGCTAGACCGAAGGACTGTGTTTAGTACAGATTTGAGACAGAGCTTTGGAGGTGACAGAGTAGAGAGGACAATAGTCTCTAGTGGATAGAGATCCATCAACTAGGGTAGTGAGGATAGGTCTTTTGAGTGGGTACAAGAGTCTTCAGTGGAGAGAGATCCACAAGCTAGTGCATTGGAGGCAGTAGTCTTCTAGAGGATCACCATCCAGAGTAGAGGAGAAGGAGTTCTCTTGTGGATAGAGATCCACAAACTTGATTTAGGGTATTGGTTTCTCCTTTGGATAGAGGTCCATAAACATTGTAATAGGGAAGGATTCCCAAGATATTGATTGAGAAAATTTTAGTGAAATATTTTCTCCGTGGAGTAGCCCACATTGGGTGAACCACGTAAATTATGGTGTCTCTATTATGTGTGATGATTTGTGCATTGCTTTGGTTACTATTGTTGATATTTCTATCTTTACATTGCATAATATTGATTGAAAAGAAAAGTAAAAAGTGGTCTTATATTGTTCACCCCCCTCTCAGTATAAGCTTGTGTTCTTCACTTTCCTGTCTCCTCCCACGCCTAGGTTGGCTTCACTTTATGGTTCGTCCTCAGCCTTTTGGGAGTTGGAATCGTCACTTTGTCATGAGCTGGTCCCATGATTTCTATTTCCACCTTTCTATTTCTCAGTCGCTAGTGCTTCGCTCCCCAAGTGATCATTTTTACTTTCGACCTTCTGCCTCCCACCCGTAGAAGGCTCGATCGCCACATATTCGCTCGTCTCTACCTACCTTTTGCTCGTCATCGCTCCAATGTTATCTTATCATAACATATAAGATTTTGAGAGGAGGAGGTATCGATGATATAACAAAAGTTCTTAATTGTCTAAAAGATTATCAGGATGTGATGCAAGGCTTTTTTTAACTATAGTGGTTGTCTTGGGCTTTTCTATAGATAAAGATACTCTCTAGATTTTTTTTCATTATTATTATAATTATTATTTTGGTTGTCTTGAGTGACCTAAGTTTTATTCATAAGGAAGTGCTTTTCAACCTCTCGTACATTTAAAACTAATATAAAGACAATTACCTCTCATACCAGGAAATAATGACACATAGTTGCGTTTAAGCATACTTAATACAATGTGCATTTAATAATTTTTATCCTTTATGTCTTTATGTGGGTCTTTCAAAAGTATTTGCATTTAAGCATACTTAATACAATGTGCATTTAATAATTTGTATCCATTATGTCTTTAAGAGTGTACAATCTATAAAATTTTGATATTTTTTTAAAATAGTTATATAAAATAATATTTTGAATTAAAAGAATTGTAAAGTATTTGAAATTTTTAAAAATTTAAAATGTTTTGATAAATGTATATAAGTTTAAAAAAATATTATCATGTTTACTTATTATTATTTTTTGGGTAATATTCAAGGAAGTAAGGGTATTTATTCTGCCAAAAATACCTAGGGCTCGTATTTGGCTTGTATCCTTTGGCACACTCAAGGAGCATGCATAAAACAACAAAAACACAACAAACAACAAAACACAAAAACAACAAACCATACAAAAAAAATACAAAACACAAACAAACAACCAAAAAAACAACTAAAAAACACACACATTGAAAAATTAAATTGATGGAAAAACAAATTACATCTTCGGTATTTCTAGGCCAACATGCATTTTAACCAAGAATCAACACAAGAAACATAATAATGATATTTCTGAGTTGGAGAATTGAAATACCCTGATTGAACCAAAGAGAAGCTAATACAAAGTAAAAAGGAACTAGGTACCTCTAGTACAGCTAATACAAAGTAAAAAGGAACTAGGTACCTCTAGTACAGCTAATACAAAGTAAAAAGGAACTAGGTACCTCTAGTAAACTAATACAAAGTAAAAAGGAACTAGGTACCTCTAGTACTGGAGCCATCTAGAGAAAGGATAGATAGAAGAGCATCCCTGATTTGTGAAGCCCACCATCTGGGAGGGTGGTCGTAGCAAGTAAGATCACCTTTGTCCAACGCCCAATTAGCTAAAGCATCAACAATCCTATTATGTTCTCTAACCACATGATTGTATTCAACTTTCAAAAATCCCATCTGGATTAATTGAATCTTCTCAACAATTATTTTTATTCTCCAATCAACCTTATGATTCTTAGGAGTCTTCAACAGATTAATCATGACTTGGGAGTCAGATTCAACCAGCACCTTTTGCCATCCAACCTTAGTAGCCTCACGAAGGCCTCTGAGGATACCATACCCCTCAGCAAGGTTATTGGAAAGGATACCCAAATTCTCAACAAAAGTGAAAACCAGGGAACCATCTGAAAGTCTACCAATTCCTCCTACACTAGCTTTTCTAGGGTTTCCCCTAGAGGCTCCATCCGTATTGACTTTTCCAAAATCCTTAGGAGGAGGTTGCCAATTCCTTGTTCTATCCATATTTCGATTACTCACATTCCCTTTAAGTTGGTTGCCAATAGTAGAGTGAATCTTCAATATTTGCATAACTTGATCCCATCATTGGTGGGAGTCCTGGGGGTGATTAAGGAGTTGTTGGACTAATTCAGCTAAGTTGGCAATGGTATTTTTCCAAATATAGTGAATATCCTTCCTTTCTTATTTGAAAATCTAGTTGTTTCTTTCCTTCCAGATATTCCAAGGTAGGATGGTTGTTCCCATCCAAACTAACTACCTAACAAAATGATCAACAACCTCCTGTTTAGGCCAATCCCTCCATAGTTGTTCAAGAGTAGAAAAATTGGACCATTGTAAACCGAGTAAGATAGTCATTCTCCTCCATAACTTAGAGGCTAAGGGACACTCAATAAAAATATGGCTAAGAGTTTCCACATTCTTTCCACACATTTCACATCTAAATGGGCCATGAAAGCCATGTTTCATAAGTTGCTCACCAGTGAGCACCCTTCGATGCAATAAAAGCCAAATAAAAAACCTCACCTTAGGCCAGAGCTTTTGAGCCCACAACTATGTAAATATGTCATAGGACTAGTTGGGATTATTGTGGCATAAGGCCAAATAACCTTGAGCAACAATATACTCACCCTTAGTAGTGTTGTTCCATCCAAAATAATCCTTATCATGGGACCAAGAGAGATATCTCATATGAAGGGTGTGTTGGATATCTTTCCTTTGCCTTTATAGAATTTGAATAGGCTAGTCCTCAATAGGGATCCAATATCTACCAACCTCTAAATTACCAGTCTGGTATCGATAATAATTAGCTACCTTTATCCAGTTAGCTTGGTGTAGCTTCTCCATCCAGGGCCTCCAATCAGGGAACTGAGTTATCAAAGGTTGGTGACCATCCCAAGAATCTATCCAAAAATTTACTTGTTGACCATTATGAATGATCCAAAATAACTTCTTCTTTATCAAATCCTCACTAGTCCTAAGAACCACCAAAATGGGAGAACCTCTGGTAGGCAGTTGATAGCGAACAAGGTCTTCAGGACTTTTGTTTTCAGCATATTTAGCATGAATATTATTGGCCCATAGGGCATTGGGGTTATTCAAAATCCTCCAATACAACTTTGCAGCTAAAGCCTTATTGTTTTATAGCAGATCAAAATCCTAACCCCCCTTCATGCTTGGGAAGGCATAAAGTATCCCATTTCACCAAGGCCCATTTTCTTTTCTCCTTAGTACCACTCTAGAGGAACTATTGATTGATTTGATCCAGTTCTTGAAGAACTGCCTTTGGGATATTCAACATAGTAGAAACATAAATAGGTATAGCTTGAAGGACTAATTTTACCAAGGTAATTCTACCCCTAGATGAAAGCCACCTATTGGTCCACTTTCCAATTTTCTCCTTTACTCTATCCAACAACCAATTCTAGTCTTTTTTTTGTCTCTGGATGTTGATAGGAATGCCTAAATAAGTGATCAGAAGGGAGGCCTTCTTATATCTTAATTTATCTAGAACCATGGATTCTTGTCTAGGAGAGTAGTGAAAGAAAATGACTTTTGATTTATCTTCATTGATCAATTGCCCCATAGCATTAGAGAAACAACTAATGATTTGTTTAATTGTAGAGGCTTCCTTAATCGTAGCTTTACCTAATAGAGTAGAGTCATCAACAAACTGAAGATGAGAGATAGGCCTGGCTCCATGAGCAATGGTAACTCCCTCAAGGGTTCTATTTTCTCTATTTTTGGTCATAGTCCTACCCAAGCATTCAACAAGAATGATGAATAAATAAGGGGAGAGGGGGTCACCCTGCCTAATACCTCTAGAAGTTGGGAATAACTATGAAGGGTAGCCATTGATAAGAACTGAGTAGGATATCGAAGAGATACATCCCATAATCCAATCTATCCAATCTTGAGAGAAGCCAAATTACCTCATAACTTTGATGAGGAAGTGCCAATCCACTCTATCATAAGCTTTGGATAAGTCTAAATGGATGAACATAGAAGGAGATTTTTGCACTTCCATGGAATGGATGGCTTCTTAAGCAAGAACTATCTCATCCACAATATGTCACCCTTCCACATAACCTCCTTGTTCAAGGGAAATAATCTTATGCAAAAGAGGTTTTAGCCTCTCCACCATGATCTTGGTAATGATTTTGAGAAGAACATTACATAAAGCTATTGGTCTAAAAGTTGAGATATGTTTTGCATCTTGAGCCTTTGGGACTAGAGCTATATAAGTTTTATTGATTACCTTCAAAATATCTTTGGCCTTCCTAGCTTCTTCCACCACCTCTAATAAATCAACATGAAGAATATCCTATAATTCTTGGTAAAATTTGATGGGAAAACCATCAGGCCTCGGGGTCTTCCCTTTTTGCATTTTAAAAACCACTTGTTGAAGCTCATTGATAGTAATTGGAGTAGTCAAAATAGAGTTCTCCTCATAAGTGATAAGAGTAGGGATCACTTGAAGGATATTCTATTGAGAAGTCGAGTCAAGAGATGCAATAGTGAACAATTTGGAAAAGTAGTTGACTATGATAGACTTCATGCCATCCCAAGTGTGGATAGAGTCTCCAGAATCTGATTTTAAGGAAGAAATAAAGTTGTGTGATCTGTGGTCTAGAAGAGATTTGTGGAAGAATTCCATGTTTCGATCTCCTTCTTTGAGCCATTGGATCCTAGATTTCTGCTTCCATAAGAGCTCTTCTCTTTTTCCCATTCCTCCAACTACATTGTGAGTCTAATTTCATCTATACTTCTACTCTCAGTGAGGCCATCTAAATGGATTTGATCATTCAACTCTTCAAGTCGAGCAATCACTTCTTGTTTCTTCTGCCTAACATCTCCAAACTCCTTCCAATTCCAAATCTTGATTTTGGATTTGATGTATTGCAACCTTTTGGTAAAATAAAACATCTTAGTTCCATACCTTGGTTTACCTTCCTACCACCATTGCCACACTCAAGGTTTGAAGGAACTATCTCTGAGCCACATTAATTAAAATTGAAAGGGTGAGAAATTAACCTTGGTTTTCCATATTTCAACCATGATTGGCCAATGATCTAAACCAACATTGTTAAGATTTTTTACCTTAGGAATGTGTCCATGGATTAATAAATTGTTAGAGAACAAGAACCTATCCAATATTTCCATGATACAAGTTGAGCCTTACCTTCTGTTAGACCAAGTCATGAGGCCATTATCTGGCTAGATGTCCACAAGGTGAAGGTTTACAATATATTCACTCATGAGGTCTGAGCTCCCATCCAGATTCCTATTTCCCCCTCTTCTCATCCAAAGAGAGGATGGTATTGAAGTCTCCTTCGATCAAGACCCAAGATTTAGGAAAATGGGAGATAATATAAGTTATATCCTTCCATTATCTCCGCTTTTCCTCCAAAGTAATTGGAGCATAAATAGTCAAGCAGAGCATAATTTGGTTAGATTGTCTACTTTGTGCAACCACAACCAAGAGACCCCAACTACCAACCATATGGTGAATAATGATCTCTTTTGGGTCCTAGAGGTAAGCAATGCCGCTAGAAGCCCCATGGGAGTTGAGGGAAGCCACTTTTCCAGTCGACCAGATTTTACTTGCAATTGACTCCATTTCCCCTATAGACATCTTCATTTCCTGAAGGAAAACCAGATGTGGTTGGTTTGTCTGAATCATTCTTCTAATTTTATTTTGTTTTGAAAGACTCCCTTTGAGTCCTCTAATATTCCAAGTGATGATCTTCATTAATAACAAGGCTAAAGATGTTGGTAAGGGCATTAATATTACCTTCCTCTACAAGATTTTCACCTTCTTTTACCATATGATGTTGATTAGTCTTATGGCCTACCTTTTGGTTAGTGTCCATCTTCATTTTTTTTCCTATTTCTTGTCTTACCCCAATTGAATCTGGGATAGCTTCTAACCCTGAAGTATGTGTATACACAACCAAAGCATTATTGGAAGGTTCAACAAAGTCTGTCTTGGGGTCTAAATTATTTGAAGTTTTAGCATTTAAAAGATTGTTCTTCTTGTCTATGTTTTCTCCCTTATTTTTCTGTTGAAAACCTTTGATTTCTTGGTTTGTCTTTGAGTCCTTCCCTACATCTTTAAACTATGTTTCTAAGATTTCTATCTCCATTATGTCCTCTTCCTCACCTAGGAGGTTATTTGTGGAAAGAATTCCAAACATATTAGTTGACAACATCGCTTGATCCTTCATAACTATTTTTTTTTGTGTTCTTCTTCTTAGGCATTTGGAAACCTTCTAAGTTTGTGTCCTCTTTCTTTTGATCTAGAATCTTATTTGGACATACACTAGCCAAATGACCATATTCATGGCATATTCTACAATGGAAAGGAATGTTCTCATAGTCCACCACCTGCTCCCAAGTGTCCTCCCCAAATTGTAATGAGATATTTTGTGGAAGGGGTTTGTTGAAATCCATTAAGACACAAATTTGAGCATAAATAATGTGTTCAAATTTGTGTGTACAGTCAACAATCATCATGAAAGTTCCAAGGGAGTTTTCGATTGTAGAAAATACAATCGGATTCCAAAATTCAACTAGGAGGCCAAAGAGTCTAACCCACATAGGTCCTGTAGAAGGCATCTCTTCTTCGACTTTAAATTTAGTGTGCCAAGGCTTCATGAAAAGCCTCGCCCTTCCAAAGAACCAAGGACCCCCTTGAAATATTTTCTCTCTATCTTCATCATTAGCAAAAATAACAAGAAAATAACCATTGGGATAAACAAATATTTGTGTCTCACCTTGTGTTTTCTAGTATTTTGCAGCCCACACTTTGAAAGCAGATAGGCTCGAACAAAAACCCAAGAAATGACAAATCAATCCTCTTCTCTCCAGATCTTCTATGCCATCTTGAATGTCACCCATTTTTAGCTTAACAATTGGGGTTCCATCAACTGCTCTTAGACATCCTGACTCAATTTTTTTGGGATCAATCTTAGGCATTCTTAGAGGTCTACGAGAAGCCTTAAGATTAATGTTAGCATTAGTCTGGGATTGTCCACCATGGAGGGCATCCCTAAAATTCATTTTTGGGGCCAAATCCCCGAAATCCTTACCCTTGAAAGGGGTTTCCATAGTGGATCTATTTTGGGGGTGTTCCTTAGCATCAGGATTGCTTGAGTTCTAAACCATTTTTTCTTTTCCTAAGGAGGCTTCTCTTATTTGATCTACAACTTGAAACTTGTTTCTGGGTCTCTTTAATCCATGCCTTGGACATCGAGGAAAGGTGTGATTTTTGCTTTTTCCTTGGGCAACAAATTGGAAGCAGTTTTTAATCAAGTCCGTAGCATGAAGATTTGTTGAATGATAGATTCCTAACCCATCATGGGTCTCCTGCAACATATCCAACATTTATCTTGAGCAAAAACAAAAAATAAAAAAATTAGCCGCTAGGGCCCGTAGGCCTCGAAAAATAGCCTCTATCACCGCCTATGCTTGACCCACAGATGAAACCCTCACACAATCACCTTCAAAATCATCATCGTTCTTTTTAATTTGTTATATGTCATGCCTACTTATCATGTGCAGTATAATTTAAAAATATAATGATTATGCATATTCATTATTTCTAGGTTAAATTATTATTGACTAGTCATAGTGTAAAATAATCATAATGATTTAAGATTAAAAATATATTTTTTAAACACAAAAATAAGAGAATACATTAAATATTTGAAAACCTCAACTTGTTAAAGGCTACCATAGATTTTGTTTATAGTAAGTTTAAGATAACTTACATAGGGTCAAGTACCAACCATGCCTATATAGGGTGTCTCCATGTCTATTGAAACTTGAACATAAGCCTTTTCCATAGAAGGTGATCCATTTCAACCATTGAATTTGATGAATAAAACCCCATATTTTTTATATGAAATTTCAAATAACATTTATTATTGAATATATATATATATATATAAAGAGAGAGAGGACATTACGAGTGATATCATTTACAGCAATGTGTATATCTAGATAAGTGAAAACATATTTTTATAAGGATCTCTTCTCGTTAGTTAAAAATGGGTCAACAAAAGTACATGAATTTTTGGACTTGTGTTATACTTTAACCATTAAATGAAGTTTCAAGGTGCTTGCATTTTGTTCTTAATAAATATTTGATGAGGACATCATGTAGCTTTAGGCCTTGGGATTAATTTAATTCCTAATATTATTATTTTAGCTAGCTTCCAGATTTATTTTTTCTATGCAATAATTTGTGAGCCTCCGTTGCTCATGGAGTCTTCCTAGTTGGCAATTGTATTAGCCAACCTATCAGTTGTTAGCTTCTAGATAGCTTAAGTTAACTCATAAGTTTTTAGGAAGCTAAGCTTAAGATTAGCGTGTTAGCTAAGGTTGTAAATCTAGCTTAGTTGTTAGCTATGTTTGTTAGTTGTTTGTTATGGGAATTCTCACTTCTAAATGAGATACACCATCTTACCTTGTATATATATTTTATGAACATTAATAAAATATTCAATTGGATTTGCATTTTTTGCATTGGTATCAGAGCAGTAGATTAAGTGGACTTTGGATTATTTTTTTGCTACATAGAGGGATTGAAAATGGTCTCCATTATAATATCCCCATAGGCATTATTTGAATTTGAAAAGCTACCACTATAACCTTCACCTTGAGAAACAATGGTGAAATTGTTCTATTGATCAACAATGCATTACATAGTTTTATAGTTCTTGAAAGAACTAAAAATAGACACGGTGGTTGAGAGAAATCCTCTTAAACTTATTACAACAAACTAACTTAAAGATAGCTCTTATCCTAACAACATGCTAATCTTGGACTATGGTCAAACATTGACCAACCAAGCCAAAACCTCAACGTATGCTAATCAAATTAACTAGAAATATGTAAATCAAAACATTAAACTAAAACTAAATACTAGGACTTAATACTTAGGACTAAGGAGGCAATGTTGAAAATATTCCAACATTCTCCCCCTTGATGCTAAAGACACTCATGCAAGAGTTCTTTAAGCATCACAGAGTTGGAAGAAAATATTTCTCTTACGTTTCCTCCAATCTTGAATCAAGAAATCAGAATTTACAAAATACTTATGGTGGCACTCCTTCCACTCTTCATGTGGAATTTCCTGCAAATGCTTGAGTGCCTTCTTTTGTTGATTAGCTCCCCCTTCAACAAAAGTATCTCCTCTTGTGGTTTTCAGCAACCACTCTCTTACATCTTTATCATTATGGTCTTTAAACCATGCTCTCACATTTTGATCTTCTTTTACATCTTCAACACTAAACAATACTCCACATGAGTATTTACAATTAATCATCTCACATAGATGATTATACCATACAACTCTTTCACATATTTCCACACAAAATATCACAACAAATATGGCCATATAATGACCAACTACATATGCAACATAAAGTTGCTCCTCACACAAATATTCTCTCAAAACAATGACTTTACAAGAATCCTTCTCCCAAGGAATTTTGAACACATCATTTTGATCCATGTGACCCAAGTTCTCCATCACTGTATTCTCTCCAAGAAGACTCTTCATCAAAGTTGTCTCAATGAGACAATCACCTTTCTTTTCATTCCTGCTCACAAAAAACAAATCATTAATCATAAAAACATTACCTTTAGTATGAGTAGATTTGGTGCTTCCCATAAAGCTATTTTGTAGCAGTTCTCCTTCATTGTATGGTGCTTCAAGATCAACCATCAACTCTTCACTAAGAGTTCTCCTCCTTTGTTCAATCCATGTTGGTGTGTTGAAACACCATTCATTCAAGCAATCATACATAGTTGCCTTTTCAAGACAACTCTCTTTCTGCAATGTAGTCACTCCAAGTGAGTGATCTTCATCCATGAGTGATGTTTCCTTTGCCATTACGACAAGAAAATCAGCAATCTCATTTCCATTTTCTGTTTCTATCCCATTTGCCCTCTCACTTTCCATATACCAAATGAGAGAGTCTTGTGTGTTCTTTTCTTCACACAACACATCCTTCACCCTTGATGAGTGATCTTCAAACAAGAAGCCTATCGCTTCCATCTCCTCTTCATAAAAATTTTCTTGTGGATCATCATCCCACATTACTTTATTTGTTCTTTCAAGAGAGCACACATCCATTCCAATTGAATGGTCTTCAAGCCAATGATCATCCATGAACATTGCTTCTCCATCATCATCTTCTTTATTCTCCTTCATGAGAATTGTAGATGCATTCTCCATAATACACTCTTCATTTATCTCCTCCATGAGACATTCTTCATCATACATTTCACTTTGATGGTCTTCAAGCAAGGAACACTCCAATGTGAGTGTTTCTCTTCCTTCATCTTCAAAGTCTTCTTCCACTTTTGAGTGGTCTTCACTACAAGGTCCTTGAGCAATTGTATCTCCATTGAGACATCCATCCTCTTTGCTATCAATGTGAATGCTTTCCAAGCATGCCATTCCTGCAAAAAAATTATTAGTACAATTTTTCTTTTCATATTTTTCTCCTCCTAAAAGAAATAATTGACTATTACAATTTTCCATGCCATTACAAGACATGTCTGCAACTATGGGTGTCTCACAATAACTCTCTCCAATGAGAGCTATACAAGGCTCCTTCGCCTTCTCATCCTCTTCTCCATGAAGGGATTCCTCATCTTCGTCTCTCTTCTCTTCAAGAAGTTCATCATCACTCTTTTCTTCAAACATGTCTTCCTCTTCAAGGAAGAATTCACCATCATAAGAATGTATGTCTTCATATGAGTCTTGAAAAGACTCTTCAAAAACTCCTTCAAAAGGATCTAATTCAGAAACTTCTTCAAGGAAGCAAGGCTCCTCCTTGCTTAAACAATCTTCATGATTGTCACACATGGCTTTATGGGTATCCTCATCAAACCCATAAGCATCCTTCAACACTTGCCATGCCATTGTAGCTGATCTACAATTAGCTATGAGAGGAAAAACACTCTTTTCCATTCCTCTCCTCAAATCCATAAGAGCTAAGCAATTTGCATATTGTTGCTCCTTCTTCTCTTTTCTCTCCTCACCTTGTAGCTTGCTCCAAGTGGGTTCCTCATAGCCTTCTTGAACTATATCCCATAAGTCTTGAGCCTTCAAGAAGGTCTTCATCATTATGCTCCAAATAGCATAATTATCTCCATCAAATTTTGGTACAACCAAGTCTACATACATGGCTTCCTTTTATTTACCAAAGTCTCAAGCACCCAATTTATCATAAATCGGCCAATACTGATTGAAACAAACTAAAATTTTTCCTGTAGACTTCTGATATACTTATCTAAAAATCCACTAAATTTCAGATCCAAATTCACACAAATGAGAAATATGTGATCAATTTACTTTTGCCCTTTCTAGATCTTAGAGTGTTTTTGAGACAACCTCAATGTTCTTCACATAAATCAATCCATACAACTCCAAAAATTTTGAAAATTAAACTCTGTATTCCTGAGACAATAATATGAAAACCCTCTAAATTTTGGAAGAAAATTCACAAAGGTGAAAAAGATGTGATCATTTACTTTTTCCCTTTTTATCACAATTTCGGATCTAGGATTTTTGAAGAAAAAATCAATATTCACACAAATCAATAAATACAGATCCAAATGACCTGAAATTTTGTCTGAATTATGATTTTATCTAAATAATATTTCTCCCAAAATTTGAGAAGCAAATACCCTGTATTCCACCTTATACAACCATTTTATTGAAAAACTCAAAATGCTAATAAAATCCGTAAATTAGCTCCAAATCACCTGAAATTTTGACAGCATCCTCTTGATACAATTATCTAACAACCCTCAAAATTTCATAATCAAATACCTCAGGATTCATGAGATATTAATGATTTACTCGAGCTCTTCCTTGCAAATCTGTTGAGTGTTGGCCACTTGAGTTTCTCTGACAAAGTGCGTGCTTCAGATCTCTTCACGCCACTCTCCATAGGTTTTGATCCATCTGAGAAAACCTGCTCTGATACCAAATGAGAAACAATGGTGAAATTGTTCTATTGATCAACAATGCATTACATAGTTTTATAGTTCTTGAAAGAACTAAAAATAGACACGGTGGTTGAGAGAAATCCTCTTAAACTTATTACAACAAACTAACTTAAAGATAGCTCTTATCCTAACAACATGCTAATCTTGGACTATGGTCAAACATTGACCAACCAAGCCAAAACCTCAACGTATGCTAATCAAATTAACTAGAAATATGTAAATCAAAACATTAAACTAAAACTAAATACTAGGACTTAATACTTAGGACTAAGGAGGCAATGTTGAAAATATTCTAACACACCCCACCTCAGTATACTTTTACTTCAAATGAGAGGGACCCCGAAGGAGCTCGAGATTCGAACCGTCGATCCCAAGTTGGCAAACACTCATCGATAACCAGTCGGTCTACTACCTCCATCCATTAGGTTTTTTTTGGTCCATTGTTGTGTATATGTTGTTGCTTGGTTTTATGCACAATATTTGGAAAGCTCCAATAGGGTTTGGGTGGTGCTAAGCTCTTGATGTCATAAGGGTAACTCTAGTCTAAATTTGGCATTGAGGAGAGGGAGAAGTTTTACCAACAAAATCCTGCTTGTAGGGTGACTCTAGTGTTGCAATTGCTTGCAAGGTGACTGTCACATACATTTTTATTTTTATTATTCTCCCCTTTGGAATAATTTTTAATTATTTCCCTTGCATGAATTTTTTATTCTTTTCTCCCTTTACATAGAGAGCTCTAGAGAACAAGAGTTAGGTAGATAGTGTATTTACTTTCTATGCATTTTGGTTTGCACTATAATAATTAATATTTAGTATAAAATATAAAATGTATTTATTATTAAAAAAAGTGCAGATTTATTTATTTATTTACTTTTAATACTTGAAGAGTAAATAAATAAATTTATTAAAAAAAGAGAGATAGAAGTGCATATTTATTTATTTATTTACTTTTAATAGTTGAAAATAAATAAAAAATTATTTTTTTAAAGGGGAAAAATGTGCACATTTATTTATTTATTTATAATATTTTAAGAGTAAATAAATAGATTAGAGATAGATGAATATTGCTATTGCATGAGCATTTGTGATATTTACACATTTGCTTCTTTGTGCTTGTAATATTGTAAGTTTGTGAATTAAACTGCCATTGTAATTAGTGGAAGCATAATTTTTCCCTATTGACTACTGGAATTGTGTAAATGCAAGAGATTGCATTTTTGTAACCATTTGGGATTTCTAAATCTCTTTTTGTAACCCTTTTGGGACCAACTAAGCATTTTTGTAATTGCTTGGATAAAAGCACAAGTTTTGTAACCTCATATTGGTAAAAACCCTTCTGGTCCTTAGGTATCAACTTTGTTAAGTTCACCTGGCTTGTACTTTTTTATTATGGTAAATGAAGGGGTTTTGAAAGGGCCCCAAACCTTTTACATTTTTCGAAGAGAAAAATCACTTCCAACACCTACATATTACAAAATTTGATCTAAAAAGGAGCATGTTGCATACTTAGATACAACAATTTTGATTTAACTCTATCCCATGGGGATTCAGTATTTCTTAAATTCAATCCATCTGGTTTCTTTAGAATATTCAAGAGCTTTAATCAATTCTCTATTAGCTTTAGATCAGATCTCCAATTTTACCTTTCTTGAGAACTTTGAAAGCTTCCACCTAGTCTTCATTCAATATGTAACCTTTTTTAATCAACTCTTGAATCTCAGTTTAGTTTCCTTGAAAATTAGCCCCATGCTAATAGATATTTAGTGATCAATTCCCCTAAGGCTTTGAAACTTCTAACTCAGTAGCATCAGAAGTGTTTTCCTCTTTCAGAGTTATAATCATCAAAGCCTCTGAGAAAACATCATTCCATACCTTGGATCCATCCATCTGAACTCCCATGTTTTCCATAACATCAACCACAACATTACCTTCCCTGTAGATGTGCTGGATCACAAATGACTCCATGCCTGATAGTATATTCATTGCATCCTGAATAATACTTTCAATGCTCCAACTAGCAGTTTGCTTGGCATTCAAACTATTAATGATATTCATAGAATCCCCTTCCACTATAAGCTTCTTAACATTCATCTTTTTTGCAAGCCTTACTCCTGTAATCATGGCTCTCACCTCTGCTACATGGTTTGATGTATGGCCAAAGTTCACCATATAACAAGATATCACTACCCTAGAGCTAGATCTCAGAACCCCTCCCCCTCTAACCTTCCCTAGATTACCTTTAGAGGCTCCATCAAAATTTAGTTTTACCCACTCTAGGGGGGAGGAGTCCATCTCACCTTTCTCTTTGACCAGCTAATTTGATTCCCTATAGCTCTCAATAGTCCCTAATCCATTGCTATTTCTTCCTCCAACTCATTTTCATAGATTTGGTTGTCCATATTAATAACCACATTTTTAGCAATGGTAACTTTGATACTCTTGATAATGACCTCTACACTATTAGCCTTATTCTGGAACACTCGTTTATTCCTCTCCCTCCATATCTACCAAATGAAATGAGGTAAGACAAAGATCCAAATTTTCTTCAATCAAGGGCTATGATAAGGGTTAACCCAACTTTCCCATAAGGCCTCCAAAGACTTTGTTGTCACCCATTGAATTTTAAGTGACTAAAGAAGTGCATGCCAAACCTCCAAAGAAAGGGGTAATGGACAAAAATATGATCAATTATCTCCTCATCCCCACAACATAAATAACACCTATTAGGAATGATCATCCCTCTTCTTCTAATATTGTCCACCATCAATATCTAATTTTGCAATGCCAACCAAAGAAAGAAAGACACCTTTGATAGGAGATCTTTAATCCAAACTCTATGTGAGGGAAAATTTTGATTCTCCTTATCCCTTTCAAAGGTAAAATTTGAGTTAACAATAAATATTCCTTTAGGATTAGGACCCCAAAAGAACCTATCCTCTCCTATATTGAGTTATAGATAGTAATGTTGTAAACTAATATTGAGAGAATTAAGCCTACTTTGCATAATTGCATCAACTCCTTCCAACTATAACATGTGCCACACTCTACAATTATCTTCCTCCTTGATGTACTCTTGAACCATATTTCCATATTTTTTCTTTAAAGGCCAAATGATGCACTTCTAGTAATCATTAAAAATTAAAGGCCTCTCTGTGACCCATGCATCCTCCCAAAAGCATATCTTATCACCTCTTCCCACTTGCCATCTTAAACCTTTCCATAAGAGATTTCTTGTTTTGATCAACTCATTCCACAAAGATGATCCTAAAGGTGGATTTAAGCTATAAGCAAAGGGGATTTTATTCTCAAGATATTTTGTAGAGAGGATCTGAGCCCAACATTGATCATGTTCAATCATTTTCCACCACCCCACTTTGGCCATTAAAGCCCTATTCATCTGCTTCACTTTTTTGATGCCCAGACCACCTTCTCACTTAGGCCTACAAACTTTCTCCCATGCCACCAAACTAATCCTCTATTTCTCTTCTGCACCAGTCCAAAGAAAGTTCCTCTACATTCACTCCAATTTCTCAGCCATCGATGTTGGGATTTTAAATAAAGACATCATGAAAATGGGTAAGTTTTGGAGGGTTGCCCTCAATAGCTATAATTTCCCTACTTGAGTAAGGGAAGAGTCTTTCCATCCTACAATCTTTCTATTGAATCTCTCAAGCACTAAATTCTAGTATTCTCCTTTCATTCTACCTATAAAAAGGGGTATTCCCAAATATATAATGGGGAAGTTGTCCACTCTACAACCAAAATTTCTTGCAATTTTATTTTGTCTAAGTTGGGGAGTGTTAACAAAGAACAACCTACTTTTCAATAAATTAATTTTTTGACCTAAAGTTGTTTCATAGGTTTTGAGAATTTGCTTGATATTCTTAACTTCCACAATTGATGACTCTAATAATATTATGGTATCATCAATGAACTATTGATGAGTAATTATATCTGAAGATAATGTTGGCCAAATTCCTTTAATCAAGGTTGCATATTTTGCTATAGTTAAGCTCCTTCCTAGAGCCTCAACCACTATTATGAATAGATAAGGTGATATAGGATCACCTTGTCTCAACCCTCTTTTACCTGGAAAGAAACCTACTAGTTCTCCATTTACTATCATTGAATATCGAGGAGTGGAGATGCAAACCATGATCCAAAGCCTCCAATTTGCCCCAAAACCAAAAAATTGTAACACTTTATCTAAAAACTCCCAAGAGACTCTATCATAGGCTTTATTCATATCCAACTTCAACAACATACCTTCTAATCCTCTCATCCTCATAGAGTGTAGAGCCTCATGAATAATGATTATCCCATCCAAGATCTACCTTTGTTTAACAAAACCACTCTGTTGGGGGAGATAATCTTAGGTAAAATACTCTTCAGTCTATTGGCTAGAACCTTTGTCAAAATTTTATAAATGGAATTGCATAGGTTGATTGGGAAAAAATATTTTAGCATGTCTACTCCTTGCTTTTTTAGAATCAAAACTAGGAATGTAGAATTCCATTCCTTGAGAATTATTTTTTCTCACTGAAATTCTAGCAAAGCCTCTAACATATCATTCTTAATAATCTCCCAATAAGTCTGAAAGAAACCATTTGGGAAACCATCTAGACCTAGGGCTTTATCCTTCTACATGCTAAAAACTTCCCTACACACCTCCTCCTCTGAGAAAGGACTATCCAAAAAATAATTTATTTCACTATTCACCACTTGGGGAATATTCTTCAACAATTTGTTAACTGATTCAACATTTGTTACATCTTCCATGTTGAGGAGATTTTGAAAAAAAAGAAATTGCTTCCTTTTTAATATCCTCTTCCTCTTTTATTTCCTTGCCCTCTTCTATCTTCAATATTCTTATTCTATTATATACCCTATGTCTAATAGTTGTGAGATGAAAAAATTGGTGTTTTAATCTCCTTCTTTGAGCCATAAAGCCCTAGATTTCTATCTCCAATGGACTTCTTCCTGGGCTAATAAAGTGTGGAGATCAGACAAAAGCACCTTTTCTTTTCTATCTAATTCCTCCAAGTGCCCCCAATTCTGAATTTGCTCTTCCACCTCTTCCAAGCTAGCATTTAGATTACTTTTTCTCTCTTTTAAATGACCAAAAACCTCCTTGTTCCAAACCTTTACATTTTTCTTAACATTTTTCAGCTTCTAAGAGACTTGGAACATTTTGGATCCCCTAATATCAATGTTCCACCATTCTAAAATATTTTGAGCTAAAGAAGGATGTGACATCCACATTAACTCAAATCTGAAGGGTCTACCTTTAACTCTTCTCCCCTCCAACACTTCCAAAAGTAGTGGTGAATGATCAGAGGTAATATTTGGGAGGGCTTTGAGAGAATAGTTATCATAGTGAGTTAACCAAGACTGGGATGCTAATACTCTATCCAATCTAATTTGAATGCAGTTGCTTCCTAACCTCCTATTAGACCAGGTGTATTTAGCCCCTTTCAGATCCAAATCCATCAATTCACATTTAGAGATAAAATCATTAAATTCCTCCATACTATTAGAATAACCCAAACTACCTCCCTTCTTGTCACTAGGATACAAGGGTGTGTTAAAATCCCTAGAAACTATCCATGGCCACTGAGACACCTCATGAAGATTACTAAGGAGCTCCCAAACCCTTTTTCTTCCTTCCCTAGTGTTTGGGGCATACACATTGGAAACAACCCAAGAAAAGTTTGTAATTTTACAAGTCAAGAGGACAGACACACACCTTTCATTTCTTTGAATACATTGACCATCAAATCTTCTAGGGTCCCACAGAGTCCATACACCTCCAGAGGCTCCCATCACTGAACTTCCCACCATATCCGCTTCCTTCCAAATGGTATTTTTAATCGATTGAAAATTTTGCTCATCAATCTTAGTCTCTTGAATCAAGAAGATATCAGGTTTATATTCTTTTCTCATCTCCTGAAGTACCCGATGTTTTGTAGGGGCATTCATACCCCTGATGTTCCAAGATAGAAAATTCATTTCTTAGATTTTGGTGGGTTCTTCCCCCCACCCAAATCTAAAACCTTCTGAGTACCATCTACAACTTGTTTTGTTGCCTCTCTGGATCTAACCACTCTAGTTTTTTGCCTTCCTCTAGACATAGAAGAGCCCACATCCATTTTTTCTTGGCATGCTTTAAGAGAGTCAATAACTTCAAATCCTCTTCAGATTTTTCTATATATGTATCCTCTGAAGACTCCCACTCCTCTATATCCATTTCCTCTTCTGGTCTATTCTTAAATCTCTCTCCATTCTAATTTTTCTCCTTCTAGTGAGGCATTTCCCCTAGAGAACTCTCATCCTTGTTATCAGATTTCTCCCTCTGATGCCTAACCATGTTCCACCTAGCTTATACTCTATCATAAATGAATTCTAATTTAGTAGAACAAATGACTATGTTAGCCCAGATAGTTGGTATTATGGGCAACAAAGTAAATGATATAATGGTCCAAAGTGGCCATAGTGACGTCAAAATCTACCATAATGACCTACGTGCAAGAACAAAATATAAGGTTAAGATTTATGATGATTCACAAAATCCAAAGATCCTAAATAGTTGGATATTTAACATGGATACTTGATTTGCTTATCGCAAAATCTCCAAATATGAAGGAGTTCCATTTGCAAAATTAAAACTTTTTGGTATAGCCAATTTTTTTATTATTGACCATCGACATAATCAAAATTCTAATAAAAATTAGGATCAATTGGTAATGGCATTGAAGGATACCTTTTATCCTTCAAATTATGGTGAATACCTCATAGACAAATGGCTTCTCTTAAAGCAAGGACACAACATAAGTGTCCAATATTATATTTACCAATTTAATAAATTGAGAATATTAACTAGCATGGAGGATTCAACTAATGAGTTTATTATAAAATTTAAGAGTTATTTACAAGATTCCATACTCAAGAAGTTGAAATATACCCCCCTCACCACCTTGGATGCAACATTCAATCAAGTGCAGTTGACAAAAGAGAAGTTTGTACCTCAATCAAAGGGAGATTTTTGACCTTTGAATTAGCAAAAACCGTATAAAGCAAATATGTCTTCTTCATTCTCTTCTTCTTCTTCTACTTCTTATTTCAATAGTAAGAAATTTTGTAATCATTGTAAAAGAGGAGGTCATGTGGAAGTTGATTGCTTTAAAAAAACTTATTATAAAATCTCTAAATGAGGAACTACAAGATGATCCCATTGATATTATAGGAGAGGATCAAGAGTATGATGAGATCAAGGGTAAGCTCAACAATGTTACCTTGATGACTCATAATTTGTATGAAGGTGGTCGTGATAATTTATTTGTCATGAAAATCCATCTAACTCACAATTTTTTTGTGGATTGTATTATTGACAATGGCTCGTAAAAGAACTTGATTGTGAGATATATCATCAATAGGTTGCAGCTACCTATGGAATTGCATCCTCGTCCATACTTACTTGGATGGAAGGATAATGGTTCCACATCATACATCACATAAACTTGTACAATTTCCTTTGCATTTGGTTTGCATTATGTGGACAGTCACCTATGATGTGACTTCGATGGATATTTGTGGTCTAATTCTTGGCAAGCCTTATTAGTATGACAAGAGGGATTTGTATGATGCTTTTAATAACACATACACTTTGCAACACATGAATAAGATATTTCTCATTCGTAGCCTTAATATTGCCATAATTTTGCTTTGCATCAATCAACCGTAAAAGATTACATTAATCTTTAGCAGGCCATAGGACACACCAACACCAGTTGCACCACCTTCTCCTTGCAAGGAGGTAATCCCTCCATCATCATTACCTCCTCTTGCTACTTCAATGGCTCCTAATGCTCCTCCTACTATGTCTCCTCATGGTATTGAGTGACCTTCATCCTTGGAACCTCTACATGTTCTTGTTTTGTAATAGACTCTACAGATTCAATAGTAGGCCCTTTGTCCTTGTCAACTTCCTTCTCAGATTATCGACAGAGTTGTGACCAAATATTACATTTCAGGTCCAACATTGATTGTCATCATCGTCCTTGTATTCATTGTTTGGTATTTTACACTCCTATTATAAAAGAATTGGAGTCCAATGCTTCTATTGTGGGGAGGCATGATGAGGATATCATGTAGCTTTAGGCCTTAGGATTAATTTAATTCTTAAGTTTATTATTTAAACTAGCTTCTAGATTTTTTGTCTATGCAATAATTCGTGAGCCTCCATTGATCATGCATGCTTCCTAGTTGGCAATTGTTTTAGCTAACCTATTAGTTGTTACCTTCTAGATAACATAAGTTAGCTAGCAAGTTGTTAGGAAGTTGAGCCTAAGATTAACATGTTAGCTAAGGTTCTAAATTTAGCTTAGTTGTTAGCTATGTTTTTTAGTTGTTTATTATGGTCATTCTCATCTATAAATGAGATACATCATCTTACCTTGCATATATATTTCATCAACATTAATAAAATCTCCAGTTGGATTTGCACCCTTTGCATTAAATTTAAAAGCTATCGTGTTTACAACTAATATATTCTTACTTCCATTGGAAAGGCTAGGTTGTATTCATAAACAACTAATAAAATGTCACAAAATTCTAAATTTTAACTAAAATTCAAAGTTAAAATAAATTTAAGTGATATCTTTTTGCTTAAAATTTGAAAAGTTAAAATAATTTGTCTTGATACCATGTTTATTAAACACATTATCTTATTAATAAACAAGAAAAGTATGGTGAACACTAATTGTTAGTCTTATCTATATCAATGAGATTAAATGATTTTATTCTTAAGTTGTTCAAATAAAATTATCTTAGGCTAATAGCATAGTATAATAATTTTAAAAAATTAAGTCTTAAGTTTATTTATATCATCTTTCTAACACTTGTGCTCATAAATAAGATATTTTATTTATTATATTTCTATTGTTAACTATAATACAATAAATATGATGTATCAATTATTACTATTATATATGAGTTACAGGCTTGCTACAGTGGTAAGGGATTTGACCTCTCTTTGAGAGGTCCAAGGTTCAAACCCCACTCAGTATAAGGGGATTGGAACCCCTTATAAAAACATGTGTAAACTTATTGAAAAAATAATTGTAAACTTATTGTAGTGGTAAGGGATTTGGCCTCTCTTTGAGAGGTCTAAGGTTCAAACCCCACTCAATATGAGGGGATTAAGACCCCTCATAAAAACTTGTGTAAACTCATTGAAAAAAATATTACTATTATGTACGTAATCTAATAATAATACTTCCATTTTTCCCTTCTAAGATAGACATCTTCATTACATAAACTTATTTTAAAATTAAAATAGATTATCAATAAATTGATTTCTTAGTAAAGATAAAATTATATTATTCTTTTAGTATTTTCTTTTTTACGTGCATCCCCATTATAATGAATAATATCAAACACCTAAAACTATTTATGATTGAATTAAATTGTAATTCAAATAGAACCTAAGATCCATTTGAGATCATGAAACCAATATTTTGATAGTCATTTTGACTATAGGTATTTTCAAAATATTATTAAAAACTTTTTCAGGTTTATAAACAAATATAATTAAAAATTTAAGTGATATCTTTTTGCTTAAAATTTGAAAAGTTAAAATAATTTGTCTTGATACCATGTTTATTAAACACATTATCTTATTAATAAACAAGAAAAGTATGGTGAACACTAATTGTTAGTCTTATCTATATCAATGAGATTAAATGATTTTATTCTTAAGTTGTTCAAATAAAATTATCTTAGGCTAATAGCATAGTATAATAATTTTAAAAAATTAAGTCTTAAGTTTATTTATATCATCTTTCTAACACTTGTGCTCATAAATAAGATATTTTATTTATTATATTTCTATTGTTAACTATAATACAATAAATATGATGTATCAATTATTACTATTATATATGAGTTACAGAGGCTTGCTACGGTGGTAGGGATTTGACCTCTCTTTGAGAGGTCCAAGGTTCAAACCCCACTCGAGTATAAGGGGATTGGAACCCCTTATAAAAACATGTGTAAACTTATTGAAAAAATAATTGTAAACTTATTGTAGTGGTAAGGGATTTGGCCTCTCTTTGAGAGGTCTAAGGTTCAAACCCCACTCAATATGAGGGGATTAAGACCCCTCATAAAAACTTGTGTAAACTCATTGAAAAAAATATTACTATTATGTACGTAATCTAATAATAATACTTCCATTTTTCCCTTCTAAGATAGACATCTTCATTACATAAACTTATTTTAAAATTAAAATAGATTATCAATAAATTGATTTCTTAGTAAAGATAAAATTATATTATTCTTTTAGTATTTTCTTTTTTACGTGCATCCCCATTATAATGAATAATATCAAACACCTAAAACTATTTATGATTGAATTAAATTGTAATTCAAATAGAACCTAAGATCCATTTGAGATCATGAAACCAATATTTTGATAGTCATTTTGACTATAGGTATTTTCAAAATATTATTAAAAACTTTTTCAGGTTTATAAACAAATATAAAAGAAGTAGCATATACATATGTTAAACTAATGTTCAAACTAGTTCTTGGTGGAGTTCTTGGTGGAGTGTTAAGTTAGGGAAATTAAATTCATGAAAATTATTACCAATGTTTGAACTACTTCTTGGTTAAGTGGTGAGTGAGGGGCATTTATTTTAAGAGGTTAAAGGTTCAAGTCTCATGTTCTAAAAGGTTAAGGGTTCAATCTTAGGTCTACATGTATGCCTAACGTCTCAACACACGTATAATAAATGATATTTTAATGAATTATTTTATAAATGCACTTATTATTTTAAGTAAACCTTGAGAACATAGAAATACATATTTATATTTATATGTTTTAAAATGTTATGTAATATTACAAAATTAATAAAATGATCATTAACCATATTGAATACCTTAGTTCAAGTTTAAAATAAATCTTGAAGTTCATAAAGTTATATGGATTTCAAAACAAAAGAAAGATAGTTGATATCAATCTATGTTTTAATTATTATAATCTATGTGTTCCTTTATATATAAAGTAAAATGACATTTTAATAAATTCTTTTATGAATGCACTTACCATTTTAGTAAACCTTGAGGAGAGGGAAATGTACATTTATACATTTTTAAAGTGTTATGTACTATTACAAATTTAATGAAATGATCACTAATCATATTGAATATCTTAAGAGCAATTTTATAGTAAATGAAAAAAATCTTAAAGTTCATAAATTTGTATGGATTTCAAAGAAAAAAAAGAAATATAGTTGATATCAATTTATATTTTAATTATTGTAATAGATAAATATTGGCTTGAGATATACGTTGCAACATACTTTATAAACAAATATTACATAGCATAAGTATCATTCTAATTCAAGTTAGTCACAATAAGGTCATTTTTCTTAATAAAAAAGAATACAATGAATTGCACAAATATTTTAAGATTTTTTAATTAGTTATATGGGGTTGAAACACGCTCTACTTCTACAATGCCATGACCACATCGTGGTATTATAATAGATTAACAATTATGCATAAATTGCTTGGAAAGATTTAGAACTTTATCTACTCCTTGAAAATTAAAATATTTAACCAGTCGAGTTCTTGTCATTTGATGCATAAGACTTTCAAGTTGAAAAAAAGTAAATCATTAAATGTGTCTTTTCATTAATTCAATTGTTCTTCTTCTTTGTTTATTCTTTGTTTTTTTTATTAAATAAAAAAGTTCATTATGATGAGGCTTATCTTCCCAATGAGATTGACAAAAAAAAATAAGGAATTGCATGGATAAAATCTACATAAATACCATTAATATAAACTAATGGTGATATGTAGGTACTTGTGAAGGCCATGAAGGAAGTGTTGTTGGGGTAAGCCTTTAGGAATCAACCAATACAATTGAAGTGGTAGTTTTAAAAAAGGTTGTTTGTATAGACTAAAAGAATGAATAAATCCCAAGTTATTATTGATTTTGATCCAAAAATATTTGTAGGTAGGGTAAAATTTTATTTCTAAGTCAAAGCAAAGCATTAGCTCATGAAGAAAATTTGGAAGAAAGTATAACTCTGGTGGGAGAGGTATCTAAATGACATAAAATAATAAGGGAAGGCAATAGTGAGGATGATATCTTCGCAAAGAAGTTATTTTATTGAAGGATTTAAAATTTTTTAGTAACTTAGGAGGAAATCACTCTACTCTTCGTATATTGGAAAAGGAAAGCAAGTGAAAATGAAATAGGAGCCTCTTAGAAAGACTTGCATAAGACAATATAATAAAAATTCAAAATCAATTTATAAATAACGATCCCTTAGACCCTCATCATTGGTGTGGAGGTATCTAAGAAGGATGATTTTGATTGGGCTAATCATCTATTGGTAAGAGTATGGAGGTAAAATCAAATGGTGCTTTTCATTAGGATAATTAAGCAACACATGGTTTGAGCTATAGCAAGAGGGGAGGAAGAATTTGGGGGTCAAATGAGGATGCCCAAATGTTACAATCGATCACAAGAAATAATTTTGTATCCATATAATTTTCAAGATCATTATATTGATATTAAATTTACAACTCTAAATGTGATTAGGGTGTAATGGAATTGCCAAATTAGACCCTTTTATAGGCAGTTGATCCAAAATATGTGATTGCTTATTGTCATATTAAACATAATACATGTGGGTGATTACTAAGATATGTCGAAACTCAAGGAGTCCTTATCTCATGGTGGCCCATATAGTACCAATATGTGTGAAGTAGAGACAAGCTAACAATCATCAACAAAGGTGGGACCATGTGATCCCTATCCTAGAGGTGAGTTGTTGATATTTGAGATATCATAAATATATTCTAGAGGTTTATGAAAACATATGTTGAGATTTCAATTAATTGAAGATTGTATGGTTGGGGTGAGTATTTGTGGTAAGTACTAGTGGGGGACTCATTATCATCGACAAATGATTAATTACAAGATAATGTAATGAATGGCACCTAGATGGGGATGTTGACATTGTGAAAAAATAGAATCAACATCTTATGCATGGTAATTACTATTATGAGAGTCTTTTCCTTACCTTCCAAATTGTGAATCATAATTTATGGATTATAATGAGACAAAGCTCATAAATTTAAAATAAGTATCAAAAGCATGATTCGTAGCAAAAATGGTAAATTGTCATTTTTCCAAATTGGTAAATCACCACTTTTCTAGATTGGCAAAATATAAATTCTTAGATTGGTGATTTGCTAATTTTAGCTCATAATGGGATGATGTCAACATGGAATTTGAGAAATCCATTCGAAAAGTAACATTTTGTCCTCATATAGATCCAATTAGGAGTTAGAAGGCTATTAAGTATGTTAGGAGGAAATTTGGAGACTTGTAGAATTTAGTGGTTCATCATTTTCTAAACATACCCCTAAATTAGAAATTTTACTAGAAGTAGAAAGGATTTACCTCTGGTAACTATTAGGTAAAATATTTGCTATAAATAGAAGCTATGAGATCCACCATAAGGATATTTTGGCCATTTGAGAAAGTCATAGCTACAGTTCATGGACTCCACATTGTACTCAAACTCATTTTGCTAATAACAGAAAGATTGTTCAAGATATTTGCTTAATGATTATTGCATTACCCATTGGATTTATGGGCACATAGTGCTTATGGCACTACCCTTTTGCTTTCTATTAGTTATTTCTTCTATTATTAAGAATTCTTCAAATATTTAGAGCATACTAATGTTATTCAATTTCCTCCATATGTGTTAATTGATCACATACTAATCGTGCTATAGTTATAATTATATTTCACTTTATTGCATTTACTTTGCATCTATTGCACCATACTCTTCCATGTTTCCTTTCTTGCACTTAGATTAGATTAATTTAGATATGATTTCTCTTATTCCAATTATTGAAATGGAATTGCAAGCACAAATTGGATTAGACAATTTCGTGATTCAATAGGTCCTTCCAACACTTACCATGTGGAGTGATTGTAGTTAGAGCACATACATTTATAACTCCAACTTTAAAAGAACCAACAACCCGATTATTTTTTATATCCAACAATTGTCTATACCATTTATGTTTATCCCATATTATTGTACTACCTCCTAGAATTGCTATAAATAAACTACTAGATAATACCATGTCTTCCAAATCTTGTTGAATAAATCTTTACACCACTCACTACATTTTTTTGTTTGTTGTATTAAAAAATTCTCAAGAGTATAACAACCTATTAATTCCTTTATAACTTTTTATTTAGAGGCTTTATTCACACCCCTAAGATTCTAAGATATCATCTTCATCATCATTTTTTATTGTTATTTGGACTTAACCCCATTCTTGTTTTTTGTTGTAGAACAAGGGGTTGTACTCAGGTCCTCCACCCTTGATAAATCACAACTATCTCTCTTATAGATTGATATTTTACAAATAGATTCAATTTTGATATCAATTGAGTTGCTATAGCTAGATACCTACATCATTTTACATAAAATGTCTGAATTCTTGACTTTTATTTTCTAGATCTTCTTCAATTTTTTGTCATACAAATATTCTAGAATTCAGCATCCTGCTTGACATTTCCTACAACAACCTTCACAATATCAAATATCCACCTCTATTTTTTATGCATTGCATCTTAGTAGAGTAATATTTCCAAAAAATTGCACTATCATAGTCCATTTTTCCATATTTGGATTGCTAGTTTCCTTCCTGAAGCATAAGAGCAACCACAAAAATTATAATAAATAGTTTATATGCAAACACATTAATGTTATAAAATAAAGCACATACTGCCAATGGAAAAAATTAAAAAAATCTTAATCATTATTTGGATTAGGTAGTCAACATTTTTTTGTCAGCTTCAGCCAAACTTACTACTTCCTCTAACTAAGGAAATGAGAATTTAACTTCATGATCCTCAATTAAAACCCCTCTATTGGCTAGCCTATCTACATATTTGTTTCCTTTCCTTAATGTATGTGTAAACCTGATTTCTTCAAACTCTATAACATGGTCTTGTATTTCCACAATTATCTCTTATATGTTCCATAAAGCCTTTGCTTTCCTCAAAATTACATTTATTACTATGAGTGAATCACCTTCCATCTATACTCGATTCCATTTCATTTGTTTGGATATTTTTAACCCTTTGAAATCCACCCAAGCTTCAACTTCATTATTTGTCTTAATCCACTATTGAAAGCATAATGAGAAAAAATTGCTTCTCTATTATTTCTAATTATTCCTCCTCCTCCTATTAGTCCTAGATTTCCTTTAGACACTCCATCAAAATTCAATTTGACCAACTCCACATCTTGTGGTTTCCACTTATATTCTTGGTCTTATTTTTGTTTCTCCTATACCCAACATAATAATTCCATTTGATGACTAGACTCCATATATCAAGGCTCTCTACTTACAGACTAGGGATTGGGTGAGTTGATAGGGTTGGTTTAGACTCCTCTATGGCTAAATAAATCTTCCTTTTCATTACCTCTAAATTTTTTTCTTTCCTTTAAATATTCTTCTATTCCTTTCTATCTATACAATCCAAAGTATTATATCTTTTGATATATCCTAGATTATCTAGTGCTCTGCCATTGCTTTAACCATTCTTCATTTTTGTCATTCATCACCATGGATTTACATAACATATTAAGAATCCATTGCCATAGTTTCCATACTATTGAGTAGTGACCCAAGAGATTTTCTATACTCTTCTCCTCATTTTTACAATGAACACATTGTGAGGGGCCATGAAAACCCCTTTTCATAAGGTTATTCCAAGATAAAATTATTCTATGACCTACTAGCCAAACAAACATTTTAACTTTAGGAATGCTTGGGCTAACCCAAATATCTCTCCATATTCTTGTGATATTCCTAATTCATTGGCGCTTTACATTATATCTATTTCTTGTTGTATATTATCCTTAGCTATTCAACTCCCAAATCAACTTATCCTTGGCTCCCCTTGGAATAATCATTGGTGTTATCTTTTCACTCAACTACCTCCTAGCATCAATGTCTTATATACTTGTAAAAAATAATTCTTTCTATTTGTATCTTACTTCATGATCCTCATACAAAATATTTGAAATCCTATCACCATATTTGTCTTGAAGTAATCTCATCCATGGTTTCAAAATTTGATCTAAGATTGAGTGGTTTTCTATCACACCAGTATCCATCCAAATGAATTTTTTATCCAGTTTCTACCACCCATCTTAGACCTTTAATCACTAGATCAATTGATTTTTTTAAACCCTTCTATAGTGTTGAACCATTTGGTAGTGAGAATGCAAGAAATATTAAGCTTGGATTATTGGGGTCAACATACTTAGAATATTTCTTCCCCATTGTCTTTGACTCTCTTTGTACATTCTCCAAATTACTTTTCCCCTAAGATCTAAGTTTGGATTTATAAGAACTCTTAAACCAAGACCTCCCCTAGTTTTATCATCACACACCTTACTCCATTTTACCAAAGGAAATTTCCTTTTATCATGTAATATTGACCACAAAAATGACCTCATAATATAGATTAAACTTTTTTCTATTGATTTTGAAATGGTATACAAGGACATATAATATGTTGGAATGACCTGTAAGATTGATATAATCAGTTGCACTCTTCCTGCTAACAATAACCATCTACCTTCCCATGCTAGAATTTTATTCTAAACTTTATTTATAACTTAATTTCATAAGTATATCCTCATTCTCCCCTCAAATAAGGGCATCCCTATATAAGTAGCTAGTAAATTTAACTCCTCCATTTGAAGTAACCTACATATCCCTGCTTTGATTCTAGTTGGGGTGTTTATGAATAAAATTTTGGATTTGGTCCTATTAAATTTCTGCCCTAAAGCTCTTTCGTATTCCCTTTAATAAGTTACTAAAAGCCTCGGCCTCATTTATCCTTACCCTTCCAAAAAGGGTTGTATCATATATAGATTATTGATGGGTGATGTTGTCAATGCTATTACTAGCCTTAAGACCACTTATAAGCCCAACTTTGTTAGCCTTCTTCAAGTTCCTACCCAAAACCTCTACCATAATAATGAAAAAATATGGTGATAGAGGATCTCCCTATCTAAGACCTCTCTTGGATTTAAAATATTTTAGTACTAACCCATTGACCAACACTGAATATAAAATTGTAGAGGCACAAGTTTTAACCCATCTTACCCATTCCTTCCCAAATCCAAACTTGTCTAAAACTACAAAAAGAAAATCCCATTTAACCCTATCATAGGCTTTACTCATATCATGAAGTTGTTGAAGTTGCTCTCTCTTTTCTTGAAGTTTTTGAATGCATAACTTCATGAGCTACTATGATCCCATCTAGAATTTGTCTCCATTTCACAAATCCTCCTTGCTTTTCTGAAATAATTTTGTCTAACAATGTTCTTAACCAATTTTCCATCACTATGGAGATAATCTTATAAGTCATATTATATAGGCTTACATGCCTAAATGAATCAAACAATCTTGCATCTTTCTTTTTTGGAATTAGGGTAAGATGTGTTACATTTATTTTAAAGGAAAAGTATTGTTTACTCTAGACTGTTCCACTGCCACCAATAAAGAATCCTTCACTATATCCCAATTATATTGATAGAATGCTATAGAGAGCCCATTCAAACCTATGTATTTATCTTTATCAAAAGATAAAAGAGCTAGATGAACTTCTAGAGTAATAGGCTCCATCAATTTCCTATTGTCTTCATCTGTTATAATTGAAGGTACTTCTTGTAGAAGTTTATCATTAAGAACTTCAAACTCCTTTGATCCTAAAATATTATGGTAAAAAAAACTTGCCTCCTTTCTAATTTCACTATTATCTTCAATCCAAACCCCTTCTATTGATTTAATTCTATTAATTATAGATATTGATATTTATACTATTGCCATCCTATAAAAAAACTTTGTATTTTTATCTCCTTTTAACCAAGTTTGTCTCGATTTTAATATCCAAAATTTCTCTTCCTTGATCAAAATATTATGATATTCACTAAGAAACTCCCTTTCCTCTGAACTTGGATTAATATGATCACATTTTTGAATTCTTTGAATGTTTATCTTTTAGTTCTTTCTTCTAAAAAATGTTTCCAAAAGTGTTATTGTTCCATTATTTTAATCTAGATCAAGATGTCATTGATTTAATTTGTTTTAGAAGTGTATATAGCCCACCATTTCTTGAATAATTCCACATTTGTGCTATCATATCAACAAATTGAGGATGGTCTTTCCATATTTGCTCATATTTAAAATATGATATTTTTTGAATTCACTTATCACCATTTTAACTCTTATTAACCAGTGATCTGAATCAATCCTTGTCAAGGTATTAATTTTAGCACAAGTCCCTTCATCTAGCCAATGATCCGAGAGTATGCATCTGTCTAATTTTTCTTCTATTAGGTTTTGACCTCTTCTTTTGTTGGTGCATGTATAGTTTTCTTCTTCAAACTCATCCTCCCATAGATTATTGTTTTGAATTAAAGTTGAGAAATCTCTCATACTTTGGGTTAATTTCCTAATTCACCCAAATTTTTTATCTAGCTTGGTTATGGCATTAAAATCTCCTATGATCATGAATCGGGTTTCTTGGCCTTTACTTCTCATAAAGGTTTCAATATCACTCCATACTTCTAATTTGCTTGATTGATTTATAGGTCCATAGCCATTGATAAGGATAAAACAAATATTTGCAAAGTAACATGTGACTAAAGAGGATATACATTTCCCAGTTTTATGAATGGTTATATAGGAGGTTCTAATAGGATTCCAACAAGTTAGAATTCCTCCTAAAAATCCTTTAGAATTCACAATATCCCATTCACATCTTGTCCATACTGCTTTCATAGCTTGAAAACTTCTTCCTTTTTCATTTTAGTTGCCTAAATACAAATAATTTCAAGCTTACTACTTAAATAGAGGTCCTTAATACACATATAATTTGAGGGGGCATTAGCACCCCTTATATTCCATGATATGGTAATCATGTCTTATTAGGGGCTATTGGCCCCACTTGCAAATTACCAATATCATTTTGTTGTTTAGTAAAGAGAAATTCAACCAACTTAGTTTATGTTCATTTATTTATGTTTGCTCTTACTTCCCTAGATTTCGCTTGATAATTTGAAGGTTTTCCTCTTTTTGTCTTACCTATATTAGGAGTAGATATTATTATCCTATTCCTCAATTTTATTTCACAACCTTATTTTTCATCAAATTTATCCTCTCTTTGATCCACTATGGAAACTTTTCACTTGTCCTTCTCCTTTTCTAATATTTTCTTATTAATGGCAGAGGTATTAACATCTAACAATATATTTTATCTACCAATTTTATTCTCTTGAATGGTACGTAGGACTTTAAGAGTGTCTTCAAAATCTGATGAGACAAATTCCTTAGGTTCATCGAGAAATTTTATCCCTAAATCAGGATCATATTGAATAGATGGTTCCTTGTTAATATTATGAACATGTTGTATTGTGTCCTCTAAGATCTGATCTATTTTTTCTTTATGGGCTAAAGCCTCAAAATAATTGGTACTTCTTCCATTACCCTTACTAGTCTCCACAGTTTATTTACTTTCATTTGTCTATATTTATTTTTTGGAAGTTGAAAACCATCCTCATACTTATCCATTTGTAAGTTTCTCTTGTAGTTTTCTACATATATTTCTATTGGATTCTTCTTAGGGCATGATCTTTCAATATGCTCCACCTCATGACATATTCTACATTTAAAATATATGTTTTCATAATCTATGGTTTGGGTCCACAACTTACCCCCATACTTAAGAATGATTGATTCTTGTAAAGGTTTATTTATATCAAGCTTGACCAATATCCAAGCATAAATTGCCAAGAATCCATCTTTTGTAGTTTTTGAAATCTTAAGGAATTTCCCTAGAGATTTTTCTATTGCCTTGAAGGTATCCATTCCCCAAAATTCAATGGGTATCTCATACATCCTAATCCAGACTGGCACCAGGGATAAATTTATATTTTAGGTGCAAAGCCTTCATACCAATGGGTAAGGAAGAGTTTTGATCTTCCCATAAACCAAGGACCCCCTTTCAAGATTTTATCTCTTTCCTCCCTAGAATAGAAAATGACTAGGAATAAACCTTTGAGAAGAAAGGATAGACTCATTTTTAGAGACTTCCAACTCCTATCAATCCATTTTCTCCAAGGCCGAAGATCTTGGACAAGACCCATTAATATTTACCAAAAATACCCTATCTTTGAGCAACAAGGATCAATAATATATGAGGCCCTTACCAACCTCTACTAGAGATGGTTATAGAAACTTAGCTATAAATCAGTCCATGGGAAGGAAACTAAAACTCAAAATCTACTAAAATCTACCATAATATCCTATAACGGTTATAATATTTGATAAATTGCATGCAAAATTTCTAAGATAAAGAAGATGAAAAAAAAACTTAGCTAAAAAATTCTATGACTAGATAGAATATCTTGGCTCACTAAAGCCCTAGCCCTCCATTGCTCCTCTCATCATCCAAACCCTGGCTGATAGATATCTACAATTTTATTTTTCATGACATGAAAATCGTCACTACCCTTGTTCTGAATGATGAAATTCATAGGATCATATCTCCCTCAATAATGCTCGGATTCCTTCATATGACCACTCATTTTAAAGCTCTTCAAATCATACACAATTTTTTCTAAGAATAAGTTGACTCATAAAACCTTTCACGATGATACGATTCTTAAAAATGAGATGTTTTAAAAAAATTACCCTCATGCAACCCTCATATTGAATGGCTATCTTCACATGATCATATCTCCCTCAATATTGCTTGTATTATTTTTAGTGACCACTCATTTCAAATATTTTTCAAATCCTTAAAAAATAACACAAGAATCATCTGAATCAAAAAACTCTATGCAAAGATATGGCTCTTGAAAGATTGTTCATTTTTCGAAATAAAGGCCCTAGCTCTGTCGATTCATAATTTTGTTGGATTTTTATTCCACTTCTAACCCCATTCTTGTTAATACTTGTGATATTGGTTTTTGGTTTCCTAAATCGATATCCCTCCAGTTTATTTTTTTTTGTTCTTTTTTTAAGAGTCCCTCTCCTTTTTATTATTCCCACTAACACTTTCATCCTTATCAATCTCTTCCATTTTTTTAGGTGTTTTATAACAAAACTTATCATCTATAGGGTTATGTTGTCCGAAGATCTAAATTACAAGGAATAACCTCAAAGATGCTTTCTTTTTTATGCTACATTAGAAACCCTAAGGTGCAAGGGTCATCCTCCATAGTACTTACTTTTTATGATACCCTAAAAACTTGAAATTGACATGAATATCCTCCATGCTTCTTCCTTTGTTATATTGCTCTTGAAACCTTAATATGCAAGGTATAAAATATATACTATCATTTTTTTTGCATCATTAAGGAATATGAGTATGATTTACATGGATTAAACTTGATCTATTTTGCCTTATTTGTCCTAAAGTTTGCCTCCACATCTTCCTTTACACCTTTATTTCCATTTTAGTTTGAATTTAGACATTGCAAGTATTCATCCCTTGCATCCTGCTTAGTTTCTTTTAATGGTTAACCCAAGTGAACCGAGATGACTTCCACCATATGATGATATAAAGGGGCTTTCTTTACCACTTTTTTAGGAGTGGAAAATTCTTGATCTAACCCAATTATTATTACAATATTATCTCTTTTCTTCATCTTTTAATTTGACAAATGACCAAAATTTTGTCTTTTTCTCGACCATTTCATTTTGCAATATCTTGTCATATGTTAAATCTCATAACATTTGTGGTATTGAGATGCAATATTTTCATAATGCACTTGTTCATCACAGTCTCTTGATTTAGTTGTAATATCAATGAATTTTTGTAAAGATCGTAAAATATCCATGGCAATGCATATCCAAGTATATACAACATGCTTTTGTTCTTTAGTAATTGGCCTCTCATGAATGAACTCTAAACACCCCCAAAAAATTATAAATAATCTTCAAAACTTTCTTATCGATAAGCTCATATAAAAGTCCAAAAATCGTAACTCATATTGTAAGCCTTTTTAATAGTTTTTTCTCCATGATTTATTATTATTATTGTATGATCTTATATATAAATAATTTATCCCCCGAAACCATAGGCCATCACTAAATATTTTGTCCTTAATTTTTTAACTCGAGGAGATTACATGAAAGAATATTTTCAAAAGAAAAGTCGTGGAATAATTTAAATTCAATCATGATTTCCACTCAATCTACTTTTGAATAATGAAAAAACTTGATCAATATTAATGGAACTTGTATATTAACCCTTCCTTTGAAGAACAATTATATGATGCTCAATCATGTAATCCTTATAATCACATCTTCATATAATATATGTTGTATGGATAGGAATTACCATAGATTTAATCTTGTTGTTGTTCCCATTTAGGGCATCCATACTTCTAATTAGGACATATCCTTATTTCTAATTAGGGTTTTCATAAGTGATAACTTTTCTTCCATGCTACCTAGCTTTTCCTTGTAAGTTTCTTTGTTTTGACTTGCTTGTCCCTTGCATTGTTACATATTAAAGTTTACTAATAAGACTGAAACTTGGCTTATGCTATGAAACTCTTACTATCCATAATTTATTTCAAACCAATACACATGATATTAATTTTTATTTATAATATTATTTAAAAGTTTTATCTAATTTTAAATTTAAAATACTCCAATAAATAAGAAACCTTATTTAATCTACTTTTAAATAATGAAAAAACTTGACCAATATTTAGGGAACTTGCATACTAACCCTCTCCTTTGAAGAACAATTATCAGTGTTGGTCAATGGGTTAGTAACAAAATATTTTAAAGCCAAGAGAGGCCTTAGACAAGGAGATCCTCTATCTCCTTATTTTTTCATTATTATGGCAAAGGTTTTGAGTAGGAACTTAAAGAAGGCTTACAAAGATGGGCTTATAAGTGAACTTAAGGTTAGTTATTATAATGTGTTTTCATATTAACAATGAATATACCTTATAAAATAAATGCAACATATCTTACCCTAATTCCAAAAAAATATATAATCCATACTCTACCATTGATAATATATAAAAGTGAATCGAGCCATATCTTCGCGAAGAGTTATCCGATTCAGTTGATTCTTGGACCAACTTGTGCAAAATTTGAATAGATTTAAAATGAGTGGTCATATGTAAAAATTCGAGAAATATTGAGGGAGATACGATCCTGTGAAGTCAACCATTCGGAACAAGGGTAGTGACAATTTTTCATGTTGCGAAAAATAAATTTACAAAGTGCGAAGGATTAGGTTTTTTTCCTAAAAAACGTCTCATCTTTTAGGAGTCATATCTTCGCAAAGAGTTATCCGATTCAGCTGATTCTTGAACCAACTTGTGCATAATTTAAATAGCTTTAAAATGAGTGGTCATATGCAAAAATACAAGTGATATTGAGGGATATACAATCCTGTGAAGTCAACCATTCAGAACAAGGGCAGCGACAAATTTCAAGTCGCGAAAAACGAAATTGCAAATATTTGCCAACTAGGGTTCAAACGATGGGAAAAGTAATGAAGGGCTAGGACTTTAGGGAGGCAAGATATTCTATCTAGACAAAGATTTTTTTAGCTAAGTTATTTTTCCCTTTCATCTTAGAAATTGTGCATGAAAAATTTACAAATTTTTTATCAAATATTATATTTGCTAGAGGACTTTCAAATAAATTTCATTAGATTTTGAGTTTCCTTTCCATGGATCAATTTATAGTTAAATCCTTAAAATCATCCCTAGTGGTAGAGGTTAGTGAGCACACCTCAAAGAGATCCTCATTTCTCCAAGATAGGGCAGTTTTTGGTAAATTGAATGGGTATTGGCTAAGGACTTCAATATTGAGAAAATATATTGATAGGAGTTGGAAGTCTCCACGAGTGGTTCTATAATTTATTCCAAAAGGTTTCTTCCTAGCCATTTTTTGTTCTATGGAATAAAGAGAAATAATCCTAAAAGGGGGTCCTTGGTTTATGGGAAGAGCAGGGCTCCTTACTCGCTGGTACGAAGGCTTTTCACCTAAAAATGTTAATCTATCCCTAGTACCATTCTGGGTTAGGATGTTTGGGTTGCCCATTGAATTTTGGGAAATATATACCTTCAAGGCAATAGGCAACACTCTAGTAGAATTTCTTGAGATTTCATATACAACAAAAGATGGATTTTTGGCTATTTATTCTCGAATATTGGTCATGATTGATATAAGTAAAGCTTTACCATAATCAATCATTCTTAAGTATGGGGATAATATGTGGATCCAAACTATAGATTATGAAAACATATCTTTTAGATGTAGAAGATGTCATAATGTGGGGCATATTGAGAGATCGTGCCCTAAGAAGATCCCATTAAAATCATTTGGAGAAAATTGTAAGAGAAATTTACAAATGGGTATGGATAAAGATGGTTTTCAATTTCCAAAAAATAGATATAGAAAAAATAAAAGAAAATTAACAATTGAGACTAATAAGGAAGGATACTGGAATAAATTCTAATTCCTTTGAGGTGTTAGTCGATGAATAAAATGTAGATCAAAACTTAGAGGACACAGTACAACAATTTCAACATATTAGCAAGGAATCGTCTATTCAATATGATCCTAATTTAAGGAAGAATATTCTCAATGAATATAAGGAATGTATATAGTCAGATTTTGAAGACTCTCTTGAAGTACCATGCACCATTTAGGAGAAATTAATTGGTAAAGAAAATGCAGTTTTAGAATTTAATACCTTTGCCATTAATAAGGAAATACCAGAAAATGAGCAGGACAAGTCAAAAGCTTCTATAATAGAGCCAAGAGAGGATAAATATGTTGAAAAAAAATTATGAAAGAACATTAAGGAATATAATAATAAGACCTAATCCTGATACAAGCAAGAAAAAAAGAGGAAGACCCTCAAATTATCAAGCAAGATCCAGGGAAGCAAGAGCTAACGTAGAGAAAGGAACACAAACTAAGTTAGTTGAACTTCACTTTACCAAAAAACAAAATGATATTGGTAATACACAAGAGGGGCCAAAAGTACCTAATGAGACATGATCATCATATCATGGAATATAAGGGGTGCTAATGCCCCCTCAAAGCATAGGTGTATAAGGGACCTATGTTTAAGTAATAAACCTGATATTCTCTGTATCCAGGAAACTAAAATGACAAAAGAAGAAGTTTCAAAAACTATGAAAGCAATTTGGGTAAGATGTGAATGGGATGCTATGGATTCTAAAGGAGCATCAAGGGGAATTATAACTTGTTGGAATCCTTCTAGAACTTCTTGTGTAACCATTCATAAAACTAGGCATTAGATAGCCTCTTTAGTCATTTGTTGCTTTGCAGATATTTGTTTCATCCTTATCAATGTCTATGGACCTACAACTCAGTCAGGTAGATTAGAATTTTGGAGTGGGATTGAAGCATTTATGACAAGTAAAGACCAAGTAAACCGATTAATGATCATTGAATATTTTAATGCCATAACCAAGCTGATCGAAAAATTTGAGGGAATTAGGAAATTGACCCAAAGTATGAAAGATTTCCCATCTTTTATTCAAAACAACAATCTATGGGAAGTTGAGTTTGAAGAAGACAACTATACTTGGACCAAAAACAGGATAGGCCAAAACCTAATAGCAAAAAAATTAGATAGATGCATTCTCTCAGATCATTGGCTTGATGAAGGAACTTGTGCTAAAATTAATACCTTAACAAGGATCGGTTCAGATCATTGGCTAATAAGAGTTAGAAATGGTGGTAAGTGAATTCAAAAAATATCATATTTTAAATATGAGCAAATATGGGAAGACCATCCTCAATTTGTTGGTATGATAGCTCAAACATGGAATTCTTGAGGTAATGGTGGGTTGTATTCTCTTCCAAACCAAATTAAAGCTATGACATCTAGATTAAAAGAATGGAACAAGAATACCTTTGGAAATATTTTTGAGAAGAAAGAAAAACTAAAAGATAAACTTTCAAAATTTCAAAAAGGTGATGAAAATAATACAAGCTCGGAGGAAAGGGAGTTGCTTAGTGAATATCATAATATTTTGAGTAAGGAAGAGAAATTTTGGAGATTAAAATCAAGACAGACTTGGTTAAAAGAAGGAGATAAGAATACAATTTTTTTTCATAGGATGGCTATAGTACATAGATCATCTTCTAGAATTAATAGAATTAAATCAATAGAAGGGGTTTGGATTGAAGATCATAGTGAAATTAGAAAAGAGGTAAAGTCATTTTATCAAAAATTTCTAGGTTCGGAGACCAAAGTTCTTAATGATAAAATTCTTCAAGATGTTCCTTTAGTTATAACAAATGAAGACAATAGGAAACTAATGGAGCCTATTACTCTAGAAGAAGTTTATTTAGCTCTTTTCTCTTTTAATAAGGATAAATCCCTAGGTTCGGATGGGCTCTCTGTAGGTTTTTACAGACATAGTTGGGATATAGTGAGGGATTATTTTTTGGTCGTTGTGGAACAATCTAGGGTAAACCAATACATTCCTTATAAAATAAATGCAACTTATCTTACCCTAATTCCAAAAAAGAAAGATGCTAAATTTTTTGATTATTTTTGTCTCGTAATCCTATGTAATATGGCATATAAGATTATTTCCAAAGTGATGGTGAATAGATTAAGGCCATTGTTAGACAAAATCATTTCAGAAGAGCAAGGAGGATTTTTGAATGGGAGACAAATTCTAGATGGGATCATAGTAGCTCATGAATTTATACATTCAACAGCTTCAAGAAAAGAGGAAGCTATGATCTTAAAACTTGATATGAGTAAAGCCTATGATTGGGTTCATTGGGATTTTCTTTTTGCATTTTTAGAGAAGTTTGGTTTTGGGAAGAAATGGGTTAGATGGATTAAAGCTTGTGTCTCTATAGATTCTTATTCAGTGTTGGTCAATGGTTTAGTGATAAATTCTTTTAAAGCCCAGAGAGGCCTTAGACAATGATATCCTCTATATCCTTATTTGTTCATTATTATGGTAGAATTTTTGAGTAGGAACTTAAATAAGGCTTAAAAAGATGGGTTTATTAATGGACTTAAGGTTAGTAATAACATCGATAACATCACCCATCAACAGTTTGTAGATGATACAATCCTTTTTGGAAGGGCAAGGATAAATGAGGCCAGAGCTTTGAATAAATTTTTAAAAGAGTACGAAAGAGCTTCAAGGCAAAAAATTAATAGGACTAAATCTAAAATTTACTTCCTTAACACTCCTAATATCAAAGCAAGAATTTGTAGGTTGCTTCAAATGGAGGAGGTAAATTTTCCAACAACTGATCTAAGGATGCCTTTAGTTGAGGGGATAATGAGGATAGATTTATGGAATACAATTATTAGTAAAGTTCAAAATAAACTTCTAGCTTGGAAAGGTAGATGGTTATTGTTAGCAAGAAGAGTGCAGTTAATTAAGTCAGTCTTACAAGTCATTCCAATATATTATATGTCATTGTTTTCTATGCCAAAATCAGTTGAAAAAAGTTCAATATTTATTATGCAATCCTTTTTATGGTCAGGTTTACATGATAAAAGGAAATTTCCTTTGGTGAAATGGAGTAAGTTGTGTGATGATAAAACTAGGGGAGGTGTTGGTTTAAGAGCTCTTACAGATACAAACTTAGCTCTTAGGGGAAAATTTATCTGGATATTATGCAAAGAGAGTCAAAGACAATGGGTAAGAAATATTCTAAGTAAGTATGTTGATCCCAATGACCTAAGGTTAATTTTTACTGCATTCTCTCTCCCAAATGGTTCTGCTCTTTGGAATGGTTTAAAAAAATATATTGATCTTATAATTAAAGGTTTAATATGGGTGGTGGGAACTGGAGAAAAAATTTCTATTTGGATGGATACTTGGTGTGATAAAAAACCACTCAATTTAGATCCAGTTTTTAAACCTTGGATGAGATTGCTTCAAGACAAATACAGTGATAAGGTTTCAAACATTTTGTACAAGGATTAGAAAGGAAGATACAAATGGAAAGAAAATTTTTTTATTTGTATATAAGACATTGATGCTAGGAGGTAAATGAGTAGCAAGATAACAACTATGATTATTTCGAGGGGTGCCAAAGATCAATTGATTTGGGAATTGAATAGCTCAAGAGAATACACAACAATAAGTGGATATAATGTTCAACACCAACATAATAATAATGTCACTAGAATATGGAGAGATATTTGGGATAGCCCAAGCATTCCTAAAGTCAAAATGTTTGTTTGGCTAGTAGGTCATAGAAGAATTTTATCCTAGGATAACCTTATGAAAAGGGGTTTTCATGGCCCCTCTCAATGTGTTTTCTGTAATAAGGAGAAGAGTATTGACCATCTCTTGGGACATTGCTCAATAGTTTGGAATCTATGGCAATGGATTCTTAATATGTTTGGTAACTGCATGGTGATGAATAGCAGAATCGAAGGTTGGTTAAAGCAATGGCAGAGCACTTATAAAAGTGAGGCTTTACAGACAATATGGGATTTATCAAAAGATACAATACTTTGGACTATATGGCTAGAAAGGAATAGAATAATATTTAAAGGAAAGGAAAGCAGTTTAGAGATAATGAAAAAAAATATATGTTTAGCCATAGAGGAGTCTAAACCAACTCTATCAACTTACCCAATTCCTAATTTGGAAGCAAAGAGTCTTGATAGATGGAATCAAGTCATTAAATGAAATTATGATGTTGGTTACAAGAGAAGAAAAAAGAAGGTAAAGAATATAAAGTGGAAACCACTAGGTATGGAGTGGGTTAAATTGAATATTTATGGATCATTTAAAGGAAATCCAGGACCAGTAGGAGGAGGAGGAATAATTAGAAATAATAGAGGAGAGATTTTGTCTCATTATGCTTTCAATAGTGGATTTAAGAAAAATAATGAAGCTGAAGCTTGGGCAACTTTAGAAGGGTTAAAAATATGTAAACAAATGAAATAGAATAGAGTATGGATGGAAGGTGATTCTCTCATAGTAATAAATACAATTTTGAGGAAAGCAAAGGCTCCATGGAACATACAAGAGATAATCGTGGAAATTCAAGATCTTGCTAGAGTTTGAAGAAATCAGGTTTACACGTATATTAAGGGAAGGAAAAAAATGTGCAGATAAGCTAGCCAATAGAGGAATTTTGATTGAGGATCGTGAAGTTAAATTCTCCTTTCCATGGTTAGAGGAAGTAGAAATTTTAGTTGAAGCTAACAAAAAATGTTGATTGCCTAAATCAATTAATGATTAAGATTTACTTTAATGTTTTCCATTGGTAATATATGTTTTATTTTGTAACAATAATGTGTTTTCATTTAGACTATTTATTATAATTTGTGTGGTTGCACTTGTGTTTCAGAAAGGAAACTAGCAATCCAGATTTGGTAAAGCGGACTATGATAGTGCGATGTTTTGGAAATATTACTCTACTAAAATGCAAGCCATATATAGTATAGGTGAATGTTTTGCATTGTGAAGGTACGTTATAGGAAAATATCAAGAAAGATGCTAAATTCTAGAGTAATTGTATTCAAACAGATATTTGAAAAGATCCAAAAAATGAAAATCAAGAATTCAGATATTTTATGTAAAATGATGTAGGTTTCTAGCTATAGCATCTCAATTGAGATGAGAAGTGTATCTATTTGTAAACTCTCAAGCTCTAAATAAGAAAGATGTAATTTTTCAAGGGTGGGGGACCCAAGTACAACCCCTTATTATCAAGCAAAAAAAAATCCCAAAAAGGATGTTGAATTGTTTGATTCTTTTAGACCCATAAGCCTATGTAATATGACATATAAGATTATCTCCAAAGTGATGGTGAATCAATTAAGGCCATTGTTAGACAAAATTATTTTAGAAGAGCAAGAAGGATTTGTGAAAGAGAGACAAATTCTAGACGGGATCATAGTAGCTCATGAAGTTATACATTAAACAACTTCAAGAAAAGAGAAAACAATGATCTTAAAATTTGATATGAGTAAAGCCTATGATAGGGTTAAATGAAATTTCTTTTTGGAGTTTTAGAAAAGTTTGGATTCGGGAATAAATGGGTTAGATGGATTAAATCTTGTGTCTCTATAATTTCTTATTCAATGTTGGTCAATGGTTTAGTAACAAAATCTTTTAAAGCCAAGATAGGCCTTGGACAAGGAGATCCTCTATCTCCTTATTTGTTCATTATTATGCTAGAGGTTTTGAGTATGAAATTAAAGAAAACTTACAAATATGGGCTTATAAGTAGACTTAAGGTTAGTAATAACATCGATAACATCACCCATCAACAATTTGTATATGATACAATCCTTCTTGGAAGGGCAAGGATAAATGAGGCCAGAGCTTTGAATAATTTTTAATAGGAATACAAAAGAGTGTCAGGGCAAAAATTTAATAGGGCAAAATCCAAAATTTACTTCCTTAACACTCTAACTAATATCAAAGAAGAATTTATAGGTTACTTCAAATGGAGTAAAATTTACCAGCAACTTATCTAGGGATGTCTTTATTTGAGAGGAGAATGAGGATAGAATTATGGAATCCCATTATTAGTAAAGTTTAGAATAAACTTCCAGCTTGGAAAGGTGGATGGTTATCATTAGAAGGAAAAGTGTAGTCAATTAAGTCAGTCTTATAGGCCATTCCAATATATTATATGTCATTGTATACTATGCCAAAATCAGTTGAAAAAAGTTTAATCTATATTATGTGATCCTTTTATGGTCATGTTTACATGATAAAAGGAATTTTCCTTTTGTGAAATGGAGCAAGGTGTATGGTGATAAAACTAGGGGAAGTCTTGGTTTAAGAGTTCTTCCATATGCAAGCTTAGCTCTTAGGGGAAAAGTAATCTGGATATTGTACAGAGAGAGTCAAAGATAATAGGCAATAATTCTTCTAAGTATGTTGAGCACCCAAGTTTTATTTACTACATTCTCTCTACCAAATGGTTTTGCTCTTTGGAATGGTTTAAAAAAATCTATTTGATCTAATGATTAAAGGTTTAAGATGGGTGGTGGGAACTAGAGAAAAAAATTCTATTTGGATGGATACTTGGTGTGATAAAAAACCACTTAATTTAGATCCAGTTTTGAAACCTTGGATGAGATTGCTTCAAGACAAATATGGCTATAGGGTTTCAAACATTTTGTACAAGGATCAGGAAGGAAGATACAAATGGAAAGAATGTTTTTTACGAGTATACAAGATATTGATGCTAGGAGGCAATTGAGTAGAAAGATAACAACTGTGATTATTTTGAGGGAAGCCAAGGATAAATTGATTTGGGAGTTGAATAGCTCAAGAGAATACACAACAAGAAGTGGATATAATGTAAAGCACCAACAAAATAGTAATATCACTAGAATATGGAGAGATATTTGGGATAGGCCAAGCATTCCTAGAGTCAAAATTTTTGTTTGGCTAGTAGGTCATAGAAGAATTTTATCTTAGGATAACCTTATGAAAAGGGGTTTTCATGGCCCCTCTCAATGTATTCTTTGTAAAAAGGAGAGTATAAACCATCTCTTGGGACATTGCTCAATAGTCTGGAAACTATGGCAATGGATTCTTAATATGTTTGGTAAATGCATGGTGAGGAATAGCATAATTGAAGATTGGTTAAAAAAATGGATACACACTTATAAAAGCAAGGCTTTATAGAAAATATGGGATATATCAAAATATACAATGCTTTGGATCGTATGGCTAGAAAGGAATAGAATAATATATAAAGGAAAGAAAAGCAGTTTAGAGGTAATGCAAAGGAACATATGTTTAGCCATAGAGGAGTCTAAACCAACCCTATCAACTCACCCAGTCCCTAATATTTTTTGGCTTTCTTAATAGATTAACTCACACAAAAATTTATCCAGGATCAAATATAAATCAAATGAATACCATTAATCAAACTAACAATAAATCTCAATATTGGAATAACAACAATATCTCACAAATATAACTCAAATATACATAATATCAAAATATTACAAGAATGATACAAATTAATTACATTGCTTGGAGAGATGTCTCCAATATATAATTTTACATATCTTTTCAGTACTTTGACTATTGCTCTCCTCAAACATCTAGGAGATGCATCTTTTCACATTCCTCTTATAAAGACAAAACTCTCATCTTGCCACATATCAATGTGACTCTTCATTCTCTCTTGACACCTTGCACTTTCTCTCATATTGACACATACATTATATAAAATATAAATAATCTACCAAACTATTATTTACAAGGGGGACAAATAATGTAATACTTCCAACACCCCCTATATTACATTATTTGGTAGGAAGGCTTTTTGCCTTCATTATTGATTCTTCTTTTTCTTCATGCTTAAACTCTGACTTTAGCATGGTTGGACGTATGCGACCTTCATTAGGTCTTCCATTATAAATTATATGTATGCCTCTGGATCAATGTATCTAAGTTGCCTTTGGGTCTCTACCTCTAGGTCACTACCACTGGATCTGCCTCTAGGTCACTACCTCTAGGTCTCTACCTCTAGGTCACTACCTTTGGGTCACTCCCACTGGATCACTACCTTTGGGTCACTACCTCTAGAAATTTACCTCTGGGTCATCTTTGGATAATCATTGTCTCTGGGTCATCCACTAGAACATTCATAAGACTATCATATATGTAGGATCATCACTATAGGTAATTTCACTATAGACCATCTTCCAAGCTATGCTTGGGTCATAATCATTCATTTTATATTTCTTCATGATAAGACCAATATCATTCTTTACATTCAATAAAATTTAATTTTTCATCACACTTGGTTTTCTTTTGTAGAAACCATACAACATTCCTTTCATCTTATTCCATTCATTCATACTTATCCATCCATAATCTATTTTTAATTTTTGATTTTCCTTTTCTTTATGTAGACAATATTTTTGAGAATGATTATGTCCTCCATAAATTTCACAACAATGGAGATTCCAACATTTCTCTATCTTATATCCATATCTACCACAATGATTGCATGTGTTCCCTGTTATAAAATTCCTTTTTTTATTATTATTGATTCTATCAGTCTTTATCACTAATTTGATGTCACTATTTTTTGTCATGAATTTAGTTCTTGATTTATTATTGCTCATTTGTCTTGTATATCCAAGACCTTCATATTTTGGTCTTATTTTTGGTACAATTGGCTCTTTCATTCCTTGTCCATGTTTTCCTAAACTTGTGTCTTTGTATCCCATTTTATTTAATAATTTTGAATCAATTCCTTTAGTATATCTTTCAAAATAACCAAAAAAGATCATCAAACTGATCCCTATAAACATCAATACAACTTTGAGCATCACTATCTCTATCATCATTTGAATCCATGTCATCATCAATTATGATATTATAAGCTTTTTTTGATCAATCACAAACTATACTCAAATAATCTAAGCTGCACTCTATATCTTTTATTTTTGTGTTGCAACATGCATTTATTGTCATAGGTTCCAAGTCCTTATTGGATTCCTCAACTTGATAACAAACATATGTGATTTTCCATAAGATTCTTATGTACATATTCTGGTTGTGCAACATATTCTAGTTGATTACTCTGATCTCTTTGATTCCCTTTAGAAGATTCTTGGTCTTGATCATTTCTTGTCAATGCATTATACTTACAAGATTTTGTATTATGTCCTTTTTTACAAATATGACAATACTTATTTTGTTTTTGATTTTGTGATAAAGTGTAAGATCCTTTTTTCTACTACAAGAGCCTTATTGGATGACTCATTTCTCAATTGATTTTCAAGTTCATATTGCTAAAGAATATTTATTAACTCCTCAAATGATACCTTTCTATTTGATACTAGAAGAGATGTGATTAATATTTTGAATGATTCAAGAAGTGCTCTAAGTACAACTGAAACTAGAAGTTTATCATCAACCTTTTCTCCTAGGGTATGCAATTTTGATTTTAATTCTAATATTCTTCGAAGAAATTTTTCTATATTTTCTCCATCTTAAACTTTTAGTGCATATAATTGTGATTGTAAATATAAAATGGTTGCCTTATTCTTCCCTTCAAATATCATACACAAATTTTCCCATGCAATCTTTGAAGTTTCTACTTCACTAATGTGTGCTTGAATTTCATCAGATATACCAAATAGAATTAACATAAGAGCTTTAGCATCATCATCTTTGAATTTTTGAATTCTTGTTTTATCTTCTAAAATGTTTCTTTGTCCATCCACTACATCCCAGAGTTTTTCAACAATAAGTATTGACCTCATCTTATTTTTCCATAGGGTAAAATTAGGCCCCTTTAATAACTGAGATTCAGAAAATAATATTCTTGTATTTACCATTTCCTTTGAAGTTGACAACCTTATAACTCCTTAGTTTTAAATAAATCAAAGTTTCTAAATTAAATCCTATGAGGTGGAAAAACTTATATCTCCCTAATTTTAGAAACTAAAAATGAATTCTTTGCAAATTTTCTAAATTTGATGTTGACTTCCTTTTCTCTCCAAAATTAATTAATTTGCAAATCTTCTATAAAAAAATTAAATTTAAAATTTAACAATAATAACAAACTAAATCTTATTACTCCATTTTGATAAAAAATAAAATAATAAATCTACTTATTTATTTATTTTTATTGATAATGAGTTTTGAAAGGATCCCAAAACCTTGTCATCATCCAGACAGGGAAGATCCCAAACAAAACCTATAACCCCAAAACACTACAAACCAAAATGAAGGAACCATTATGGAAACCTCACAACATAAAAACAAGAAGGAGAAAGGGGATAAAACCCACAAAACTACTATTAAAGACGACCATACATCCAACACAAACTAAAAGGGAACATCCCCATGCCACGGGGGACCATCCGTAGAAAAACCTAGCTATTTTGAAAGTGGGAGATAATCCTGGTCAACATCATCCTCCTTGGAGATCTCCCCAAGGGTGGCCATATTTTGATTCTTCATTTGGTTGATGAGTTTACCCGCCCTCACCAGCATCAACATGGCCAAGGAGACGATATCATCCAAGTCGGTCATAGGGTCAACATCATTAGTGGAAAGAGTAGGGAACACACTAGGGGAGGGAACAACAATTGTATTTTGCATTTTACGAACAGACGAGAAAAAATCTAAAGAAGTGGCATTCACAGGAGGAGAAACCAAGATGTTTTTACCTTTCTCTTGAAGAACACAAGCTTATACTGAGAGGGGGGGTGAACAGTATAAGACCTCTTTTTAATTTTTTCTTTATACTTCAAAACAGTAAAGCAATATACCCAAAGCAATATCAAAGCAATGCACAAAATCATCCACAAAGTGACACCAATTTTAACGTGGTTCACCCAGAATGGCTAGGCTACGTCCACAAAACTTTTCTCTGAAAGTTATCTCAAAGTTCTTTGGGAAACCTTCCCAATTACAATGTTTATGAGCCTCGGCTCAAAGGAGATACCTTCCCCCAATATGAATTTATGAGCCTCTGCTCAAAGGAGATACCTTCCCCCAATCTGAATTTATGAGCCTCTGCCCAAAGGAGAAACCTTCCCCCAATCTGAATTTATGAGCCTCTGCTCAAAGGAGATACCTTCCCCTCAATCTGAATTTATGAGCCTCTGCTCAAAGGAGATACCTTCCCCTCTGCTCTGGATATGATCCCTCAAAAGATCAACTGTCTCTACCTCTTGCCAGCACGTGGAACTCCTTTCCACCAAAGACCTCTTGTCCAATGCTTAGCCTAAGAGACCTCTGCCTTCTATGATCACGTCCATAGCAGCTCAGCAACCTGTACCAAACACGGTCGGTCGGTCTAGTACAAGTCTTCCTCTGTCTGTCGAGATCTGTCCAACTCTTGAACAAATCAATCCTCCCGTCCACAAGCCTTCTCAAAGACTTGCCAAATCTGTCCTCGGGTTCTCCGATAGAACCAATGTACCTCTGTCCTCAAGTTCTCCGATAGAACTATCAATCTCAGCTCACAAGTCCTCTCACTAGGACCTGTCCAAATCTGCTCACAAGTCCCCACCGAAACCTGTCCAAAACCTGCTCACAAGTCCCCAACGGAACCTGTCCAAAACCTGCTCACAATTCCCCAACGGAACCTGTCCAAAACAGCTCACAAGTTCAAGAAAAACTTGCTTAGCATGAACCCACAAAGAGAATTGTTAGAGACCCAATGTGATTCATCAACCTCATAGAAGCATAAAGAGAATTGTTAGAGACTCAATATGTTCTATACTTAACTCCCAATCTCAATCTCAAATCTCATAGAAACATAAAGAGAATTGTTAAAGACTCAATATGTTCTATATTTAACTCTCAAAATCAATCTTCAACTCAATATTAATCTCAAAAGAATAAGATAGATGTAGTATGCTTTTCTTAAGAACATGAAACACAACCCAACAATTGCCAAACATGCAATATCTCATATAACAATGCTACTCATGTTCTTTCCACAACCAATATCTTTTCTCAACCAATTAGGGCTTTAACAACAATGCTTATAGACAAGGTTTAACCAACATGATTCAACTCAACATTAACCTTGAAGCATTCAACCAATCATCACAAGAAAAGGAAACAAGTAGAAATCCTTTTCCCTCCAAAGATATTTGAACAAAACAACCACCAACACAATATCACCAAATGCAAAGAATAACTTGCTCAAATCAACTCAATGGAGTAAGCCCAATATCATGAATCAAGTAAAGCAATAACTTGATCAAACAACCTTTATGGAAGCAACTCAACCATCAAACTCAAAACAACCAACCAAGGGTTCCACCAACTCAATGCAAGTAGCTTGACTCACAAATACAAACCCTAGTGCACAAAGCTTCCACTATCTCAAACCAAAAATTATGCATTCATCAAAAACTCTCCTTAAGGATAACAATGCATAAGTAGTCTTCAACAAACTAGAAAATAGGATTTACACCCAATCAAAGAAAACCTAGTTGAAAACCTTTTCACTCCAACCTTATTTCAGAAAACATACACCAATCATACTCATAAGAAGAATGTGCCCATACCTTATTGGAGTAGAATAAAATTGATCCTTAAAGTTGTCACCACACACAACCCTCAAACTTCCAACCAAGTTAGGGTTAGAACCAAGATAAATGAGCATATATAAAAACTTTCCTTAGTACACCTTTTAGCTTCTCTTCTTTTGAAAACAACCACCAAAGAAGTCAAAAACACAACAACCAAAACTTACACCTTATATCTCCATTTTAAACTTTAGCATAGCAAAAGACTAATCTCAAAAATACAACCAAAGAAATATCCCCTTATTTCTCCTATGTCTTTTAAACAATGCTAAACAAAGCCAAAAATTATATCAAGAAATTAATCACACCTTAGAATGGCTGCCCTTGAAGAATCCAAAAATTGCGGAATGGCTGCCCTTGACAAATCCAAAAATCGCGGAATGGCTGCCTTTGACAAATCCGAAAAATGTGGCACAAAATACGTTTTAACAAAAACGTGACTTAATCCATGCATAGCTCCCTCCGCGGGAATCGAAACGCAGACCTCCGCCTACGCAAAGCCCAAACACAGCCTATCTTTGCCACTAGCCCACAAGGGGCTAACGAAGTCTAAGACAGACTTCCTACCACTTCAACGAACAAGCACTTCGTAAGTTTTTCAAACGCGAGCTCTCTTCTTCCGCGGCGTCAACAGAGCATCGATCGCAGCCAAAAATTAATGCATTCGAAATTCTCAAGAGGAGTTAAACCTTAGGATCCTTCCCATATTTATAGTCCAATCGTGGACTTTAGAACACGTCGGCGGCAGAGAAACGTAATTTCGAATTTAATCAAAATTGCTTTCTAAAGGGTTTAAAAACCCTTAATTAATTTTAATAAATTAAGAATAAAAAAGGTTTAAAAACCTTTAAGTATTTTTAATAAATTAAAAATAATTTCTCCCTTAATTAATTAATTAATTAAAACCTTGAAGGGTTTTAAATAATAAAGAGAACCTCCATTGGTTTTAATAAAAACCATTTAACTTGGTTTTAATAAAAACCCTATCCAAAAACCTTATCCAATGGAATCTCTCTGGATTCTCTTAAGAAGATTCTCTTGGAATCTTTCACCTTTGAAGCCAACACATCCTCTTAACATTAATGCCATTTCCTTTTGACATCAATGACAACTCACAAACAAGGAGCTAGGATCTCAAACCCAAAATTGCCAACATCTCTACCGAAGACTTTGCACGAGTCAAGCACCTGTTAGGAGTAGAGATGCCAGTGGAAGATCCCAACAACAATTTTTGCCTTCTCGAATTACCAGAAGAGCCGACCTCAACGTTAATAGGGTGGTCGTTTGGTATGCCACAATAACAACCCTAGGTGAGCTCAGGATGGGCCCAAGATTCTGATTCACCTTGAGACCCCCAGCTTCAACAATCCTTTGCTCAGGATTATGGTTGATATAATTGAAGACAAGAAGGTGCAAGCCCTAGTGCTTCGGGTAGGTTGACTTTCCTTTACAAACTTTATCAATCAAAATATCCATTGAGCAAAAAAGGTATTTCAGTATGTTGATTATCTTGACATCCTTCAGGAAATTGAGAAAGACCATGTGAAAACTGTGCAACAACGATGACGGTTCATCAATCATTAGATATTGCATCATAGGAACGAAGACTCTGTTCCAAGGATACGAGAGATCCTCCCGAACAAAACCATTGTTTTTTTGATGAGAATCTTGCCTTTGTCTCTAAAGAACATCAGTTCGATCGTCATGGAGTGTTTATCATAGTGGATAATCTCACCATCATTGGGAATCCTTGTAATTTTGGCTAGGATATCAATCATAATAGCGAACATAAGGCCCCTAAGGGACACAGTGCCACTATCCCAAGTCTGGACAAACTCTCTTGATAATTCAGGATCATGTCCCTAAAATTTATTCAAAAAGGTTAAAATCCCATGTGACCGTAGAATTTCCTCCATAATCGGACAAGCTGCAAGGAGTCAAGCTCGACAAGCATCATTATCGCCCTCCTCTTATGTACAGAACTAGGAATAAACTTACCCTAGATCCCCAGTTCAAACCACCCGTCCAAACCCTTCTAATTAATTACGTATAACACCATAGTGAAATTGGAATATATATAGTTTAAAAAGATGACCGCCATGGAGCCAAAGATGGACATGTCGTCATCTTTGGGAGAATCAATCAATATGATTCATCGATGCAAATTAAACCTACTTATTACTCCAATTTAAGGAAACTTAATTAATTGCTCCAAACTTGATTAATCCTATTATTCCTTAAAATTAACAATTAACCTTTAATAAATACTAAATATTAAATGCATAACCTTATCATTCCTTATGTGCCCTTTGAAAAACCTAGATTTTAAAAATTACCTTTAAGAGGTGCATGCTCGAATGTTTCACCTACACTCTCGAACTGCACTTGAATGACTTTGAGATTCCATCTTTCCACTTGTGTGAATGATCTTTGTAGGTGCACTATGCTTTCAAATTTGAATTTTTTCACTTCATATTTTGTCTTGGCCGAACATTTGGCTTTCTTCCTTTCAAGACGTCAAAGAGACACATTGTATTCTCCTGCCCGGGCACTTAGCATAATGCTCTTCGAAATGTTAGATGAAAGCATTATATTGTTATTCCTTATGTTACTTTGGCTAGAGAATGATTACTGGCATTAGAATGTTATGCTTTGCTCTTGTTTAACTCTAATGACTAACTCTTACCTTAGCGCTTCTTGTTGTTCTTCAAATTACTAGTGTTGTCTCGACATTCTGCTTGCACGATGCTTAGTTTACAATGGTTTCACTTCGATCTTTTACCTTCCCTCTACGTAGTAGCTTTGACTCACTATAAATAAGTTCTTTGAAACCCTAATCTTGTTGTATTGCTTGGTGTATATCCTTTCTTGTTGTATTGTTCAATAACTTTGGATCACTAAGAAATGAATTACATTGCTCTTGTATGCGTAATGTTGTAACTTCGTTTACTAAGACCCGAATCACACTGTCCTTGTCTTCTTTTTTGTGTAGCATTGTATCTTGGCTTTTTTAAAACTCGATTTATGTTGCCCTTGACTATCAATTTACCTTATTTACTTTGTAGTGTTATTGCTATTTGAGTTTTTCTTAAACCTGAATGTTATTCTTTAAGCCTCGATCTTGGGTGCTATTCTCGAAGCCTCTATCTTGAGTGTTGTTCTTGAACACCATTCTCTTGAGCACTATCTTATGAGCTCTATCCTCTGAGTTCCACTTAGAACTCTATCTTATTAGAAGTTGTACTTCTTCTTTAAGCACGTGTGCTTCTTGGAAATTAAAACCATGCTTCAAACCAGAGTGTTGCGTAGCTTATCCAAGTGCTACGTTCATTGGTGTTGTTCTATATTCCTTTAACTCGACCATTTGGATACTATTCTTTTAGCTAGAATACTTTATTGTTATGTAGAATATTATGCTAACCTTATTTTGCTTATTGCTTCTTCTTATGATGAATAAATGCACTACTTTGATATGGACAAAGGAAACTTCTCTCAAGCAATAAGAACCTTATATATTCAACGTTGTATAACTATACTTTAAGATTGCACTCACTTTTCTCTTATACAAACTTTCTTTATTGGTTTCTCTGAAACCTACATGTATTTCAAACCTTCTTTCTCTTCTATAATATGGGGCTTGTTCATATCAAATATGACCTCTTCCTTTTGGACCAATTATCAAGGTCAATAGGACCTAAAATATTCCCTATCTCTAAAAACTTTAATCAAGGCCTTTTTCTTTAAGACCTAAATCTTTCTCTATTAAGGTTTGTATTCAATATTTAAATTTAATAAACCCTTATTTTTTTTTTTTTGGCGTATACTAGAGGAATTGGTATATCATTACATTTTTCCATCACCTCATCGTGGGTTCAAATCCTACTTCTTGCTACCACTATAACCTCCAGTTGAGTCGGATAAAATTTTTAATGTAGCCAGCGACACTAGCGCGACACATCCTCTGGTTCTACAAAACCCTTATAACTCCTTAAATCCAAGAAAATATTTTACTTTTTTTTTTTTAAATGTCTAAAATTTATCATGTAGATGTTAAGCATAAGTCAAAACAATTTACAGGTGTTACCTTTATTGTTGCAAGTCCAAACAATTTGCCTTCCAAATATTCTGCACTTCCTTAATGCACCAAAACATCCTCGCATCGGCTTCAAGGATGTCTAGTCTTTAGCTCGTTCATTCACAATACACTTTCAACTCCAATTGGGCTTGTCGTCGGATAACGACGATTGTTCCATTGCCTTCACTCATTGGATGTAATACCATTGTTAGCTTTATTAATATATTAACTCATAAAAAAACTTTATCCAGGATCAAATATAAATCAAATGAATACCATTAATCAAACTAACAATAAATCTCAATATTGGAATAACAACAATATCTCACAAATATAACTCAAATATACACAATATCAAAAGATTACAAGAATGATATAGATTGATTACATTGCTTGGAGAGATGTCTCCAATATATAATTTTACATATCTTTTCAGTACTTTGACTATTGCTCTCCTCAAACATTCGGGAGATGCATCCTTTCACATTCCTCTCATAAAGACAAAACTCTCATCTTGCCACATATCAATATGACTCTTCATTCTCTCTTGACACCTTGCACTTTCTCTCATATTGACACATACATTATATAAAATATAAATCATCTACCAAATTATTATTTAAAGGGGACCAAATAATGTAATACTTCCAACAATCTAGAAGCAAAGAGCCTTGATAAATGGAGTCAAGTTATTAAATGAAATTATGATGTTGGGTACAAGAGAAGCAAAAAGAAGACAAATAATATAAAGTGGAAACCACCAAATGTGGAGTGGGTTAAATTAAATTTTGATGGAGCATCTAAAGGAAATCCAAGACCAACAGGAGGAGGAATAATTAGAAATAATAGAGGAAATATTTTGTCTCATTACGCTTTCAATAGTGGATTTAAGACAAATAATGAAGTTGAAGCTTGGGCGACTTTTAAAGGGTTAAAAATATGCAAACAAATGAAATGGAACAAACTATGATGGAAGGTGATTCTCTCATAGTAATAAATGCAATTTTGAGGAAAGCAAAGACTCCATGGAACATATAAGAGATAACTGTTGAAATTCAAGATCTTGCTAAAGAGTTTGAAGAAATCAGGTTTACACATATATTAAGGGAAGAGAACAAATGTGCAAATAGGCTAGCCAATAGAGGGGTTTTGATTGAGGATTGTGAAGTTAAATTCTCCTTTCCAATGATTAGAGGAAGCAGTAAGTTTAGCTGAAGCTGATAAAAATATGTTGATTGCATGAATCAAATAATGATTTAAGATTTACTTTAATGTTTTCATTGGTAATATCTATTTTATAACAATAATGTGTTTTCAGTATACTATTTATTATAATTTTTGTGGTTAAACTTGTGTTTCACGAAGGAAACTAGCAATCCAAATTTGGTAAAACGGACTATGATAATGCAATGTTTTGGAAATATTACTCTAATAGGATACAATGCATAGATAAGAGAGGTAAAGTTTTGGTATTGTAAAGTCTGCTATAGAAAAAATTAAAAAAAAATGTTAAATTCTAAAATATTTATATTCATACAAAAAAATTGAAAAGATAAAATAAGAAATGAAAATAGAAAATTTAGATATTTTGTATAAAATGATATAGGTTTCTAACTATAACATCTCAATTAAGATGAAAAATATATCTGTTTATAAACTTTCAAACTTTAAAAAAGAAAGTTATAATTTATTAAATATGAAAATCCCAAATACAATCCCTTATTATACAACAAAAAAAACCTTAAATTTAAAATAAAAATAATAAAAATATTTAAATTTCACAACCCTGAAAACATACGATGGACTTTTCAACTTTTATACAAACCCAATATATAACTTAATTACTTATTTTTATATTTTATTAATCTTCAATTGATGATTTTGATCATAAATTATAAATTTTCCTGAATAATTACATTGCCTTTCCGTTTAGTCTTTGTAATTTTCTGTGTACCAAAGCATCATACCTTTCCGTTTAGAGTCTGTAATTTTCTGTGTACCAAAGCATCATAGCTACTTGTGATTTATTGGTAAGATAGTTATTTCTATCTTAGACGTGTATGAGTTGGCATGTATATGTATTGATAAATATAGTTTGGTCTTGAGAGACTGTTCACCTGGTGGTCCTCTCAGGTTAAATCAACCACAACGGGATAAAATAGGTTAATCCAAATCTTGAAATAACTTACAAAAGTAATAATTAAATCTTCTGAATACAGGATCGATAATAAAAAAAAACAAACTATGTAATTTATACGCTGCTTATGACAGTTCTTAAAAAAACAGTGTAGTTGTAAACTCAATCCGTCTTGAATACTTAAGAAAACAAGCATCATAGTTGTCCATAATCAAGGTTAGCATTAAAAGAATGTGAGCGCCATACCGGCGGCAATTAAAATGTCGAGGATTGTAGATGAATTCAATCATCGCCAGCTTATTTAAAAAAGCGGAATAATTAGTTGTCTCAGGGTAATGGTCAATTTTCCCAAAATAATATCGGGTGCTGCAATCAATTTATGTCTCGATTTTCGGTTGGATGTTCTCCACAACAAGGCTAGAATCTGAATTTTTTTTTGAGAAGGATCAGATCGGGGGGAGAGACAGGAAAGAGAAGATGCACTTGAGCGAGAATGAAGGAATAGAGGGTAACACCTTCGTGGTTACGGGAGGCTCGGGCTTTGTGGGAACCGCGCTATGCTTGGAATTAATGCGACGTGGAGCCGACGAGGTTCGATCGCTGGACCTTCGCAAGGATTCGCCCTGGATCACCACGCTTCGCAAGAACGGCATCGTTTGCATCACAGGTAAAATTTGTAACTAACATTATGAAATAGCAACTGCGAAACCTAAGAACATAATAGTTTGCATTAAATACTCCATGTTATGTTCTCTTCTTTGCACGAATAGTTAAGGCCGAACTTAACAAATTTTCAATTACGGCCGATCTCAACAATTTTTGGTAATTCTTCACAAAGTAACATTGAGTAGAGATTTTGGAGGGTATTGGCAGGAAACATAAGTGGAAGATGGAGAAATTTGAAAATATGTAAATATGATATTGACAGACGAAGGTCTAGAGTAGAGGGTTTAAGTAGTTTTGGAATTTTCTTTACTTTCTTACCGTTCAATAGTTAAAAATTCCTTCCTTTTTCTTACGAAGAAGTACATGGAGGCAATGTTTTTTTGGTTTCTGGTGATGCACAAGTTTACTTAAATGCACTTCTTTTTAAGGTTTCGTTTTCTATCTGGGTTGAGAGATGTCTCAGTCATATATTAATATAACAGAGTGAATGGTGAGGTTAATTGTGGAGATTAATATAAATGTTATAACGTGAAGTCCACTGTTTTATGCCTAAAAGGTAAAAGGTAAGGGTGAGCCTTTTAGGTATAGGCATAGCATTTTTGACTTATGGGATCAACCCTGAAAAACTGGGATTTTTGTTATACTTGACATTATATATTGTTTCAAGTTTGTATCTTTTGAATGTTAACCCTGTGACAAGGGAGTAAGGGGAGCCTCGCCAATCCATTTATGGCTGCGAAGGCAGTGTAATTTTGAGCGTTTCCTTCTTTTTCTATGTTCACTCTCCTCATAGTCATTCAAAGGGGTTAAATTTTTGATGGATAGATTGCCAAACAAACTTTTTGATGGAAGGGTATAGGATTTAGGACTAAGGATGTCCTAAAAAGCCATTACATTCATATAGGTTTCTCTTAAGAGAATCTTTGTAAAGACAAGTCATAAGAAACTTGACTAAATAGCTAAGACTATCCTTATGTCTGTCTTGACAGTACCTCACAGCTTGCTTTACGAAATTTTACCATTACTTTAAAATATTTTGGAAAAAATTCTTCTAGGGACAATACCTTAGGGGAGTGACAACCTCTCAGATATGAAGTATAGATGTGAATTGATTTATTTGTACAAGAATAGCATGGATGGTTGTTGATTGATAGATGATTAAACTAGTTCAGTTCAGTGCCAATAGGGATCGAGGGAAACAATGATGAACTGGCACTTGCCACTGCTCAGATAATGGTTTTCATAATGAGGTAGAATATACAACTCAGTTGACAAATTATGACCTCCAAAAAAATATATATATCAGATTGATTGGCATGATGTTAGCCTTTTAGATGAAACAACGGGTTTTTGAAAATGTGTTCTTTTGGTGTTTTTGTTGTGATGTTGCGTATACAACATCCAGTGTGGTTGTGAACGTCGGAAAACATTATAGGTGTGAAGTTATCATGATTGAGAGTTACCATTGCAAACAAAAGATAAGACACTTAGTGTTTTCACTACATTCCACTTTTGCATTTAGTTGAGTTTCAGTTTCCTCTGGGACCTGAAAATCAAATTTTGAGTCTATAAACATCAAAGCAAAGCACTTTGGTGGATCCTTCAGTTTCTTTTCTAGTAGTGATATGTATTCAAGCAAGTTTTGAGAGGAGAACAGTTGCATTTGAGTGTTGATGTGTGTCAACTGTAATGGAAAACAACTGTTTTCACTCCAAGGGGAGTACGGAGCCTTGAATGTACTTGTAGAGGTACAAATGGAAGCAGTCAATGCTGTTTTTACTGTTTTTCCATGGAGTTTTATATCGCATATCGATTTCTCCACATAAATCTTATACCTTTCATGCTCTTTATTGTTTTCATGTTAATTTCTATCTTGGGGAAGAAGATCTGAATAATTGTTACATAATTCTGATATGTGCATGTATCTCTCAGATATTTGCATTGTAAGCACCTCATATAGAGAATCATAATATCATATCATAGTTTGTGAGTCATTGTGGGTCAATTTGCTATCAGAGCAGGGTTTGGCATCAAACTGGGGCTTAAAGACAATATATGTCATTGATAATAGAAGAGAAAACTCCGAGAAAAGGGGAATGCAAGCCATAAAATCCAGAAAGTGAAAAGTGATGCAGAAAACTCTGTTGTTCAGCCATGTCAGTAAACCAACATTCTAATTACGAGGTCTGCAGGCGATGGTCATACATAGCTAGTTTGGTGACTTCCAAACTTGCCTAGCTGAAGCACAGAATAAATTAACTGCAGCGTTGACCAGGAAAGAAAAGAAAATTCAGTAAGAAGAGAAAAAGGAAGGAGGAAAATGGAGGATTTCAAAGGAAAGATATAGAAGGGGATATTTCAGGTGCAGCTTCACCATTGATGGTGAAAGTGAAATTAGAAATTCAGCCATGCGAGGGTCAAGTTGATGTGGAGACTCAATGGTTGGCTAAAGCAGTTTAAGTGTCCTCTGATATGTAATGTTACAATGATGAACATAAGATCACCTTTCTGTGCTTGAAGATGTTTGGCCATCCGTTGGTATAGTGCAAAAGTTGTGTGGATATATTGAATTTGAGCAAAGAACTGCAAGTATAGGGTTGAGACAATTTCAAAAACCTCATTTAAGGAACGGTACAAGAAACATTGAAATTGAGCAATTAAGTGCTGGTTAAGGAATGGGATGATTTCAAAAACCTTATTAATGGAGATTTATGTTGAATATTGAAATTGAGCAATTGAGCAATGATTTCATATATGTTACTAAATTGAGAGTCAAGTTGACGTGGAGGCTTATCGATGAATAAAGTGAGATCGCATTTGCATGCTTGAAGATGTGGCATCCTTTGGTATAGTGGGAAAGTTACTTGGAGATAATGAAATTGAGCAATGAACGGTTGGTGAAGGGAATAGTATAATTTCAAAAAAACCTCATTAGCTCACAATTCTATCCGTTTGTACTATTAGGAAGATAAGCTTTTAATGTGGCAATTCCTTCAAAAGGACAATGTTTACAAGAATTCAAATCTGAATTTCAAAAATAAGTAATTATGTCGAACATTTCTTTTGAAGATCTAATTGCATTGATGGTTTATTTGGGAGAATTTGATAGTCACATTTAGAGAGGACTGACACTCTTCAATGTGAAAAACCTTTAGTGAGTCTACATAAGCTTATAAGAAAGCACTTTATATAAGGGTTGGACAAAAAAAAGGCTTTACAAGCAGAAGGTCCTTCTTCAACTTGGATAAAAGGATGCTTGAAGAAAGAATGGGATAACAAAAGTATGAAGAATACCAATAGTTTCCAAAAGGGACAAGATTCCTACAAAATCCTAAGTGCTACTCCATATGAAGAGTATGCAAGACAATCTTAGGTTTTGTGGTTTCCATATGAAGAGTATGCAAGACAATCTTAGGTTTTGTGGTTGGTGAAGGATTGCTAAGGTAAACTTGACAAATAGAGAAGTCTTCCTGAAGTTGAAAAAGTGTTCTATTATAATGAATGTAAGAAGTAATTTTTTTTTTTGTCTGTGTAACATCGTCATCTATTAATTGGTTTTTTCTCCAAAGTTGGAGCTTCCTTAGATGCTTTGAGTTTGGATTGTAAGTCTCTTGTTTGGAATGTACTTACTAGGTTTGGTTGAACTTGGATGAGATTTGGTTTAGGCCGAAGTATTTTTGCCATATGAATTGTCCTGGTTCAGTCTATACCTAATTTCAGAACAAAAAATTTAAGAATTTGTGTATACATGAAAAAAAGGTAAAGCAAGATTCCTGCATGGCGGTTCCTTGTTTACTTTGTGTAACTGTGATGGTGATGTTGAAGAATATCTTTTCTTGAATGAAATTCTCTTTCCCTATAGCTTTTAGCTGAGTCATGACCTGGATATTGTCACAATCGGAAACTTTTTAGTTTGGAATGGTGGTTGGCATGGTTGCCAAACTGAGTGAGTAATTGTTGAGTTGCAAATTGAGTCAGGCAGAATGAGTTTTTGCTGCTTGACTCACAAGTCTTATTCTTATTCTTTGAATTTTTAGTTTTAAATCATGGAGTCTTTTGAAGAACTTGGCAGGAACTTTCAAACTCGCTTAACAAATTGGTTCTTGGCTAAAAACTTGTCAAAGAACGGCAATAACAGAATACATGAGATTCAAGCATAAAAAATAAACCTATCTTGTTCTTATTTTCAATGTTTTCCAAAGCAGAAGCAGTTAATTATATATGAGATGCATTGAAGCATGTATTTTTATGAAAATTGCATTACTTTACACAGTATTTATTTACCAAGTTTTTGTCCCATTCTTTGTTGAGTCACCAAGCCTGTGTCAAAAATACCTTTGCCGAGTCTTTGCCAATATTGAGTCTCACTACTATAGTATATAGTATGCATATAAATAACTTATGTATTAGTGTTTTAGTTTCTTTATTTTTTGATAGGTAAAGTAATGATTCTATTGATATTGAACAGGCTTTACATATATTACATCAAAACATAAACTGTTTCTGTGATCTATTGGGTTTGAACTTTGAACCAATCAAATCAAGTTTGCAATAGAAGCAAATTTTCAATTTATCTTTCAACCCAGACCCAAGACTGACCCCAATACCATAATTATAAAGTATTTACCAAAAGACAAGAAAGACTAGCAGGTCCTCCTTTAACATGCCCAGCATCTCAGGCCTTTATGACCATGCTCAGATCTTCAGCCTTTGTTAGACACAACTCAGGGTATTTGCATCTACAAGTTTTCCTTCTTCTGATTAGGAATCTGATTCATGGCCTCCTGCATTGCTGTCTAACTTATATTCAGTGCTTGCTCATTGATGCTGTCTAATTTGAATTTAAAAATATCAATAATGTTCTCATAATTTCAATCTTGGCACTCCTTGAGAAGCTCATAAACCTCAACTTGAATTTGAGTATCTTCATCCATCAACAACTTATTGAAGTGCCATTTGCATGCGATGCAACATGTATGGCAGGACTCTTCCTTACTACCCGCTGCAATTTCTTTGACTTTCAGATCAAAATCTAGTTCCTATCTAAGCATGCTCTGACTGCATTAGCTAGGGAGTTAAAATTCCTTTTCAAGACTTGCTTTTAGCAGGATGAGGTCCAGTTAGTTGCGTTCCAGTTGCCTTTGGGACCTGAAAATCAAAGTTTGAGTCTATAAACATCAAAGCAAAGCACCATGGTGGATCCTGCAGTTTCTTTGCTTGTACTGGTGTTTATTTGAAAAGTTTTGAGCTGAGAGCAGTTGATCAGTGTTGTATGTGTGTCAGCTGCAAGGGAAAACAACTGTATTCACTCCAGAGGAAGTATCGAGCCTTGAATGTGCTTGTAAAGGCACAATTGGAAGCAGTAAGTGCTGTTTTTTACTGTTTTTCCAATGGAGTTTTATATCCCATATGGATTTCTCCGCATAAATTTTATACCTTTCATGCTCTGCATTTTTCCATATTTCTTTTATGTTAATTTCTGTGTTGGGGAAGAAGATCTGAACAATTGGTATCCGATTCAGCTATGTGCATGTGATTCTCAGATGTTTGGATATTAAGAACTTCATAAAAATATGTTTGGAGAATCGCATCATAGGTTGTAAGTTATTTTGGATCAATTTGCTATCAGAGTAGGTTTTGGCATCAAACTGTGGCCTAAAGACAATATATGTCACTGACAAGACAAAGGAGAACTCTGAGAAAATGGGAATGCAAGCCATAAAATCAAGAGATTGAAAAGTGATGCAGAAAAATCTGTCGTTCAGACATGACAGTAAACCAAAATTCTAATTACATGGCCTGCAGGCCTGCAGGCTAGAGTCATATTTAGCTAGTTTGGTGGCTTTGAAACTTGCCTAGCTGACACACTTAATCAATTAATTGCAATGTTAACCAGGAAAGAGGAGAAAATTCAACAAGAAGACAAACACAGTTAATAAATTAACTGCAACAATAACCAGGAAAGAGGAGAAAATTCAGCAATAAGAGACGAAAGGGAAAAAAGAAAAAGAAAAAAGAAAAAGAAGAAAGAAAAAGAAAAAGCAGCAGAAAGAAGGGAAAAAGGAGTAATTTAAATGAAAGCTATTAAAGGAGAGAGGTGCAGCCTCACCATTGAAGGTGAAAGCAAAATTGTAAATTTAGTTATATGACGGTCAAGTTGATGGAAATTCAATGGTTGGCTAGAGCAGATTAAGTCTACTTTGTACATTGTTACATTGATGAACAAAATATAACCTTTTCATGTTTGCAGATGTTTGGCCATCCTTTGGTATGGTAGGAAAGTTCTGTGGAGCAATGAATTGCTAGTGAAGGAATGAGATGATTTAAAAAACCTCATTAATTGAGCAATTAAATGCTAATGAAGGAATGAGATGATTTAAAAAACCTCATTAATTGAGAAATTAATTGCTAATGAAGGAATGAGATGATTTCAAAAACCTCATTAATGGAAAGTTATGATCAAATATTGAAATTTTGCAATGGGTTGCTGGTGAAATGAAATGAATATTATTAATGTCCACAGTGGGCCAAAGATGACCCAAGGGACTATGAATAGGACAGCAATAATGACAAGCGAATAGGCCAAAGCGCTCAACAAAAGAAAGAAAGAAAGAAATATAAATACAATGACACTACCTGAGAAGCGGACCAAAGGGAATGGGAAGGGAGAAGAGAGCATAGAGGTGGGCTGCAATCCATTTGAAACAAGCTGTGGAGTGTTCTCTAAGAGGAACGGAGAGAGAGAGAGGGGGGGCTGTCTAGTAATGGGATGATTTCATAAACGTTATTAAATTGAGGGTCAAAATGACATGGAGACTTATTGAAGAACAAAAATAAGATCACATTTGCATGTTTGAAGATGTGGCATCCTTTGGTCTACTGGGAATGTTGTGGACATATTGAAATTGAACAATGAACTGGTAGTGAAGGGATGGTATGATTTCAAAAATATTGTTGGATCACAATTTTATACAAGGAAGATAAGCTCCTAAGGTGGCGATTCCTTCAACAAAGAAAAGGACAAGGTTTACAAGAATTCAAATCTGGATTTCAAAAACAAGTGATCATGTTGAACATCTCTTTCAAAGATCAAAGATCCAATAGCATTGATGATGTATTGTGGAGGATTTGATAGTCACATTGGTGGTGGTATTCCACCCTTGGAGGAACAATTTGGATTGATAGATTCAATGTTCAAGCTTGTAATGATGAGGCTGTACAGCCTGCATCATATTCTTGCCGCTGACTGCTTTATTTCCAACCTTAGACCGTCTGCCCTTTTCCAGATTAGCACTATCTAGATGACTTGCCTTGAATCTTGACAGCTTAGGATCTTCACTATGCCGCTCAACAACTTCCTCGTATGGCTTGAAAACTGCTTTGTACGATTTATCACTAGGTTGGACAGCCTATCAATTACATAGACGATCCTATACGACAAAACTTGAAAAGAATACAAATAACAAATTGAAAAGAATACAAATAACAGATTGAATCTAATCTACTGCAACAATCATCAGTAACAATACATGCAAAGAACACACAATGGCAATAGCAAATGATGAATGAGTATGAATAGATATTGCATTAATGATAGCCTATACGATGAAATGCGTACAACATCTTCTACAATTACAGTTTATGATTTTGTGCAGATATTCTCCAATGCACACAATCTTTCCTGACATATACAAAGCAACTACAATGGACTCTCTCCGTCATAAATAGTATCTCCCATGTGTGTGTACCCTCTTTGTCATGTACAAAATCTACCCATTGTTCTATGTATCATGTATATCCTTCAAATGGATGAGGGGATCTTCCCTAAACTTGGTGGAAGGTTAGTTAAAAGTAACCGCCTCCCTCGACACCTCACCTCCTAATTACAAGACAAACTAGTGTTAACTATTTTTGCATGACTCACTTCGTACATATCTCCACTTAAGTCATTAATACATGCATTATTCCAACGTACAACTTTTATCCAAAATTATAGAACTATCCAAAATTATAGAACTCATTATATGCGTATATAACACCCTGACTTCTCTTTTGCTAAGGTGGTAAATCAGAACTAGTGCCTATGACTGCCCTCCCCTCTAGATTGGTCAACATCCTCATTGACAACTGTTGTTGCTTTTAGGAACTCTGGTGTTGTTGAGGTTGAGGTGATTGAACAGGTACTCTTCTAAGCTCTTGGATTTGCAGCTTCAAGGCTTCATTCTCTCCCTCGAGCCTCTCGGCATCAGCTTGATAACGAGCCCACTGGAAGCCATAATGATGCGACTTTTGCTCAACTTCTTCCAGCCTAGCCTTTAACTCAGCGTCCCTTTTTGCTGCTTTAGCTTCCTTCTTCACAACTTTTGCCAGCTATTCATCTTCTTCCATATCAGTTGCTCTTTATGAGTGAGCTCCTTTGTCTTGACTTCTAGAGTTTGCTCCCACACTGCATGTTCAGAATTCATCTTCATCAAAAGTTGGGTTAGTCCAATAGTACATTGAGGAGTTCAACTTTTTCTCTATCATGTTCGACGTGGTTGAACTTGATGATGTTGTTTGCATCAAATCTATTTGTATATTGTTTCTCATATTCGAGAGGAGATAGAGCTTATCACCATCACGTCCGTAGAACATGCTTACCAAGTTGCTCTAGAAGTGGAAGTGAGATAGCATAAGAAGAAGACTAATTTGTCTTTTGCATCTATAAAAAGAGCAAGCATGGGAGTCTTCCCAGAGTGGATTTGTTAATGGATTTGGCAATGGGAAGAACCTATGATGTGGATTTATTAAGGGTGTGCACGCTAGACATTTTATTGAAGAATGTAGGGTCTTGAAATCAAAGAATGTGAAGGCCCTTCTTATTGAGCCACAACTGTAACCACATCATGACGACTCCATGATTGAAATAACAAATCCCAACACTTCTAATTCTTAGCTTGTTCTTATGGTTGATAACTATAATGTAGAAAATCGGGAAGCTTTGTTCACACATAACTGCCAAATCAAGGACAAAGTGATGGAGCTGATCCTTGATAATCATAGTCAAAAGAATCTATTTTCATAGAAATTGGTGGATGATTTTCATTTTCCAACTAAAAATCCTGTACACCCATAGTAGGTGGGTTGAGTAAAAAAGGAGGACAAACAACACTTATCACGCATGAGTGTGTTGTGACATTTGCCATTGAGCCATTCCAAGGCACAATGGTTTGCAGTGTCACAACATTGGATTGTTGTAGTTTTCTGCTCGGAGCACCGTATCAATATGATCATAAGGCTGTCTTTGATGGCTTTCGTAAGACCTATTGGTTGCGAAAGGATGGTGAAGTGTATCAATTAACTGCTTTTGTTAGTCCTTTGTTTTTTAGTATACTTAAAATTTGACAAGCTAATTTGCACAATTTTTTGTCTCTTTGCATCAATAGAGAAGCCAAGAAAGACAATGCTAACAAGTTTCCACCATCAACAATTCAATCTCAGATCAATGCTGACCATAGTTACTAGTTTTGGTTTGACCCTAGACTTTTGGGGCGGCTTGAACCGGTTTGGTTTGATTTGGACAAATTTTATAGTAAATTTAGAAATTATATTTGTATTTTAAAAAACGACTGGCAAAGCCCTTTTGCTGCGCAACCACTTTCTTATGGGAAGTGCACAATTTTTGACATACATTTTATCATGAAAAAGGATCATAAATCTATTTGTTGTCTTCCTTTTTGGACTCATGTTGAGAATAAGAACATCTCAGATGCTTCGGACATTTGTTGAGAATAAGAACGACATCACAGGTGCTCAAGACTTGCATAGGAGCCTAGGAGAATGAGAAACTTTTACCAAGAGAGATTGAGCCAATTACCAAAAAGCAGGTGCCATTGCCTGAGAGTGGGCGTTGGGAGAGCTTGCATTAGAACGAGGGCATGAATGATTGACATAATTTTAAAAACTTTCTTCTTTTTATAGAAATTTGATCCATGCTTTGTCGGCGGTTAAACATGTGATTATGATTATAATGATCATTGTTAAAATTAAAATTATAAACTATTCGTATGGATTTTTTGATTCCTTAGTTCCTTGTCTCATTTTTTTTTAATTGGTTATATGGGATTTAAATGGGCCCCACCCGTATTACATCATTACCACATAGTGGTATTACAACAAAGCTTGGATATTATTCATGTATCACTTGGCAAGATTTGAACCTAGGTCTCCTCCTTGAATGTTGAGGAATCTAACCAATTGAGCTAATGCGACTTGATCCTTGTCCGCATTTTTTATTAACATATAACATATAGTAATATATTTTTTTCTTCAATGGGTTATATGGGATTGAAACGAGCCCCACCCGTATTATGTCATCACCACATAGTGGTATTACAACAAAGCTTGGATATTATCCATGTATCGTTTGGCAAGATTTGAACCTGGGTCTCCTCCTTGAAATGTTGAGGAATTTAACTAGTTGAGCTAATGCCACTTGATTAAAATTTAAGTTTACACGGGTTTTTATGAGGGGTCCTAGTCCCCTCGCACTTAGTGGGATTTGAACCTTGAACCTCCTCAAATAGAGGCCAAAGCTCTTACTAGTGCAGTAAGCTTGCAGCTTAACATATGGTAATATATTACAACACATAGTTAGAAAAACTGTCGGGAATCTGCGATTTTTGGTAAAACTTATGTGAAATTGCAGCTTAACATATGGTAATATATTACAACACATAGTTAGAAAAACTGTCGGGAATCTGCGATTTTTGGTAAAACTTATGTGAAATTGCGACCCGTGATTTTTTTTAACTTCTCGGTGTCGAGAAACTTGCTGACTTGCGGTGAGATTTCCACCAAAAACTCGTTGATTTCTCATGAGAAAATTGGCTGCAGGTGCAAAAACAGAGGAGAAACGCAGAAATTTGTTTTAAAAACCCATTTCTTCTCATTTGCTCATTTTTCCTTCTCTCCAACTGTGTGGAAATTCTTCTAAGAGGTGAAAACAATAATCTTAAACCACTTTTCCAGATCGCATCGAAGATTGGACACCAGTTCAAGGAGATTTGAGACTGTTTCTACAGATTTTTTTGAGGTATTCCCCCCCTGCCCCCACCAACCAAAAAAGATTAGGTTTTTTATTTATTTTTTCAATTTTTTTTTGGGGTTCTTTTCAAGCATGTAGGCTAGGCCCTCTTTTTTTTTTTGTTCCCTCCCCCCCAAAAAAGAGAGGATTTGTTAGGTTTTATTTCATTTTTTTTTGTTCTTTTCAAGCATGTAGGCTAGGGCATCTAATTAATTAATTATTTTTTATTTTTCCCTCCTATTAGGAAATATAGATGGATTCTTTAGGTGAGGTCCTTGGAACCACCGTAGGCAGCAATGATCCTCCTTCAAGTGTTTTGTAAACATTGCAGCAAGGACATGCGAGGAGGCATCCATCGCCTCAAATTCCATCTACTTGGGCAACCAAGGCATGATGTGGACCCCTGCCCTAGAGCAGATGATATGATTAGAAATGAGGTGAAGGCTTGGTTGTGCACCAAAGAGGCCAAAAAATCGAGCACAAAAGGACAAGAGTTGCAGTGGGACATGGAGTGGGGCCTTGGGGCTCTTTTTATGGGGATGAGGCCAAACTGGAGGATGTCGATGCTATGGCCGAAGAATCTGTTCTTAGCCCTCACATTCGGTGAGGTAGTGCTAGTGGGAGTGGGAGAAGTGCAAGACGAGGCTCCAACACAAGACAAACCACAATTCATAATACCGCATGGGGGAGGGACAAGGCGAAGGATGTAAGGACAGCTATAGCCAATTTTTGGTATTATTGCAACATTCCCTTCAATTGTGTGAACAGCCCCTATTGGGATGCCCTAGTGAGGGCATTGAGTGAGTCTGGCAAAGGAGTTAAGACACCTTCGGCAAAAGATTTAAGTGGACCATTGTTGGAGTGTGTCATCAACACATGTGCTCTTGTAGAAGAGCAAAGGAATACATGGAGGAAAAAGGGCTGCAACATTCTTTTTGATGGATGGACGGATGCAAGAAACCACATGCTCTTGAACTTCATGGTGGCTTTGGGTGGATCCATGGTCTTCTTGAAGTCGGTTGATGCCTCGTGAGAGGTAAAGAATGCACAATTGTTATTCAATTTGTTGGAGGAGGTCATGCTAGAAATAGGAGTGGAGAATGTTGTCCAAGTAGTGATGGACAATGCAACAACATATGTATCTATGGGTAGACTTCTCGAGGAGAAGTACCCCTCTATTTTCTGGAGCCCATGTGCTGCCCATTGCATTGACCTCATGCTTGAGGACATTGGCAAAATGTCATGGGTGAAGACCGTGGTAGAAGAGGCGAAGAACATTACATGGTTTATCTATAACCACACATGGGTGCTCAGCTTGATGAGGGAGCACAATGATAGGAGGGACATTCTTTGCCCAGGGATCACTTGATTTGCCTCCAATTTCATCGCCTTGCAGAGCCTTCTAACGACATCACCTGCTTTGAAGCGGATGTTTGTGAGCAAGGAATGGTATGCCTCACCATTTCATTCAAAAGAGGAGGGGCAACAGATATGGAGGCAAGTGTTTAATGATTCATTTTGGGTGAGCATTCAGGAAATTCTCAAGGTAATTGCAATTTGCTTGTTGAGTTCAAATTTAAATTTTAAAATCTTATTTTATACTTTAGTATTACTTTTTCTAAATTTTCAGTATTTACTATTTAATTGTAGGTGACAAAACCCTTGGTAAGGGTTCTTCGCCTTGTAGATGGTGAAAAATTGGCAATGGGCTATCTATATGAGGCAATGGATAGAGCCAAAGAGGCCATTGAACATTATTATGATGGCAACCAACGCAAGTTTGAACCAATTTGGCGCATTATTGATAGGAGATGGACAAGGCAACTCCATCAACCTATTCATGCCGTAGGGTGCTTCTTGAACCCCAAATTCTTTTACACTAGTAGTCTTAGCGATGATGAAGAGGTCCAAGCAGGGTTCTATACTTGCACAGAGAGGATGATAGATAACCCTGCCAAACATCGCCTTATCCTTGCTGAGTTGCAACTGTATAAGGCTGCAAGAGGGAGCTTGTTTGCATCCTCCTTCGCTAAAGAAGCAAGGTCAAGCTTACGACCAGGTAAAGCATTTAAACTTTTAAAGTTTAACATTTTTAAATTTTTTATGTAGTTTACATTCTTGTAGTTTACGAATGTAAATTAATACTTTGAAAATTATCTTTTTTGTAGATTTATGGTGGGAGGACTATGGTTCCAAAACACCTACTCTGCAGAGGATGGCTGTCCGCATCTTGAGTCAGCCTTGTAGCGCTTCTAGGTGTGAGCGCAATTGGTCTCTATTTGAGGCCGTACACACCAAGAAGCGCAATAGGTTGACCCAGGAGCGCCTCAATGACCTTGTGTTTGTGCAATACAATCTTAGGCTTCGCACAAGACAAGTGGAGGCTAGTGAATCCTATGAGGCAATTGAATTGGATGAGCTAGATCCACTATGTGATTGGATTGCCGAGAGTCCTGTGGATACCGAGTTTACTGCAGAGGACATTGAGGCACTTGAGGAGGAAGCAGAACATTTAAGAGGATTGGAGGAGATATACCATGATGATACCGTACCTAAGGAGCCTCCAATTCGTCCACCAGTTCAGAGCCAAGGCCAACCATCTAGTGCGAGGGGAAGGAAGGGAAAACAAAAAGCAGTTTAAAAACTGCTTCATATTTTGAAATGTTGCATTTCTATGATGTATTTGGTTGGATTTGCTGATTCATGAACTGTAATTGTACTCTTTTTTATGAATATCTAATATAAAATCAACTTTTTGGCTCTCCAATTGTTGTTTAAAATGTTTTTTTTTTTTATTGAAAAAATTTCTTTGGTTTAGTTTTTGTCGAGTTTTCCCGAGTTGCCGATAAAATCTCCAAAATTGGGCTGCCGAGTTTATTGTGAGTTGCGAGTTTTCCAAAAATGTTATAACGTTTAGTGTATTATATATTATATATCATAATAGATGATATAAATAATATCATATATACATATTATAATATATTTTAATTCTTATATTTAGTTTTGTGTATATATGTATGTGTGTGTGTGTGTATTTATATCAATTGGTTACGTGAGATTGAAATGGCCCCCACTCGCATTACATTATGACCATATGTGGTATTACAATAGCTTGGCTATTATGCATGTATCGCTTGGCAAGAATTGAACCTAGGTCTCCTCCTTGAAAATTGAGGAACTTAATAGGTTGAGCTAATTCCATTTGATATATTATCATATTTTCAAAAAATCTATTATTATGTAGAATATATAGTGATACATAATATATAGTAGTATATAATATATATATTTTTCAAATAGAACTAAACCGGACCATATTGAAAAAACTAAACCTCCAAACTTTTTGGCCATCCGAACCTGCAGACCAAACTAAACCTAGCAACTATGATGCTTACTCTAATCTTTTTGAGGAGTCTAAAGGGCTTACCACTTTGAGGTCCATTCGACATTTCGTTGAGTATGTGCCAAGATCTTAGTTGCTCAATCAAACACCATATCATACTTCCTCTATTAAGAGTGCTAAGATAAAGCGCCAGATCAAGTGATTGGTAGAGGATGTCATGATTCAGGCCAACTCTTCACCTTGTGGATGTCCTGCTCTTGTGGTGCCAAAGAAAGAGCATTAGGAGTGGCAGTTAGTCATGGATTATCGACATTTCAACAAAATCACTGTGAAGAACCTCTACTCACTTCCTCAAATTGTTGATCTTTTAGATAGCTTCAAGGAGCGAAGTGCTTCCAAGCTTGGCTTGAATTATGGATATTGTCAATTGTGTATGGAGTCTTGTGATATCTCAAAACAACCTTTAGGGCAAATTTTGGGCTCTACAAGTGGATGGTCATGCCTTTAAGTTTCACTAATGTACTTGCTACGTTTATGCATATCATCAATTATGTCTTTAGGTCCCATCTTGGCACTTTGTTGTCATCTACTTTGATGACATCTTGGTCTATGGTTGGACATAGGATGACCACTTGATTCATGTCAAGACAATGCTGGATCTTCTTTGCCAACACTAGCTTTGGGTGAAGATGAAGAAATTCTTTGGACAAACTTTAGTGAAGTACTAGGGCTTCCTCATTGATGAGCGTATGGCCTTGCGGATGTTAAAAACTAGAGTATGGTTGGATAATCATATATTGGGTAAACATCCTCTTTGAGGGTTGTCTCATATGACTTATTGTCTCGCGGATGTTAAAAACTACTTTACCCTTTTCAAAAAGGTACAACTTGAGTAGCCTAACGGTGGAGACTTTGGAACTCTGAATACAAGTTGAGAGGGGTAGGGTTGTACACCATGCTTCAATAATCGAAGTATGGTTGGGGATAACCATATATTGGATAAACAATATCCGTCTCCTATGGCCTATGGCCTTGCGGACGTTAAAAACTACTTTACCCTTTTTACCCTTCAATATACCATCGGGAGTAATTCTTAAGTAGGGAGGACATCCAATGGCCTATCATTCCAAGGCTCTCTCATAGACCATGTTGGAATTCGCAATATTTTCCAAAAATATTTCGAATGATGCATTCACCACAATTGTAAGCGGAAAAGAAGAAGCAATAATTAAAAGATAACAATAGTAAACGAAAGAGAGAAACAGAGGGAGAAAACAAGGAGAAGTAGAAGGTGGGTGCTCGTGGGCACCTTGATATATCACATTTTATTCATACTTATCATGCAAATGGATCCTCATTGAAGGGTATTTATAGTGATACCAAATCCCCAATGAGAGGTTAACCTCAGTCCGACATTAAATTAACCTTGAGGTTAACCTTACAATAAAATAATAATAAATTACCCTTTAAGCAAAGTTATCCATAAAGGTGGATTAACCAATACCACTAAGGGTGAATCATGAAAGGGGCCCTTAGGCTGACATGAACATGCCTGTAGGATCACATAAATGATGAAAACCTGTTGGCTTACATAATCACATGCTCATAGGCTACATTAATAGTGCTCATAAGCACTTCTTCACAATTTTGGCCTTGCCCTAAACAATATCAGATTACACATATTTCATCAGACCAAGCTTTAGTTATAGCACTTACATTTATGCCTTAGTCCAAGCACTCAAGCAATGGTGCCATTATCTTTTTGGCAAGGAAGTCATTCTGCATATAGATGACCAACCCTTGCAATTCGTGAACTCTCAATCAAAGATGAAGAACATCAACATTTGAATAGGCACAGCTTACATACAACAATTTCATGTGGTGATCAAATGTGTCATCAACAAAGCGGTGGATTTTCTTAGTTGTTGTTCTCATGTGCTTGGCATCTTTAGATGTTCAGTGTGCAACTTATAATGAGTGGAAAGATCTTCACCCCATGGATCTTCACTTTTGTTCAATTGTTTTTGCTTTGTAGTATCCTAAAGTGAATAATTAGAAACCTTTTCTTGGATATAGCTTGATAGATGGGTGACTGTACAAGTTGAATTAGCTTTATGTTCATGCTAGCCCCTCTTGTCAACCTTGTCAACTTTTACCAAAGGAGGCTCATTCATCTTTTTATGGTGGACATTCTGGTGTGCAAAAGGACTTGCACCATTTTCAATGCTACTTTTATTGGCCTTATATGAGGAAGGAAGTTGAAGCTTTTATCCATTGGTGTTCACTTTATAGCAGTCTATGCCTTCTGATTGGAAACTTCCATTGTGTCATCCTTTGGATGTTCCTTTCGACCATGGAAATCTATTTCCATAGATTTCATTAGTGCTCTACCTTCCATTCAATGGCAACATAATTCATTTTTGCTATGGTGTGTCGGTTTTCCAAAGGCAAATTTTTATGCCATTAACCAAATCTACCAATGCTCTAGGTGGTTGTTTTTCAAACATGTTTGAAGTAGTTTTGGGCTACTACTTACCATTATTTTTTATTGTGATTTCCGTTTCTTAAGTCACTTTTGGAAATCATTGTGGAAATTTCTTGGTTGTCAGTTGCACCTCTCCACTTCCTTTCATCCGCAAACTAATGGCCAGACTGAGGTGGTTAATCTCACCTTAGTCCATGCTTTATGCATTTATCATCAGCAAAACAAGTAGTGGGACAATTATCTGCACATTCTTTCCACAACTACAATTGGGCTGCTCATGTCTGTATAGGGCATTCTCCTCTTGAGGTGTGTTATGGCTTTCAACACTTGTCCCCTCATGCAATGCAGGTATCTCTTCCAATTCCACATATGTCTTATGAACAAAAGAAGCAAGCCAAAGTTTCTTCCTTTGTGCAACTTTTGGCTAAGCTTCATGCCTAAGTTCAAGATATTCTTCAACAAATACAAGCCAAATTCAAGGAGGCATTGGATGGCCACTATTGAGTATCTCATTCTTTCCAAGTTGGTGATTATGTTCGGATTTTCTTGGACAAGCAAAGGTTTCACAACCGACACTATCACAAGTTGAATCTTATTAAATATGGGCCTTATACAATTCTTCAAGCAATGGGATCTGATGCTTTTTGTTTGGATCTCCCAACTCAACTTGGCATTCTTGATGTTGTCAATGTGAGCCACCTAAGCTCTATGAGCCATGTCACTTAGAGGAGGCTTCTGTCACTCATCCTGAAGATTCAATTCCCAATTTTCAGTTTCATGCCAAGCACAAGAAGCAAACTACTACTTACTTGGTGGGCTGTAAAGGCATGGTGCTAACGCAGACTAAGTGTTTCTCCAAGTCGGTTCTTGCAGCAAAGCTTCCTTATTTATTATAGAAGTTGGGACTTCCAATAAGCAGGGAGGAAATGATGAGATTAGAATGTTTTAATTTTTTTATTTGTATTTACCTATTAAAAAAAAGAAAATTCTTTATTTGTATTTTAAAATGTTTTTATGCTTTGTAGCATACTTTCTATCCATGTAAATTAGCATTAAATAGAAAAACTTTGTAGTTGGTAACTTCTGTACATGCTTTGTTTCCTTATCCACCAAGGACATGTATATCCTTCTCATTTTATTCAACATATTGCAATAAAGAGTGTAAATCATCAGTTTTGGCTATCTTCTCTTATTTGTTTCCGTGTTTTCAGAATTCTGTGTTCCAGCTTATAATTTTATGCAGGTCCATATCGATATGTGATTAAATTTGATATGTATTAGTATTAAGTTCTGTGTTAAAAATAAGTTTGCGAGTTGCCCATGGGGTCTAGGACTGTTGGTTGGAAATGATGAATTTTATGCTATAGACCAAGCCTGAAATTCCATGGGTGAACCATAACATTTATCAAATGGCATTAGCTCAACCGGTTATATTCCTCAACTTTCAAGGAGGAGACCCAGGTTCGAATCTTGCTGAGTGATACATATATTATTGCCAAATGGTTGTAATACCACTGTGGTCATGATATAATACGGGTGGGACCCGTTTCAATCCCCAGTAACCAATTAAAAGAAAACTTATATTACTATTTAATGTTACGAAGATATACTTTTATTAGACAGAATTGGTTTAAGTTCTAATTTTATATTAAGTGTAGTCTATAATGCTAATAAATAAAATTGGGTAATTTTGGATTACAAAGGTAATATTTATTTCACAATTTAGTTCATTTATAATGTATAAATTAATATAAATGTTTAATTTTTTTTTGCTATAGAACAAGGGGTTGTACTCGGGTCCCCCACTTTTGACAAATCACAACTCTCTTCTTTAGAGCTTGAGATTTACAAACAGATTCAATTCTCATCTCAATTGAGTTGCTATAGCTAGAAACCTACATCATTTTACATAAAATGTCTGAATTCTTGATTTTCATTTTCTGGATCTTTTTCAATTTTCTGTGTGAATACAAATATTCCAGAATTCAGCATATATAAATGTTTAATTTCAGTTAGATGATGTTATTTATTATTTTAGAGTATATTATATTATTTTATGTATTTTGGTTTTTATTTAATTTTTTTTGAATAGGTTGAAAAGCTAGGGGCACATCAGGGGCCACCCTCCCTGTGAATTGAACTTGGGTCTCTGCTAGGAGCACCTTTAAGGATAGAGAGAGGCATCAGATTCAAAGCGAGGGGAAGATCACCTTTAAATTTTAAGGCTCTCTTCGAAAGGTAGATCTAGACACGGGAAAGAAGTAGAGATCTCGCCCCGACCAAATGCCTTTTGCCATTCCGGTGTCCCTGTCAGGACTATAAAAAACATTAACCTTTTTTTAGTAGGGTAAATGATAGAAAATGAAATGACTTGATGTTATTTACTTGAAAGGACCTTGCTTAAATAGCAAGTTCTTACAATCTGATCCATTGGATCATAACTAACTGAGCTAATCTCAGCCACATAAATTATCCTAGTAACAACTTAGGATATGATTTATTATTCTAACACCCCCCTTAAGTGGTACTAGGATATACTAACACCCCCCTTAAGTGATACTAGGAGGTAGTGAAAAAGGAACAAAACCAAGAAAATGGCATATCCACAAGTATGAGTCCCGACAACAAGGCCTAATAAGGTACTCATGTACAATATATCCATAAAAAACCTGCTGGAGAGATGATGAAAAACCACAAGGGAGAAAACCACCTGCCAGAATAGAAAGAAGAAGAAGGAGGAAGATGTGCATGGAGGATGAAGGAAGATTCTCAACCCCCCTTAAGGACAACTTCCATCAAGAAGCTTGCAAAGGATCCATCAAATGTCTCAAAAAAAAGTAGAGAAGCCTTATCGCTGCACTGAAAATATTTTACTCCCAGACTGGTGCTTGTGACAAATATCAAGGCTGTGAACCATGAAAAGAATGTCACTTAAAGAAAAACCCCTTGAAACCAAAGTGTCTCACAAAAAGAAGAGTGTGAGGATAGTGTGGAAAGAACCACAAGAAGCGCAAGGGATGTCCAAATTGACTCCTCAAGCATAAGTAGTGGTTCCCACCTTTATGAAAACAATGGGCTGATAACAAGGTCCAAAAAAAATGAGTGGACAAACAACCTACTTCAAGGGAATCTAAAAATTAAGGGCACCAATGTAGCTGTGGAACGTGTCCTTATGGTGACCTCTTCATCCTACCGGAATGCATGGGTAACCAGCCGCTGCAACCGTTAGGTGATATAGAGGAGATACTAGGATCACTCTAACAAATGTCTGGGAGTGTCGGGTTCAACCGAGAATGCACTCCATCATACAATATATTTGAGGCCAAAAAACACAAGTTAAAGTGCCTCACAATGGAAAATGGACACCACCAATGTGTCCGTCTCGGAAAAACCTTGCTTCGTGAGCGCTTTCTTCCGCGTGTCAAGGCTGTCACGAATCCAAAGGCACATGCAAACAGATGTCCGGTCGACTCCTTGAAGTGGAATATTGCCCGCCAAAATTATACAATTCTTCTGCCGCTTTCTACTGTCGTGTTGCAGCACCAAATTTTGTACGCGGTGTTGTAATTTTCAGACCATGAGTAATTTTTGTGCAGACGTGGCGATTGAGAGCGCTCTTCTGCGGTTTGACAGTCGCACTTTCATCGCACATCTAGACTGATCACGAACAACTCCTCCTGGCAGCATAGGTTTCAACGGATATCAACGACTCTTCTTAGGATTTGCATACGTCATTTACGACCACTATCACTCCACTCATGACTATGCGGCTCTGATCGTGCACTAAAAGATGCTTTTTGTTTCCCATTAGATCCGTAAATGGGGCCCTTCAATTACTAATGCGCCTATCGCAGAAGCAGTCTTCATGCAGAACGTTCTCCATTTTGTCACGTCACCGGGGTACATCTTCGAAACGTCTCGCTTGGCATTTATTCCAACGCCTTCTTTGAACTGTAGGCCACCGTTGAACCAGTTCATCCGCGACGTCACCATCGCTGCAACGTTCACCAAACGTCAAATTACTAGAGCTTTGGATCGTGCCTCCGAAGGAAATCCCAAGTCGCGCTAGGTCTTGATGACGGAAGGTAAGCAACGACACCACCACGTACAACCACCAAGCACCGAATTCAACATATCTACGTGCGCCACCACCGTACACTGTCTTTTATATCAGCAGGCTACCACATCTCCTTGTTGTCGCGCTAGCACCTCCATTAGCTATCACCGTTGTAGGATAGGAAATGACATTGAATTTGATGCATCTCAAAAAAGGAGCAATGATCTCACGACGGACGCAGGAATCCTCCACAAGTCGCAAGAATTTCTGAGACTTGGTTCAATATCTTGAACAACATTTTGCCCGTCAATCCGGAAAAATAGAATTTGTCCTGCGTAGACTGGCTGCAATAGTTTTCAAATCACCACTAATGCTTCAAAAATAGTCCCGTGCGCAACTAACAGTCAGAGCGCATCAAATCCGCGTCGACTGTTGTTCGCAGAGAAGCTAACAAACGGGGTACAACCTTCCGCGCACTATGAACAGACGACTCGGCCTCTCAGACGAGTCCAGCATGCACAATAATAGTGATGCTTACTGCCAAAAAATCATAACGCCAACTCCTCTTTTGGCCTGCGCCGTCGAACGCAAAACAATTGTTCGACCCGAAGCTGCTGAAAATGTAGCGAAATCACGCGAAGAGCCTTGAAAAAACAGCGAGTGGGCCCGACTGCGTTTGCCTCTCCCATAGCCGCGCCGCTGCCTCTTCAAATCTGCAATCTGCTGTGGAGAAAGGGCACACCTTGCCAACGGTAACCAGCAAAAAAAAATGCAAACTCAGATCTACAGTATAAGACTGCAAAACCATAGAAAATTAAAAAACTAAAAAATAACCTCCCTCAGATTTTTTTGACCATCTGGTTTCTGATCCATCAAAATATGGAGAGCATACTCCCTCGGAAAAAATATTATGGAGAGGAAAAAAAAAAAGGAGGGAGGGAAATCCCCCCATGAGGAAAAGCTCCTCAGGCTCATAGGGCAGGGAAAGTCCGCTCTGATACCATGATAGAAAATGAAATGACTTGATGTTATTTACTTGAAAGGACCTTGCTTAAATAGCAAGTGCTTACAATCTGATTCATTGGATCATAACTAACTGAGCTAATCTCAGCCACATAAGTTATCCTAGTAACAACTTACGATATAATTTATTATTCTAACAGTAAAAAGGGGTTTTAGGGTCCCCAAACCTGTACATCAAGTTGTGTAAAATAGTACAATATGTTGCAATAGCCTTACAAAATACTATCATCCACTTACTACTACAATTGAACCTTAGAATACTGCATATCGACAAAACAACTTCCAAAACATGACAGATTAGTAGACCACTTTCAAAACAGAAACTTAAAAACTGCAGCTACCACCCAATCATAATAAAAACAATAGTCCAGAACCATTGGTGCTATTACAGAGTTTGTAGTCGATGGGTCTTTTGATTGTTTTTGTTCTGTAGCATAGGTTCTTCCTCCGGCAAGATCTGAGAATGCATTTTTCGCACATCAAGCTCCTCAGGTAATATCTAGGTGTAAGTTGTAACACATTCTGTATGATCTTCATTTTTAGAAAACTGATTGTTATTGTTTCATAATTAGCTTCAAGAATACTATTTGAGGTGCTAATATTTTCCATGGAACTGATTGGATGGTCTTTAGTAACCATTTGTCTTTTATCAATGATCTGATTCAAATTCTCCTTTCAAGGTTGAGTCTTCTATTGCTCGCTTGATTCTTGTTGGACAATTGGCGCAGCTGGAGGATGAGCTTCTTCCTTGTGAATTGGGACGTTTGAAGGTTCAGGATCATTCGCGTGCAAGGCCTTCTCCTCCACCAAGGAGGAATCAAAGCATGATTGGATGACCGAGCATCTCTTCTTTAGGTGGCCATATTGCTGACAACCATAACATCTCAGGGATAAGTTTTCATATTCAATATTTTGGATCCATTCCCCTTTGTTTGAGGATATAGTAATGGATTGAGGCCAAGGAATTGAAACATCCATCCAAATAGCCAATCTTGCTTTACTCATATTAATTTTATTGGACAAATTTTTCTCTGTTTGGGCATCCATATACTGGAATGCACCAATGGTGTTACCAATTTTGACGAATATCTTCTCTCCCCAAAACTCCATAGGGAGAGCATATAGATTCACCTAGATTGGGAAGCCATCAACTTCTTCTATAAGGGGGTTGAAACCTAGAGTCCAAGGTCGTATATAGACACCCTTTTATCCGAAAAACCAATTGTATCTATAATAGATTACCCTATCTCTATCCGCTAAATCAAAAAAGGAAACAAAAAATAAATTTTTGGGTAGCAAAGTTACTTGGAATTTACTGGACCACCAAAGTTTAATGTATCCTTTGAGCTCCTCCAGGCCTGGTATTTTGCCCTTGAGTTTGCAGATAACTGTTCGGGCTTCATGATCAATCAGATCCAACCCAAATTCATCCTCCAAAATCCTGATAGAGGGAAGAGGAGAAAGATCCACCCGCAAACCCAAAGATCCGAGAGAGACATTTCTTCTGAGCAAAGAGGCTTTCTCACAGATTGAAGAGCGACTACTATCCTCCTGAGTACAATGAGTGGGCTGCGAACAACCCTCTTTTTTTGCAATGCTTGACTGCACCTAGGGTTTGCACCCCTTTCGCTTTGTTCCATCCTCATGTCCTCCTGAGTACAACAAGTAGGCTGCAAACAACCCTCTTCATGCAATGCTTGACTGCACCTAGGGTTTGCGCCCCTTTCACTTTGTTCCATCCTCATGTCCTCCTGGGTAGAGCAAGCGGGCTGCGAACAACCCTCTTCCTTTATGTATTTAATTTATTATAACTAGATAATATTGATATGTTTCTAAACTAAACTGAATCAAGCCTTTTTATAAACTTGAGACCCTAGACCTTGGAACTTTTCCCCTGTTCTTGTGCTATTAGAATTAGAACTTCTTTATTTTTTATTTTTATTTTTAAAATTGACCATATAACTATGGTTTGGAACAAGGCACAAGATCAATCATTGGATGAATTGAAATATAAATTTGGCCATGCTTCAGTTTTGGATTTACCTAATTTATTACCTAATATTGATGAAAAAGCAACGTGTTAGTACCATTGCATTTTTCAATTTTAATATTTTAATATGTGCTCCAAAATAGCATTCAGACTCTACGTTCAAGATTTAAATGATGTGTAGCAAAAAATTCATTCCCGTGGTTTTTGGTGCATGGAATTATGAACATTTATAATCAATGCAAGGAAAATTGGTTGCACCACAAACAGCATTTCTAGGAAAGTCATGCAAATTCAATAATGAAATTTTGTGATATGCTTTTTGATATTCTCCGAATTTCATCACATTTGGATCAAATGGAATTCTCTATTGTTGGAAATTATGACATTCCACACTTGTCACTCAGATATTAAGGACTGTTAGCTCAGTTGGTAGAGCACCCATACGTGCATATGAAAAGTTCTGGGTGTGAGTCCTAGCGAGTCCCTGGTTTTCCATATGGTATCAAGGCCTGGCTAGCTAGGTTAAATCCCTCAATTGTGGATAGAAGGGTGTTGTTGGAAATTGTGTCAATTCCGGTTCATCACTCGAACAACAAGGGCTGGTAGCACGGCTGGTAGACCACCACATGAATGCACCCAAAAAGTCTTTGGATTCTAGTCCTAGCTGAACTATGGTCCTTGATTTTGTCTTTGTTTGTTTTATTTAATACCATGTCTTTTGAATAGGGTGAAAACAAAGCCTTTTCCAAATTAATGTGTTCATTTTATTCTGCTAAATGCATTTAGCATTGTTATTTGTTTTTAAAAAATAAAATTTGGGATGAATTTTTAAGAATTTCTTTTGTACAGCATGGAAACTAAAAATTTCTCAAATTAATTTGTTCATTTTATTCTGCTAGATACATTTAGCATTGTAGCATTTTTTTGTGGGTGAAATTTTAGGATGTGCACGTGTGTATGCATGCATATATATGCATATAAATAAAGTAAAAATTATACTATATTCACATCTAATATATATATATATATATATATATATATATATATATTTTTTACATGCTTCAATGCCCCCAGAATTCATCATTCCTATACTATCAGGTAGCCTGCTAGTTTTCCTTCGTTGTATAAGACTTTTACCACAAAACACAGAAGTCTACAACGAAACTACAACCATCTTGATGGGCACTACGAGCCCCCAGAACACCGCTAAAGCTACAAAAGCAAGGAATATATGAACAGGAATATCAGAAGCTACAGACAACCCACAAGGAGCTAATTGTGGTGCAGGCGATGATAGCTTCTATGACCATTTCTCCATTACCATGTCATTAACTTTGTCCACTCCTTGGCAAATTCCTCACATCAACCTACCAAATTGTTGAAGCAAGCAGTGAGAGGTGTTCATTACTGCGGTCTCCCCTAAATCTTTTCGTCCTGTTGTCAATTCTCGAAATTAGTGTCATTTCTTACCCACTCTTTCTAATGTGCTTCCAAATCTTTGCATTTTTTATAGAACATCTGCAGTATCACATTGACCCATATTTTTGAATGTGCAGGCAAAGAAGTCACTGCAGCCAACACTAGAGGCATGCATGCCTTGATGATGCTGCCTGCCATCGTTTTCTATCTTACGTATTTTGATGTCTCTGTCTAGCTTGAAAACATCAAGGAGATCTTGCAGAGGCTCCATAATATGATGCATTGAAGTTTTAGGTGGATTAGGAGGATCATATCTGTTCTCTGATCCCAAATTCATTCTCTGGTTCAATTCCTGCATAATGCTAATGAACACAGATGTAATGCTTTCCGAGGTATTCCCCATTTTCACATAGAACAGAAGCAAAATATGAGCAGATTAACAGGTGTGTTGGCTTAGAAGGTTGCTTAATCCCTCATTCATGAGATATTTTTATTGATGAGATTTCCCTCTGCTCAGACTCTGGCTCAAGAGGTGCCATGATGGCTGTCACTGGAGGCTTGGCTCTTCTGATAAGATGTTTTCACGAGGACATCCCCTTTGTGACTGTCAAGCTTTCATCTGTCCCGCACTAAATGATGTCATCATTTTGTTCGTCTAAAAATTAAATCCCAAATATTTAGGCAATTTGTTATAAAAATATAGAATTGGAAACCACTGTTCCCCGTCTCATCAATAATAACTAACTTTGTCTGCCTATGTCTTGTCCAACCCGGCACATAATCATCCTTGTTTGGGCGGTGGTGAAATTTATGATAAGGAGGTGGCTTATATAAGCCATCATAGGTTTGATCCTTAATGCAAATGCTTTTATCTCCCGAAAAATAACTCATGGCTTATATAAGCTGTTATAGGTGGTATGCTTAGTGCAAATGCTTTAGCCTTTTAGCTGTTGAAGAAGAATTCATTCTGACCTCTGTGGCCAATACTGCCTCCTCAGATTTCAGAATATTGAATTATTATGTATATGTGAAATATTTTGCATAGAAGGCCAAGTGGCATGCTTATGTCTGATGGTAGTAATTCTATTATTCTTTATTGGCATGTGCTCTGTTTCTGCAGCAATTTTGGCTCTCTTCAGGATCTGAATTTTATGGTATTTATTAGATATAGAGTATTGAATCAGTCAATGTCTTTTTTATCTTTAGTGTAAAAAGCAAAAGAAAAAGAATGTTAATTACTAACAAAAGCTTTCTGCTTCTCTACTAGTAAATAAAAGCATTTTGTTTTTTGGTTCAGTCACCTCAAAGCATTTAATTACTAAAAAACTGAACTGTGTAATATGCTTTGTCTTATCTAGGTGATGTGAGTCGAAATGAGGATGTTGAGAAAGCTTTGCGAGGGGCAGACTGTGTTTTCCACCTTGCTTCATATGGCATGTCTGGCAAAGAAATGCTTCAAGCAGGACGGATTGATGAAGTAAATATCAATGGGACTTGCCATGTACTGGATGCCTGCAACAAGTATGGTGTGAAGAGACTCATATATACAAGTACATATAACGTTGTATATGGAGGAAAGGAGATCGTGAATGGAAATGAGGCATTGCGATATTATCCACTGGATGATCATGTTGACCCATATGGCCGCAGTAAAGCTCTCGCTGAACAGTTGGTTATTAAGAGCAACGGTCGCCCATTAAAGTATGTTTACCAGATGTCATAATTTTTTTTTCAGTGAATTAATAGTCTTTCTTATCCCTAGTCTAGTTGATCAGGACCTGAAAAGAATATTGGAAAACAAAATATCTAGCTTTTGCTTTTTACATTCTTTTAGTGAGCCCAAGATACCCACATATACAGAAGTATTCCCTTTATTACATCTGAATTATGCTCATCTTTTATGCAAACCCTAGATTGGGCAGGTGAATGTGACTCCGATTGTTCAAATCACAGCTGGAAAAATAGCAAGTCAGGATAAAATTGGCACTCGAATTTTGGAGATTTTGTCGGCAACTCGGAAAAAAAAATGAAGAAAATATTTAAATAATAATAATAAAAAAAAACATTTTAAAGGACAATTGGAGAGCCAGTTTTTTAACTGATTTTTGTTTACCCCTCCTCTTTCTCGAACTAGATGGTTGGATTTGGCTTTGGATAGGTGGTTGAATTGGAGGCTCCCTAGGTATACGATCATCATGGTATATCTCCTTCAATCCTATCAAATATTCCACTTCTGTCTTTATTGCCTCTATGTCCTCTACAGTAAACTCGTTATTCGCCGTTTTGGTCTCTAAATGTGGTTTAAAGTTCATGGTTGACCTCTAGGAAGATTTCTTTCTGAGCAGGGGAGAAGAAAAAATGGCAAAATGGGGCCAAAACCCCTTTTAAAATTGCGATTGAGTGTTTTTTCTGCTGCAGAAAGCGATTTTTCCCGAGTTTTTGTGAGAACTCGGCGAGAAAATGGTGCAAAAATTGCCAGAGTTGGCGATTTTCTCAGCACCAAGTTTAAAAAAAAAAATTACAGCTCTGAATTTCTTGCAAGTTTTGTGAGAAATTGCAGGAAATCTGTGATTTTTTTATGGTTCAAATAAAACATAAAATTAATCATTTGACAACATTCCATATCATTCTAGTCATCTACTAATATAAAACAGACATTATAGGTGAATAGAAAGAAAGATATTCTATTAATGTCCATGGGCGACCAAAGTAGGTCAATGGGACTGAAATATTACTCTTGGTTACAATAGCAATAGCATGGGGAGAACCAGAAATAGTGCTCCAAAGAATACTAAAATAAAGGTACAAGAATACGGTTAAAAAATATATGATACGCTTACCACAGAGTAAAATTGTCTCCTCCAGATGACAGTACAAGAACAAGAATAAATCATAGTGATGGTTGATTCCCAATAGTTCCAATAGCAAATGTTGTGCATACTTAATAAACCAAAGCTTGTTTTGTTTGAGATTTGCTGCCTCCAAATATGTTTTGATATATACAGGACTTAGCTACTACTTTCTTTCTCAAGTAGCTTTTTTATGATCTAAGGCTTGAAGGATATTAAAGGCACTTCACCATCATTGGCCAGCTGTCACTTGAATTAATTTTTATAATTATTCATCCGCCTTAGAATAATAGTGCACGAATGTTGCTTCACTTAGGTTGTTCCAGTCCTAGTGGTTACATACTTTTTCAATGTCCTTGAGTTGAGAGACATCATATCATATTGTGCTCCTAAATACACAAGAAGCTGAAAAACCAGCACAATATTGCATATGAGAACTACCAATGCGTCCTTTATGATAGGATATACTCCGCATTACTAAATATCATAATTTCAACACAAAAACAGGTTGTATAGATTGCAATCCAAATTATGGTAGGATAAGATTAGAAGCAGAACTGGGATAATTATGAATGACCTCAATGTCATTTTTCTGTGACTAGAGTATTGCTTTTCAAAATTATTTAATATCATGATTGCAATTAACATCCTACTGAAATCTTGTAAATCTGTTCAATGCTTTTTGATTTGTGATGATTCCTGCCACTAGGAATATTGAAACTATAAGTTTTAGATGCTTTCAGTGGTAATGCCATTAACATCCAACCAAAATCTGGTAAATCTGTTCAATGTGATTCAACTTGTGATGATTCCTTCCACTAACAATATTGAAGCTATCAGTTTTAGATGTTTTAAAGCATTTGGTGTCAACCATGGTATACTGTTCATCGGCTAATTAGTTATTGGTGAAATTGCAGTGGGTAGGATGATACATTGTTTGTAGAAAGTGGCAAAATCAAGATTTTAGTTACCACTATCAACTATGCCAATGAAAACATGTTTTGAATATAATTTCATTCTTTTAATTTGTAGTTGGGTAAAGATTTAAAGAGTATGTTATTAGAGGAATCATGAAAATGATCTTTGGTTCTAAGAAACTTTAAGAAAATTCTATTTTTGTTCAAATGAAAAATGCTGTTGAAACCGTAATGTTAAGACTTGGACTCATCTCGGACTTGACAGGCCTATATTTTTTGAACCAGACTTGGGCTTGGTGCACTACTCGAGAACTTGGAAATGACTTGGCAAAAAAGAAAAAAAATAACATATACTACATTTTATAGATAGAGACTGACCCAGGATCGAATTGACTCGCCCAAGGTCAGGTCACCACGAGTTTTGGCAGACTTGGGAGAGTTTGAACAGTGTGGTTGAAACATTTTTAGTCAATGCTTCAATAAGACATTGATTTTATTCTATGCAAAAGCTTATTTTCCCATACTTTTGGGTACTCAATGTTGTTGGCTTATTTTCAATTTTGCTCTCATATTTGTTATATTTCTTATATTAGGTAACTATTGTTCTGTCCAATAGAATGTCTTTTACAACTGGTACAAACTTAGAAAATGATGTGCCTGTACCATTCTTATTTTTAGTTATCCATAAAATGTAGGCCTTTGCAGTTATTCTATGCAAAAGCTTATTTTCCCATACTTTTGGGTACTCAATGTTGTTGGCTTATTTTCAATTTTGCTCTCATATTTGTTATATTTCTTGTACCAGGTAACTATTGTTCTGTCCAATAGAATGTCTTTTACAGCTGGTACAAATTTCTTGTACCAGGTAACTATTGTTCTGTCCAATAGAATGTCTTTTACAGCTGGTACAAATATAGAAAATGATGTGCCTGTACCATTCTAATTACGCCGAGAGGTGTTCCTACAATGGCAGACGGGGGTGGGAGGCAAAGAGGTCATACATGTCACGCCGTAAACAATTTTTTTTAATTAAAAAAGCCGACATTAACAAAAACATTTAAAATATTTAAACTAAAACAGCCTACTAACCAACCGTTGCAAACATTTAAAATATTTAAACTAAAACAGTCGACTAACATGCAACATTTAAAATATTTAAACTAAAACAGTCGACTAACCAACCGTTGCAACTGTTTAATAAACTAGCTTAGATATAAAGGATATATATCTAAAAACGCTGAGAGTTATCAATCCCGAGGTGCCTATCTTGGAGATCACACCCCCAAGAAATGAGATAGGCGCCTCGAGATTGATAACTCTCGGCGTTTTTAGATATATATCCTTTATATCTAAGCTAGTTTTGAGCTAGTTTTTAGTTACCCATAAAATGTAGGTTAGGCCTTTGCAGTTGTTATATATTTGAGAAGCATGTATGCTGCTAAATATGGCACATATAGTTTTTCTCTTATAACCATACAAGCATTAAGAGTTGTTATTCTAATCTCAATTTAAAGTAAGATAATATATATTTCAATTAAGGAAAGAGATTGTTTATGATATTATTTAAAAAAAAAATGAAACCTTTTTATCTGAAGCGCTGACCAGGCAAAAGTTACTTTAGAATAAAGGAATGGAGTAGTGGAAAAGACAATTAATGAAGCTTATTCTGAGGCATATGGACTTACCCAATTGAATATCTTGTTGAAACAAAAACTAGTATTATGATAGCAAAAGTGATTATTCCCATTTCAAGCTGATAATTATAACCTTCAGAAATAGACAGGAAAAAATAATTAAGTAAAGATATCGATAATTTTTTTATTAAAAACAAATGAAATTTTCTTAACAGGGAATTGTTTCTTACTCAGAAAACATGGAAGGGAATTCTTATCAGCAATAAAAGAAGTATAAAAAGAGGTTTATTATGAGTAGACACAAAATATAGAAAAAATATTATTATTACTATTTTTACAATATTTATCCATCAGATGAAAATGAATAGGATACTGTATTGGAGAAAATTAGAGTAAGTCAAGAAAATGAATAGGATATTGTATTGGAGAAAATTAGAGTATATCAAGAAAATGAACTAAGTTCATAATTAAAGAAGGTAATCAAAGAAGGAATTCATCAAAAATTTGCATTAGTAATTTATCCAGGACTAGAACTAAAGCCGGACTCCTTTTACAAAGCTAAAAGAAATTTAAAGCATTAAACGCTAATTAGAGTTTATATATATTAGAGTCTTATGTTGTTGTTATTGTTTTTATTTTTATTTGTTAATTATTATGATAAATAAAGCACTAAAACCTTAGTGAGAGCCATTTAAGATTTGAGGCTTTGAGTTTTTTAATTTTTAATTTAGGTTTAATAAATAATGAAGGCTGACTATTAACAAGTTAATCTCTAAGTCTGAGTAGGTTTTGGAAAGTATATTTGTAGAATATCACACTAAAACCTTACTCAAATGCAACCATACTGGATTTTCTCACAATGATCATGGGACATGTATGTTGTCCCAAAATGTCGAGCTAAAATTCCTTATGCATGATGTATGTGAAAAACTAATGAACAGATACAAAACATAGATGTATGTGAAAGACTAACGAACAGATTCAAAACAAACTTTTTCATTGATTTGTATTAAAGCTACAGGTGGAGTGTGAATTGTTGTGCAAGAGGCATATCCTTGCTTGATCCACAACCTGACTAATATGTATATTCTTGCCGAATTTTGTACTTATGGAAGATGATGCTTAATGTCTGTCAACTTAAGTTTTGACGAGCATTTAATGTCCTGTGCAACAGACGAAGAGACGGAAAGAAGCTTTATACATGTGCTATTAGACCAGCAGCGATCTATGGTCCTGGCGAGGAACGACATATTCCAAGAATTTTAAGCTTAGCACAAATGGGCCTTCTACCTTTCAAAATAGGGGATTCTAGGGTGAAAAATGATTGGGTCTATGTCGATAACCTGGTACATGCCCTATTGCTGGCGAGTATGGCACTTTTAGATGATATTCCAGGAAGGGAAGGGACTCCAATTGCTTCTGGCCAAGCATATTTTATTTCTGATGGTATGGTTCAACCCTCTCTGCAATAAAGAATAAGATAATATGGGGGAGTAATGTCTGTCTTTTTTTTTATAATTGATCAGTATTTAATTGTCTTGTCTCTATTTAATAATATTTCTCATGCACTGCTATATTTTAATTGAAAAACAAATTAGCTTCAGGGTAAAAACTTTGAAAAGTTCATTCTTTTATGCGAATGGTTATTAATAATTGCTTATTATTCTACTTCTCATCAATAAAATTGGTTATATGAGATTGAAATGGGCTCACCTGTATTATATCATGACCACAGTGGTATTACAATAGTTTGACAATTATGCATGATCTCTTGGCAAGATTTGAACCTGGGTCTCCTCCTTGAAAGTTTGACAAATTTAACCTGTTGAGCTAATACCATTTGATGTATATATTATTTGATTTTAATATTTAAATTGTTTTCATAAAATGGTTAGAAATTAGTTTGACAACTAGGAGATTACATGTATTTTTACTCTAATTTCTTCTCATGTATAGCATACAAGTTTTAGTCAGAATTAACTTTTGAACAAATAACCACAGTAATTTTGGGCAAATAAACAACATTTTATAAAGGAGGACAGAGTTGCATTAGAATAAAATACAAAGGGTGCATCTGGTCTCTCCAATATTCTTGATGAATTAGAGTTATTCTATTTACATTTATCAGTTGTTGCTGTGATTTTATTTATGGTATAATAATGAACCCTGAATGTTTGAATTTTGGGACAAGAGATGCTTGTCCAAATTCTTGAACTTGGGGACTAAGGGTTGATCATACTTGCGATGGCTTTACTCAAAAATCGTCACAAAATTTTCCTTTAAGAATGGAGGACAGCGCTATTATCATTTCAAAGTCAGCAAACCAACTTAAAATTTTCCTTTAAGAATGGAGGACAGCGCTATTATCATTTCAAAGTCAGCAAACCAACTTCATGGATAATGTGTCATTGATTAACTTGGGCTGGGCTATTCCAATATCTCCATATAAAAAACTACCCATTTTTCTTCAACAAAAGAATGAAACTTACATTCATTATTCTTACTGTCTTTTTGGTAGAAGTTTAAGTTGGTCAACATTATGTTAGGAGGTGAAGTTAATATCCAGATCTCCAATGTTCTTCAGCAGAGAGGTGCATGGTGGTGCAGCTTATTCCAAAAATTTACATCTGTACAACCATATTTGGGAGAGAAAACGTTTCCTTTCGTTTCCCCAGTTAGGGAAAGGAAACGTACGGACAGTTTTCGAACAGTTTTTTGTATTTTCTATAAAAGGGGAATGACCCCTTGCATGTAAAAGTTAGTGAATGTAAAAAGTTTGCCGAGATCAATAAAATAACGAAGCTGCCATTGCCCCGTGGTTTTACCTGCACACTGCAGGGTTTCCACGTAATAATCTGTGTATAACGAAGCTGCCATTGCCCCGTGGTTTTACGGGCACACTGCAGGGTTTCCACGTAATAATCTGTGTTACTGTTTTTCTGTGTTATTGTTTTGCTTCCAAGTAATATTTGTTTTCGAACACATTATTCAAGATGGTCTTGGAAGTGGTGAAGATCAAGCACTAAAATAGTAGGAAAATATTAAAGGCGGCCTTAATCGAGGTATCTGCCTGCAAGATTAAGCCAACTATTCTCTCAAGAATACATATTGCCCTCAAACTTTTAATCTCAAAGTTATAGTTTGCACTATGTAAGGAGGAAAACATAAATATTTGAAAGAAGAATTGGCATCTCCCTTTTTATGTTGCAAAATCTAACAAATTGAAACATTTTATTTAAGATAGTGTTAAAGCAATACATAGTGTTTCTTCGTTTGGCTTGATATTACTAAACATCCATAAAATCCTTCAAAATACAACTTTACACAACACAACTGCCATATTCACTAGATGTTTTGACAAGGGAGGGTGTTCCGTTTAAGTTGATGGAGGAACATGAAAGGGCCTTCGAGAAATTGAAGGTTAAACTGATAACTTTACCACTCTTGGTCTATCTGGATTGGGAGGAGTTCAACATTCATGTGGACACTTTTAATTATGTGATTGGATGCACGTTAGCCCAAGACATGATCCATTGGTTGGACCGTGCAATCTTCTCTGCTAGTTGACTTATGTTAAGTGCAGAAAATAAATGTAGTGCAACAAAGAAGGTAGCATTGGGTATGGTGTGCACAGTACATGATGTGAAAAATTATATGTTGGCCAACCCCTTTGTTTTTTTGAGTGGATCATGAGGCCTTGTGCTTTCTAAACAGACTTGTCGTACATGACCGAGTAAGTAGATGATTGATATTGTAGCAATTTATTTTCAAGATTGTGGTTGGACTGAGGAACAACCATGTAATTGCTGATCAATTGTCCAAAATATGGTCATGGAAACCTACAAACTGTGCATGTGACGAGTTTTCAAATGCCCCGATTATTTCACATTTGTGGTGCTAACATCATGATACGAGAAATATAGGCAATTTTCCATCAGTCATATCCTTTTCAAAGGACATGACGACAAACCAAATAAGGAAGGTTTTGCTTGTCTTGGTCCTTTATCTAATCAATGCATTATTGTACAAGGTTGTCGAATTTCCATCTTTGAACCATTAAGTGGGACATGATTTTTTTAATTCACACTATCGCATCAGAATACAACATTATCCATTAATCACATAATACAAATAGATAAATATCTTAAACATTTTAATACAACATTATCCATTAATCACATAATACAAATAGATAAATATCTTAAACATTTTAACGTTTCGTTAAATATTTGCCGTCATAAATCTACATTATACATTAGCTATCAACTAGGAAATTATCATAAAATCCATCCTATTATATCATTCATATGCTTCAACGTCCTTCATAAATACACAATGCAATTACTCAATAATTAATTACAATGCCTTAGAGGATCATTGGATCCAACCCATATGAAAGAAAGCATAACACATATAGATCTTCTTTATTCTTCATCAACTCCACCTACCATCCATCACCTACAAAATAGATAAAGCAAAACCACATAAAAACTCTGGGTCAACCATGGTGGGGAATCTCATTCACCACTCCGTGATGCATTTCATCCCATTAACTTTGAACCAACCATGGTGGAATTTCATTCCCTTTCTCTTGATGTACTCCATCCCATTTGGGCGAGGAATACATCTCGTCTTTCTTTATGGTTGAGAGTTCAGATTATTGGGCAATGGAGTCACAAACATCTTGCTTAAAGATGCATTGTTGTACTAGTAGCCTCTGATGTTGAGGCCAGATTATCGTCCGCACCCTCCAACCTCCCAGCCGAGCAACGACACCATCAAGCTACTCATTGAGTGATGACACCATCCAATTGTTCATTTATTTCCCATGTGGCAAAGCATATTGTCATGAGTATGACAGGGCATCCTATCATGGTTCCAATTCATAGGGCATCCCATGAATTTTTTGCCATCTTGGAATCATTGTTGCGGTGTAAAAACCCAAGTCAACCCACTTGGTTGTCCGAACACAGAGGAAAAATTTTCAACCTAATTCTAGTATGAGCATGCTATAATCCTCGAGAGTGCCATTTCGCTGCAGTCGAAATACTCAAGAGGTCGAGAGTGGCCAACTCCCGGTATAATTACCTTTAAAATACTTCCTCTCTTTCCCGAGATCCCAAGTATTGGCAGGGGTTTTCCACTTCCAGGGCCCATATCACCTGGAGTTCAAACGCTTAATTTCCCCATATCTTATATCAAGATATTTAGCTTGTGCATGCTAGGGCTGATGACTATTCACTTCCCTGAATAGCATCATGAGTTTACCATTGCCCTGGTAACACTCCAGAAGTCCTATTTTTGCATAAGCCCATATCATTATGCAGATTCCCATAAGATCTTCTGCCCAGATACTAGATGGGTCAGCCTAGGAATTATGCCCATATCATAATTCCTTTTCTATTCTCCTTTCATTCTTTGGAGTTTGGCAGACCAAGACAGGCTGAGAGCTATGCCCCTCATCAACCTGGCGGTTGGATTAATGAATGTCTTCCCACATTCTTATTCATTAAGTTGTCTACCCACAACCTTAACCTTCTTGGTTTGATTAGGTTGTCTACCCACAACCATGAGTTCATATAATTTATAATTTAAGCCTCATTAACATAAATGCCTATATTATGATTTTGTATCTATCATGGTTTTCAATGATGTACTAATATTGCAATTTCAATTCTAAGTAGTCTCACTTCCATCTAAATATATTTTAAATTATATTCCTTTTATAACTATTTTATATCTCAATATAACAAGAAGAGCCTCTTTTTAGTCTAATACATAACTCTATCCAATTAAAGTCAATTAATCTTACCTCAATACATTAACCATGCTATGCATTTTACAATAACATTATAAAGATCATTTAAAACTTAAATATGTATATATATTACAATTCTAACTATTAATTAAACAAAACTATCCAATCTTAAATATATTACAATTCTAAATAATAAAAGTACACCTTAATAAAAGAACACTTACATAAAGGAATCAATTAATCTTACCTCAATACATTAACCATGCTATGCATTTTACAATAACATTATAAAGATCATTTAAAACTTAAATATGTATATATAATACAACTCTAACTATTAATTAAACAAAACTATCCAATCTTAAATATATTACAATTCTAAATAATAAAAGTACACCTTAATAAAAGAACACTTACATAAAAGAATACCTTCATTTAAATATTAAAATAATACTTTAATATTTAAAGAACACTTTTACGTTTTCACACATTGTTTAACTCTCGCTAATCCTTAAGATTTGATTTATCAATCTCTCATTGTATTTCATTCTAAATTTCAATTAAGGTAATGTTGGATGATAGTCACAACGCTTTTCTTTATTGTCCAACTAATAGGTAATTCTTTGTTATACCAGAGACGCCAACTGCAACACTTTGAAGATTCCTTTTACACACTCTATAGCAATATATATATATATATATATAACCACATCTAACCTTTTTGAACATTCTACAATAATATTTAAGATTTTATTGAATATATCTAACTTTTAAACAAATTTCTTAAATATCTAAAACACTTTAAGTATAATGCCTTATGTTAAGATTTCATCTAGACATCAATAAATTCAATATCTACTCCTTAGTTTTCCTTTCAGCGCAAATATTGAGAGTCCAAATATCAAGAGTCCAAATGTAACTCCTTACATTCTAAAATTATAAGATTTGACAAGGAATATTTTATGGTGCTTTCTCAAGCTTTTTAGATAAACACAACAAACATCGTAACAAATTCATAATAAAGGGTAAATAAAAGAACTGTATGGCGATTTACCTTAAAACCATATCATAAGATTCCATTTTTGGTTTATCTTATATTGAGTTTGAGGCATAAACTATTATCTGACAATGTCTGACAGAGTTCCTTGAAAAGCCTAGAATCAATGCAACCTTATGGACAAATTGATAATGTTTAAAGATTAAACAACTCGAGTCAAAACTTTAGAACTGTTGTACACCAAATTTTGTTACCACACTATGGACTTGTTCACTCAAATTTGGTTGGATAAACATATACCGGATAAATAAAATCCTCTATGACCTTTAGCTTTTAAAATTGTTAAAAGAAGACTAAAACTCTACACTCAAATGCCCAACTGTTTCTCTTCAAAACCCACATAAATTTACAGTTACATGTTATATGAAATGCCAGAAACCATCATTCTTTCCTACAAGGTGTAAAGATTTCAGAATGTCCCGAAATCATTCAATATATAAGGCAAAAAAAATATATTTAAATTCCCAGACTCGAACAACTTTCCGGTAAAAGTCTAATTAATTTAAACTACCAGAGTTCAGGCAACTTTCCCAACAATAATAAAGATTCCAACAAATTGTAAACAAAAGAGAACACCCATAATCAAAAACCCTAACCCTATTTTGAATTTACACTCCCCTATGGTTTAAACTCCCCTATGGTTTAAACCCTAGACAAAATGAAAGAACCCTATATACCCATTTGGGTATTTATGCACACAAAGAAAAATGATATATAAAGAAAATATGTGTGTGGGTGATGTGAATCTGAATCCTTCCATACAGTAAGGTAATACATCGTTCATATAACAGATTGTCGTCAAACCATAAACCCTATAGAATTTTTTAAAATAAAACCCTATATAAATTTTAGATTGTCCTATGCCCACATAATTTTACTCAATCTGACTTGTCCGACATTACCAGAATTTATAATTATAAACTGCAAAATGATTTAATATGTACATCTGCAACTCTAAAGCATGAAGGTTATTCTTCTTTCAAATCTAATGTCATGCCATTCTTTTTACAGTTCACTATATCAACACCTGAGCAAACCTCTCCAAAAACAGACAAGAAATTCTTCAATCAGAAACTCTAAACATAGTTTTAAAATTACACAGCCTCCAAATACATTATAGAAGACATATCATTGCATCCAGGTTAGCAAATTATGTTTGTCTTTTGATTTTCCAGCTCTATTCCTCCAAGATGCTTCAATTCACACGCTACCCAGCCAGACAGTCCCGCTGCAGCTCCTTGGCCGAAAAATAAGGAAATGTATGCTTATGATAAGGATCAGCATGGTTAAATGCATCTACATGCAACTATATGCATTCTCAAACAACACCACAAACACTCATCTCAACACAGTGCAATGCAATAAAACAAACTTCATGCATGGTTTTGATTTTAACCTAATACCTCTTAAAGTCATCATATTCTGTATACATACCAGTTTGTTTATTTTAACAGGAAAATTAAATTAAAATTCTATAAGCTTAATAAATTCATCCAATTTCCATATATTTCCTTAAACCTAAAATATCATTCTTACTTTCATGAGTAGAATTACGGCTATGCAACCAGGAAGAATCCAAAACATAGGGTCAACCAGTAGTATTCGTTAAACATAGAGCAAACCAACCTTAACCAGTTGTTGAAGTTCGCAAGCTTCTCTGAAAAATGGCTGAATCCCTTAATTTCTCACCGTGACGATGAATGTAGAACATCCTCCCCAACTTAGCAATTTCTCCTCTTTTTATTGTTGAGGTGAAGTTTTGTTTAAGTGACACATAACCAAGATCATGCACCCATGAGTATCCGGCTTTCGCCGTGTGGCATGTTGGCTGGTTGCCAATATGGGTAAATTTCCTCTTAAATCAAATATATTTTTTTTTTTTTTTTTTATATATATATATATATATAAATTTTTATTTGTTATTATATTATTATTATTTACTATTATTATTTTTAATTATTTATTCTCTTATCAATATTTTATATATAGATGCATGTACTTTTGTTATTATTGTTTTATCATTTATATTTATATTTTTTATTACTTATAAATATAAGGTCATATAAATATAACATTTTAATTTATTTAGAACTTTAGAACTATTTATTGTTTTATCATTTATATTTTTATTTATTGAAAATGTTAAAACTATCATGCTCTCCTTATATATATGTGTATATATATTATATATAATGGAATTAAGCAGTGATATTTATGCAAATTATAAATGGATGCAGATTACTATGGAGGCAAACGATGACCTAATGCAAAATAAAACATCACAAGAAAACAAACATAATTTCCTATATGAGTTTGCCTCCGTGAGCTTCCATGTACTTGCAACCGTGGTGTTGTTGAAGCACTGGCATCATATCCACTTTACCTGATGATACAATCCTTATTTTCCTTCCAGAAGGAGGACATCAGGTATAACAAGCTTTTGTTTCCCGAACCGCTTTTGTTCCTGATGCTATCAACCTTTGTCTCCCGTCTCTGCCGGGAGTGGATATCCATCTTGTCTGTCTTGCTAGCTAGATCCCTCAACAGATTCTACCTGGACCTGCATCCACCGAACCATCAGCAGTACCATATTCTCGCGAATAAAACAGGCAAACTAACTGGTGTATTTGAGAGAGTTGTTACATGCGGGGCGTCCAGTTCAAAAGGCCTTACAGGGAAAAACAATTGACATGACAAAAATAGTTATCTTTCCCAAATTCAGTATTTGTATTCAGGTTTAGCGTTTGGTTATAAATTGTGGTTTTTTGTTATGGACATGCAAGCTACATCTTCATATTCTGTCATGATGCTCAAACATGCAATCCCAAGCCAAATAATCAACATAAACAACAATAATGTTTTGTTAACCAATTTAAGCAACAATCTCGAAAAGTTAATATATCTTTACTTCCAAGGCTATCTAAAAACATTCAAACTTTTCCAAATGATGCTTTTGCCAACTTCATATAAAAGACCTAATTAACTGAATCCATTGGATTTCTTTTTCAAGATGGCATTTTATTAACATTAACCAGGGTTCCACGGGGACGCGTCCCTCTGTCCCTTGTGTCCCTAGTACGGGGGGATGGCATCGAGGACGTTTCCCTGCTGTCCTTGAAACGTCCCCTGTGAGGGGACGTCCCCAGGGACGGTTGGGTGTCTTTGGGGGACGCTCAGGCAGTCCCCGAGAACGGCCAGCAGTCCCCGAGGACGTCTTGAGCATCCCCAAAGACACCCAGCCGTCCCAAAGGATTGTTGGCCATCCCGAGGGATGGCTTGAGCGTCCCCAAAGACATCTAGCCGTTAACTGGGCAAGTGCCAAGGGGAATGTATGCATAGGAGAAGCATGGCATATCACGCCTATGTATACCTCTATTCTTGGAATAACCTCAGAGATCAAGAAACACCAGTTGCACTCTCGGATTTGAAAGTGGAAGAGACTAGATGAGGTTTAATTGGGCCTAGACAAGGAAGGAGAAGGGAGTTTTGAAGGGCCAAGAACAGGATCAAGCAAGTTCCAGCAAGAAGAGATCAAGAAGATGCTAAGAAATACCATGTAAGGCTGCAAAAAAGTGCATGGTAGCTGTACATCTCAACCAAGGCCAATGGATGGCCAATATTTTGTGCAATCTCCATTTTTAGAATGAATATGAAGCTTGACTGATTGAACAATGGGTTTTCTTCCCCTAGAGGTTTTCCCCACTCTAAAACATTGTGTCATTACTGTTGTGAATGAGTTTCTCTGATTACTGAGTCCTCCATGATTTTAGTTGCATTCCACTTCATTCTATGGGGTTTGCATGGTGTAATGTGAATTTCTTGCTTAGAAACTAGCAAGTTTGAGCTAGAATTGGCATCATATGACAGCAACAGTAAATAGTTGGCTTTACAGTAGATTTAAAACTTTGTAACCATTGCATCAAGCTCTTCATTAACTGTCCATACTCTATTCTTAACATCTTGGAGAGTTTTTGGGCATATAAGAGTAGTTTTGATGCCAAAATAGAGGGTTTTACAAGTGACTACTAGTGGTTAGTTTTGTCACAGGCCAAGTGGAAAGAAGTCAAAGAGCACTTTGAATGTTCAACAGGGTCTGTTTAAGGTGTCAGGTTTCATTTGAGGAAATTATAGATCATATTGGTTTTACAACAGGTTTTCTTGGTTTTTGGGCAGCACACCATAGTTTTCACATGGGAAAATCTAGCAAAAATGGACAACTCAAGTTCCAAAAGGAGAAAAGCAAGGTTCAAGACTTGCTGGAGAAAATCAGCAGCAAGCAAAGGAGATTTCTAGGTTGAGGAAAGAAAATAAAGGGCTGCAAATGAAGCTTCAAGGTCAAGAAGAGATCTTGTCCATGGTGGCAAAACAAGTTGAAAAGGTGCAAAAACAGAACATGCAGGTCGGAAACTGCTTGGGAAGGCATAGCACAAGTAGAAGGAAATTACTCGCAAGAAGTGAATCCATAGTTGAGAAAATCGCCAAAGAACTGATTTTTTCAAATGCTGAGTCAAATTGAAACGATTCATTGGTGATCTTTTGCCTATTTTTTGAAAAATCGGAGTCGTCGATATTTTAAAAAAATCGGCAATGAATCGGCCACAGCCGCACCCGTAGAGGCTGCGGCCGATTTAAGGGAAAAGCTTTTTTTTTTCCCTCATTTTTTCAGTCAATGAATTTGGTTTAGTGTTTGAACTTTAAAATTTAAAACTTTAAACCCTAAACCCGAAACCCTAGTCTAGGGTTTTGGGTTTAGGGTTTTTTTTTTTCCCTCCTTTTAAGTAGATACTAAATTGATATATGCAATCCAAATTATTAGCTATCAATATTTGTTAAACCTTAAACCTTAGGGTTTTTTTCTCTCCCTTTAAGTAAATAAATAAATATTGCTTAAGGCTGCTTGATAACTATGTATGCAAGCCCATTTTTCAGCGTTAATGTTTGATTGAACATTAGATAGTGGGCCTATTGAGGTATTTTGACACATTTTGTAATTTGTACCTTTTCATATTATAAGCAATACAAGATGTGTTTTGTCACTTTCATGTGTAGTTAAAGCTTGAGCCTTGTATAATGTCCTGACATCAATTATTGCTTTTATTGCAATATTTGATTTGCATAATGTTAATTCATTGTAATATGCATGAAATTTTTTTTTTTCGTTGAAAAATTGTGTTTTCTTCGTTTTTTTTTTTTTTGTCGATTCCCCATCGTTTTTTTTTTTGCCGATTCCGTGGCGATTCTGATTTTCTCAACTATGAGTGAATCAAATTTATTAGAGATTGCTACACATGGAGAGTTCTCTAGCTCAACTTTAACAAGCATGTGAGAAAATACAAAGGAAAAAGCAGAGTTTTTACCAAGGATGCATGCAACATGAGCAAGGATACCATGGCAAGCAATTCAAATTATGATAGGCTGTAAGTTGATGAAGAGATTGGGATATGCAGGTTAACTGCTAGGGAAGAATGGCCAAGGAATCAAGTATCCCTTTGAGGTGATGCCAATTGCTACAAAAATGGGGCTTGGATATCATGATATTCGAGGGAGGTACTATTGCTTGTGTAGAGACCTGAGTGGATTGCTAGTGATATTTTCAGCTATCTTGACAAAAGATGCGTGGCTTTATACATTAGGGAAGCTATCACTCTCTGATGTCCAATATTACAGGGGAGATTGACTACTACTTGACTAATCACCTCAATCCTTCACTCTATCTTTGTAGTTGAGAATAACATTGTATTGAATCTACAACTCTCCTGAATGCTAATAACAAATTTGTATGCCCTCGTTTGCATACAAGAGTGGTTACTAGGGTTTTCGTTCTTTCCTTTTCTTGCACACAAAGGGACAAAACTGCAATTCTTTGGTGTTGGGTTTCGGCCACCCATCGCATACCGAGGAGTTGCAAATAGATATAACTTACCAATTTTCTATCTTCTTCTATTTGTTCCACGACTACGAATGCTAGAAAGGTCTAGAAGGGTTGAACTCCATGTCCTCCTAGGATTATCTGACTAGCTCCCGTTAGTCTTGGTCATTCTCTTGGGAGTATTATTGGATCCTGAGTTGGCCCTTTTGAGATAGTTGGTGATGATTACGACTGTGTGTCTACTTTAGATTCCATTTCAGATTAGTGTTGGCCCTTGATTGCTAGTTCTCTCTTCATCATCACTTTTAGCACATTAGAGTTTGGTCCACTTTGGGTACCCTTGAGGCTATAATTTTATGCCATATAGTTGTTCCACTTTAGTGTGGTTTATGTTAGTTTCTTGACTCTAGTTTAGCTTATTTTCATAGTACTTTTTGGTTACTATTATAGGCAAATGTATTGATATGTCTACATGAATGCATGTTGAGTGTATGGCTATATATGCGCTAATGTGTGTGCACAAAGTGTTTCTAATAAGTTGTCATGTAGTGTTGTGTGTATACATGGCAAAGTGTTTGTAATAATGTAATGTAATGGAGTATTTTTGATGTTTTATGTAAACGAGTAGTTTGGAGGTAGTTGGGTAGTTTCCAACTGCCTACCGATCCTACTATAAGTATATTGTGAGCCATAGTTGCTTGTTGGTAGATTTTTGGTCGAAGTATGATGTACTGTAGATGTGCAAGATACATGCTGTTGAGTGTATCCATTTGTATTTGTGAGTATACCCATTGTGTATTTGTTTATATAAGTAATAATGGAATTGTATTGTAGTGTGTTGTGTTCCATTTCTACAACTATTGTGCATTTTAACAACTCTTTTGGGTGAGTTCTATTGGCCTACTTTGGCCATCCCTAGACGTCAATAAAATTATCTTATCTAATGGCTAAGGTATCCTAATGTCTTCACCTTTCTCTCAAGGGTGGGATAATCCTTAATGCACGAATGCTATGGTCATAATGGGATGATACAAAAGATTACAAGGGAACTTCTGTCTCAATCATGTTTAATGACAAGACAGAGGGAGATGCCAAAGAACCCCACAAAACTCTGGTTTCAAGTTCAACAACCTTAACACAATAAATATAATATTGAGGGTTATGTCATTTTTCCATGTATAATAAAATTTTCCATCTATATTTGACTTCTCAACAATATTCACATAAATTAGTTAAGGAGGCATAGCAGGTTAGATATTTGTTTATCAACCTTGGTTCTTATACCAAGATGGAGTTCCACCCTGGGCACCGCACAATGCTTTGTATATCATCGAATAAATCTAAACTCAAAATTCCATTGAACCCCAGCATATAATACACAAAAACACAAAACCATAACCAATTCAAATTCCAAACACACACACCTGATCCATTGAGGTTGACAATCAATCTTGATTGAGTCTGTCAGGCCTCAGGTTGCCTCTTCCACATGCCTTCCCTGCATCTGGCCATGGAGACCACGTTCTAACCCAAGTCATTCTCTAACGGGTAAGGTATCCTAGGATATTTACCTTGCTTCCAAGAATGACATCATCCTCAATGCATGCATGCCATGGTGATGATGTGATCACATAAAAGAGTGAAAAGAAACCTGTGTCACAATAACATCTAATGGCAAGATAGAGGGCGCGGCCAAAGACCCCCAAAAAAACCTTGGGATGGATGAAGTTTCCAGGTCAGTGGGCCCTACTGAACCCTCAACCTCTAGGGAAAGATACCTTAAGCTATAGTAATAATAGTCTTGGCTAGGATAATTCAATAGCAGACAATAGATCTCCATCTCTCCCTTAGGTCAAATTTCACACAATTTTGTTAAAGGAAAAAAAAAATCTGAGATGAAAGACCTACCTCCACTCGCTCCCCAAAACTGGTATGTCTGAAGCAATAGACCAGCAACACCTGTTTCCATTCCTTTTCCATCTTGCCTTTACTGGATGAAACACTAAATGAGGATCAACTCCTTGGTTTTCATCTTAAATATGATCTTACCATAACTAGGAAAGGCTACTCCAAAAGGCAGTGAGTTCTTCCTTTGGAAAACTTTCTGGTTTAATTTGGGAGCACATACATGCTCTTTATTTCAGGGGAAGGGTTAAATCCAAATTCAATAATGGGAAATCTGAATTATATCATAAACATTTTAATTTAATATCAAAGTTACATTTTCCAGGTAAGTAGAATAAATAATGAAGAATTCAAATTTAACATTGCAAATATTATATTTAATATCACCGTAGCCTTTTCTGAATTAGTAAGAAAAATTTACCCATGCAATCAGAAGTGAAGATAATTTGGTAAACTCCAAATCATTAAATAGATCTATTTAACTTATCATGATGATAATAACAGTATATACACTCAATGTGGAAAATTAGAATCTTAAGCATGTATGAAACTAATTTTTACAAATCTTTACTAAAGTATTTGCTTGAATTAACTTGTTACCATTACAAATTTAAAGTCCAATTAATCTTTCCAATGAATTAATTCATCAACTAATTGCAAGGGGCTCTAGCAAGCCAAGATAATTGTTTCATCTCAATATAAATTAAATTTATTAAATCTCACCCATGAATAAAGCCAACTAGTAATTTACAAGAAAAAAACATCACAATGGCATAGAGCACAATAGAGAAACAAACATAATTGCATATGCATTATGTCTACAAATTTTTTTTTGTAATAAAATCATAGTCAAGATTAATACCAAACTCCCATCATACCAAAAGAAAATAACATCTAATTTCACTAGAAACATGTGCGAGTATCATATGCAAAAATGATTTATAATTCAAATAATCTAGACTCCAAGTCTATCCTAAGAAGTAAAAGGAATCATTGCTCCAAGGGGGAGTGACAAAATTGCGCATGACAAAAAATGCCATCAAGCAAAGGGATGTGCATTGTATGGATGATAGGCACAAGGAGAACATCCATTGGATAAAGGATGCTTGTCAGAGGAAGGAGTACATCCATTGTTGATCGCTAAGTTGATAAAAATGCTTGTTCATCGAGGGGATGCCCATTGATTGAAGGGGGCTGTACAAGTGTTGAGTGTCATCCATTGCTTGAGCTTGATTACAGTTTAAGTGTTTGAGGATGGTGAATATAAACATCCAAAGTCGTTAATGAATGTTCAAGGGGACACCCAACACTTGCACAAGTTTGAGTGCATAGAGATGCTAGTTGCTTTGATTGACCATCCAACATAGGGTCGTATATTATAGAGACCACATCAACATAGAGACATATATCATAAAGAAGACAATGTTTTTAGGACCGAAGTTTTTTGTGGATTGCATAGAAGTTCCATACTTGCCACTGAATTCACCAGATTCCCTAACAAAATTGGAAACTACATTGGGATGATTGGCAATGGGTTGTCTTGGAAAGGAGGATTCTAATGACCATTCGAGGGATTGGGATACCCATCTCAGCTTCTAGATGGGATGCATATAGTTAAAACACCTCTGCCGATTGTTAAATGGATGCCAAAGAGATTGACAATTATGAAGAAGTAAGGGACCAAACGCACGTTGGGTACCCAAAATCCAGTTGATTATGCTGGTGCGGTCAGGGTCGAGTGCGACTCCCGGGTGATTTTGATGGTGTAGAACCCCCTAGTCGTGGTTTCTCAGACCAAGGCGGCCTCGCAAGGGGTTTTTCGCTAAATTCAAAAAAAAAAAAAATGAAGAAGGGAGGCTTACATATCCCAATTGCTGCTTAGATTCATTGGTCATTGACAACAAGGAGGGCTAGAGAAATAGGATATCGAACATTTGAAAGCCATGTGGAGGCGATTAAGTAGTGGTTGATTCTTCCTGTAACACCTAACATTGAAGAGTGATAGCCTCCTAGAGGGATAAAGCAAAGCATCTCTAGTCAAGATAGTGGAAAAAGTGGCAAGCAATCTGCTTGAGTCTCTCCAACTCTTGTTAGGAATAGGATACCTGAAAATGAAATGATCTTTAGTCTCCAGCTCCTAAAGCAAGCAAAGACGACAAACTTTATCCTCTTGAGAAATATGGTGGTTTGTCTCCATCCACAACTAATGTGAGCAGACTTTGAGCTAACCAAGAGGGATTCTGCGGCCATGTGTCCAATGTTGTTAGATATGATCAGGACAAACAATTGCCATCCTCAATCCTCATAAAATGCTTACTTTAGAAGGCTAGCTTAGGATTACGAGGATGAGGTGGAGAGATCCAAATGATCTGAATATTTTGAAGATATATATCATCCTTGACTGCTTGATTAATCACCTTCTTATCAAGAAGAAGAAGATTGTAGGGAGGGGATGGAGGTAATCAATTTATGGAGATGCTCATTGACAAATAGCTTCTAAACACCACTTCTGATGACAAGTAGAAGTGCTTCTGGAGGAACAAAGTATGGGTGAATTTGCAAAAGGAGGCTCAGAGGTCTTAGTAGAAAGATCAGTCCTTTTTCTCGTGGGCCTTATACCATCACTAAGCAGGAAAAGCCCATCACTAAGCAGGAGGCAGAGGATGCCTTCTAGCCCACTCTTGCACCATATTTTGCTTTACATCCTGTCTTTGTGGAGTTCCTCGTTCATATTTTTCACCTTTTTTGTTGGCACATCCAATGTTGTAGATATAAATATCATTGGATAGAGTTGTCAAGGCTGCTTTTGGCCTACTGGATGTTAAAAGCCTTCTATTGTTTTCTACTAAGACATAAATAAAGTTTTAAATAAATAAAGAAGTTCTTGTCACTTGATTGTTAGAACTAGTTGTAGTGGTGGTCAATTCTCTCTAAGGAAAGGGTGACTGAGTGAGGTGGTAATTCATTATGGGAATTTTATTGAAGAGTGAAATTGCAGATTAATGATGTTACAAAGTTAGATGGAAAATTCCCCATTACCAATTCATATTTTCGAGTTTCAAAGGAATCAATAAATGATAAATCCCAGTTGGATTGATTAACAACCTTCTGTTTCTAAAAACTAGCAAGAATAGAAAATTGGTTCAATAATGATGAAGATATATCCCTTGGAAGCTGACCCATAAAAACTATCAAAACTTATGACTGACAACATCATTAACATGAGTGCCAACTCAACACCAATAATTGAAGTTTGACACTAATCTTTTTGTAACTATTGGAGGATGAACCACTTCATCTTCCAATATCACATTTTATTTTTCATTTTAAAGAGTTGTATAAAGACACGTTCAAATGGAGACTCTTATAATCTCATATATTTTCTCAGAAATTTATTGAATAGAGTTGTCATATGAGTAAAATTTCTGATAGTTATTATTAATATTGTTCTCTGTTCTTTCATTTGCTCTCTTTTTGTTCTTTCACAAATTCAAGTTTGTTAAAACCTATGATGCAAGATATGAGTTTGAATTCAAGCTTGTCAAGCTTGAAGTTTGAAAGAAATTCAATACTTGGAAATTTGTTTGGTAAAACTTGGCATGAAGTTTTAGGCATAAATTATTTATAAATTCATAAAATTAAATAAAGAAGAAATGCAAAATCTAAAAACAAGTTGGTATGGAACTTGAAATGCATGTCAAAACATGTGGTTGTTATGGGGTCTTGACAGTGGCAAGTGGCAGTTGAATGCTGGTCTTTGGACATTGGATGTTGAATGCTGGAAATCCCCTGCACTTTGCTGGGCCTGAATCCCCCAGCTCAACACCATTCTCTGGTGTGAAATCTTGTCTACAAGATGGTCACTGATCACTGTGAGCAATATGTCCGTTGCTTGCTGGTCCTTGCAGATGCCCTACCTCAGCACCGTTTTAAATTCTGAGGATGTGACTGCAGCTGTAACTGTTGTCACATTTTGCACGGGGTGCAATGTTTTCAATTTTTGTAAGAGAGCTGCTCTTCCCTTTCCCTCTTCCTCTCTTTCCCCTTCTTCTTCTCCCCCTTTCTCTCTCTTCCCTACATTCTCATTCTTCCCTCTTTCTCTTGAGCCCCGCGATCAAATCTCAAAATGACAGCGAGTTGCCCTGAAAAATGGCTAAGTGTCAGGGCGCAATCCGACTTCGCAGCAAAGTCGGAGTGCACCCTCCGATTGGAGCGCAGCGAGAGTGCAAAGTGCGCGATGCGACGAGATCAACCGAGAAGAACAAGTGTTCCGGCGCAACCCGACTTCGCAGCGAAGTCGGAGTGCGTCCCGCTTCGGGCGCACTTGGTAAGCGAGGCGGCAGGAAAAATGACTAAGTCTTGGGCGCACTCCGACTTGCTCGTTGGGCGCAACCCGACTCGCAGCGAGTCGGAGTGCGCCCCTTTCCAGGGCGAAGTCCGTACAACGGTAGAAATCAGCTTTCACCAGTGCGCAACCCGACTTCGCAGCGAAGTCGGAGTGCGCCCTTCGACAGGTGCGCAGTAGGGGAATGAACTCAGAAAAGTACCCAAGGCATGAAGGCCTTCCCGACTGCGTTGTTTTTCACTTGCGCAACCCGACGGCGCTCTGATCCTGGGCGAAGTTGGATAAACTGCCTTTCAAGGTAGACGCGTGTCAAGCAAAGATCATCCGACAAGTGTCCAACTTTGGGATCCGAGCCGAGACGTGCCGAGCACAAGGACAAGCATGGGATGCACTACTTATGCCAGCTACCACCTTTAAAGCTGATTGGAGGTTCTACCTGCTTCAGCTACCCGCATTCCTGCCGATGAGAAGTTCTACCTAACACGCTGCCACGTATCTGTACAGCCTTCAGGGAGACCATGCCGAGAGTACAGTCCTGCCCGACAAAGGTCAGCATCAGCAGTTCCGCGGCTGCTTTTGTCAGCTAATGTTTGATTGGGACTTTGTGCCCATAAATGTAATCGGGGGGTTCTCAGGCTATAAATAGCCACCACGTTTTCATTGTAAGGTGGTGGAAGGGGAATGTCTGTTAGGGAACCATTGTAGTCGTGCTTCCGCCTTTTAATATAATACATACACTTGGTGTCTGTTATCATTGTTTTTATTTTGTATGCTTGCCTCTCCTTGAGATTTCTGCCTTACGTTTTCCTGTGTCATGGCTTGTTGATTCACTTCAGCATTTGGTGGTCAGGTATTCCTGAGGTGCATAAATCAGAGGATATATAGGGCAAACGTCAGTGGCAGTTTTCTGGTTATGTTCTTGTGTTATAGTGTTGTTAGTAGTGGTGATTGATGCGTTGTCGTACTGTTAGTTCCTTGGAGGGAATGTCTGTTAGGGAACCATTGTAGCTGTGTTCTGGCTCTTAACACAAAACATATACCGACTACTGTTCTACTCGATTAGTGACAACATCCATAGTGGTGTGTTATGGTTATATTGGTGTTAGTAGTGGTGATTGATGCGTTGCCGTCATCGTTAGTTCCCCCCACCCAACTCCAATCTAATTTGGAATCCCTTTCTCGCATTTTTATCTCTTTCCCTGCACTCTTATCTTGAACCTCAAAACCCCACAGGAAGCCGGCCTTCTCCGGAGATTGGCACGGAAGGCATTCCTTCCTTCCGGCCTTTCAATGTTGGTTCGCGGGTCCTAGGGCGCAATAGCAACAAATCCTTTCCTCATGGCGGATTCGTGAACAACAGTAACTGGAAATTGGAATGGTTCCAAGGATTTGATTGCAAATTTTGTTTAAGGGAGCCTCACTTACATGCGGCCTTTTGTTTGAATCCAAGATTGTGACTACAGATGCAGATGCTGCTCTTAGGGATCTAAGGTGGTTTAGTGAATGTCAAGGAAAATGAAATGGGGCATTGGCCCCATGCTGCTCCATTCCTGCCTTTGACTGGTGAACTGAAATTAAATTTCAGTTTTCAGCAATTTATTCGCCATTTTTCAACACTCAATTTCAGCCCAAATTTATTAATCGAATTGAAATGAACATTACCAAGAGCTTTCAAAATTGTCAAATTTTGTATTTCAAAGATAAATTTTGATGTACTCAGTTACGTAGGGTACAAGGAGTTTCAAGCATATGTGGGTACTTCAAATTTTACCTGTGGATATACATTGGCCTGGAAGGGTAACCAGGGTTGAGCATTCACCATGCTATCTACTTTACCAGTAGATTTCTCTTTAGGCTTAAAGTGGATTACAACACTACAAAACACGAGGCTTTGAGGATAGTTAATCCGTCATGAAATTTAGACACTATTTGTTCATCGACCCATTTTTGTTCTATGTTGACCACCAAGCACTTTTGTGCTAGTAAGTAGACTCTTTAATCTCAGTCATTAAAGAGAATGCAAAGAAAAAGATCTGTGTGTGTCATTTATTGTTTCTTTGAGTTGTACGTTCATCATATCAATGGACATGTTGGATAACTTTTCCCACTAGATGACCCTGGTATACATTGTCTTGCAGATGCTGTGACAGGAGCATGCAATTGAGGCATGTTGTCAATTTTGCCACATTTTGTCTAAGGGGTAAAATTTTGAAAAACTGCTGCACTATTTTCATGCTTGAATCCTCTCTCCTCTCTTTCTTTCCTCCAAGATCGGCTTCGCTCAAATAGAGGGCCGAACCCTAGCTTCGCTTGATTTCGGAGCGAATGACAGCTTGAGTGAGGAAATCACGATGAAAAGCCCAAAAATCGGCTAAGGCATAGAGGTCTCCAGTTCGCCCCCAGGAGTAGCGAACCTCGGGTTCGCCCGAATTGCCAGCGAACCCCAGCTTCGGGCCCTTCTGGGAGCGAAGTGCAGAGGGGCGTAAAAACTTGCTAAGGCGGGGTTAATCTCGGGTTCGCCCAAATCCACAGCGAACCCCAATTTCGGGCGGAAGGCGCAGTGAACCTTGGCTTTTGCATCGTTTTCAGCGACCAGTAGCAGGCCTCGGGGTCAGTTGGCTCCAAAAAGAACTAAGGCATGAAGTTATGTCGAGTTCGCTCCAGGAGCCTGCGAACCCCAGCATCGCTCGAGGTTAAGGACGAACTACAGCCTGGACAGCGCAAGTGACTAAGGGGTTGAGTATCTCGAATTCGCTCCAAAATAAGCGAGCCCCAACTTCGCTCAAGTTTTCGAGCAAGGGACAGCCTAAGCGATGAAGATAGAGGCCCCGGGTTCACCCTCAGGAGCAACGAGACTCTGCTTCGCTCTTCCTCAAGAGCAAAGTACAGCTCCAAACAATGAAAATTCTAAGGCACGGCGACCTCAACTTCACTCTATTTTCGAGCGACTCTCAGCCATGCACCAGTAGCAGGCCTCGGGGTCAGCGAGCCGTTCTAAACACAAATGAGCTGTAGAAATCGTCCGGAGCCTCTGTAAGCACGAGTGGGCAGAGTACCATGGATTCTCTGACGACTGACAGGGGTCAAATCTCAACTGCCCCGGCAGTTTTGGGGGTTGGACATTAATGTAATCAAGGGGATTTTCCTCTATAAAAGGCAGCTCAATGTAATGTAATAAGGGGGGAACATCTTGCTAAAGAGCTGCTGTACTTGGATTCTGCTTCAATATTAAGACTCCTGGTTCTGATTCTGGACTCCTTTTCTGTGTATGATGCCTTCTATGCTTATTTCTGTTAATTTTGTTTCTTCATTTGCATACAGTAAATTCTGCAATCTGGATTTAAGTGTGTGATTAAGAACGAAATCTGGAATTGTTGAAGGATACATATCAGGGTGTGTGTTCAGTTTTAGTTTCTGTTATGCTCATAATATTGATTGCTGCTGGTTCAAGTAGTAGTTAGTAATTGTGCTGCCTGTTCTTCCCCTTGGAATCATCTACATTTCCCATTTCTTTCAGTTATTTATTTCTTTCAGCAATTTCCCGATTCCTTTCCAGTTCCTTAATCTGAAATCCCAGTGTAGTGTAGTAAAGGAACCAACCTTCTCTGGAGATTGGCACGGAAAGCATTCCTTCCTTCCGGCCTTTCAATCTGTTGGACGGGGCTAGGGCGCATAGATAGACCAAACTCTTTCCTAGTGGCAGATTCGTCACCAACAAGGCCCAAGCTCTTTTGAGTGCAGGCTGGTTATTTCTACTTCTACTGGCCCTAGCAAAGTAAACAATGGCAAGTTGTTGGTTCTCTATTGCATATGAAGTCTCATTGTCTCTGATCTTTGTTTGTTGAAGATTGCGTGCATAAGCCTCAACTCCTTCCCCATATATAGCTAATAGCTAACAGGTGATGATGAACCTGGATATAACTTCCAGGTTGCTAGACATGATAGAGGTTACAGTCCCTCGTCAGTGTTCCCATTATGTGATTTGCCTAGTTTGTGATAGTTTTATACTTTTTCCTTGCAAGCTGCATTGATGGTTTCTTATGGTCTGCATTTTTTACAGATGTCTAATTGGAATTTGTAGTGGTCCCATTTACCTTGTTCCATCCTTCATTTTGATCACTGAGTTCTCCCTTGGTTCTATGTTCTTCCTTTTTTCCCCTTTTCGCTAGCCCTAAGCTGAAAACTTCTTGTAAAAAAAATGCTGAACTTTCAGTGCTTGGAATTGTTAAAAATAATTAGAGAAGTCAAAATTTCCACTGTCTACTCACCACAACAGAGTTGTTACTTCCTCTTTGTGAGCTTTACTCCAAAGGGAATCAACTTGGCAGTGTTTGATTCTCCAAAGTCTCCTACTGCTATACAAGTCTCCAAACCCTTCTTTTACTACACCCTCTGAACATGAGGGAAACCCTGGTGCTAATATTTAAGTTTGCATGACTTTCTTTGCTCTTATGCTACAAGGTCCAAATCTTCAAGTCTTCTGCCGTTGCATTCTTTTGTGAGTGAATAGTGTGAAATGGTTGCCCTTTCCCTCCTTTGATGCTGTTAAATTTTTCAATATTAGTTGAGAACTACTTCTGATGCAGATCTTCCAAAAAAAAAATAGAAGGAAAGGAAATCTTGTCTTTTGGATGTGGCTGTATGGCACAACACTTGTATAAGAAACCTCAAAAAGGGCTCAAGAATGACTTTTAAGTACACTAATACTTTTCTTGACATCCCTGGCTGTCCAGAGGAGAGTGTTGGATGTGTCTTGGAAGGAGATGATTGGATATCCCCACATATTCCCAGTTTGTATGAGATAGGACATTCTCAGCCGCATATTATGGGGCAAGAGAACATCCTTGTGTGAGAACATCTTGTGTTGTACCCCGTCATACCCATTAATTTAATAGATAGGGAATGTGACCTGCTATTCCTATGTATTCACGGTGCTCAAATCCAAATGGTTTGCATTGTAAATGCAAGAGATGCATTGCCTATACAAGAATGCTTATGTCATAAATAGGAAATTGCTGAAAAGTTTCTTAACATTAATTTTATTACAAAGGAAAGTTCATGAATCACTTTAAATGCTCTGCATATTCTTCGGTGCAATAATATATTTCTTAGTATGAAAGTGATGTTTTGCATAAAACACTCATGCATAAATAACATAATTGCATCATTTTGGTAGTTGGTTGGTTTCTTCTTTAAATGTAAAACGTAACCTGTTCCCATTAGATTACAACCTACATTTGCCTAGTGAACTACAACCTTAATTGGCATCTGCGATTAAGAATTTTATATAATAGATTAGCTAGTTCACAGATTAAAAGAAAATATGGAATTCCATTTCAACTATATTTTCTTTGCTTTGTTAAGTTGCGATTTGTTCTATAAGAACGGTCATTGTGATCTCGTTCAAAATCAGTTTTTTTTGACATGAATGAATGTTAAGTACGTGTGAAGTTATGGTGTAAATCAGTGTTCAATTATGACCTGGGTTTTGAAAATGTGTTTTTTTTTTGTTTGGTTTTGTCTGAAGGTTCTCCCGTGAATTCGTTCGAGTTTCTTCGTCCATTAGTTGTAAGCTTGGAGTACAATTTTCCCAGGAAAGCAATTAGTGTTCGAACTGCTCTCAATATCGCATGGATCTTTTGGGGTATATATAGTCTCTGTTATCCTTGGTTGAAAAAATCATGGTTTCCTCAACCATTGATTTTTCCTGCAGAAGTATACAAGGTAATCCCATTCAAACTACTCTCAATATTGCATGGATCTTTTGGGGTATATATGGTCTCTGTTATCCTTGGTTGAAAAAATCATGGTTTCCTCAATGATTGATTTTTCCTGCAGAAGTATACAAGGTGATTCCATCTTGTAGTGACAGAGAGATTTCTTGATGGTGTTTCAATGGTTTTTATCAGTCGTTTATGGTTCTTAATTTATGCAGTTGGTTCTTTCATTTTTGTTATTGCAAATTTAAGGTATTAAAAAATTTGGGCCGATGTTTGCACTGAACCTGGTGACTATAGTAGTAACTAGTAAGTATGATACATGCAAGGCATATTGCATGAAATATTTGTGACATATTGCAAAACTATTTCAGCCGATAGTAAACCATTCAACATGTCAAATGCATGCCACCATGGATGATAGTGTACCATTCAACATGTCAAATGCATGCCACCATGGATTCCTGTATTGACAAATGTTATACCAATTGGCATTTAGTTTGTTCCTGCAACAGTAGTGACCTTCTGTGAACAGATTCACAGAAAAGAAAAATCATTAGTAAATGCAGTAAACATTAGCAAAGCATTGAATTGAAGGTGCAAACTATAGGTAAAACCCAATTGAGATTCTGAAATAAGGATTGTTAGTTTAATATTGATCAAGTAATTACCTGTGTAACCTGGTTTGATGCATGTATCGATTTCTAGAAAGCTTATGCACATGTGACAACTTTATCTCTTAGATAATATTAATTTTTTTTTTTGCGTTGCAATTAAGCTGAGGGGATGAACATGTCACCATATTTCACATGATAGGCAAAATTGTAGATTTACACTAAAGGAAAAACCATATGCTCTTTCAAATACATATATTTTGAATAAAGATACATGTCTTACTGATATTTCACTGATCAAAAATACATATATTTTGAATAAAGATACATGTCTTACTGATATTTCACTGATCAAATACAAGTAGGGGACTAATATATCTTGAATATATTCAGTGAAGACTGCCTTTTGTACATGAAGTGAATGAAGACAAGTTCCAGTGGTAGCTTTTCTTAAAAGGCATTGTTAAAGAATGGTGTACTAGTGTGCAGTATAACAACTTTATCTCTTAGAAATATGATTTTTTTCTTAGCATTATGATTGAGCTGAGGGGATGAACATGTGAACATAATTCGCATGATAGGCAAAATTGTAGATTTACACCAGATGAAAACCATATGCCCCTTCAAATACATGTACTTTGACTAAGAGATCCATGTCTTATTGATACATAAAGGATCAAATACAAGTAGGGGACTAATATATCTTGAATTTATACAGTGAAGACTAACCTTTGTACATGAAGTGAATGAAGGAGACTAGTTCCAATGGCGGATTTCCTTAGAAGGCATTGTTAAAGAATGATGTACTAGAGTGCCATCAAGTACAGAGGCTAAAGCTAAGCAGTCCACTGCATAATGAAATGAATCAAAATCAGTGAAAAAGTACCCCCCTGCTGTATTACAAAACAAGATTAAAAAATATCAATGAAATTTGCCAAGATTACTATGCAAAAACAAGGCCACAAAAATACGCCATTTCCCAGAAATTGAGAATTAAACTTTTAACATGAACTTAAGCCAGTAGACTCCTCTTTACTAGGAAAGAAATCTGAAAAATGGTGTGGAGGTTTAAACTGTCACTGGTCTAGAATGTAATTGTCAAAAAGAATTGTCTTAAATCCTTGATTGAGGGCTGTATTTTTGACATAGACTAAGCAGACGTACGTAAGACTGGAAATTGCACTTTTGTTATAGAGTAAGCAGATGTACACAGGACTGGACATCAAGATACATATACCCCAAATATACGGAGCACGACATGGTCTACAATGATAAACAGGAAGCTGAAACAAAGCTGATGTTATGAAGTTAGTGGAGTAGGATGCTATCTTGGCGTGTAAGTAAATATATTTGTATGACTTGGTTCTTTATTGTAGAGAACATTCTTATAGTTGTCAAATGGGAAAAATAAGAGGACAGAGATAAAGATGACTTGAACTGTCATTTAGTGTCACCTCCATAGGTTAAAGAAAAAGAAAAAGAAATATTTAGCAGAAGAAAAATATGAAAAGAAAATTAATGTTATGGTTGCTTAATAAAGCATAATGGGAATGATTTGGAGAAATTGCATGAAGAGCTACAATTCATTTTTCAAATTCTCAAGTATTAGGGTACATTTCTAGAAGACTGACTTCAGAATTGTAATTTCAATGGGAAGTAGTCCATTTGATGAAGTGGAAGAGGGAACATAACTTAGCAAATGCCTTATTCAAAATATGCAACGAAGCAAGAATAAAAGGTGGAGAAATATTTGCTGAACTGATAGAAGATTTAGTCAGCCTTCGATAATAAGGATATAGAGCTCCATTCAAGGATTCAGCACCAAGAATGTGAGTAGGCGCTAGAGTATTGAATAAAACCACTGTTAGAGTTAGAGACTCAAGTTTCTACTCTTTCAAATATGTGATCTTTTGGATATTTTAAAAAAGTTTATGGCTAAATTACATGATACTTGCAAACAGGTATGCATTGTGAAACAGAAACACCATTCAAACATACGCCATTGAGACCCTCTGTAACTGATGAAACAACACAGGGACGTAATCCATCTTTCCAACACAGATATCTGATATATGATAATATGAATATAATGTGGAAAATGGGGAATAAACCATGATCTTTGAATTAAAGAATAAATGTACAAATAAGGAAATATTTGTTAGAGGTTTTCAGCTCTTAGATTAAGTTGAACACAACAGTTGTAAAGCAAAGTATTGGGTCGTAACACCACCACAAGAACCTCAAACTTGGGGCCAAACTATCACAATTACCAATAGGTTTTGGACACCAAAATGCTGTGAAAGGGCAATAATATTGATCTGGGTCAGCATACTATTAGCCTTGTTTCAAGTCACATTTTGCTTTCTATTAATCCATCAACATATATGGAGCTTGAGCAGACAGTCCTTCAACCACTCTAAATTGCTTAGGTTTACATGTACACTGAAATGTTTTATCTCCTTCCCTTAACATACTATTCTTTGCCATAAATAATTCCTTGGGTTTCTTATAGGCCCTGAAGCACTTTTACAAACCCTTGTGACTTGTGGATTTGAATTACTTGAACACTAAAGTCATCCGTCTTTTGTGCCTATTTGGTTCTTTAGAATGCCTCATGACAGTTATTCTTCTTTTGTCATACTATGTTCTTTCCCTGTTTTGTAAGGCTACGGTGGGCACACTTGTTTGTACTTCTTTATTTTTTGCTTTTCATGTCCCTTCTTTTCTTCCCTACATTTGAGCTCCTTTTTCATCATTTAGTTTCGGTTATAAGTTTAAATTTACAACAATACTAAATAAACTTCTAGAAGGATCATTTGAACAGTAGCAAATATTAGAACTTGTGGAGTCTACATTTTGTACGATCAAAGGATGTGTGATTGCAAATCTCCCTTTCTTTGAATCTCTTACAAGTAAGTAGATCTTTTTTTTTTCTCTTTCAGCTTCTCTTTATGAAGCAAATGAATTCATTCGCATTTTGCATTACGGAATCTATTAATTTTCAAGAATTTCTTGGATTAGATAGGATTCTATAAATGACATGGAGTATTAGCTTCTTAGCTTGTATAATGATTTCTAACATGATATTGCACCAGGTGGGCATCACACATTACTTCTCTATCTTGAAAGCTAAGCAAGAATTAGGCTACACTCCAATTGTGAAACCAGAAGAAGGTATGAAGGCGACAATCACATATTGGAAAGAGAAGAAAAGAGAGAAAGTGGAAAGGCCTAATATATTTGCATGGCTGTTTTGTGTGGGTGGAATGTTTCTATTGCTGTGTGTTGCATTTATGCCTTCATCATATCTTGGTCCCCTTGTGTGGGTGAAGTCTTTTGGCATTCTTTTGTTCAGGTCTGTCAGAAATCTACAGATTCTCTTTTGGCTTTCAGCACTAGTTCATCTTATAGAAGCCACTTATGCCTATTTCTTGTCACGAAGGGTGGATCGAGCCAATGCAAAAGTTTGGTTTTGGCAAACTTTTGCGGTTGGATTTCCTTCACTTCGATTGCTTTTGAAACGGGCTAAGCAATGAAATGAAGGTTTTTTTATTGAAGACCCTCTTAGATCCAAATAATCCAAGTACAATTTATTTGTATTTAAAAAGGTTCTATTCTTGCATCATCCAGAAATAGAAAAGAGATCAAATTTCTTTTAATTAAGGTAATTTTTTTTTGGAACTCCACATTTTTTTCACCCAAATATTATTTATATATGGTGCTTGCTTGCTTTGGCTGCTGAATTTTTTTCTGTTATTTTATTATAATAGTTAATAAATGCATGTACGTTTTTTACTTTAAATTACTATAGTAGAGAGGTTAAAAAAAACTTCATAAAATTTTGGTGAAGTGATACATTAGACAAAATTATATATACTGATTTTGAAGATTTTGTTCTTCAACGAAAATATAACTCCAAGAATTAACCATACTTAATATCAACCATAGTATTGGAAAAATTATATATATATTTTTTAATTGTTTTTTTTTTAAAATAAGTAAAATTTAAGTGGGTTTATGTTTTCATGGAAATCCAAAAAATTTTCTCACTGCAAACTTACATTTTTTAAATTTATTATTAATATAGCTCATATTTGTATATTTAAAAGCTAAATTTATATAAATATTATTATTTATTTTAAATGTTAAATGAACGACCCTCACTATTATTAAACTTGACTCAAAATTTTGATGTATATATAGTTCAAATCTTCTATTATATTTAACCTCGTACATTTATTAATGATAGAGATTATATCTTATAGAGCACAATAATTTTCTTTTATTGTAAATTAATAATTTAAATGTTTGAAGAATTAAAATTAATAATTCTTCTTGTTTTGTTTTTGTGTTCGTTGTGTTGTTTTTTTTGTTGTTCTTGTGTTTTTGTTGTTTTGTTTTTTTTTAATGTTTTTTGTTATTGTTCTTGTGTTTTTTTCGTTCTTGTTCTTGGGTTTCTCTTTGTTTGTGTTATTTCGTGTTTTTATGTGTGAGTGTTTTCTATGTTTTTTGTTTTTGTTTATTGATTGTTGGTTGTTTTTTATTTTTATTTTTATTTTATTTTTTTATTTTTTAGGTTTTGGTTATGTTTATTTTATTTTATTTATTTTTCTTATGTCTTTGTAGTGTTTTGTTGTTTTTCTTGTTTGTGTTTTGTTATGTGGTTCTTGTGTTTTTCTATGTGGTTTGTGTTGTGGTTTTTTTAATCTTATTGTGCGTGTTTGGTTGTGCTTTTGTTTTTGACACACTCAAGGAGCAGGTTTTTATTTTATTTTATTATTTTTGTTGTTATTTATTTATTTTTAAATTGGTTTTGTGTGTTTGTTTGTTCCTTGAGTATGTCAAAGGTGATAGGCCAGGTCCGAAACCTCGGCGTTTTTGGCGGAATGGATACCCCTGCCTCCTTGGGTCTTACCCGAAAGTGGCATCCCTTTTGGGATGTTTTCCAAAAAAAAAAAAAAAAAAAAAAATTAATAATTCTTTCTTCCTTTGGTGGCTCTTATAATTGACACTATAAAACACTTAACATTAAAAAAATTAATTTTGGTTTTAAAATTTGCATAACTTAAAAAGTAATGTTGGTTTTAAATGAGATGAAATATACAACCATATGAAAAAATCATCAAATCTGCAATAGAACTTGAATGAAGCTCAAGATATATATTATTTTTAGATTGCATATGTAATTATAGGATATTGTAAGAGTAAGTTTTTAAGTTTGAGATTCAAGTTCAAACTTTAAGTTTAAATCTTAATATGAGAGGATTGAGATCCTTCATAAAAACTCGTGTAAATAAGAGAGTACGAAAAAGAAAGTGTCTTAAGGCTTTGGTCTCGTTTGAGGGAGGTTCAAGATTCAAACCACTGCATACCTAAAGGTTGGATGGTAGTGATCGAGTGTTTGTTGGTTGGCTACTCAAGTTTGATGCCCTTAATAATCAGAGTCTTGTTGACTTTGTCAAACCCACTAAGCTAAGATTTATAATGACAACATCCAATATGATGTTATAATGACATCCAATATGATATTATTATTCTCTTGCACATTAAAAAAATTATAATAATTAATACACGGTGGTTCAAGATTCAAACCACGACGTACCTAAAAGGTTGGATGGTAGCGATCGAGTGTACCTAAAAGGTTGGATGGTAGCGATTGGTTGGCTACCCCAGTTTAATACACGGTGGTTCAAGATTCAAACCACGACGTACCTAAAAGGTTGGATGGTAGCGATCGAGTGTACCTAAAAGGTTGGATGGTAGTGATTGGTTGGCTACCCCAGTTTGATGCCCTTAATAATCAGAATTTTGCTGACTTTATCAAACCTAGTAAGCTAAGATTCATAATTCAAACCACGACGTACCTAAAAGGTTGGATGGTAGTGATTGAGTGTATCTAAAAGGTTGGATGGTAGTGATCAAATGTTTATTGGTTGGCTACCCCAGTTTGATGCCCTTAATAATCAGAATCTTGTTGACTTCGTCAAACCTAGTAAGCTAAGATTCATAATGATGACATCCAATATGATGTTATAAGGACAACATCCAATATGATATTATTATTCTCTTGCACATCAAAAAAATTATAATACTTAATAGACCGTATTTATAACATGGTAGTTAACAATAAAAATAAATAAATAAATACAATTTTTTGTTTATGAAATGAAAGATTTTAATTACATATGTCTCGAGACCCAAATATGGTCTATGGGACCTCAAATATGGAAGTACAACTACTCAAATCATATCATATGATATTTAATATCTTTGAGAAGGTTGTTCTTTCTCTACTGATTTGGGTTAGCAGTTCCCCAACTTTTTTTATTTTACTGTTTTCAAATAACTTTGCCATAGACCCGTTTCCAAGTGTTTCTTTGTATTTGCCACGGATATCTGAAAAACTCGGGCATTTATAAATGAAGTGTTCCTCTGTCTCTACTGTCCCTGTGCTGCATAGAGTACAAATCCTTTCTTCCCATTGTTCTTTGTGCGTTGTCCATCTCGCTGTTTCACATCTAAGCCTATGACAGTTAATCCTTATCTATCTGAAAAACTCGACGTTTATAAATAAAGTGTTCCTCTGTCTCTGCCGCCCTTGTGCTGCATAGAGTACATATCCTTTCTTCCCATTGTTTTTTGGGCGTTGTCCATCTCCCAAATATCTAAGCCTATGATAGCTAGTCCTTACCTAAATAATGAAGATTTTTTCCTTCCACTTGATTTCATCGCCTATATACACGTCTATATACACTTTACGCTTTTTCCTTTTTCCTTATGAATATACATTAGATTAAACTTTACAATATTATATTTTCTTTTTGTGCTTAAAAGTTTCAAAAAGGAGGACATGAGCAAAGTACTCCATGTCATTAGCATAAGATAATTTCATTGGAATATACAATATAATATTATCTTTTCGTGCTTAAAAGCCTCAAAAAGGAGGACATGAGCAAAGTACTCCATGTCATTAGGATAAGATAATTTCATTGGAATAAACATAAACTCGATAGTGATTTGTCTTCACTATCGTGACTTAATAAGAATGAATGATCACCTATTATAGTATTTGTATTTTGAGGTGGATTTGTTTAACAAGAGACGTGTGACACCTTCGTCCTCGTTGTGAATGTGGAATACGAAGTTTTTTATTTTATTTTTATTATTTTTGAAATGTGTACTATATCTGTCAATTTATTTTTCATTTGCTTTTATAAGAAGTTGCTTTAATATGAATTTAGCTATTTTAGATTTGCTAAAGTATTTGAACAAAAATTAAAATAAAATTTAGGTGAAAGTTTAATTAAATTTTATTTTATAAAATAAATGTTTTTTTAAATATTAAAGTTGAATATTAATAAATTATATATTTTTTAAAAATGTGTATTTTTAAAGAATAATATAGATATATTTTTTTAAAAAGAGGAGTTTTTTTTAAATGAACATACTTATCCCTTCACACACTCACTGTTTGAATCTTGAACCTCCCAAATAAAAACCAAAGCCCAAACTATTACGCTATCCCCTGAAAATATTAATAAATTATATTTAATTGAGCATTATTTAAATCAAATGGTAAATAATATGTCCCTTTAACAAGACTACTAACTATGAATAACATTAGGTGATGAGTTATATTTTGAAATTGTCGTATGATTGCTAGCTAGAGGTTAACTCATAACTCATACTAATCCGTTGATGGTTATCTTAAATGTAAATATTTGCCTTATCTTTTTAGTTTTGATTTCATTGAACAAATGAATTTGTTTTAGTTATATAGAATTGAAACGAGTTCTATGTATATTATATTATGACTAAGAAGTAATATTAAATAATTTTTTCTTTCAAGAAAAAAGGAAACAATATTTTCAACAGTTATGCATATATATTGTCTACCAAGATTTAACTTGTTTCTTCTTTGAAAGTTAAGGTATTTAACTGTTTGAGCTTTTGGAGGAAAAATGAATTTGTTGTACTTTTGGATTTTGGTATTTTTATTAAATTAAATATATTAAACAATATAAAATTATATTGGTAATTTTTTTCAATGAGTTTACTTAGGTTTTTATGAGGGGTCCCGGTCTCTTCATATTGAGTGGGGTTTGAACCTTGGACCTCTTAAAGAGAGGCCAAAGCCTTTACCATTGTAATAAGCTTGCAACTTTTTCAATGAGTTTACAAAGGTTTTTATGAGGGGTCTTGGTCCCCTCATATTGAGTGGGGTTTGAACCTTGGATCTTCCAAAGAGAAGCCAAAGTCCTTACCACTACAGTAAGCTTGTAGCTATAAAATTATATTGGTAAATTAAACATGGTATTTTAAAAATTAAAATTTGAATTCAGAGTAAAGTAGTTTGTAAATAAAAAATAAAATAATTAACAATTTATAAATTTATAATTTAAATTTTACTAATTTAATCTTAATAAATTGTTGTAAAATAATATTAATAACAATTATATTTATGATTGATATTTAATTATATTATAAGAAGTTTTAGAATGTGTAGGAATTAAAGTGAAAGCAAGAAGTGAACACCGTTCTTGTTCCATATTTTAGAAGAAAATAAAAAATTGAAAGATTCTTGTGAAAAAAAATCTAGGATTTTCTTTTAAAAGGATTTTCCTTCATTATCTTCTCCAATTTGGAAATCAAGGATAAAATAATGAGTGTTGACCCTTGGTTTAGGGGTAAAGATGCATTATACTTAAGAACATAGAGTGAGAATTTTTGCATGGAGGCAAAGAATATTAAAAGGCTTTTGATGTGGATTGGGCTTTACAAACTTATCAATAAGGAGGTTTTGAAGAATATTGGCAATCCTTTAGGGGTTTCATTCAGAAAGGACCTACTACTAAAAAGAGAAGACATGTTGTATACACATGAATACGTGTTGCCATAGATATTTTAAAACCTTTATCCAATTCCATTAGGATTAAATTTGAATCAAGAGAATGGTATCAAGTGGATTATGAAAACATTGCATTTTGATATTGCATATGTTATGAGATTGGACACATGGCAAGAGATTGCAAATTGAAAATGATGGAAAAATCTGGGCATGAGACAATTCAATATGAAATAAGGACATCTTATCATAGTAGAAGTCAATTCAATTTAAGGATTTTCCACTTCCAAAAAAGTGGCAAAAGAAGCTCTTATGCATCATCAAATGGGAAGGCCATTATAGTTTACTCAAATCAACCATTAGAAGAAAAAATGATATAGGGGATGAGGAAGTACAATGTGCAAGTTCAAATCTAGGAGTTTAAGGCGCAAAGGAAGATGAGGAGGCAAAATTTAAAGCAAACAAGGCAAAATGGGTCAAGGATAATCGAGGTAAATCATCTTCATTTTTCTCAAGTAGCATTAAATCCTCTTCTTACAATAAAAATACAAGTATCTATTTCACTTCAGGGTTTCAAGGACAACATATTAGAGAAATGCATATGGAGGATATCCATGAATTTTAGGGTTTTAGGGTAGCATACGAAAGTAATCACTATGGAGGATCATCCTTGTACTATAGGGTTTTGGAGGTAACATAAAGAAAAAAATGTTTATGAGGCTATTCCTTGCATTTCAGATTCTCCAAGACATCGTGAGTCTTTAGAAGATAAGTCTCATTATGAACATTATTGAAAAATAGAAGATATTGATGAAGATGAAAGTATAGGAGGGAATGAAAAAAGGAGAGGAAGGCCATCAAATCAAGAACAAAAAGAAAAGGAAACTCAAAGATGTTGATTTGGGAAGCCAAAGACAAATATCTCAATTATTAACAAGCAGTGGATCTAATCCCACCAATAAAAATGAAAAAGTGATGCTGAAAATGGTATTGTGGAATACTATGGATATGAATAAGACCCCTAAAAAAAAAATTATTAAGGAGTTAATAGGTTGTTATAACTTTAGTTTATTTTAATATGAGAAGCAAAACTAAGTAGCGAGGAATGTAAGGATGATTTCAAAATGATTTGTAATATGGGGGATTCTTTAGGAGTTTCTTCTATAGGAGCTTATGAGAGTACTACGACAATATAGGACAAACACAAATGAGATGGAAAATTGCTAGAAGCAAAAATTAATTGGGTTGTTGGACTGTTTTATAGAAAATAGGAGAATTGGGGTTATATATGTATATGCTCCAACTATAGTTACTTTTCATGAAAGATGTTGGAATGGCCTTAGCATATTTTTGTGAAATACAATGGTGATTCATAATTGTGATCTATAGATTCTTGGGGACAACTTCAACAAAGTTTTATCTTCTTCGAAAAAGAAGGGTGGTACTCTTAGATGGTCTAAATCAATGCAAGATTTTGTTTCATTCAACAATTCAAATCGTCTTTGGGATGTTTTTTCTTCTAGTACTAAATATACATGGGACAATAGATGCATTGGGTAAAATCAGATAGTAGAAAGATTGAATATATTTTTGTTATGCAATATATGGTTGCAAACAATCTCTTTAGATATTTAATTGTGAGCAGGATCAAAGCATAAACCCATTTTTTGACTTGTAATTTACTCAATAATGGTCTCTATATAGCTCGAGGACCTTAATTTCATCTAAATAGTTATGGTGGTATGAGCTAAATTTTGAAGGATATTGTATGTTGATGTAGTCTAGGCAAAGGGGGTTAGCTAAACAACAACCTTCCCTAGCAACAAGAACGATTTTGGCTTCACAACACTTAGTATTCTTAAGAATGTTACTATGACATTATGATCATATACCTTTGAAAAAAATAATCTAGATGATGTTGCTTCATACGATAATGCTCATGACGATAATCCTCATGACAACAATCCTCAAAACGATAATACTTAAGTCGACAAGACTCAATATGAGAGATTGCATTTCATATTGATGGTAAGGATTCTAGATGACATTCTCCAAGCTTCATGATGGCAAAATTTTATGACAAGGCCCTTTTCATCATATGGATTTCCTTATGATGATACTGCATGCCAATTCCCTTTCAAACGACTCTTTGCTTGGTATGACGATCCTTCCAAGACAACACACATTAGACAACACTCGACATGGCACTGTGATAATCTCCAAGATGTCACTCCCACTTGATAGGACGATAATTTTGCTTAGATCGACAACTCCACTAGATAGTCACTTAGCCTATTACTGACCATGATCACCTCCAATGATCGACTTTGATCTACAATATTGCACCACACTAGACCACAACCAATACAACTACAAGGATAATATCAAGGACACTTACATAGACAACATAATAGACATAAGTGGAAAAAAAATATCTTGGATTATCACAACCTATACGACATAGCTAGTACAATAATATCTTCACTCTCCAAGTATATGTACACCCCCTACATATGCATGTATTTTTGCCAGTCCTCTCTTATCTTATCTTTCTATGCACACATATCCTCTGCTTCCCTTCTTCTTTTAGTATGTCATTCTCTCTTTCTTGCACGCCATTCCTCCTTCCTCTTCTCTATATTTTTTGGCCTCTTTGCAACTTCGTCTTCATCTCTTCCTCTCCATCTCCTTATTTCTATATATTCCTCTATCTTCTTCCCCACATGAAGGTTTTTTTATACATGACAATGACAATTACACATGATGACAATGACAATTACACATGAGTGGCAGTTGCCTTGCCTATAAATGTCTTTATATGTGGATGCTCTTTCATCATATGTATAGATTTTTCAAAACGTGAAATATTTAAAGGGACAAATAAAGATTTGGAATGCCAAATCTTTTGTGACATATTTAAATAAAAGAAGAAAATCACATCCAAGCTAAAAAATTTATAAGAGATAGTAGAAATAAATGGAATAGACCAAATGCAAATAATTACTTTATGATTATCATAATGTATTGAAAAATGAGTCATATTGGTTCCAAAAATCTAAGGGGAAATATCTCAAGGAAGGAGATAGAAGTGCCCATTTTTTTTGCTATAGCAAAAACAAGTTTTTCTTCTCATCAAATTAAAAATATTTTAACTTTAGATGGAAGAAAAGGAAGAAGAATATTTTAAGAAGGAAGCTATTAATTAATTTAAATTTTTTTGTCAGATATTGTGGAAGATAAGAAGGCACAATGTAAGCTTTTATAAGATATTCCATAAATTATCACATAGGGACAAAATTAAAGCTTTATAAAGAAGACATCTACGGAGAAGAATCATGAGATAATTTTCTCTTTCTACTCTAACAATGCACCTAGTCCAGATGGATTTCCTACATTTTTTTCAAAAAAATTGGGATTTATTGAAGAGTGATATGTTATCTATGGTTGAAGAGGCTTGGAAATTAAATATTAAAATAAGGGAGATGATATCACTTTCATTACATTGGTTCCCAAGAAGAGTGAGAAAATATTTTAATAACTTCATTTAGTAAGCCTCTATAAAATGATTTATAAGATATTATGGTAAACAAGTTGAAAAGCATTCTAGATTGTTTCTTACAGGAACAATGTGGCTTTGTTCATAGTAAACAATTCCTAATGGTGTAACCATTTCAAGCATTCTCTTCATTCCATGAAAAAACCAAGGATGATTATGAAAACATATATGAACAAATCATATGATAAGGTTTGCTAGAATATTTTAAATGATATTATCAATTTTTTTAGTTTTGATCAAGATGTGTGAATTGATTAGATGTTCTTATAACACTAAAAAATATTCTATTTTGGTTAATAGATCTTCTACAAAATACTTTAGGTCATTTTATGAACTCTGTCATATTTCCTTATCTATTTATTATTCTTGTGGAGGCATTAGGGAGAGCTTTCTCAAATGAAAAAATGGACGAAAAAAATTAAAGGTAATTATGTTGAGCTTTCTCAAAGGAAAAATGGAAGAAAAAATCAAAGAAATTTATGTTACAATAAGGTGATAACAACTATTTATATAACCCTATTAATTTAATATTAATAAATATTTTCATAAACCGCCATAATAAAAACTGCATTCTTGTTTATTAAACAGTCAGGAGGGTTCCTTCACTAAAAGACTCCTTTAATGCTACAATGCATAGGGTGATAACAACTATTTATCTAACCCTATTAATTCACTATTAATAAATCTTTTAATAAACTATCATAATAAAAAATGCACTATATTTTTAATTAAATGGACAAGAAGGTTCCTTTACTAAAATAAAATAATACATGCAGTGTTCAAAAGGAAAAGACGTGGAGTCTTTAAAAGAAACGCAAATTTTAAAAAGATATTTTCCTAAAATCAAAGCATTCCAAAGGATACAAATTGCAAAGCAATAAAAATAGCGTGAAGTCTTTTAAACAACTTTTGCAAATAAATATGACCAGAGCATCGACGTCACAGAATGCTCACACTCATAAACTACCAATTTTTTTTTTTGAATTTATATGGTGGAATCGATAGCCACCATGAATCCAGGCAGGCTGTTCAACTTTTATGGTCGCCACAGTATTCTGCGCTGTTTGCCATGGAAGCTGCCACATAGTCTTTGCACAGTCCACCCCTATAACCACCATGCCACAATCATTTTAAACCTTTTACATCGCTGAAAGCACCAGGAAAGGGACAAGCGTTTAGTTTGACGAGGCCCAAGATTTGAACCTTGGACCTCCGCCCCCCTTACAGGGTTTGGTTGAACCAATTGGTCTACATCTCAGTTCTTATAAACTACCATAATTAAAACTGCACTATTTTTTTAATTAAACGGACAATAGGGTCTCTTCACTAAAATAAAATACATGCAGTGTTCAAAAGGAAAAGACGTGGAATCTTTAAAAGAAACACATATTTAAAAAAGATACTTCCTAAAATCAAAGCATTTCAAACGACACAATTTGCAAAGCAATCAAAAGGACGTGAAGTTTTTTCAAACAACTTTTACAAATAAATATGATCATAGCATTGATGTCATAGAATGCTCACACGATTGAAGCAATTTACTTAGTGAGCACTTGGTTTAGATTTGAATCTTCTAATTTTTAAAAGAAAGAGAACATAGAAAGAGCAAAGCATATAAGAATTTACACTTAACAAGAGGAGAAAAATAAAAGAGATCACCTCCATAACAACAAACCCAAAATCTTCTTCCAGGTTCTCCTCAATCCTACACACCCTACAATCTTCTCCCAACAAACAATCCAACCCCCCAAACCCTCGTAGCAATCATGAGGAAATAGGATTTTGGAGAGAAGAGGAAGATCAAGAATACGAGGAAGCTGAAGCGTAGAGTTGGGTAACTCTTTCTTGTTTCTTCTTGCTACATTTCAAAAATATTAAATTTCCAACACTTTTTCAAATTGCCATGTTTCAAAAAAGATTAACTTTCCAACACTTTTTCAAATTGCCATGTTTCAAAAAAATTAACTTTCCAACAATCATTAAAATATGAACTTTATTTATAATATTTATTTACTAAATGTTCCCTTTTATAAAGTATTAACTTAATAAGATTAATATTAATTTTCTTATACTTTTTAAGCAAAGGTAGTAGTAATTAAATTATTTCCTCACTTCATAGTATTAAATTAATTAATACTATTACTAAATTTCTAATGCTAATATTTTTTTGGCTGGATAATAGGGGGTTGTATTCTGGTCCTCCACCCTTGACAAATTATTGGTCTCTTCTTTAGAGCTTGAGAGTTTATAAATATATACACTTCTCATCTCAATTGATATGCTATACCTAGAAACCTACACCATTTTACATTAAATATTTGAATTCTTGATTTTCATTTTCTAGATCTTTTCAATTTTCTCTATGAATACAATTATTCCAGAATTTAGCATCTTTCTTGATATTTTCCTATAGCAGCCTTCACAATGCCAAAACTTCACCTCTACTATCTATGCCTTGCATCTTAGTAGAGTAATATTTCCACCCTTGACAAATTACAAGTCTCTTCTTTAGAGCTTGAGAGTTTATAAATATATACACTTCTCATCTCAATTGATATGCTATACCTAGAAACCTACACCATTTTACATAAAATATCTGAATTCTTGATTTTCATTTTTTGGATCTTTTCAATTTTCTCTATGAATACAATTATTCCAAAATTTAGCATCTTTCTTGACATTTTCCTATAGTAGCCTTCACAATGCCAAAACTTCACCTCTATTATCTATGCCTTGCATCTTAGTAGAGTAATATTTCCAAAATATCACACTATCATAGTCTGCTTTACCAAATATGAATTGCTAGTTTCCTTCCTGAAACACAAGTGCAACCACAAAAATTATAATAAATAGTCTAAATAAAAACACATTATTGTTACAAAATAAAGCATATATTACCAATAGAAAACATTAAAGCAAATCTTAATAATTAGTTGAATTAGGCAAACAACATTTTATTATCAACTTCAACTAAATTTACTACTTCCTCTAACCATGGAAAGGAGAATTTAACTTCACGATCCTCAATCAAAACCCCTCTATTGGTTAGCTTATATGCACATTTGTTTCCTTTCCTTAATATATTTGTAAACCTAATTTCTTTGAACTCTTTAGCAAGATCTTGAATTTCCACAATTATCTCTTGTATGTTCCATGGAGCCATTGTTTTTTCTCAAAATTGCATTTATTACTATGAGAGAATCACCTTTCATCCATACTCTATTCCACTTCATTTGTTTACATATTTTTAACCCTTCTAAAGTTGCCTAAGCTTCAGCTTCATTATTTATCTTAAATCCACTATTGAAAGCATAATGAGACAAAATATATCCTCTATTATTTCTAATTATTCCTCCTCCTACTGGTCTTGGATTTCCTTTAGATGCTCCATCAAAATTTAATTTAACCCACTCCACATCTGGTGGTTTCCACTTTATATTCTTTACCTTCTTTTTGCTTCTCTTATACCCAACATCATCATTCTATTTAATGACTTGACTCCATCTATCAAGGCTCTATGCTTCTAGATTGGGGACTAGGTGAGTTGATAGGGTTGGTTTAGACTCCTCTATGGCTAAATATATCTTCTTTTTCATTACCTCTAAACTACTTTCCTTTCCCTTAAATATTTTTCTATTCCTTTCTAGCCATAAAGTCCAAAGTATTGTATCTTTTGATGTATCCCATATTGTCTGTAAAGCCTCACTTTTATAAGTGCTCTATCATTGCTTTAACAAATCTTCAATTATGCTATTCATCACCATGCATTTACCAAAAATATTAAGAATCCATTGCCATAGATTCTAGACTATTGAGAAATGATCCAAGAGATGGTCTATACTCTCCTCCTTTTTACAAAAAAAACATTGAGAGGGGCCATGAAAACCCCTTTTCATAAGGTTATCCCATGATAAAATTATTCTATGACCTACTAGCCAAACAAAAATTTTGACTTTAGAAATGCTTGGGCTATCCCAAATATCTCTCCATATTCTAGTGATATTATTTGTTATCTTTTTATGAGTATATGATATAGGAAATACAACCACAAGATGTAAGATAAGTAATCTAAGATATCTATATGATAATGACACTATAATATGTAGGAAAATGATAAGAGAAACTTTTGTAATAACTCAAAAATATTCCATTAATGAAAGCTTACAAAAATAGTACAATGCAGTATAATGGAGGACATGAACACTCCATAAACTATTTTGAAAGAGCTACATTGTACCACACTATCAATCTATACTATGCACACTCTATATTATCTCCTCTCTTACTTCACTCACTATAAGGCCTTTATATAGGAAGATAGGTTCCTTGGCCCTTACTCTACCTTTGACTCTATCTTATGACTCATGTACATGTGGACTACATGCACATTTACATCATTGCACATTCTAACACTTGTGCATTTATTACATGCTGAAGTAACTACATAACTTTACTCTAAAGTAAACTCCTACTCTAGTAATGTACCAAAGGTGGTACATTGATATGTACCTAATAATGTAATATATTCTCTAACACCCCCTATATTACATTATTTGGGTATTGAAGACTTTAGTCTTCAATATGGATCTTCGATCTTCAGATGTTCTTCAGCTTGATCTGGTCCTTTGTATTATCTTTAATTCACATTGCACTGTATGCCTCCTTGATTTAGTTCCTCTTCTTCTTATTTATTTTTGTCTTTGGAGTCAATACTTTCATAGGTGGACGTACTATCACCTAATTCTTGCAAAAGTATCTTCTCTTTGCCTTTGTCCTTTTTATCATTTTCTAGGTTTTGTATAGAAGTTTCTGAACAAACACTTAAGACATCATGATAAGATTTTGTGTTAGTAGAACTTGAAGTATCAATACTGCATGAGGATTGAAATATCTTCTCTAGGTATGATTCATCAATTTCTGTTTTTATTTTAAGTAATTATATCAATCCTCTTTGTTCTACATTCTCATCCTTGTAACATTTGAATGTAAGTAATGCCATATATAATATACTACCAAATTCTAAAGGAATTTGAATGTCACTCTTTCCATTATCAATTGCTTTAGTGAGTCGAGCATGTAGATAATATTCCATGGTTTCAAAGTTGTCTTTTAAAGCTTCACTATGAATCCTTTTTGAAGTAAGGTCTAAGTCTCCTTCAAACTTTATAAGTAAATTCTTGATTCCAATTTTTATGATACTTGCTCTTTCCTTTCTAATAGTGTTGTTCATATCATTGTTCATTGTATTCTTTGAGGTAGACATATTTCTTAGTTTTAGCTCTTTATGTTTTAAGAACACTTTTGATAGATCCTTTGTAGTAGACTACCTTATGACTCCCTAGTTTAGAGTATGTGAACTACTTTGATAAAACCTTTCTAAGACTTAGGTTTTGTAGGATTCCTTATGTCTCCCTAGTGATTAGATTATGCTGTAAGTTTTGATAAAGTGCTTAGCAAGTATAAGTTCACCTTTTGGGTTGATTTTGTAATATTTTGTAAATAATAATAATCAACTCCTATTTCACCTTATCTCTCCTAATGAACTATGCACTTATCAATTTGAAGTTCTCTATGGTTGGATTTCTTTTATCCCTTTAGTATGAGTATGAGACAAGTATAAGTAAATACTTCCAACTCCTTTAAGTAAATAATGAACTTCTTTTTGTACCCCTTAATATCCAATAGTTTAATATTTCTAAATTCCAATAATCTATGTTTGAAGTAGTATTCCTTATAACTCCCTAATTTGGAATTTTTAGAAAATAATATTTAATTATCTAAAGTGGAAACCCTTATTTCTCCTACTTAATTATTTGCAAATATTTATGTTATTGGAATTTCAAGCAATAGAATTTGAAATTCTTTTTTTTCAACTAAACTTCACCCTTCAATTAGCTTTCTTGAACTTAATAGAATGTCTAAGGTTTTATCTCCTTATTCCTCCTATTTGAATAATAAACCAACCTTAGGAATTGAATAACCTTTATAGAAAGCAATTAATGATATACTATGAACTTAATACCTTTTAATAGTGCTTTTGCTCATTGTTTGTTGCTTGTTGCTCCTTGTTTGATGTTTGGATTTGATTTTGACTGTGAATTTCAACCTCTTTAATGCTCACTCTTCACGGTCCATGAGGTATGGTATCAGGCGCTACTATGGGTGATGTTCTTGGCATCCTTTAGACTACACTCTCTCCCTTCTTAATCATTGTTTGACTGTGTAGCAAAAATCACCTTTTGCATTCTCCTTATTGGTAGAGGTATTTAATGAACCTCACCTCCTTATGTAACGTATGCCAAATGGCATATACATTTTTGCTTGAGCCTATCTCTCCTTGCTAGATGGTGCCAATCTATGAGGTGCATTAGTGGGTATCACTCTTGGTAATGTAGGCATTATTACAACATCTATATGCCTAAATGAGGACTAAACTATGTCAGTCTGAGTAGAGCGTTACTTAGGTGCTCCTCTTCCTTTGCACATGTTATGAATGAAGGTGTTATGAAAGACTCTAACGACTCTCCTTTGCTCCTTAAGTCTTGTGCCAAGTGGCACAATGTTTCTTCACTCAAGATGGCAAGTGGACATCTTCAACCTTGCATGTAGCTACACCCTTTCATTTGCTTATTAGCCCAATGCTTCTTGCCAACTATTGTTTGTTTGCTCAATGCTTTCTTGCTTAGCTTTCTCTAACTAATGGTGGCTCTCTCCAATACTTCTTGCTTAGCTTTCTCCAACTAATAGTGGTGTTCTCCAACGTAGGTGGTTCCAAGGTGCTTCACTCCTGATGGCTTGAAGGCATTTGTTTTAGCCCTAACATTGTTCTTCTTCCAATATTTTGATAACATTTGCTTGGGTAATAAGCTCCTTACTTGCACCTTGATTTCACTATTTTTTGTTATGCTATTTCTTTTACAAATGTTGTGTTAGACTTGCCTTGCTGATGTGGCTACATTTGTCCAACTCGATCTCCTTGTGATGTAGATTGACTTGCACCATGAACGTTGCTAGATATGAGACCAATCGACATTGAATCCCATGGCTCGAATGCTGATTTGAAGAGCCTTTTGTTGGCTCTTTCCTTTGCTTTGAAATGGCTGCTTGAAGACTATGTTTTTTTGGCCATTGTAATGCCTTTTAGAGGCTATATATTTTGTCCTTCTTGGCTGTCTTTGAAAGGACAAGAATGGTGCTTCTCATGTAATGTAAATGTCCCTATAATAGTTAAGATAGAACACCTTAACTTGCACCAAAGTTTTAGGTCGTATGTCTTCTTCTCCAAGTTTCTAACTTCTTTGATGAAGTGACTTCTTGAGGGTAGATAGTGATCTAATAACACTAACCTAAAATTCACTTGCTTGAATATTTTGCACTAATAATTTCAAGCAACTAATATGCCCTTATTTTGGTGACTTGCTTTCACCAAGATATGTTGCAGGTTTTGTGTGCTCAATAGTGTCCTTTGACACTTCAACTTAATCCTTCTCATGCACTAATTCTCACCTTTGAACAATATTTAATGCACTTAAAAAATCTCTTAAGTATAACTAGTATAGTGCACTTATTAATCTCACCTTATTTCTCCTCCAAAGTAACTTGCAAGATGCACTAATAATAACTCTTGGATGCACTATAATCTCTACAACTTTAACTTAAAAATAATATATCTAATCTCCTATTTAATGTGCAGGTATTAACCTTAAATGAAACTATCTTCTGCACTCCCTTGAAGATTATAATATGCAACCTTCTCTTTGCAACCTTTTTAAACTCTAATATGGTGCTTAACGAATCTTAATAATGAACCAAAATTTTAAAGTTCAACTAATGAACCTTTTTGCACCAAAGTTGCTTACCTTAATGAACTTTGTAGATGAAGGATTGCTAGGTGATTAGATTCACCTTATTGCTACCTTTTATTGGATGAATTTGCAACTCTTCTTGACTATCCAAAATAGTTCTTTAGCTCACCTATTTGCAGCTTTGAAACCCTCTAACTTGCTTCCCTGAATCTATAGTAGGTGACTTTAATTATCCTTCAGAATGTACTCTATAAATCTAAAGTTTTGTAGCTAGTACTGCTGTCCTAATTGTTGCTTTCTTGTTGACCTCAAATCTAAAAATTTTAGATTGCAAAGCAGTCAATCTCTCCACCAAAATGTTGTTCTTGAATCTCAAAAATTTGGTAGGGAACTCCTCCAAATCATAGCTGATATTTTCCTTCAAGAACCCTTCAGTTTTCTGTTGTAGAAACCAACAGATCTCCTTTCTTCGAATGAGCCTTCTAGCCTTCAAAGGTAATCTTCAAACCTCTCAGGTTTGGTAGTAATATCTGGCTCTTTTCTCCTTCAACCTCCTTGTAGAATTCTAACTTCAATCTAGGCCTTCTTCTCAAGAATCTGAAAGTCTTGAGGTCTTCACCAATCTCCTCTAAAATTTGGCAAGCTCCTTGCCAAATCTATCTCTATTTGGGCTTGTTGTTGGATGGTGATAATTGTCCCAAAAAATTCCTTTATCAGGAACTTCTCCTTGGTGGTAAATTTCTCCAATGAGTTCTCCTCAGAAACTCCTTTTAATGGCCTTCTATGAATCTCCTTCAATGAGGCTCACCAAGCCTTCTCCTTATTTCTCCTTGAGATCTCTTCTCTAGGGTCTTCACCCTCGTAGCTTCTCTGGTCTTCCCAATGAGATCTTTTCTTCAACCTTCTACTATGGAAGTGTTGGCAATGAGATCTTCCTCTTGGATCTCTGTAGTCTACTACTTCTAGGATCTGGAATAGGACCTTGCTAGTCCTTCTACAATCTGCAGGATTCAATGGATATCACCAACCTCCAATATTCCAGAATTGGGAGTTCTTTAATGAGACCTCTCATAGGTCTTCTTTAGTTTCTCTAGCTGATTTCTTCAATCTGCAATGGAGATCACCAATCTCCTATCTTCTCTTGGACTCTTCTTTGGAGTCTCTTGAATCAACAATAAGGCTACTATGGCCTTTTCTTCTTCTGCACTCTACAGGTCTGCAATCTCTAGTAATGGGACCTTTTCTTTAGGCCTCCAAATCTCCAATCTTCCTCTTGTTGCTTCTGGTGTTGGATTGATTCTAAAGAAGATATTCTTCCTAGCTCTATGTAGGAAGCTTCCCAAATTTCTTTGAATCTCCTTTTTCCTGCAACAAAGTATTAGGACTGTAATGGAAGAAATTCTAAATCTAGAGATGATCAATCTTCACTAGTTGATTTGTCAATCTAGTGGAATCCTTGTTGAGTCCTAGTCTTCACGAGTTTTTCTACAACCCTGTGGAAAGACTCTAGCCAAATGCAATCTCAAAAATTCTGTAAATGAGATTTTTGGATTTCTCTCAATCTCACTTGTGGCTCTCCCTATTTCCTATTTGATCTATCGTGTGCTCTAATACCACTATTAGATTTTGATGAGTATATGATATAGGAAATGCAACCACAAGATGTAAGATAAGCAATCTAAGATATCTATATGATAATGACACTATAATATGCAAGAAAATGATAAGAGAAACTTTTGCAATAACTCATAAATATGCCATTAATGAAAGCTTACAAAAATAGTACAATGCAGTATAATGGAGGACATGAACACTCCATAAACTATTTTGAAAGAGCTACATTGTACCACACTATCAATATATACTATGCACACTCTATATTCTCTCCTCTCTACTTCACTCACTATAAGACCTTTATATAGGAAGATAGGTTCCTTGGCCCTCACTCTACCTTTGACTCTATCCTATGACTCATGTACATGTGGACTACATGCACATTTACATCATTGCACATTCTAACACTTGTGCATTTATTACATGTTGAAGTAACTACATAACTTTACTCTAAAGTAAACTCCTACTCTAGTAATGTACCAAAGGTGGTACATTGATATGTACCCAATAATGTAATATATTCTCTAACATTATTTTGTTGGTTTTATACATTATATCCACTTCTTGTTGTGTATTCTCCTAAGCTATTCAACTCCCAAATCAATTTATCCTTGGCTCCCCTCGGAATAATCACAGTTGTTATATTTCTACTCAATTTCCTCCTAGCATCAATGTCTTGTATACTTGAAAAAAATCTTCTTTCCATTTGTATCTTCCTTGTCGATCCTTGTACAAAATGTTTGAAACCCTATCACCATATTTGTCTTGAAGCAACCCATCCGAGGTTTCAAAATTGGATCTAAATTGAGTGGGATTTTATCACACCAAGTATCCATCTAGATTATAATTTTTAAACCTTTAATCATAAGTTCAATATATTTTTTAAACCATTCCAAAGAGCAGAACCATTTGGTAGAGAAAATATAGTAAATATGAAACTTGGGTTATTGGGATCAACTTACTTAGAATAATTCTTTCCCATTGTCTTTGACTCTATTTGTACAATCTCTAGATTATTTTCCCCCTAAGGGCTTAGTTTGCATTTGTAAAAAATCTTAAACCAAGATCTCCCCTAGTTTTAGCATCACATAACCTGCTCCATTTCAGCAAAGAAAATTTCTTATTAAAATGTACACCTGACCATAAAAGGGATCGCATAATATAGATGAAAACATTTTTCAACTGATTTTGGCATAGAATATAATGATATATAATATGTTGGAATGGCTTGTAAGGCTGACTTAATTAAATGCACTCTTCCTACTAATGATAACCATCTACCTTCCCAAGTTGGAATTTTATTCTAAAATTTATTAATAATTGGATTCCATAAATCTATCCTCATTCTCCCCTCAAATAAATGCATCCCTAGATAAGTTGTTGATAAAATTACCTTCTCCATTTGAAGCAACCTGCAAATTATTGCTGTGAAATTAGGAGTGTTAAGAAAGTAAATTTTGGATTTAGTCCTATTAATTTTTTGCCTTTAAGATCTTTCGTACTCTTTTAAAAAGTTATTCAAAGCTTTGGCCTCATTTATCCTTTCCCTTAAGAAAAGGGTTGTATCATCTACAAATTGTTGATGGGTGATATTATCAATCTTATTACTAACCTTAAGTCCACTTATAAGCCCATCTTTGTAAGCCTTCTTTAAGTTCCTACTCAAAACCTCTTCCATAAATTTCTAATGCTAATATTAATTATTAACATTAGTATTTAATATTTTTAAGTATTAATAATACTAACATTATTATTAATACCTTGTCAAATAATTAACGAATTACGTTTTACATTTGAAAACACAAGTATTAATGCATCCTAATGATAAATTAAGAGCCTAAGCAACACAAGGTTCTTGCTAAAAGTTATCCTTGCTCAAACTAAGATGCAATCAATAAGTATATGCACAAACATTACTATTATCTGAACATGAGGTATTGCGATAATTACAAGGTTATCAACCACCTATTAGGGACCCCTAATCACAAGGGTAAAGACTCTTTTGATTTTATAGCAATCTCCTTGTCCAATGATGCATTTAATCACACATACACACATGTAAATATTTCTACATGATTGTTTTATCCCTATGGGCTATTAGACTGCAAATCTATCATTTTCTATTTCATACTACTCTCGACTTTGGTGGTTATCCCATACCAATCCACCCGTGAGAGTACTTGGTTCTACAATTTTTTTTAATCAACAATACCATGTTCTAAACATAGCATAATTCAACTCAAGTAAGCATAAAGTACAACTATCAACTCATCTTGATAGAAAAAAGTAGGATCATGCATCAATTATCAACACACCAATACATCAATCAAACAAGGGAAGGTCCTGGCAAAATGGGCCATTACAATCACCATGAAGAAGGAAAAAAAATATTTTGGAAAGAATACAAGAACCAAATTCAGTACCAGAATTAGAGCTTAAAGACCAAGACCAAAATTAAATATTGAAATCATACAAAATAATTTTAGTAAGTTCTCCACTACAATCTGGTTTTAAAAGGACAAACACAACCTATAGAGAGGAGTTCTAAAATGTTGGAACCCAATGATCATGAAAAAAGAAGAGTTTAGGATTTTTTCAAAGTATAACTTTATCAACATTTCACCTGCGGGTAATGAAATCCCATGAACCTCCATAATTTTGCAGCACTATTTTCATATAAAATCATTTATTGATGTACTTGCCCTTTTCTTTCCCTCCACTTTTTGAGAGGGAATTTTGAATTCCAAAATTTTGTAAAAAACATATAAATATTAGTCCTAGGACCAAAAGAAAAGGAGTTTGGATTTGTTGTTGTGCCAATTATTTGACCTACAATATTTGCTTTCTCCCTTTTCTTTTCTCTTGCTCAATCTGGACTTAAACCTTGAGCCAGCTATATGTATAGGCCCCGAGCCTCTTTTCACTATAATTGTATGAGAAAATATATTTTCATTATTGGTTGTGAATTCTTCATGTGTTCATTAATCCCACTAAGTTGAGATAGAAATTGTATCTTCCTCTTCTTTGGTGCATCACCCCCATTAGATAGTCCAATTAGGTTTCTATTTTTTCTCTTTAATTTTCATTGTGATTGTGCATTTCCTTTCCTCTTTTTCTTTTTCTTTGAAGCAATTCGATTAGAATTAGACTAGAAAATGAGTAGAATGACGAGTGCCAATAAAATAATTTAGAAGTAAGGAACCAACCTTAGGTAAAAATCTTCAAAGGTTGTTTGATAGGAGTTATGTCCCAAGCTTCGTTGGACTTCCTAAGATTGGCACCCCCACACAAAGCACATGGAATCAAAAACACCCACTAGGTTGAGGCAATGGTAGACATTGAGGCCATAACTATGGAGGGTTGTGGTGCTTAAGGAGCACAAGGGGGTCACTCCTGACCCAAATAATATATACTAGCATGCTCTATGGGATCCAAATTTTATAATATTTATCCCTTGATTAGAAGTCTAACCATAAATCTGGTGAAGGTTGTGATCTCTAACTTACTGAAGCACCCTACAAGATTCACCTAGTGACTCCACTAATAAAGAAAAACTCATAAAAAAGAGAAGTCATCATTCCCATATGAGGTTATGATGGGAACCTCATTCAGGTTGTATAATAACCACATGGAGATTTCACTATGAATAAGAAAAAAGAGAATTATTGGTAAAGCAACAAAAAATAGGCCTATAGTTTGATGAGTGCAAGATCCACCACCAAACCAATAGTAAGAGCCAACCCCTAGCTTCTCATACCTCCTCTTAAGCTTGGCAGTAAATGAAGGAGGCCATGGAAAATTATGGATACCTTGACTAATTAGAATTATAGAGCACTCATTGTCTGGGATAATGGAGTCCCACTATGATTACTAGTAGCACCAGCCACACAGGGTCAAATTCCTACTTATGTGTTCATGGCTTCATCAGGGAGGATGCTACCACTTTGGTAGAGCATCTCCAATACATGGTAAACCTGTATGCACTTTACTACATTGGATAACAAGACGTTGTTTTTAGACTTATAGTCACCTCCATCAAAGGGAAAGAAAGATATTGGTATGTATCCCTTGTCCAAAAATCCATCATCGATTGGAACCAAATTATGAATTAGCTCATTGAGTGCTTAGGAGAGAAGATAGATGGGGTATCTCTATTGGAAAAACTAGATACCATCAATAGGGCTCCTATGGAAGCCATGGATGACTTCATTACTATATTCCAAAAATATTGGTAGAGGGTTCTAGAGGAAATCTAATTGATATCAGGTATGGCTTTCATATCCTACCTAATGATCAATTCTAAAATAGCCATAATGGTAAAAACCTAGGGAGGTAATTCATTTTTAGCAACCTATGGGATATCCACTCAAGATAAAAGAGATCTCATACAAATTGGAAGGTTAGCCCCTAGGACACCTACACCCATTTTTGGATATTCAACCATTGTACCATCCCCCTAAGATTATCCATCCAACCAATTTCCAACAAACCTCTATGTCTAGTCATCCTTCCACATCGGTAGGTTCTCCTCCCATTGCTACAATCACGTCATGCTCATAATCCTAATAAATGGAAAGGTTGCATAGCGCTATGAGGGATATGAATAATGAGATAATATCCTCAACCATCAACAAAAGTTCCAAAGGTTTTTCTACCAAAACTACTCTAGCCCTCCATTTCATTAGAATAATTGAAGTTATTGGTCTCCACCAAATGGATATCAGATATACCCTACCCTTGGTAGAGAGTCTAGACCTTTCTAGAGTCATGGAAGGTATATGAAATCCATATTGATGCCCATCCAACCCACTCCTACAAAATTGGTAAGAGACATGGTCCCAACCCAGAATAACTATATAGGAGATCCTTATGGTTGGATATGCTACTACCCATATCCCTACTACCCAGACTATGAGTACTTAAAACAAGAAACATGTCCATTGCCTCTACCTGTTAAGCCTATATAGGTATTGGGCCTAACCATACAAATATTGCAATCAAAATATTCCTTGGTACTAAATATCAAAGAACCAAAACAAACCTTGGTGATGTGGGATGAGGGGGAAGTCTTTGTCATCCCCGAATGGATGAGCATTCAATCGAATAACTAAAATCAATTTCAATCTGGTGTCTCACTAGGATCAAATGGAGAGAAATGGAATATCATTGAGGATATAAAAAACCAATAATAGAGGTACCAAGACAAGAAAATAGCCCAACATGGAAGATAATTTTAGATCGGATTAAGTTGCCAATGCCCAAATAGTCAACACTAGTACAACCAAAATTGAGTCTGGTATGAGCTCATAGCTTTAACTTGGAGAGGTCCAAAGCATAATGGGTATCCCATGCTACACTAAAATCCCAATCACTATAATAATTTGGTATGGTTGAACATATTAAGAAGGACATTATGTTAGTACCTATATAGGATTTCCTTACCCTCCCAGAATAAATAAGGAATCTTGAAGAATACCTAAGGGGAAAACAACCAATGCAAAATAAATCAAGAACCCAAAGACTATCAATGAAAAACAATAGTGGGACCCCAAGAATAAAGAAAATATCAGTGGATAGGAGCCATGATGTTGAAGCGATGGGTCCTATAGAAGGCCTTGAAGAACTAGATGACGATCAAATTTATGACCCAAAGGACCTGGATCGAGGTGATATGATAGAATGAACTCGGATTGGTACTTATATAATACACGAAGAAGAACTGATTTATCTCTAGATTCTAATGATCGAAGAGAATCCTACTAGACTTTGGAAATTATACTTTGATGGGTCAAGATAGAGATCTAGGGCAGGAGCAGGCATATTCCTCATCTCCACAAAAGGAAGAAAGATCCTACAAGCAACTAGGCTATAATTCAAATGCTCAAATAATATGATAGAATATGAATCCATTGTACATTGGCTCATATTAGTCCCTAAGAAGAACATAAAATATTTACAGATATTAAAGGACACCAAAGTCATCATCAAACAAAAGAGATTATGCACAAAAAAGAATTAAATGATGAAATCCTATCGAAATCGTATTTGGGATCTACTAGAGGACTTTGATGCTATCAATATAATGATGATTCCTTAAAATAAAAATATGGACATAGATCGAATGGCCATCATAGGATCATAGTTCAAGCCAATGACCGCAGAAATATTAAGGTCATTATTAGGTAGGTCGTCCTGGATAATAATGTTTCATGGCAAGTATTTGAATATGATGATAATATTATTTGTATTATCCAACAAGAAGCTGAGTTTGCTAAGGTATGAACTTAGAAGGTGTAGGATACATATGGGTACTAGGTCATCTAGATCAATGGCAACAAAATACCTGAGGGTCTCATCACCTTCCAGTCTCTCTTCACCCCAATGACTACCACAAGCCCAGAAAAGGTGTTACCATAAATAAATATGACTATCGAGAGGTTGAGATTGAGACCGAGAAGGTCTTGTAGATAGCAAAATTACCATCAAGGATGAAAATAAAAGTCTAATTGACTTGTACCAAAAATACTCGGGGATAGTAGCCTAGAGTTATGGAGACGTAAAAGGTTATAATCAAGATATTATCCAACACACCATAGAGTTCAACCCAAGTTCCAAACCTGTGAGGCAAAAGTAGAGATCGATAAATCCCAAAATAGAACTGTTCATGAAGTAGGAACTCATAAAAATCCTAAAAGCAAATATTATCTACCCCTTAAAACATACTACATGGGTGTCAAAATTGATCCCATATATAAAAAGGATTGGAGAAATTTGGTTGTGTGTTGATTTTAGGGACCTTAATTGGGCCTTGCTTAAGGATTATTACTTCATGCCTTCTATGGATTAGATTCTTTAGATTGTAGCAGGGTTAGAAAGGTTCTCGCTTCTAGATGGTTTCTATGGCTACAGTCAGGTATGGGTAAAGGAAAAATACTAGTATAAAATAGAATTCACTATTAAGTGGGGCTCTTTTTCTTATCAATGAATGCACTTTGGCTTATCAAATGTTGTATCCACCTTCCAAAGGGCTATGGATGTTACTTTTAATGACCTCAATAAAATAATCCTAGTCTACCTAGACGATCTTACAATAATTTTTAAAATAAAGGAAGATCATTTAGAACACTTAGAAAGAGTATCCAAGCACTACCAAGAGTCCTATATATGTCTTAACCCAAAGAAAAGTTTATTTTGTGTTCTACAAGAGAAACTTTTGGGACATGTGGTGTCCAAGGAAGGAATAGCTATAGATCCTAATAGAGTAAAATTCATTTTGGGATTGTCCCTACCTCAACATAGTGATGCAGGAGCATCCGGAGACAGAAGAACAATTTTACATCTTCAGGATTTTTCTGATTTTTCTAGGTACAATTCTTCAGTTTTTCCCAAGGGGGAAGTGTTTGCAAAGCATGGAGGAAGGGGGTCACGAAATCGCGACCTCAAAGGTTGCAATGTTGGCGAGGGCGAGTTGCGTCGCGATATCGCGACAGTTCTTCAGAGTAAAGGCAGAGGGGGAAGTGACGTCGCGATATCGCGACTGTTTACAAAGCAAGAGCGGAGGGAAAGGTGACGTCGCGATATCGTGACTATAGTCAAAGCAAAGGCCGAAGGGGGAGTGCCATCGCGATATCACGATGGGTCACGATATCGCGGCCGGCTTAAGGCCGACACGTGGCGAAGCTTCGGCAAGGTAAAGGCGCAGATGGAGAGCGGGGGTCGCGAAATCGTGACATGTCACAATTTCGTGACATGTCACGAAATCGTGACCCCAAAGAAAGTTGAGCATAGTGGAGGCGCTGTTGGTCGCGATATCGCGACCAGGTAAAGATACAGCCGAAAGTGGGCAAGCGGACGGCCAGGCAAGGCCGATTTTTGACACGTGGCCAGCCACGTGTATTAAAGACAGTTGTGAGGGCACGTGTATTGAAGATTGCGCGATAAGGAGAGGGCAAAGCCGAATTTTAACACGCGGTTAGCTACGTGAATCAGGATAAATATGAAGGCCACGTATCGGGAATTAAATTTGATAGCCGTGTGCATTAAAGGGGGAGAACCACCATTTGAAAGTCTTTTCGACAAAATAGCTATTGCAGGGCATGGGCAGTATGGAGAGACAATAGTGCAGAGGACAGTCTGACCGGAGCGGCGGTGCAGGTCAAGGAGGCCATTAATGCAGGCTTCGTGGTGGATCGGGCAGATGGCCCATTTACGACCGAAATTTTGAAAAACCCGGGAGGGGGAAAAATGAAATTTGAAATTGTTGTTGGGCGGGGGCATTTATGGCCTAGGGAGCCGAGACTCCGTGATATAAAACTCAAGAAATTTTGTTTTAGAGGGGGTGGACCGGAGAACAGGGGAGGCAGTGACTGGAAGAACCGAGCCGAACTCGGTCAATGTATGCCTGCGGGCTGTTTTATTTTGGTGATGAATGTAAATATTTTCTACAAATTTTAATGAAAAAGTAGAATTTGTTAGGTTTTGGGTTCCCAGTCCCCGTCACATAGGAAAGATCTCCAATCATTTCTTAGGAAGATTAACTATGTCCAAAGATTCATTCTCGACTTTGTCTCCATCGTCAGTCCCGAAACCAAAATGTTAAAAGAAGAGAAAATTTTCAAATGGACTAAGGAGTAAAAATAGTCTTTTAGGAGAATAAATCTTGCCATTGTAGATACCCCAATGTTAGCCAATCCAAACTTTAGCAATGAATTTATCCTTTATGCTTACGAAGGTGAATCTATCATCACATCTATATTAACCCAAACGAATGACTAGTACAAAGAACATCCCATCACCTTATTCAACTAGACCCTCAAGTACTATGAAGAGTGTTATGGATTCATTGATTGACAAGTGTACTCATTAATGTGCAACTTGAAGAAATTCAAATATATACTCTTTAATAGAAAAATCATCACCAATGTTGTCCATTCTAGTATCAAGGACTATATCATGAATGGAGAAATCAACAACAAATGAGCAGGATGGGTCACCCATATACTGGAATATGATATTAAAGTTAAGAACACCAAGTTGATTAAGGGTAGAGCATTATACCAAAGGCTAGCCCTAGAACCGAAACATATAGAAGGAGGAATGCCTGATCATATCCAAATAAAATAGTGATTGGGTCCAAGAACATATAGATTATATGTAGAGTAATCGATACTCACCAAATTTGAGTCACTCATAGAGGAGGGTATACAGATTACAAAATGTACACTACATGCTCATATAAGGGGAGTTTTTATATGAAATTTTATGGGACACTCTTGATGTGTGTAAAGGTAGGTAGGACCACCTATTTGCTAAATGATTTCCACAAAGGCTTCTCTAGAGGAAATTATTTAGCTCACACCAAAATGGTCAAAATAATTAGGGTTGGGTATTATTGACCCACCATGTTCCATGATGTGCATAGGTGGGTGCAAGAGTGCGATAAGTGTAAGTTTTTCACCAAAAGGAATAGGAATGTCATGTTGCCCCTCAAACCCATTTTAGCATATAAGCCCTTCTCACAATGGGGCTTAGAGTTTATAAGGGCAATCAAACCCCCTTGAGTGAAGGACACCATATCTTTGAGAACCAAATCACCAATTTGAAACTCATGTTGATGGGCCTCGTTGTTGTATGTACATCAAATATGATCTTGATAAATGTATGTTCAATAACATTAATTCGATGTTCATCTAAAACCATAAGTTGATCTAATCATGCTTGATGAGTAGTATCATCATTAATGTTTCTCTTGCAAGGAAACATTTATGATTTCTCCAAGGCTCTGTTTAATGTGTTTATCTGCTTGCAATGCTTAGTAAAAATGTGAAATGCCAAAAATTAATTGGATATATCAGTGTTGCATATACCTGTTAACAAGGGGCTTGTTTTGGGTTGATTTGATTTGTAATGATTTTTGTTGTTCATGGAATTTATGAAAAGGTGAAATTATTGATCAACTATCTACTTTGAAATTTGATAAATATTTGATTTTAACCTTTGAAAATTTGATTTTAATTGATTTTATCTCAAATTGTTAATCAAATTTTATCTTTGATTGTTAATCAAAATTATATTCGATTGTTAAACAAATTTTATCTTCGATTGTTAATCAAATTTTATCTTCGATTATTACTCAAATTTTATCTTCAATTGTTAAGACTTGCTTGAAAATAAAAATGGAATGATTAAATCTAACTTTGCAATGTAAAAACTTTGGAATATCATATTAATTATTCACTTTAATGAAAAATTGAAATTTATTGAAATTTCAATTTTACATAAAATGAAATTAAATGATTATTTAGAAAAACTATGCAAAGTTTAAAACATCAAATTTTCATTAAAAATGTGAATTTATGTAAAATGAAAATTTGAATTTTAATTCTTGAATCTGACGTATTTCTTTTTTTGGGGGGGTTTTGATTTTTATTTATTTATTTTTTATTTTATGAAATAAAAAAGAAGAAGTAAAATCTAGGGTTTGAGAAAATAAAATAAAAGCACAAGTCACAATAACTTTTAAAATTTCAACCCAAATTTGCATAAAAAAATATTTTGAACCTAAATCAACATTAAAATGATCAATATTCACACAACCCATAATTAATGTGATGCAATATTCTAAGGGAATAACACAATATATTAGAAAAAATAAATAAGTCTACCATCCGCATGCATAAAACTTATTAAAAAAAAATCCAATATATTGCCAACATGAAAGATGTTTAATGAATGCTCCTTCAGAATACCTTGCTTCAAATGGATTACAATGGTGAAATTTTTGCAGTCCAGCAACCAGGGAGAAGATGTTCTTCCACAAAATCAAATTTCCAACATGCACTTGCTACCGATATGCTTTCACCTTTTTTCATGAGTTACAATGGATATTAATAGGAAATCTTTAGTTGCTTCATTTCCTATTCTTCAACGGAAATCCATTCCACTTCATCTTCTTTATTTTAATGCTTGTTATGGCCATTAGCGTGATGGCAAATCTTCTTCACTTGTAGCCATTGCTATTCATTCATTAAAACTTCTTTGGTAACGCTTTTATAATTACACCCCAAATTCATCAACATCCATGCATTCGTGAAGGACCCATTGGTCTTTTATGATTTGTTGCAATATAATTCCAATTGGCACATTAACTTTGACTTTATATGAAATTTGCTATGCATATAGAGATTTTATTCATTAATTTCATACTTCCAACATAAATACGATTAGATGCTAAACCTATCCTTTATGCAGTTCTGAATACATTCAACATTACCCCCTTTTGATTTGCTTAGGTTTTTCAAACACATTTATTAATCTACCCTATTCTTGCAAATGTCCCACGTGCACAACATGGTAAGATGGCCTTCCTTTCTGTCCACATAATATTCCATGTGTTGAAGAGGCTTATGAAATTTGAATTTTCACCAAATACTCCTAGCGAGTGCTTAATGCCCGCCTTTGGTATGTTGGTGACGTTGTTTTTATTTCAACTTGTTGGAATCTGACATGCAATCTAACATATACTCTTCATCCTTGTGGGTGGCACGAACTCCTGGAAGTTTCATCCATGGAACATGAGCTCAGACGATAATCACAATGTATCCCACTAATTCAACACAACTGAAAATGATGATTAACTCAAAATTCCCAAGATATAAGGCTGAAACACACCCTCCAATCACCAATAGTAGAAAAATTATGCTTACAAAGTTGGTAATACTATCGGTCAATTTTTCTAACGTGAAAGGCATGTCAATTAAAAATAAAAGTTATTAGATTGTTTCTTCCAACTGTAATCGTTGCTCTGCTTCTCTTTGGAGATACAAACAATAATCTGTAACATAGGCCTCAAAGTTGTTCCCACAAGAACATTTATAGACTTGAGTTTTCCATGAATCGATGAGGACGCTTGGTGTAGCAAATTTGGAAAACACGATCGTGAAAATGAATATGTGAGAATACTATCCATTTTTAAAGTAATTTCATAAAGTGTCCTTGTGCTATTCTCATTTTTGTGACAACAACCGTATACTCAACACTCGTTGCTGCCATCTTACCTGCCAATCCCTCGAAGGCTTGAATATTCTGAATCATGGGGGAGTCTTTAGTATTTCCAAGACCAAGCAATGATTTTTGATTATGCTTCTTCAATTCATTCATTTGAATGGTACTTGGGTTGGAGTCTTTCACATGTAAGACTACATTCATCCTTAATTTGAAATCTCTCCAATGCATTGTTTGAGTATGGTTGATACCACCGAGTCTTCGAACTCCCAACAATGGGTCACATCCACCAGCATATGTTTCATCTTCTCTAGATTCTCACCCTGTCGAATGCACCACTGTTCTATCTCGTGTGTCAGTGATTTTGACATCACATCGAACAACCCATCACATCCCAAAAAACATCATCTTCATATCCCAAATCCAATACTTGCACTTCAGGATTTGACACGATCTCCTTGATGCATCTTTTCTTAGGCTGATTGAAGCACCAGTTGCCAAGCATGTGAAATAAACCGAATAGTATTTCATTATGAAAGCAACATTTAAATAATACATTTGCAGCTTAAAATAAACCCGAAGGTTGTGGAACCACCCAAGGTAAAAATAGGGATTGTTATAGAAAATAACAATATGCCTAAAATATAAACTAAATAATGAAATAAATAAGATATCAATATGATATGCTAACATCCCCCTTATTACATTATTTATGTAATTGAAGAAATACTAATATCCCCCCTGATTACATCAGTTGGTAATACAAAGAGAGCTGCGAAACAATTCAAATTTGACACGTGCAAGTGCCTTAGTGAAAATATCCGCAACTTGAGCATTGGTGGGAATGTGCTAAAGCTGAATTCGGTGCCTTGGAACTTCATCTCGAATGAAGTGACATTGTGTGTCAATGTGCTTGGTTCTTTCATGATGTATTGGATTCTTGACAAGATTCAAAACACCCATGTTGTCGCAGAACAAGTGTATTGGAGATTTTTATGGAAGACCCATACTTGTGAGGATGCGACACAACCATATCACTTCGCACACAACTTCACGTGCGATGCGATATTCTGCCTCTGTTGATGAAATAGCAACCACCTATTGCTTCTTGCTGTGCCAAGAGATAGGACCAGATCCAAGATGAAACAAATATCTTGAAGTTGATTTACGGTCATCATATGATCCGACATAGTCGAAGCTCGTGTATCCCTGTAAGAAGAATTTGTTGTTCCTATTATATTCTAGGCCATATTCCATTGTGCCACGGACATAGTGAAGAACGCGCTTTGCTGCTTTCTAGTGTGTAGTCTTAGGCTCCTGCATGAACCTCGAAAGATAGTTGATAACAAAAACAATATCTGGCCTAGTGTTGGTCATATATATGAGACTCCCAATCAACTGGCGATAGAGAGTACCATCTACCCAAGGTGAATCATCATATCATGATAACTGAATTCTTGTTTCCATCGGAGTTGACATTGGCTTGCAATCAGTCATGCGATATTTTTCCAATAGGGTATTGGCATATTTTTTTTGAGACACTTTGATGTAGTGCTCCTGATGGCTGACTTCCAGACCAAGACAATAATGGAGAAGTCCAAGATCTGACATCTCAAAAGATTGACACAAGTCTCTTTTGAAAGTAGAAATCATTGTTTCCGAACTTCTTGTAATGAGCAGATCATCAACATAGAGTACAAGCAACACTATTTCAAAACCCTGTTTCTTAAAATAGAGGTTTGCATCTAATGGACATCTCTTAAAACCATGCTGCAAAAGGTGATGATCCATTTTTATATACCAAGCTCGAGGGGCTTGTTTCAAACCATATAAGGATTTTACCAATCTGCAAACTTTCTGCTATTGGCCTTCCACTTCAAATCCTTTTGGTTGAGTCATGTAGACTTCTTCTTGGAGATCACCATTTAGAAAAGCACTCTTGACATCCATTTGGTGTACTTTCCACCCATATTGCACTGCCATAGCACAAAGAACTTGAATGGTTGTCATCCGAGCAGTAGGTGCAAAAGTTTCCTCATAGTCAATGCATTCTCTTTGAGCATAGCCCTTTGCAACAAGTCGAGCCTTATGCTTATCTATTGTACCATCTACCTTATACTTCACTTTATACACCCATTTGTAGCCTATGGGCTTCTTTTCGTATGGTAGATCGACAAGCTTCCAAGTTTTGTTTTTCATAAAAGACTTAAACTCTGCATCCATAGCAACCTTCCATTGAGGCTCACCAAGAGCAACTTGCACTGATGCGGGTTCAAGATCGTCTATGGAAGACATAAATACCCTATCACTATCAATATCCATATCTTCTGTATCTCTATCTGGATCTACAAAAAGTTCCTCAAAATATTGACATAGCTCATCAACCCCAGTATTCTCTGTTGCAGCTTTCTCCTGTCGAGCCATGCTATGAGTACGAGGCCTATCCAATGTCAAATCTGGTGGAGTGGATAACTTAGAGTCTTTGATTGTATTTGTATACCACTTTGGATTCTTCTTCTAAGGTGTTGAAGAAGATGAAGATGAACCTCCAACTTTTGAGGAAGGAGATTTATCAACCTTAGGTTCCACAAGGTCTAGGTATACATCTGATGTGGGTTCTGATGTGAAAGCCTCATCAAAAACTACATCTCTATTGATGTGTATCTTCTTGGTTAAGGGATCAATCAAATGATAACCCTTAGAGTGCTCATCATACCCAAGAAGAATACACTTCAGTGTCTTCACATCTAGCTTCTTCCTTTTCTCTTTTGGTATGTGCATGAAAGCTTTACATCCAAAAATGCATAGATGAGAAATGCATAGTGAGGAATTCTTCCTATGGAGTCATTCCTTGTAGAGCATTTGTGGGTGCCCTGTTAAACAGATATACTGATGTGGTGACAACTTCTGCCAAATATAGTTGCTCAATACTAGCTCCTGTGAGCATGCAACAAACCATTTCCATGATGGAACGATTCCTCCTTTCAGCAACTCCATTTTGTCGAGGAGTATAAGCAGTAGTTAACTGTCGTGTGATCCCATTTTCTTTCAAGAACTCAGAGAATTATTTAGAGGTGAACTCCACCCCTCAATCTGAACGGAGGGTGTTTATAAAAGTCCCTGACTCCTTTTCAATAGATTTCTTGAATTGCTGAAAGAAGCCAAATGCTTCAGATTTTAGTTGAAGAAAGAATACCCACATCTTTCGTGAGTAATCATCTACGAATAACTGAAAATACCTCTTACCCCCATAACTGTTGGGAGTAAAGGGACCGCACAGATCGGTGTGAATCAACTCCAGAGGTTTCTTTGCTCTTGTAGAGCTCATTTCAAAAGGCACTCTATGCTGCTTTCCTGCCAAGTAGTCAGAGCAAACTGGTAAAGTGGTAGAAAGGGAAGGAAGACCTTTTACCATTTCATACTTAACTCAAGTAAGTAACCAGAACTCAAATGTCCATATCTCTTGTGCCATAGGGAAGTTGCCTCCTTTGTAGAGATTTTCATGGCAACATGTGGAGTAGAGATAGCATCTAAGGCAAATAAGCCATGCTTATATGAAGCAGTGGCAATGTTATTACCCCTCCTGGTAATAGAATAACACTTCTTTCCTCCCTCAACACTAAAGTGCACAACCATATCTTTGTCTAGAATCTGTGTGACTGACAAAAAATTGTTTGCCAATCCTGAAACATAGAGAACTTTGTCAATCTGACACTTGCCATCAGGAAGAGTGACTGAAACAATACCTTCTCCCTGAACCTTGTAGGTTTTATCATCGACAATAGTGACAGGTTTGCCCTCTTTGGCCTCAAAAGACTCAAACCATGATTTATCACCAATCATGTGCTTACTGGCTCCAGAATCAACATACCAGATAGGATCCCTCTGCTTGGACACTATGGTAGTCATGAGAACTTTATGGGCTCTCTCAGAATCCGTGTCAGATTCTTCAACAACAACATTCACTTGTTGTTTGTTCTTTTGTGGTTTGTTTTGGCCTTTCTATTTTGATTGTTTATTCTTATGCCAACATATGTTTGTATCATGACCTTCTTTGTCACAGATCTTGCAATAGCGCTTTTTATGTTGAGGTTGTTGAGTTTGTTTCCCTTTTGAATCCTTTTGTGAATTCCCTCCCTTCTAAAAATTACCCTTCTTCTAGTTCTGCCCTTTCCTATTGATGTAGAGGGTAGTGTTAGAAGAATCATCTCACTATAGTTGGCGTGCCTCCTCCTCTTGAAGCATATTAACCAATTCTACAAAAGTAACTTTCCGTTGTGACACCTGAAGGGAAGTAATCAACACCGGATAAGAATCAGGTAAAGCTCTCAATACTATTGAGGTAAGGAGCTTATCTTCAACTGGTTCTCCTAAAGAATTCAACTTTGCTTTCAATTCTGACACTCTGCAAAGAAAAAATTCAACTGTCTCCCCCTGCTTCATGCTTAGACTATGTAATTGAGATTGAAGAAATAGAATAGTGGAATCATTCTTTCCCTCATAGATAGTATTAAGGGCATTCCATGCCTCTTTACTATTTGCACAGTTAGCAATATGGGGTTGAACTTCATCAGCCACAACAAGCAAAATGAGCACCTTTGCTTTGCTGTCTAGCTTGTCAAAGTCTCTTTGAGCAGTAGATGGAGCTGTAGCACCAACAACGAGATGAAGGTCTTGTTGTTGCTCCGGATACAACATCCCATAAGTCATCCATGACTAGGATAGCCTTCATATTGTTTTTCCATGGTGTGTAATTAGGACCTTTCAACAACTGATGAGAATCAGTCATTAATTTTGCAGACATGGTGAAGGTTCCTTATAACACCAATTGGTCCCCCTTTCGATATACCTTTTTCTAGGTCGTTATACCATACAAAATACCCGCCCTTATGTGAGGGAAACTATAGGTATTTAGAAAGATAAAAAAAAATCACCCGCCCTTACGTGAGGGAAACTATAGGTAATTTTTAGAGATCATACGATACATGGAACTTAAGCAGTACTAAAAGGGAATAGTCTTGTTGATGGCACCTACCATAGAAAGTCTGCAATCCTCATGCGTGGGGCGTAACTTCCCCTAAACACTTTGGATTTTAGAACTTTCGTCAGGATTTACGCCTAAACACGAATTATTAGGGTAGTGGTGGAGTAAAAAAATGCAAAATGGCAAACTTATCTCTCCTCGACGATTTATAGAGAACAAGCTCAGACGTCGTTGTGGCAGCTATATTAGGCAGCGGATACAGTAGCGCAATCACGACAGCTTTACCTATAAGTGCTGGCCGAGGTATCACAAATACCGAACGTCGTAGTGCAATAAATTGCACGGATGGGTTTTAATTATTCGGGGACTTAGGAGTGAATTTCATTTTAACTTTTAATGTTATAGTGCAAAAAATGAAATATGCATCATACAACATAAAAGTGCCCACAAAAATAACCCACTAGGTGTCGGGCGCAGCCGAAAATGCACCTTTACAATTATGCCAAAATTGCGTTTGGAAAAAATTACCCCCGAAAAAAAAAATCTTAACAAAGCATTTTTTTATAATTATTATATATTTTTAAAGTTAAAAAAAATAATTTTAATTTATATAGTTTTTAAAACTATGAAAATATAAATTAAAATCAAATTTTAATTTATAGAGTTTAAAAAACTATAGAAAAATAAATTAAAATTAAAATTTTAATTTAACTAAAAAAAATAATTAAAAAAAAAAAACTTTGAAATATATATATATTTTTTTCCTCCAAGGGGGAGTCGGCGGGATTTGAACCATCGACCTGCAGGCTCCCTGAGCCTTACCGCACAGTCCACCACCAGGTGGACTAGCGGGCTGATCCGAAAGGATTAGGGACCCCCTCCTATTTGAGGAGGGTCCCCAACCCCTTTCCCTGCTAGCGCAGCCGCCTGGCTGCAGCTCCCTCCGTGGCTGCCTTCGCCAGGTGGTCGCGGCTTCCCCCTTCCTCTGCTGCTGGTCGCGACGGGTGGCACCGGCTGCTGGTGGCAGCGGAAAGACGCCGACCGTTGCTGGCAACAGCTGGGATGGCCGGGCATCGCGCGACGTCTGCTGTTGTAGGCGGCCGCGGCTGTGGCAAAGTCACCGCGTCTACAGTAGATGGCCTGCGTTGTGGAGGGGGGGGGTGCGACGCGCGTCGCGTGAGAAAATAAATCATGCGATGACACGCGAGGGGGGGGGAGCGACGCGCGTCGCGTGAAAAAATTAATCACGTGACGGCGCGGGGGGGTGGGGTGGCGCGTGGCGCGGCCACACGTGAATTTTAATCACGTCGCGACGGGGGGGGGACGAAATTTTTTTTTTTTATATATCACACGTGGGGGGGGGCGCTGAGTGGCGTGAAGAAAAAAAAACACGCACAGGAGGTGCGCAGCACAGGGGGGTCTGAGTGTTTTTTTTTTAAATGCGTGCTCAGCAAAAAACACGCACAGACCAACACTAGGAAAAAAAAATTCCCAGACCAGCGCTAGAAAAAAAATCCCAGACCAGCAAGCTTCCGCTTCCTCCCAAAAAAAAAACGCTTTTCTCCAGGCAAGACCAGCTCAAAAAAAATGTCGCCTCCTCTCTTTCTCACCCTTCTGGCTCTGATGCCATGTGAAATAAACCAAACAATATTTCATTATGGAAGCAACATTTAAATAATACATTTGCAGCTTAAAATAAACCCGGAGGTTGTGGAACCACCCGAGGTAAAAATAGGGATTGTTATAGAAAATAACAATACGCCTAAAATATAAACTAAATAATGAAATAAATAAGATATCAATATGATATGCTAACAAAGCACCCGGGCCACATTGAGCACCCAGAGAGGTAGCCTTCCCCGTCGACTCTCCCTTTGGCATCCACTATGTGCTCTTGATCTTGCTCCTCGTTCGCCTTGTGATCGCTAGTCAACCATTTGCTATATTAATCTTACATTCTACCGACATTCAATCCTATTGCTTGGAGCATTCCATCACCCTTATAAGAATATTCACCATATCATGTTTTAATCCCACATGTATCTGGGAACGGTGCAATGTGAGCTTTATTAATGCGAGCACTCATTATACCTTATGACGAGTTGTTCACCCAAACATTACCATGCATGGGCTTACTTGGCCATACCACTTGGAGGTACCTTGTAAACCGTACCTCCGTGAAACTTGGCGATACCTTGAAAACCATACCCATACCCCTTTTAGTAGCCTGCAATAAAGAACATATTAAATTGAACTTTCCCAAAACAAATCCATTAATAAAATTAAACTAAGCTAAAACTATTGATAAAATTAAATTAAAATTTCCCAAAACAAAACCATTAATATATATTGATGGCTTTATTTTGATTTATATATATATATATATATATATATATATATTTATTATAATTATAATTATTTTTATTTTATTTGTTTACTTATTTTATTTTTTTATTTGTTATTTTTATTTATTATATTTGTTTAAACTACAAACTTTTGTGTGATTCACAATGTAAATGAAAAATGAATAATCATAAGGATGTATGGTTCCCACCATGCTTTGATTTGGACACGAGACATTCCTATGACAAGCTTTTGAAAATCCAAATGGACAAAACATGACAATAATTTATCTCTAAAGAACCTTTCCAAGGAGACCATGACAATGATAAACCCTCAGACTTTATTAACCTTTTATGACACCATGAGATAAAATAAACAATGCAAAACAACAACTCCATGAACAACAAAAACTTTTAAGTGGGTCCCCAAATTCGGGTATGTTGTGCAATGAAAACAACAAATGACGACTCTACTAAAAAATACTCCTGAGTATTTTGGATAAAGAACCTAATCTAAAATCAAAAAATCAAAAGTTAGCAAAATAAATCATCTAGTAATACCCCAAAAATATGGGGTTCAATAGTTTCAACTGAAAGTAAAAAATCCATTTGCTTCTGCTTAGTGTGTATTTTTGTGCATTCATTTATCATTGTTGATCCGATCAGATATCTATCACCTATTTTGCAATTAGGCTATTTAAATATGTCACTCATAAAAATTTACCTTTGCATTGCTCCACTGCTAGTCAAGCATCCATAGCTCTGGTGAAGATGACCTTGATCTCTTCTAGATCTTGCTCTATTGCCAGCCGAGCATTTATAGCCTCGGTAGAGATTTTCTAAAACATCTAGGCATTTGATTGATTTGCATTTTTTTTTTAATAAGCATTTGATTGCTTTGTAAATATCATATGCACCTCTTGGGTTAGATATCATCTAAGGTTTAAGATGGAGTGTATAAATTTTTTGCTTCCCCAAAACTTAGCACTTAGCTAGATCGAATTTGCACCCTGTCGGATACCGAGCGTAGATTTTGTAACAATGTTGAAATGGATGCAGAATGCTTGACAGGTGAAAGCATGGATTTCACCAAATCCATACCCTGTAAAATATGGGGCATGGATTCACACAGGAGGGTTTACACCCTAAAAAAAAGGTAAAAATGCAACAAAACATAAACTAGAATGAAAATGCAAACTAATGAATGCAAAGAAACAACCTGGTGATCTCATGGAATAAATAAGAGCAAATGTGGAAGAACCCTCCTCCCTCAAGAAGACAAATTGTTGTCAAATATCTCTCCAATTTTAAAATCACAAGGAACACTCCAACAACAGAACACCAAAGCACCAAGAGCACTAGAAGATAAGAGAACTCTAATGTCACATGAACTTTGATAGCTTTATTGCAAAAAGAACCCTTAAGTTATTGGGGATAAAAAGGGGATACAATATATTTATTTATAAGAGGTTTGGAGGGCTAAAGGCGAAATAATGAAAGCTAATATTGATTAAACCGATGACCCAAAAGGGTCGACCTAAAAATCAGGTTTTTGAAGAAAAACCCTAAATTTTCTGAATCTATACCTCATAATTTATTGGGTGTAGATTCAATCAAGGTTAACAAAAGCAAGGCAAAACATAAGAAAAGGAGGGCAAAAATTACTCTTAGCAAGTTTGAGAAATTATCAAAGGAACCCAAGAAAAAATGACTAATCAGGGTGGGTCAAGTTTTCATGTCTACATTTTATTCTCTCTTTGATGTATTTATGGCCTATTTTATGTATCAAAGAAATATGTAGGCACCTATAGATGAAAAGGACAACAAAAACAAGGGAAAAAAGGGGTGTCTTGTTTAGAAGAAAGGTGTGGTGCACAAATAGTGTCATTATGAACACTTTGAATATTTGGCATGCAAAATGAGGCAGTAGGGACATCAATGTCTCTCAAGCCAGGATGCCCCCTTGAGTTTTAGAAGGAATGTAAAATTCCTAAGGAAACTCAAAATGGCAGACTCAGAAGAAAAGAGAGCGAAAAACAACAAAGAAAAATGATGTCAAAGGGAAGGAGGAGAGAGAAAAATATATAAAGGAGAGACAAGGGTTTTACTTGCATTGTTAAGTTTTTATTATTATTTGAGCATGATAATCACAAACAAAATGAATGCAATGAAAAATGATCATAACTAAAATGAAATGAAATCTAATATGCAAGCTAAAATGAATGCAAAGTAAAATGCATGGATGAGCAGATGGAAAAGGGAAAATAAAGGAAAAGAAAAAAGATAGAAGGAAACAAACATCAAAAGAAGAAAGAAAGACGAAAGAAGAAGAAAGTGAAATATCCAAAAGGTCAAAAGAAAACAAAAATAAAATAAATAGAGTGAAACCCTGTGAGGATGTATGCTCGCAAATATTCGAATGGAGGCGACCCCTCACTAGTGGCCATGAAGCTATCCTGTAAGGTTTTTATGCTTGCAAAGATGGTCAGGTGTAGCAGTACCCACTATGGGTGTAGTACTCACTAAGATGGCCAAAGAGAAAGAGATATACCCGTTAGGATGTATGCTCACAAATGGTTGAATGGAGGTTACCCCTCGCTCGTGACCATGAAGCTATCCCATATGGGGTGTTGAAATGATGTGATTTATTTACCAAAATGAGTACTACCCGATAGGGGTGTGGTGTGTGCAAAAAATGAGTGAATAGAGTGAGGCATAACTTGTGTGTGCATGTGTTGAAATTCATAGGGAAGACATAGAGACGAAGAAGAATGGTGCGTGTGAAGGAGAACGTGTGAACAGAGCAAGATTCATAGATAGAAGAAAAGAATGTGTATCCTTATCTTGATGAAACAAAGGGATAAGACATGCGAGGGGCAAGGATACACAGAAGAAGAACTATATTCCTTGACTTGGAGAGAATTGTGATGATCATTTTATACTTTCAAGGTCAAGGAATATAGAATGGCATGAGCGAATGCAATGATGGAAATGCATGGAGATGAGCCCTAGGTTGGGGATTTTCTAGGCATCATAGTCCTAGTGTGAGTGCAATGGATGTGAGATATGACCTAACTAAGTGTCATCACTTGTCATTATCATGAAATCCCCAAGAATATATATTATCAATTAGTCGTGCAAATATGAGCAAGCAACAATGCAATTATATGACAAGCAGAATGCAAGGAGCAGAATGTTAGGCACAACATGCAAAATATGACAGGTAGCCATGTAGTATGAACAAGCAAACTAAATGTAGTATGAAAACTAAGCTAAATGCAATATGAAGATGCATAGTTCCAAGTTATGCATAGTATATCTTTAAATGTATTATATTCACTGGTTCTTTAAGTTATTTACCATCTAAATAATCTAAATGATAGGCCCATGAATCAAACTTGGTTGTTATGATAAAGGGGCCTAACCAATTGGGCTGAAACTTACCTTTAATATTTGATCGAGCATTGGTGTTCTGGTTTTCATTTAGGATAAGGTTCCCAACCTCAAAAGAACGATTGCAAACTCTCTTGGAATAAGATCACTTAAGCCTATTCTAATAGGCTTGTAAATGCTCTAAGGCATGAATACACTTTTCATCCAACAACTCTAATTGATTCAAATGATCCAAGTGATACTCATTGTCGATCGAGGCATCTTGTAGTAAGATGTGCAATGAAGGAACCTCTAACTTGAATAGAAAGACCATCTCAGTCCCATAGACCAAGGTGTATGGATAAATGCCTATAGGATCTCACACACTAGTGCGATAGGCCCACAAGGTTGGATGAAGTTGGATATACCAGTCATGATCGATATTACTAACCAACTCCTTGAGGATCTTGATCAAAGACTTATTGGATGCTTCAACTTGTTCATACCCTAGGGGTAATACAAATTTGACCACTTGTGTTGAATCTTGTACTTAGCACAAGGTTTATAGACATACTTGTTCTTGAAAGGATTTAAATTGTTAGAAACAATCTTCGAAGGAATCTCAAACCTATAAAGGATCTGGTTAAAGATGAACTTGGAAACTTGAGCTCTGGTCATCGTGGCCAGGGACCCATTTAGTGAAGTACTCTATTGTTGTTATGATAAACATGTGATCATTAGATAATATTGGGTTAATATTCCCTATAATTTCCTCCACATGGAAAATGGCCAAGGGAGATAAATAACTTGAAGGTGCTAAGAAGGATCATGGACAAGGTTGTCATAGTGTTGACACTTGTTGCAACATCGAACATGGTCATATACATCTTTCTCCATGGAAGGACAATAGTACCCCATCCAAAGGAGCTTTTTGGCAATGACATTATCGTTGGAATGGCCTCCACATGAGCCTTCATGAGCCTCACTAAGAGCTAATTGGGATTCATCAGATTTAAGGCATCGTAAGAGGATACATTCAAAATAATATCAATACAAAGTATTGTTAATTATAATGAATCAACATGCTATTTTATGTAAAATCTTACATTTATTACAGTCTAAACCATCAAGAATCAAACCATCCTTAAGAAAATTAAAGATGTTGGTATGCCATGGATCAAACAGGGAGGCTTTGATCGTCAAAACATCTAACAAAACAAGATAAAAACCAAGCAATGTGGGCTCCTAGAGTTGTCTAATGATAATCAATGCTTGATAATCGTCCAAATCCAAAGGAAACAAGGATGCAACAACAACCAAGTCATCCATATGGCAGTTGGAGGATCTAGGAACAGACTCTATGGTTACCTGATTGAACGTGGAAAAAAGCTTGGTAACAATCTCTTTGAACAGTTTTAGCTTATCATCCTAGGTCTGATAAACATCATTAATTTTATTGACCATAAGTTGAGAGTCACCAAATATGGAGAGAACTCTAACCTTCAAGGCTAAGGCTACTCTAAGACCAAGGATCAAAGCTTCATATTCTATAGTGTTGTTCATGCAAGAAAAATGAAGCTTGAAGGAAAGGAGGATGAGTTGTTTTTGTGGGGTAACTAGAACAACTCCAACACCAACACCCTTCATGCAGTAGGCTATATCAAAGAACAAAGTCCAAGACTCTAGCTCTTTAACCTTTATGCCAAAACACTCATTGGGAAACTCAATGACCAAAGGATGAGAAGCTTCTATGGAAGCGGAGGCTAACTGATCAACAATCACCTGACCCTTGATAGCCTTCTAGCCTATGAAAGTGAGGTTAAACTCACTAAGGGCTAAAACCCACTTAACAGCTCGATCTGAAAGGTGGTACTTAGATATTAAGTAATGCAAAGGATCAAACTTCACAACCACCAATGTCTTATGGCTGAGCATATAGTGTCTTAGCTTATAGGAAGCAAACACCACAAGGCAAAGCTTCTCTAAGGGAGTGTATCAGGTTTTGTTGAGTGGTAATTTTACCCAATTGCAAAACCACACTCACAATTAGGATTTTGATCACAAAACCCTCTCTTGCAAAGAAGTTAAAAACAAAAAACAACTTCTCCAAGGTTTCGCTATATAAGCATTGCACATGTGTATTTGTAATCTTGTGAAGATGTGTCAAATAAGTGCTAGGAATACCTTAGTGATTCACAAGTAACTTTTAACAAAGGGGCCTGTGTTGGTTTATTTTACTATGCTATGCTATTGATTTTTCATGAAAATTAAATGAAAATCAAAGATGTGATTGGTCCTCATATGACCACGATGTAAATGCCTTAGTTATTTTTATCTTGAAGAATTTTAGATAGATTTTATCTTCTTTTGGTTAAGCAGATTTTAAACAAGTTTTATATTGCGTTATTAAATCCTGCTTTGAGCATGAAATACAAGATTAAAATCTATCTCCAAATGTGAACCTTAAATGATGATTGGATTCATTTAATGTTACCTTGAGCATGAAAATAAAGGTAGCCTTTGATATAATAAATGAATTACCCCTCTTTGATGAAATTAGAATTTTCATAAAGAGAAATCAATTTATGGCTTTAAAAATAATGGCTTTTTGAAATACCATATAAATCACTCCCCTTTAACGAAATTGTGATTTTCATAAAGTAAAATTAATTTATTGCTTGCAAAAAAAATATGCAAATATTGAAAACTCACTTGCCTTCAAATTGTGCAATAATGTAAAATCCAAAATTATTAGCAACTTTGAACAATTTTTATAATTTTGAAATGACTTCAAAATGAAATCAAAATTTTTCTAAATAAATCATTAAAGCTTGTTCTTCACACCCATGCATTTATTTTTGGAGTTTGAATTATTTTTTCGATTTTTATTTTAATTGCCGAAGTTTTAAAAAAATGCAAAAAAGAAGGGTTAGAAAAATAAAAATAAAATATAGAAATGGACCAGAATGCTGAAAATATAAACATGCAAACTATTCTCAGTCTAATGCTACCCTATCCTGCAAAACCAAAGATTATGAGAGTTTTTGGATGTAACCTAGTCTATCTGAAGCTGCATTTACACATTTCGAAATAAACTAGGTGCAAGCTTCTAAGGAACAAAAATGAATTCCCTATTTCTAGGTATTCAACAATGCAACCATTAAATGTATTAAACATTGCCTATAAACCTAAAAATAGATAAAAGAAAAATAATCATTAAATCAAGACATCCAAAAATGATTCTCCTCAGGTCTTGCCTATAAGGTGTAAGTACAATTTAAATAGAAAAAGGTACAATTTTGTTACAATATCTACAACATATTCCACAAAGAGTCTAGCCCTTGGTATTGGATAAACTTCCAACCCTTGGCCTGCAAAAAATCCAGCCCTATTTTTGTATTTCCATGGCATATTTAACATTTCATCAAACTCTTCATTTTCTCTTCTCTTGGTTTGGCTTTGAGACGTTTCCTTTTCAACCCTTCGTTTGTCACGCCTTCGTCGCATATGTTGTAACACTTTTCTTTGATATTTGATAACGCCAATGTGTTAGCCTGAATGGGATTTTCTCTTTTATTACTAAGTACACACCCAACCACTGAAAACGATATGGGTGGCATCCCAATTTGTAACGTTTTATAATTAACACATTATATCTATTTGAATGTGCAATTATGATAGCACATATCCATTTACAATTCTCAAAATAATTTCGATACATAAGATATTACTACATTGTGACCATATGAGTGGGTGTGCATCACGCCCCTTGTGCATATTCATTGATCCTTTATCGAATCACCACTACCTTACCAAAACCAGCTTCACTTCAATATCTTGGTTTACACTATAAGCTATGTAGTATATATGGTGGTCTACATCCAACGATCAACTAACAAGGATCTTCGTCTTCGAATAACTTTTTCCCATTCAACTAGTTTTATTTGTTCGCATGGATATGTATTAAACATGTGTTTGTTCAAACTACAGTCCACATACCTGTCTACACTATGGCCTAGCATCCGAATATTCTGCGTGCTTTCGTTTGAAGGCAGACTCCAACCTCTAACCTCGCATTCCCCTATATTTTTTGGTGTATTTATCCCATACCTACCATAGTTGTGTCACCGTTGCGCACTCCTCTATTATGCGAATCAAGAAAACCATCTCCCCTTGCATTAAATCACATAAAAATGGGTCGAAGTCCGTTTCTAAAGCTGCTATGTTCATCTCAAAAGTCTCGATTGTCTTCTACCGATCAAGTCCCCATCAACAATCCTACATTCGAAATCCTCGCCACTCTTGGTGGCGGTGTGACAATGATTTCTACATTTTGCGATGCGTGAGATTCAGGATTCCACACTGTATTCATATGAAAAAACGTCCCCCATACCTTGAGCTTGCGGGACCACCACACTTCGTCTTCGTGTTCATCCATGTCATGGTTACTACTGCAAAATATTATATGTCGTGTCATCTTCACTCCTGCGCAGACTTCACCAATCACAAATCATCCCTTATTATTGGTGGCCTCTTCGGCAAAGGTAAAATCCCATGATATGACCTAAATATGATATTAAAATAATTCGTGGGACCTTTGAAACAAGAGATAATGAATAGCAAATTCATCAGACGTGAACCCAGACACCATAACGTCCATTGCTTATGACTTATTTCTCTCTGACAACTCCACCAACTATATTTGTTCGGATAGTGCGACATCATCATCAATGGGAATGGCCAAGGTATTATATAAAATAGTGCACTTGATTACATCTCAAAAACTTTATCAGTATCCTATCTAACTCATCTTTGACTTCGATTGTACCCCAAAACATCACGTTTATCTAAGTGCTAGCCAGCTATGCCCACCACATATTCACATGATCTAGCGAGTGGGGATACACGTCACCTATGTTCACATCCTCATCATAAAAATTATGCGATTCACCAGCACCTCCTACCGTGTTCATCTGGGTCGTCAATGCTACCTTGCTACTCCTTGAATCCTCCTTTATTATCGTTGATCATCGTGTGTTCATTGCATTTCACCATCAACATCATGTTACCACATCAAAAACTACCATGTGGCCTCAGACACCATGTCATAGTCCAAGTCACATTATTCCCTTAGGTCATCGTTTCACCCAAGTTAATCCTTTTTTCGGTCGAAATAAGTCTACAAGCGATCATCTTTGAACATCGAACGCCACATGGTAGTCCACCTTGTTGCCAAATAGTTAGCTATACCTTCCAGTACCACTCCATGTCCACACTGATTCATTTCTCCCAACCACATCTGTGTTTGGTATCTTCCATGCTGGCTTGCTCATCTAAGTCATGGCCCTGTACCTGCAGTCAAAGAACCTAAAGTCATATTTTAAATAAAACACTTAATCAAACAAAATCAGCCTTAAGGGATTTGTTTTATTCTTTTACATAGATATATATTTTTATTTTATGATATAAACACATATATATATTATATATAATATATATATATATATATATATATATATATATTAACTTTAAAAGCTTTTAATTATTGAAATGCAAAATGAATGTAAAAAATTTCAAAGTTAACTTCAAAAATCAAAAGATTACAAACATAAGGAGGCAACTAGCCAACATCCAACAACCTTGAAACCTACATGCAACCACAAAAATTACAAGGTAAACTCACATGGAGAAACCTATCAGCACTCAAGGAACATGAAAATCTCAAAATAATTTTTTTTAAAAGGTGGGTCCCCAATTTTAGGGTGTATTGTGCAATGGTCACAACAAATGGTGACTCTGCTGGGAAATGCTCTTGAGAATTTTGGGTGAAGAACCTAATCTAAAGAAGAACACAAAATATCAGTGAACTATGAATTATTTAGTGATATCCCGAGAAGGTGGGGGTAGACAAATTTGAATAAAAAATAACTAATCCATTTACCTTTGCTCAATGTGTGACAAATGATTCATTTTTACACCTCTGAAAACCTTTCGGATTTCATCATCTGGTTTGCCTTTAGGCTATGAAGCATGACTCATAAAAAGAAAGCTTTTATAGATAGAGTCCTACTACCATTCAGGCATCTATATCCCTAATAGAGTTTATCTAACTCACCCTCATGTTAACTTGATACTTTACAAAGCTTTTATTTATAAATAAGTTGTGTCTAGACAGAGCCCTACTACCAGTCAGGCGTCTATATCCCCTATAGAGTTTATCTAGACTTGGTGACTGGTTTTTTTAACATGTTTTCCATTGCCAATTTTTTCTCTCTTTTTTATAGCTTTGCAACAATTTATGTATCACGAGGGTTAGGAAGCTTAGATATGAAGCGTGTTTAATTTTTGCCTTAATTTACAAATTGAGATAACTTCATCCTTTAGGACTTCCAAAAATACCCTTTAATTATGTGAGTTACATGTGGAGCTTTGGCAAAATGCTTCATTGTTCTACTCTCCACCATTTTAGTCCCAAAATCTAAGCATGATCACAAAATAACTCATCCCCCTTTCACCTGCTTTTAGATTAGGTATTCAAACCTACTTAACAAAGGAACACAAAAAATGGTTAAGAGGCCATAAATTAGCAACCACGAAACATCACCTCAAAACAAGGGAACAACCCAAAATACAAAATTAAAAACACAAACCAAATCCTAACCTAATGCAAACTAACAAGAAAGCGAACATAAAAATTTGCCAAACCTAATATTAGAGACAAGACCCAACAACAACAAAATCAACAAGAGCACGAAAACCAAAACTATATACAACAATATACAATAATGTACAAGAGGATGTAAAATTTTGGGCCATCACTTCCCTGGATCCCAAACATGATTAGCACATTTCAAAAGACATATAACATGATACACACACCAAAATTTGCAAGAATCCAACAAGAGTAATATTAGAACACGCAATGCAACAATTTTCATCTTGCCTCTCTCACCCCACCATCTTGATTTAGTTTTATTAGGAATCCCATGGTGAAGATTTAAATCATTAAATTGATTAGACAATAACTGATTTTCAATTCTTTCTTGTCTACTCCTTAAAATGTCAATTTCACAATTCAATTCATGATTTAGAATTAGGCTTTCCTTTTCAAATATGAGATCTTGCAAGTAGGATCCTATTTCTAAAATTTTTAAAGCCAATTCACTTTCCATGCTTGTAGGCCAATCAAACTTATATAACAATTTGCAAGCATCTAGGATATTTACTAAATGAGAATCATTATAAGCTTTTATCCTAGATTCGATTGTTAATTGTTGATGAACTTGATTCAACAATTCAAGCACATCAACCTCTCTTTCATTCAACAAAGCAATATCATTAGTGGTGTGAGGAGAAATTAACTCAAATTCTTTATCAACCACAAATGGCATTTCATCATTGATAGCATTTGAATCCAACAACCAATTAGAGAAACCTTCACCCGGAGTTCGAATGGTGGAACACAAAAGGTGAGATTTTACCTTTGATACACTTTCATTTACCAATACTTGGTGAGTCATCGTGATTTCTTTCTTTTCTTCATGGTCTTCATCCTCATCATCATGTAGCACTTCTTCTTTGTCCATGACCTGTTTATCAAAGACACCAAAATTAGACACCCAATTAAAAACATGTCCATCCTTTTCAAAACATAACCTTTGTTGATCAAGGGATGTGTCAAATAACACATCTCCATGATCAATGACTTGAGTTGCTTCGAATAAAGCAACATTTTTATCATTTGGTTCCCATTCCTTGTTAACCATCCATGATATTTCTTCCTTAGAATCTTCAAGACAATCATGAGAATTTGTATCCAACTTTTTAGAATTCAATAATAAAAGAGTAGATTCCCCCTCTTCCTCATCTATAACAGATGAATCATAGGAAATGTTTACCATTTCTTCCTTTTCTATTTCAGCTAGGTGTTCCATAAACTCATATTCAATAGGATCAAATTTTGGAACCTTCTCTAATTATGAGATGGGCATGCCATTTTCTGCTTGCACAGGAATTACAAGATCTTCATGTGAGATTGTATTTTAAGCATCCTATGCATCAATAGAAATTTCATTAATAGGGATGTGAAAACCAATGATTCTTCATATATTTCCCAGCCATTAGAAAAATTACCATCTAAATCCATGGGATGAAATTATGTTGTATCTTTGGCATGATATTTAGATTCCTCTATCAACTCTTTTTCATCTTTATCCACCTTTGAGGACTCAATTTCAAAAAATTCATATTTTGGTGAGTCAAGGATTCCTGACCTATCACATGTTTCAATACTAGTTAGATCTAGGACTCCTCCCTTGCCTAAAATAATATTATTGTGAAAATCATTGAAATTTATCTTAGGAACATGATTCGAAAGATGATCAAGATGGGTACTCTGAAATTGATTCGCACTTAAGAATGATGGTTGATTTTGAATGGTAGGTTGAGGTGCACAAATTGTTGGGTGGGTAAGGGAGGTATTAAATGATTGAGAATTATACAATCCAAAACCCACACCATAACCTTGCAAATTCAATTGTTATTCAAATGCTATTGCTTGGGTATAAGTTTGGGACAAAGATGCGAATTTAGGCATCCTCAATAAATACGAGGAAGTGAATGGATCAAGAGCATTGAGGTATACTTTGATAGCCACTCCCTCTGGAAGGACATAAGGCACCACCAGTTGAGTGTATAGCCCATGGAACCTTTCGATGAATGACCTCAAATTTTCACTTGGTCCTCTATAAATAGTGACAAACTGATTGTACATGAGGATTGGGTCAACTAGATTTTTGTTGAATTGATTGAGAAATATTGCCTCTAGTTGATCCCAAGAAGTGATAGACCCTGTAGGTAGATTAGTAAACCAATTGTATGCAACTTTGTCCAAGGTGTAAGGGAACATTTTACAAGCAACATCATCATACCAAACCGTTAAATGATTCACGTAAATTTTGAATGATTGAATATGCTCTTTGTTGCAAGTATGAAAAGGATTTAGGCCCAGAAATATCTAGATATTTCTAGGCTCAAGTATGAACATTTTCCCAATTTTATCGGCATAATGTCGGCAAATTTTTTTTTTAATATAAATTCCTATATTCTCTCCCTCCTTATTCCTCCGTTTTTCATGCTTTCTCCGCTCCCTCCACACCTCCCCTATATCCTTATCCCTCCACGCCTCCCCTATATCCTTATCCCTCCATGCCTTCTATTCCCCCTTATCTCTCCACTTTTTCCTCTCCTCCATTTCTTCCTCCTACCCCTTCCCTATAAATACCTTTAAGCTATTGTATTTGTCGAATAAGAGGGTGAAAGTTAATAATATTTATTATTTTATTGATTTAATTTCCTCACTGGTATCAGAGCACAGTTGCGCAGGGGTCGAGGAGCGCCAGGTGGGCACATTTTTTGAGGCATGGCAACACGAGAGACGAGGTCGAAGGCACGCATCCCGAGGCAAGCACTAAAGTGGATGCTGACAAAGTAGTGGCATGCAGTTCGAGGTGATAGGTGCTGACTAGGCAGGCTGAGGTAGTAGCTGGGCATGAATCCCAATGTGGATATATGGCAGTTGACATGGCATGAGCGAGAATCTTGAGGCGAATGCATGGTAGTTGAGTGACGTGGAGAGCTCCTGCTGATGTGGCGATCTACGATTGGCTGATAGGGCAAAATTTTGGTCATTGTGATTGCCCGAAGGCAATCGTTTTATTATGCGCCCGCGTGAATATTAAAACAATTGAAATTCCTTTACCCACTGCATGTGGGACTAAGATTTTATTTTTTTAAACGATGCAACTTTGAATATTATTTATTAATGCATGCTCTTCCATTGTAAACACGTCAGGCGACATGGTGTGGCGGCAAAGTATTTCGGTTAGCTGTGACGAGGTTCAGGGTTTAAAACCCGCCCATGTTTTGAACCCTATAACAATATAAGAGGAACGAGGTGCCTTGATAGTCCATCCGAGCCACATGGTGTAGCGGTTGTACACCCCTCTTGCAAGCAGAAGGTTGGGGGATCGATTCCCCTCCGCTTCGAAAACAAAAGGAAATTTTTGCATAAAGAAAAGGTTGGAAATAAGTTTTATTTTTATTTTTAAGTTTTTTGTTAATTAATTTAATAGTTTTTTATTTATATTTTTAATTATTTTTTTTTGGTAATTATTATAGTAGATTAAAAAAGGGTTTTTATAGAGGATCCCAAAACCTTATGTACAAAATCAGCCTTGCATCATGCCTCCTGGCTTTATGTATAAGCCTATTACAGAAAACGTAACCCCTAAAAAAACCTCGATTACATAAGCAATGGGCCTAGGGCATCAATCCCTTGAGACTGAACACCAAAGCAAATCCCGCCCAACGGTAACGATAAGCATGAAACAATCCCTGTCGGCGAGAAACAGGACAAATAAGAAAGGAAGTAGTTTTGGAGATCCCGCCCGGCGAGGAGTAGCCAAAACCACCATCGAGAAGATCCCGCCGATGGGAAGCAAAGAAAAATCGTTACAATAAAATCCCGCCTCGCAGGAAGCAGTCAAAACCACCACAAACAGTCTTGCCTAGCGGGAAGCAACAAGGAAATCCCGCCATCCGGGAAACCAGCAGAAAAGAAAGGATCTCGCCTCGTGGGAAAACTGGCAGATTTGGCGGATCCCGCCCTGTGGAGAAACCATCCCGCCCACCAGGAAAACATTTCGTTCAACGAGAGCCATCCTACAGGAAGCCGACAGCCAGCACAGAGAGGATCCAGCCCATCAGGAAGTGACCAAAGAGTTGCACCACAAAGAACCCGCCTCGAGAAAATAGAAGAGGATCCCAGCAGTAGGGACCAAGAATCTCGTCCAAGCACAGAGCCCGCCGAGGATTCACAAGAAAAAGGGGAAGTTGTCCAAACCCTAAACCATCACCTCCACCACACCGAGAAACGCAAGGGACCAGATCCATGCGAATAACCTGCAAAAAACCCCGGGGGAAGCCTGAGGGAAAAAGGGAAGGGATCCCCAACCAAACAGGGATCCCTAGGAAGCACCAGTCCGAAAAAAACAACCAAGGAAACCCTAGCCGGCCGGGAGGGGCACGAGATAGTGGAGAAGGATCTCCCTTAGGAGATCATCCGCAAACAACCACTCCCCGGGAGGGATGACTCGGGTTGAGCCGGAAGCCGGGCGGGAACCGAGGAGCCATGGGAGGGGGAGCAGGGGAGGGACCAGAGCCCTCCCCTCTCTACTTTCTTCCCTCACCCGGTCCCTTTTTAATTATTTTTAAATATATATTTAAAAAATAATTAAAGATATAAAAAGATTATTAATTTTTTTTTAAAAAGACTTTATAAAAAAATATATATAGAAAACCTTGCAAAATTGTGTAATAGCCTGAGAGGCAGGCATTGTACAAAAAAGGTGACGCGAAGACTTCCGGAGCACCCGTTTATCACTTCTAGAAAATTTTGGAACCCCATTCAAGGCTAAAAATTTTGTGTAATAGCCTCAACGGCTGTAAAAGAGCAAAATTTGTAACCTCAGAAGCTCTAACGATTTTTTTTTCTTTTTGCCTTGATGAGTAGATGATCAGATCTACCGGATGTTACCATGCTTTGTGCTCTCTACTACGGAGAGAAACTGTTGAAGCTTTTGATGAACGAGTTCGACGAGACGAACTGCATGTCGTATTCAATCAGCTGTAGAATTCTGTTATAGCCCACCAAAGGAATCCAGATTTTTGTTACGAGGCTGACTTAGAAGACAATATTTTCGAACAACGAGTGGAGGAGTCCAATACAATTGAAGCTGCACATGTAGATCAAGCCAGTGATAGCTACTCTCCAGCTAAGTCGGAGCAACAATCCAGTGAAAGTTATACCCCATGCTCTCCAGAGCCTGAGCCAGTAGAGGTTGATCCAGCACAGGCCGAGCCAATGATAGCTCCTGAAATAGTTGTCATCAGTGACGACGAGGATTCCATTGCAAAAAATTTTGGACTTCAAGTACTGGAAAATCCACAAGAAGAAGAAGAAATCGGTGAGAGAGTTAAGAAATCTAGATTTGATTTGAACTTGTAATTTCTTTGTACTTCCTATTTTTAGTAAAATCAAAGTTTGCTTTCAAGTAGTAGAAATGGCTTCAAATTCAAATATTCCAATTCCAGAATTCAATGGTAGTGATTATGAATACTGGTCAATAAAGATGAAAACCTTGTTGATAGGTAAAGGTTTGTGGGATGTAGTTGAAGAGGGTTACACATAACCCTCTCCTACTGACTGGACTCGCTTTAAGTGTTGTTGATAGAAAAGCTAGGAACGAAGCACGAGAAAAATAATTCCTCTACCTCGTATCATTTGCAAGCAGCCCTAGATAAAAGCATATTTCCTAGAATATCATATTGTGTAACAGCTCAAGATGCTTGGAATGCTTTAAAGGAAAGTTTTCAAGGGAGTGATCAAGTGAATCAGGTCAGGCTTCAAACTCTGAAAAAATATTTTGAAAATTTCAGAATGTAAGATAATGAGAAAGTAAGAGACTACTGAGTGCGAGTCAAAGCCGTAGTAGATAAAATGGTCACTCTAGGTGAAGAGATTAAACCAGAAGTTGTGGAGAAGAAAGTGTTGCAAACATTTCTTCCTAAGTGGAATCATGTAGCAATCATTATTGAAGAGTCAAAATATTTGATTGCACTTTCCTTTGATGCACTAATTGGTTCTCTTCTTTCACATGAAGAGAGATTGCAGGAATCTCCTTCCACTAGCCATGGAAGCGATGACAAAGCCTTCGCTTCACAAGAAGGAAAAGGACAAGGTAGAAGTCGAGGCAAACGTCAGCACAGAGGAAGAGGTAGGAATAGTCCACAAGGTGGAACTCCTAATAGAGGAGGATCTTTAAATAGAGGTGGAGGTCAGAATAGAGGTGGACAACATAACAGAGGGAAGCATCCAAGACGAGGAAAAGGAAGTGACAAGTCAAAACAAGCTTGCTACAATTGTGGAAAACTTGGCCACTTTGCTCATGACTATTGGTCGAAATCTTCTCAAGGGAGCAGCAGTCAGAGCAGTCAGTATGGCAATTTTGGAGAAGAGGAAGGAACCTCAAATCTCTTTCTCTCATATGGCAAGTCAGATCAAAACCTAAATGATACTTGGATCTTGTACACTGGGTGTTCAAATCATATGAGTGGCAAAGAAGAACTCTTTGCTACTCTGGATTCTTCCTACAAATCCAACATCAAATTGGGAGACGACAAGTCATTGGCAGTTGAAGGCATTGGAGCCATGGAGGTTCCAACAAAATAGGGCATGAAACAAGTAAGTGATATCTATTACACACCTCATCTCCAACACAATATTTTAAGTGTTGGTCAAATGTTAGAGAAGAACTATAAATTACTGTTTGATGAAGGTAAATGTACCATTTTTGATAAGAGTAATAGTGATAGAGTCATTACTCAAGTGCCAATGACAAGGAACAGGTTATTTCCTTTAAAGTTTGGCCATCCAGGAGGAGATCAATTAGTAAATGTTGCTATTGCAAATCCAAGTGTGTTGTGGCACTTGAGATACGGTCATTTGAATTCATTCAGTTTGAAGATGTTAACTTCTCAAGCGATGGTGACCGGACTTCCTAAAGTTCAAGACAATAAGGAATTTTGTGAAGGTTGTGCCTTGGGCAAGCACGCTAGAACCAAATTTCCTCATGGACAAGCATGGCGGGCCAATTATCCACTCTAGCTAGTGCACTCGGACATCTGTGGTCCGATGCAGACTAAGAGCATTGGTAACAACTCTTACTTTCTTCTTTTCATTGATGTTTTTTCAAGAATGTGCTGGATATATTTCTTGAAGCATAAATATGAAGCATTTGATTGCTTCATAGATTTTAAAGCAAGAGTGGAAAATGAGAGCAGATATTCTGTTAAGTGTCTCAGATCAGATAAAGGAGAATACTCCTCTAATGAATTTTTGATTTTTTGTAAAAAATAAGGAATAAAGAGGCAGTTCACTGCTGCCTATACTCCACAACAAAATGGTGTGGTTGAGAGAAAGAACCACACCATTGTAGAGATGGCAAGATCTATGCTTCAAAAAAAGCATTTGAGCAATATGTATTGGGCAGATGCAGCCAGGACCAGTGTGTATATTTTGAATAGGAGTCCTACTTCAATTTTGAAAGGGAAAACTCCTTACCAAGCATGGTATGGTAAGAAACCAAATGTCAAGCATTTCGAGTGTTTGGTTCACTGGCTTACTCACACATTCCTGATGAACAGAGAAAGAAGCTTGATCCTAAGAGTCAAGCATGCATTTTTGTAGGGTACTATGAGAACACAAAAGCTTATAGACTACAATCCTAGGACTCGAAAATTAATACTTTCCAGGGATGTGATTTTTGATGAAGGGGGAGAATGGGGAAATCCCCAAATTTATAGCGATGTTGAATCTCATGATGCAGGTTCTACACAGGTGCAACATATAGCACCAAAGAAAGGCAAGAATACTCCTCCTCCTCCTCCAAGCCCAAGTAGACATTCGACTTCCAGTTCATCATCATCATCACCAAGTCCTTCTCCGCAAAGGTCAGTCAGTTCCTCACCAATGGATATTGATTCTCCATCGAGAGGTAGATAACTCTCCAACATCATCCATCTTATCAGATGTTGGATAAAATTTTTCAAAGAAGGTATACTAGAAGTCAAGCTAGTGAGATGAGTTATGTTTTACAAAGATTTGAAAATATGCATTTGTATGGTGATGATGACTCCCAACTTGAACCTCGGGGAGATGTAGTTAACTATGCCTTGTTAACTAGTGCACAACTTGAACCTTCTAGTTATGAGAAGGCTTGTACTTAGAAAATTTGGCAAAATGCCATGAAATAGGAGATAACCTCTATAAAAAACAACAATACTTGGGAGCTGGTAGAGCTTCCTAAAGGAAATAAGTGTGTTGGATGTAAATGGGTTTTCAAGACCAAATTCAATTTTGATGGAAGCATTGAAAGGCACAAAGCAAGATTGGTTGCAAAAGAATTTACACAAAAATATGGTATTTATTATGAAGAGACATTTGCTCCTATAGCTCAACAGGAGACCATCAGAACAGTTCTTGCTTTAGCTGCACACAAGGAATGGAAAGTCCAACACATGGATGTGAAAAGCACCTTTCTCAATGGGTACTTAACAGAGGAAGTGTATGTTGAGCAACCTCAAGGATTTCAAGAACAAGGTAAGGAGCACCTTGTTTACAGATTGAAAAAGGCACTCTATGGTCTCAAGCAGGCATCGCGAGCTTGGTACTCATGCATTGATGGGTACTTCAAAGTTTTTGGGTTCACCAAAAGCAAAAATTCACCCAAACTTTACTACCTGAATCAAGGTAATGACATCTTCATAGTTTGCTTGTATGTGGATGATCTCATTTTTATGGGTACTAATGAAAAAGTGAATATGGAGTTCAAGCGCTCCATGATGAAGCAGTTTGAGATGAAGGATCTTGGCTTAATGCATTACTTCCTTGGAATGGAAGTCCATCAGTCAGATTTAGGGATCTTCATCTGTCAACATAAGTATGCTCGGGACATGATCAAGAAGTTTGCTATGGAGCATTGCAAACCAGTTGCAACTCCAGTTGGACATGGGATCCAATTGATCAAAAATTATGGAGCACCTAAAGTTGAAGTGACCACTTTCAGAAGCATAGTTAGGAGTTTGATATTTCTCGCCAACACCAGACCAGACATTCAGTCTGTTGTTTCTCTTGTCTCTCAATTTATGGCTAGTCCATTTGATCTGCATTTGCAAGCAGCCAAACGAATTCTTAGATATGTGAAGGGTACATTGGATTTTGGAATCCAGTACCATAAATGTAATACTGTTAGGCTTATAGGCTTAAGTGATAGTGATTGGGGCAGTAATATTGATGACATAAAATCAACTTCAGGGAACTGTTTTAGTCTGGGATCAGGACTAATAACATGGAGCTCCAAAAAGCAAACTATGGTAGCTTTGTCTTCTATAGAAGTTGAGTATATAGCAGTCACCTATGCTAGTACTCAAGCCCTATGGCTAAGAAAAGTGTTAGAAGAGATTGGAGAGCAACAAAGTGGTCCGACCAGAGTCTACTGCGACAACATCAGTGCCATTCAGTTGGCATACAATCCAATCTACCATAGTAGAATGAATAATTTTGATATGAAGTACCACTTCATCCGAGACATGGTGGAGCATGAAATTGTTGAGCTTAAATTTTACCGCACTTTGGAGAACGTTGCAGATATCTTCACCAAAGCGATGGCTAAAGCTCAATTTATAAAGCTGAGAGACTGTGTAGTCAGTTCTCTCAACTTTAAGGGGGAGAATGTTGCAAGTGTGAAAAGGATTTAGGCCCAAAAATATCTAGATATTTCTAGGCTCAAGTATGAACATTTTCCCAATTTTGTCGGCACAATGTCGGCAATTTTTTTTTTTTATATAAATCCCTATATTCTCTCCCTCCTTATTCCTCAATTTTTCTCACTTTCTCCGCTCCCTCCACACCTCCCTTATATCCTTATCCCTCCACGCCTTCTATTCCCCCTTATCTCTCCACTTTTTTTTCTCCTCCATTTCTTCCTCCTACGCCTTCCCTATAAATACCTTTAAGCTATTGTATTTGTCGAATAAGAGGGTGAAAGTTAATAATATTTATTATTTTATTGATTTAATTTCCTCACTCTTTTGCGGGCCTTGTCCCATTAGACACAAATCGAGGAAGATATCTTTCAAAATTGAAGGGTTAACTATGTTGAACTTCAGGTATGTTCAATGAGTGGCCATTAGTGAACCTTAAAGAATACAACTTTAATACCAAGTTTGTTAGTCAAATGAATATATCTTACAAAGAAGTATGAAATGACTAACAAATCTCAAATGTTTAACACATAAATCATCATGTATATCAACCAAAAGATATGCATCAATTAAACCATGACATTAGAGAACATTCTTCAATCTGTAATCAATGAAAGTGATCACATGTACACAAAACTTCGTTAGTGAGAACCAATGCCTTAAAATAACTCTTTCAAGTAACATGAACAAGTTAGCATGCAAGTAGCAATAAAGTAAACCAATTCAAGCCCTCCTTCTAGCGCCAAAATGTTGAGTGGTAATTTTGCTCAATTGCAAAACCACACTCACACTTAGGATTTTCATCACAAAACCCTCTCTTGCAAAGAAGTTAAAAACAAAAAAACTTCTCCAAGGTTCCGCTATATAAGCATTGCACGTGTATTTGTAATCTTGTGAAGATGTGTCAAATAAGTGCTAGGAATATCTTAGTGATTTGCAAGTAACTATTAATAAGGGGTCTGTGTTGGTTTATTTTATTATGCTATGCTATTGATTGTTCATAAAACTTAAAGGAAAAGCAAAGATGTGATTGGCCCTCATATGACCACAATGTAAATGCCTTAGTTCTTTTTATCTTGAAGAATTTTAGATAGATTTTATCTTCTTTTGGTTAAGCAGATTTTAAACAAGTTTTATATTGCGTTATTAAATCCTGCTTTGAGCATGAAATACAAGATTAAATCTATCTCCAAATGTGAACCTTAAATTATGATTGGATTCATTTAATGTTACCTTGAGCGTGAAAATAAAGGTAGCCTTTGATATAATAAATAAATTACCCCTCTTTGATGAAATTAGAATTTTCATAAAGAGAAGTCAATTTATGGCTTTAAAAATAATGGCTTTTTGAAATGCCATATAAATCACTCCCCTTTAATGAAATTGTGATTTTCATAAAGGAAAGTTAATTTATTGCTTGCAAAACAAATATGCAAATATTGAAATTTGACTTGCCTTCAAACTGTGCAATTATGTAAAATCCGAAATTATAAAATGCTTGTAAAAACTTTGAACAATTTTTATAATTTTGAAATGAATTCAAAATGAAATCAAACTTGTTCTAAATAAAGCATTAAAGCTCGTTCTTCACACCCATGCATTTATTTTTGGAGCTTGAATTTTTTTTTCGATTTTTATTTTAATTGCCGAAGTTTTAAAAAAATTGCAAAAAAGAAGGGTTAGAAAAATAAAAATAAAATCTAGAAATGGACCAGAATGCTGAAAATATAAACATGCAAACTATTCTCAGTCTAATGCTACCCTATCCTGCAAAACTGGAGATTGTGAGAGTTTATGGATGTAACCTAGTCTATTCGAAGCTGCATTTGCACATTCCGAAATAAACTAGGTGCAAGCTTCTAAGGAACAAAAATAAATTCTCTGTTTCTAGGTATTCAACAATGCAACCATGAAATGCATTAAACATTGCCTATAAACTTAAAAATAGAGAAAGGAAAAATAAGCATTAAATCAAGACATCCAGAAATGATTCTCCTCAAGTCTTGTTTACAAGGTGCAAGTTTCTGCTCTATTTTGCATTAAAACATAAAAAGGTACAATTCTATTACAATATCTCCAACATCTTCCACAAAGAGTCCAGCCCTTGGCATTGGACAAACTTCCATCCCTTGGCTTGCAAAAAATTCCAGCCCTATTTCTGTATTTCCATGGCACATTTAACATTTCATCAAATTCTTCATTTTCTCTTCTCCTAGTTTGGATTTGAGACGTTTCCTTTCCAACCCTTCGTTTGTCACGCCTTCGTCGCATATGTTGTAACGCTTTTCTTCGATATTTGGTAACGCCAATGTGTTAGCCCGAATGGGTTTCTCTCTTTTATTACTAAGTACACACCCTTTATTAAGATAAATCAACCGCTGAAAATGATATGGGTGGCATCCCAATTTGTAACATTTTATTATTAACACATTATATCTATTTGAATGTGCAATTATGACAGCACATGTCCATTTATGATTCTCAGAATAATTTCGAGACAGACAATATTGTTGCACTATGACCAAATGAGTGGGTGTGCGTTGCGCCCCTTATGTGTATCTGTCGATCCTCTACCGAATCATCGCTGCCTTGCCAAAACTAGCTTCACTTCAATATCTTAGTTTGCGTCGTAAGTTGTGTAGTATCTATGGTGGTCTACATCTGATGATCAGCTAACAAGGGTCTTCGTCTTCGAACAACTCTATCCCGTTCAACCAGTTTCATTTGTCCACATGGACGTGAATTGAACATGTGTCTGTTCAAACTACAGTCCACGTACCTGTCTGCACTATGGCCTAGCATCCGAAGATTCTGCTTGCTTCCGCTTGAAGGCAGACTCCAACCTCTGACCTCGCATTCCCCTGTCTTCGTTGGTGTCTTTATCCCGTACCTACCACAATCGTGCCACCATTGCACACTCCTCTATTATGCGAATCGAGGCAACCATCTCCCCTCAAAAATAAAAATTGATTAACTTTAAAAGCTTTTAATTATTGAAATGCAAAATGAATGTAAAAACTTTCAAAGTTAACTTCAAAAATCATTAGATTACAAACATAAGGAGGCAACTAGCCAACATCCAACAACCTTGAAACCTACATGCAACCATGGAAATTACAAGGCAAACTCACATGGAGAAACCTATCAACACTCAAGGAACACAAAAATATTAAAATAACAAATTTTAAAAGGTGGGTCCCCAATTTTGGGGTGCATTGTGCAATGGCCACAACAGGTTTCATAGCTGACCAAGATTCTTCTAATGTAGTAGATAGCTCGCTCTTTTTTTTATCATCGTGTTGAGCCAACAAGGCTCCCAAAGCGTGAGTTGTGGCTGCTATGTAAAACATCAAATGCTTATCCAATAGAGGCGAGACTAAGACAGGTGGGGAAGTGAGATACCTTTTGAGTTCATCAAAAGCTTGTTGACACTCAGAATCCCATTAGAACACATATTTTTTAAGAAGCTTAAGAAAGGGTTGACACTTATTGGCTAATTGGGTTATGAATCGACGGATAGCTTGAATTCAACCTTGCAAGCTATGCAACTCAATCAGGGTGGGAGGAGGAGGCATGTCAGTGGTAGTCGTTATCTTAGCTGGATCCACTTCAATACCTTGCCTAGAAACGATGAAACCTAACAACTTGCCAGATGTTACTCCAAACACACATTTAGAGGGCTTAAGATGAACCTGAAATTGTCAAAGCCTTTCTAAAATTTGTCTTAGATCGTGAATATGATCCTGTCGATGTATGGAACAACCCAAAAGATCATCCACATAGTCCTATAAAATATCATGCATCATGTCATGAAAAATATGTCATAGCCCTCTGATATGTGGCACCAACATTTTTCAAACCAAAAGGTATGACTTTATAACAAAAGGTACCCCACGATGTGATGAAAGTTGTCTTGGCCTGGTCCTCAAGGGTAACCATGATCTGGATGTATCTTGAGAAACCATCCATGAGCGAGAGCATGCCACATTTGGTGGTGAAATCTATGATCTGATCTATGTTGGGGAGAGGGAAATCATCCTTGCGACATGCTAAGTTAATGTCTCGAAAATCGGTACATATTCTGATTGTTCCTGTCTTCTTAGCCATTGGAACGATATTAGAGATCCAATCAAAATAGTCGATGGCTTTTATAAAACTGACGTCAATGAGTTGTTGGAGCTCCTCCTTGACTAAAAGGGCGAACTTAGAATGCATCTTCCTAAGTTTCTGCTTAATAGGCTTAGCACTAGGCTTCACTACAAAATGATGCATAACAAGGGAGGGATCAAGCCCTGGCATGTTGCAAAAATATCATGAAACTCTTTCAACAAATTGGTCAACTGCTCCTGCTCATCCATGGACAAGGTTTTACCTAGCTTAAGGATTCTAGGGCTTTCCTTAGAACCTATGTTAACATCTATGGTCTCCTCAATGAGAATGGATGACTCATCCTCAAGAGGAGGTGGGGCAAGAATCACTCCTAGTTGCTCAAGGTCCTCAGGAGACATAGAATCAAATTCCTCTTGAGAACTAGAAGACTCAACCTACACAGTGCAAGGGACTGACCCATCAAAGAAGAAGCCATTACGAAGGACATCCTCATGAGCTATGTCACAAAGAGTGTTGATTTCAGCATACTCCTCTAGGATTGCAACTAGCTCGGGATGCACCACATTGCAAATAAGAGAGGGAGAAGGCAGTCCCTCATCCTTATCACTCCACTCTAAGCCTTGATGAGATAGTTTCGAAAGAGGCTCTTGAAGAAAAGGATTGACTTGATCTTGTGATGAAACATTGATTAATGGTTCCTCACTCACTTTTAGATTTTCAAATTGCTTAGTTATGTGAGATGAAGAAACTGATGGGCATAAATGAAGATTAGATTGAGCTTGTTCAACTAGTGAACAATATTGGAATGGATGAGGGTCACCCGGAATGGTGACAAATTGATCTTTAAGTTCGAACTTCAAACATTGGTGAAAAGTGGAAGGGACAACCCTCATCGCATGAATCCAAGGGCATCCAAGAAGAAGATTAAAAGATGCAAGGTAAGACACCACATAGAACAAGGTATCTAAGATCTTAGGTCCAACTCTAAGGGGGAGAGATATAATGCCGCAAGCCTCTTGGGACTCATTGTTGAAAGCTTTGATGATGATATTGGATTTAGTTAAATCTTCCTCTTTTAATCCAAACTTTTGGAAGAATTGATAAGTGCATAAATTGAGGGAAGAACCATTATCAATCAAAATCCATTTGATAAATGTTTTCCCAATAAATGCAATGATGTAAAGGGAAGAATCCTCTCGTAAGTCTGAGGAAGGAATATCATCATCCAAAAATGTGATATGATGTATCCTAAGAGAACTTACAACATTAGCTATAGCACTAGGGGAAATATCTTGAGGAACAGATTGTTGTCTTAGGAGCTCCAACAAAGCTTCCCTATGAATAGGAGAAGTTTGCAAAAGTTCTAAGAGGGAGATCTTGGTTGGGGTACTAGCTAATTGTTGTTGAATGTCAAAGGAGACTTTAGGTTGTGGCTTCAACACTAAAGGTGGGTTTTCTAACCTCGTGCTCCTTTTTTGGGTATTCTTCAAAACTAAGGTGGGTTTTGAAGGTGGGTTGGATGAAGAACTCGTCTCTTGTTGAGAATGTTGAGTCGGTTGTGCTTGAGCTTGTTGCCTTGTAGTTATTGCTATCATTCCAACCATATTATCATAGGGAGGTGGCACATTACGATATGACACTTGATTAGTTGCTTGTTGACCATGCTTAGGTAGGGGATCTTGGAAGATTCCCATGTCTTGATTAGTTGTGGGTGCTTGTTGAGTAGGAGGTTGATTGTTTGTTGGAGGATTGGGTTGAGAACCTTCTATAACAAGGCGTCCTTCATCAATTAAGTCTTGAACCACATGTTTCAACCTCTTACATCCATTTTTCATGTGCCCCTCTACTCTATGATATTCACAATGTTGACCAAGTTTATACCAATTAGTTGTGGTATCTAGGTTGCCTTATGGGAGGCAACTCAATCATATTAGCTTCCAAAAGTTGTTGTAGGACCACATTCATAGGTGTGTTGAGTCTTGTAAAATTTCTTGGTGGGGGTTTTTGAGGTTGGCTAAGCACCATCTTTTGTAGGGTGTTAACAACACTGTTAACATGCCTACTATTTGTTACCCCATCACCAACCACATGCTTGTTCTTATACTATGTTTTAGTGGTCCTATCTTCTTTTACTTTAAGATGACCTCTTATGATAAGGGCTTGCTCTACCCTTCTTGCTAGATCTATAGCTTGGTCAAAAGATGTGATAGTTGTAGTCTCCAACTCATAAGATATTTGTTCTTGTAAATTTCCAATAAATATCTCAAGCATGTCTTGAGGAGGTAAGGTATATCTCAAGCATCCAACTAGACTCCTCCAATGAGACAATTTTTGAAAAACTTTCATCCTTAGCTTGTTTTAACATATAGACATCTTTCATAGTCACATTATTTTCAACATAAGCATTGAATTGTTGAACAAACATTTCAGTTGTCTCTTCAAAATTCCTTAAAGAATGATTTGGTAGTTGATAATACCACTCTAATGCCATACCACCAATGCTCATCATATATGATATCATGGCATGTTGTCCTGAACATCCTTAAATGTTCAATTGGATTCTTCGTTCCCTTATAGATAGGCAAAACTGGCATTGGAAATGCTTAGGGTAGGGCCTAGAGGCAACGATAGGGTCTAAGGGTTGATTGCACATTTCTCTATAGTTGTAGGTGAAACTAGGTGGCTGAATCATGTCCACTCTCGAAACCAATTATTTCACCATATTTGTTAAACTTTGCATTTCAGGATTGTTGTTGTGCAATGCCCCTAGGTTCCCTAGGGGAGGGGTATAGGTAGGCTATTGAAAGGGAACTTGGCCTATGTTGGAGGCATTGATACTGTTATGGTATGGGTTATGATATGTGGTATCTTGATGTGGAGGATAACTAACATTTGGTGGAACAAAAGCATGAATGTTGAGATTAGCAGAATGAGGAGGAAATTGAACATGATCTTGATATGCACTACTAGTTGGAGGAACTTGCGGAATTCTTCCAATGTTGGTGGTTATAGTAGTGACATATGTTGGTTTAGGACAAGGATCAACATGATGCAAAGATTCAAGCAATGAATTGGTGTGGACATTCTGAGGAGAAATTATTTGAGGATGAGAAGTCCCAGCTTCTTCAAGTTGGGCTTCCTCATCCATAGCCTTATTCAAGGCATCTTTGTGATACTTGTAGAAATTCCAGACATGATTAAATGATTTAAATATAAGGTTCCCATTGGACCCCTTAGTAGGATCAAGGTCGTTACTAGCTTCTTCATTTTCTTCCTCTTCTAGATTATGATTCTCTCTATCAATCTAATCATCTTCTTGAAAAATCTCATTAGACTCTAAAAGCCTTCGCTTACCCCTAAGGTTGGGAGCCATTAGGAGAAAGAGAAAGGATAGAGTAGAAAAGGAGGAAAACTAAAAACTAGCGAAACACACAAGATTTTTAGATGTTTTTAATGTTTTCTAATCTAAACAAACAGAATTAGTGGTCTTGTTTAAAGTTTTCAAGAGAAAAGCAAAGGAAGAGGCTTCCTATCTTGGCCACTAAGACGTGTCTTCACATCGGGTTCACCAAAGATGTAGAGGGGAAAACTGCCCTACCGCATACGATTCTTGGTTGGATTTGTTGGGAGCCGAGGTGATCGTGGGGGTGTGTTATATTCTCTACACTCGGTGGACAAAAGAAAAGGGTTCACCAAGAATGGTTTTAGGACTCGCTCCAAGTTCGAGGTGGAAATGTTAAATGTGTCAATTAAGCAATCACCTATGTTTGGCCTTTCTATGCTAAACTATGAAAATGAAAGAACAATGCAAAACACACAAGATGCAAGAAGACAATATCTAACCCTAGTATGATTCTTTAATTCAATGATCTCTAACCCTAGGTTGCAAGAAATGAAATCCTTTTTTATTTAATCAAGGGCACTTATCTGATCCGATGTTTGATCCAAGCTTTATCTTGCATCCAGAATATCCAACAGCTTCAAATATGCAAAATAGCTTCACAAAAACTCTAGAAAATATGGTTAACATTTGGGGGCCTACTTAGGTCGCTATAAGACTGAGTTTGGAGGCACAACAGTCAAGCCCCCTTGGTCCTTTTAGTTGACCGTTCATAATAAAAATGAGCTTTGACCTTTGGAACAAACACAACAAAATATGACAGCATAGAACAATGAATGAAATGCAAATAGGATGGATGCAATGCATGAACAAGAATACAATTTCGAAATCTAGGGTTTTGGGGACAAATAATTGCCCCCAAGCTAATCTAATATGAAATGTAGATGAAACAGAATGATAAGAATCAAGACATAATGCAAACTGAGACAAAACAAGATGCGGAGGGCACACAAAGCGAGACCCTAAGGTTTTGGGATGAATAGTTGCCCCAAAACTTAGCTAGACCAAATCCGCACCTTGTAGGATACCGAGCGCGATTTCGGTAACAATGTCGAAATGGATGTAGAATGTCGGACGGGCGAAAGCAGGGCTTTCGCCGAATCCGCGCCTTGTAGTAGACGGGGTGCAAATTCACACAAGAGGGTTTAAAACCCTAAAACAGAGGTAAAAACACAACAGAACATAAACTAGAATGAAAATGCAAACTAATGAATGCAAAGAAACAACCTGGTGATCTCGTGGAATAAGCAAGAGCAAAGGTGGAAGACCCTTCCTCCCTCAAGAAGACATTGTCGTCAAGGCTCTCTCCACTTGTCAAATCACAAGGAACACACCAACAATAGAACACCAAAGCACCAAGAGCACCAGAAGATAAGAGAACTCTAATTTCACATGAACTTTGATAGCTTGATTGCAGAAAGAACCTTTAAGTTGCTGGGGAGAAAAAGGGAATCCAATACCTTTATTTATAAGGGTTTTGGAGGGCTAAAAGGCAGGAGAACAAAAGTTAACCTTGATTAAGCCGACACCCCAAAAGGGTCGGCCTAAAAATTAGGTTTTCGAAGAAAAACCCTAAATTTGCTGAATCCGCACCTCATAAATTATCGGGTGCGGATTCGGTCAAGGTTAACAAAAGCAAGGAAAAACACAAGAAAAGGGGACCTCCTAGTAAGTTTGAGAACCTCTCAAAGGAACCCAAGGAAAAATGACTCATCTGGGTGGGTCAATTTTCCGTGTCTACAATATATGCTCTTCAAAATTTAAAAAAGAATGTACAAATAGGTCAAGTATTCAAGATTTTTGTTCAGGCCTCAAGTCATTTTACGGGTTTTATTATAGGATTGTACTACCTTCAACCCGGAACCTTGCACCCCTCGAAACTTGGGGAAACAAATATCTATATCCATCCCTCAACCAAGGAATAGGCCTGAGAAGCAGATCAAGGATAAGTTCAACAAAAGTCATGCATGCTAAAATCGTAACAGTCAACCAGCAATTTTGAACCGTAATTGGTGTTTTAGGCCTTTGAACCCCAACATGACTTTCTTTTTTTTGCAAATAAAACTGTTGCTTATTCATTCTGTGAGAGAAAAGAATTACCAGATGAAATTCTAAATTATAAATTAGAGAAATGAGATTTGGTTTTGCTAAAGAGCTAATCTAATTAATCACTCTCCCTGGTTGACTTTTAACATAAATTCTGGCCACTTCAATGTTCCTAAAGATTAGGGCTCAGTCAAAGGTATCCAGTTAAGCTAAATCTCATTCAAATCTAAACACATGCAAGAATTTGAATGCTCTACTCCTCTGTTATGTTCAAAAGGGAGTTTTAAAGCAGAAGTCTATCTAATTCTATATTTCTTAAACCCTCAACTGCTTTATATAAATAAAGGCAACAGTTACTAAGCATCCTCAAAATAAGAAAGCATGAGATCATAGCAATACACAGGAAGTAACTTGACGGCTCCTCTATATCATTTAGATATTCCAAGAATCCAAATTACCAAACCAATCACACAAATAAGGATGCATGGTTATGGCTTGAGCTTAAGCAAACTCAATGATTGGCTTTGGTAAATTTTAATATCTCAATCACATAACTCAGTCAGATGTGACTTCAAATACCAAAGTTGTTCTCTCAATTCTGAGTGAAGTGGCCAACCTACAATTACAGCCAACTCTCCATGACAAGGAAATAAGACCACTAAGTAAATTGAAAACTAGTGCCACACTACAAAGAAGAGCATATGCTTAATTCTCTGGTAGAATGTGATTTTTTTTTTGATATTGACCTAGTGCAATTGACATTGGAAGTGCCAAGTAAAAAGAGAAGAACAAAATAATTAACTTTGAGATAAAAAGATGAGGAGTAGACCACTTGCATTATCGGTGATGTGACCCAGGTTCAATCTCCATGGTGGATGTGTATAAGAAGTATTGCTGAAAACAAAAAAAAGAAAAAAAAAGATGAAGAGTAAGGAAGAAGGTTCATATTACACCACAGATGCTTCTCCCTATAGATCATATAATTAAGCCAAGATAACTCGCCTAAATAAAATTGATAACTGAAACTCTTATCACAGGAATTCACTGAAAATTCCATGCTGTTCCTTTTAAGCATCTTGCATGTTATTTGGATAGATTGAGGATCATAAATGGGGGTATTTACAACTAGGTTCAATCAGAAAAAAGCCCCATTATTTCATCTAACAGTTACTCATTGTAGAACAACAGAAATCAGAATTGTAAGTTGTCCAGACCAACATATCCAATAAAAACTTAAGTAGCTATCGACATAGATGACTTCCTTAATTGCAGCCATAAAATTGTTGCATCCCGTGTTGCAAAAAACCAACCAACTCTTTCTTTGCTCCTCTCAAAAGGAGAGTCTAGTTCCCTCAAATGAGATCTGAAAGGAGCTACTAAACCCTGATCAAAGGAGTGCTTCTTTCCGTGACCAGTTTGTATCCCAAGCAATGGAGGGATCTCTTCTCCAGCTTCAAAAGCTTTACATAGACTGCTTATCCAACCATCAAAAGCAGTTAGTGCAGCTTTAAAGGAGAGGGTGCGTAAATTTAAACACCATTCTGTTGGGGACTTTGTGTGAAGATTTGTGTAGACTCCAAGTTTTGTTCCTAGATCCAGCAAAATGTGAGCTCTTTCTGGAAAATTAAACTCGTAACATAGGTCAATCAAACAATTCAAAAGGGCTTTTCGTACAGAATTTGGTGCTTGACTGAAGACAGCTTTAAGTTCTTCTTTAAGTTCTTGAAAATGTACTAAGGCAATTTCCTCTTCTTGGAGCATCTTGACAACTGAAGCCAGCTTAGGATTGACTTTCTGGATGCACTCAAGAACCTTACCACGCTCTTCCTTCTCACAGAGAATCAGGACTGAAAGAAGAGATCCACAGAGCTTGTCATCTGGAACAATGCCTTCGTCAAGAAGTCGATTGAATATCCTCACCACATCATCAAATCTCTTTGCTCTGCCATAGCATCTTACAAGACAAGTGCAAACCACCACACCATGCCTGAATCCAGCTTCTATCATCTCATTAAACACCCTAGTAGCTTCTTCAACCTGACCTTCATTTGCATAAAGATCTATCATGGTTGCATAGCTCCATCCATCGGGCTTACAATCATCTGACTGATGCATCTCTTCAAAAATCATGACAGCCTCCTTCACACTGCCTGTATCAGCACAGATACTCAACAAAGAATTGTAAAGAATCAAGTCCTTCTTGCATCCCTCCTTTTTCATTTTGTCCCACAGCTTCAAGGCTTCTTTTATCCACCTAGCTTTACCATAAATCATAAGGAGGCTACTCAGAGTTACCTGATTAGGAAGCAATCCTGCCTTAATCATCTCTTTATACATGGCTTTAGCCACTAGTGGTTTCCCTACCTTTGCTAATACATCAAGCATTGTATTATATGCAACCAAATTAGGCTTAACCCTCAATGCTTTCATTTCCTGAAAAATATAATAAGCACCATCAAAATCACCAGTGATACTGAACATTTTTAACAGGATAGAAAATGCTTTATTATCAGGACACCACCCATCTGCCCTAGCTCGCTGATATAAACTTAAAGCCTTCTGTACCTTACCAGCCCTACCATAAGCATCTATCACTGCAGTATATGTAACCTCATCAGGAACACACCCAGTCTCACTCATTCTCTCAAACCATTCCACGGCCTTGTGGGGAAGATTACACTGCCTGGCACAACTTATGACAGTGGAATAAGTTATGTTGTTAGGCTTGACTCCTCGACCCATCATGTCCTGCAGCAATTCCTCCACTCTATCCCATTTCCTTCCACTTCTCAGAACCTTCATGGTGACATTGTAGATCACAGAATCCATCTCAAATCCCTCCTTTTGTTTCAGCCACTGGAAGAAATAATAGGCTTTTTCCCCGCCCTGAATATTGTTCATGATGACCATGGCATCCCTGGGACTTAGGGGTTCTTCCAAGGAATCTAGGACTTCAAAAATGGGATCTTGGGTGGGTTCAGAGGAATCTAGTTTCTTTGCAAAAAGCCTGAGCTCAGCAATCCGAGGGCTCCATGTGTGGTTCTTGGTGTGACCTTGGCGTTCCAGTGTTAGAACTGATGATGATCTGGGCCTGTTTGGATTGACCCACACTGATTTGGACCCTGGTGGACCCTGTTTGAGGTCATGGGCATCACATGTAGAGGGGTCTGTATCCAAGGGTTTAAGCTGGTCTGCCAGTATTGCTTCTACCCTGTCTGTATTGCTGCACCTGATTTCTTGGGAGGTGGTTGAAAGGGGCTTGAGCCTCCATGGACGGAATGGGCATCTGGCCTTTGAATTTAATTTGAGAAATGAAGTATTGGGATGGTGGGTGTCAGCATGAGTACCTCCAGTTGCGATTGCAGGGACCATGGATGCTAGAGACATTGCTTCTGCTTCTCCTGTTGCTCCTCCTTAGGTCTCCTGGATTGGGCCTGGCAGTAGTAGGGTGGAACCACTTGCTTATACCAAACGAGTGTTTTCCAAATATTTGATACAATTCTGGAAAGAACTGATAATGGACATGACGTGCCCGACGAGTTTGAGAGACCAACACCTTAGTTGTTACAGATAAGCAAGGTATTGTTAAAAAGCAATGCCTATGAGTCCCAAACTACCTACATCCATAGAAAAGATTTAGGATTTAAATATAAAATAGCTATATTCTTAACCTACAAAATATCTTGAGAGTGTAGAGGACGGCTTTCACCGATATTGCAGCTAATTTTTTCCGGATGTAATTTTTGGTTTTAAACAGATTCCAGAGCCATATAATGTTATTATTAAAATTTTCAGTGGATGAGCATTGATTAATTTTAAGGATGTCCAGCAATTATCTAGTTCTATGGTTTGGACAAATTTTCAAGGTCTTTTAAAAAAAATTGAAACCTAATATCATAAAATGAAGAAAAAACAAATAAAATTGTGGCTTATTCTTCCTTTAGCCTTTCTCTTGAGCATTTGCTCAAGATATCCCATCTAAAAAAATAGGCTCCATGCATTTCCAGAAGTGTCACTTTTTTATCACAACCAGATTTTTTTTTTTTTCTAACGAACCCATCCTAGAGGATTCTGCATTCCTATAATCCTTCCAAATTCTTTTATAAGGAGCTTGAAAATTCATCAAACCAAAATTACTATAAAAGACTTCTTATATTTTTAAAGAATACTTGTTAAAATTTTCCAAAATAAAGGTCATGTTTTAAATTCTTTATGTTCCTTCGTGTGTTTTTCTTCATTATTATTAAAGAATTAATAATAAATTATGTGTGGTTTTTATTAATATCTATTAAAATAATAAAAAAATATTTTTATTTGATTTGGTTAGTGTGAAAAACCTCTTCCAACCATGATCCATGTAAAGTTGAGAGCTATGATTATCAATAGGGAATTTAACACACAACCACCATACACCCACCCCCTCACACACTCACACATGCTGAGGTTTGAATTTAATAAAAAGTTATTTGTTATTATTTAATTTATTTTTTTTATTAAATATATATATTTATCTCCTTGAAATTGTTATGTTTTTATAGTTAAGTTTTTGACATCTTTTTTATTATGAGATAAGGGCCTTGGGTTGTCATTAAGGAGAGTCATCTTCAAACCCTAATAGAGGGTCCAAGATCCTTCATAGAAACTTGTGTTTTATCTTACAATTTTTTTAGTCCCGTGAGGGATACCATAGTGGTATGTCTTTGAGTTTTCATCCAAAAGACCCAAATTTAAACCCCAGTACAAAGGGACCAGGACCCCTTTTAAAAACTCATGTTTTACCTTGAAATTTTAATGCCTTGGGAGAGATACCATAGTGGTAAGTTCTTGGGTTTTCATGCAAAGACCCAAGTTCAGATCTCAATAGGAGGGGACTAAGACCCCTCATAAAAACATGTGCTTTACCCTAACATTTTTTTGTTCGCAAAGATAGCATAGTAGTAATAGTTATGGGCTTTCTTTGAGGAGACCTAGGTTCAAACCACAACATACCTAAAAGGGGACATGTTAGGTTAGTAGCATTTGACTGTTCGTCAACACGTTGCCTTGGTTCGATTCTTTAGAGGGTAAAGGGTCATGTTGACTTCATCTTACCCAGTGAGCTAGGGTTTATAGTGGCAGCGTCTAAGCTCGATCTAGTGTCCTACCCCATATCGGACAAAGGTGTTACAAGTTTTTCTATGTAAAAAAAAAAAATCACTTGTCAATTGTCTTCTAAAATTTAAATTTTGTTAAGACAAATATCAACATCACGATTGATTAAATCTTTTGTTACCCAATTTCCTTCTATCTTCATAGATATGTTTACAGAGACAACATCTAACAATAGATGATGAACTTTAACAATAACATTATAGTTCTCACATCAATTGATAACAATAATGATACTCCGTAAATCTCCCTCAATTGAAATTTATTTCCATCCTTTTTCAATTGCAATTTTGATCCCTACAAGAAGTGCCCTAAGGTCTACATAGTTGTAAGTTGAATTTTTATATGAGAAAAGTTTTTCCTTCATTATTTAGAAAAACATCAACTCCACTAGCTTTTCTTAGAGAGTTTTTCCTTTCATTATTTCAAAAACATCACCTCCATCAACTTTTCTTAGATTTTCTAGCAAGGACGCCACTTGCATTATCGGTTTTATTTAGAAAAACATCAACTCCACTAGCTTTTCTTAGAGAGTTTTTCCTTTCATTATTTCAAAAACATCACCTCCATCAACTTTTCTTAGATTTTCTGGCAAGCACGCCACTTGCATTATCGGTTATGTGACCCGAGTCCAATCCCCATGGTGGATGTGTATAAAAAATATTACTCAAAAAAAATTAATTTTGATAATCCTAATTTTTGCACATTCTATTTTACCACATATTAAAACAAATCCTTTGTGTTTACTCAATTATCGTAGATTACCGTTTCCATGTATATTCAAATCCTGTAACAAAGAGGTTAGCATCTCTTTTTCAACACTTGAAATTTCCATGATGAGCACAATGTCTCTAAACATTCTACAAGAGAAACAATAATACAGTTACAAACTTGGGTATGATTTTGAATTTATATTTTAAAAATCTATTATTTCTCTAATTTCATAAAGTCCAATAAATAATAAGGACCAATCCTTCACAAATTGAATAATGATTTAGCTTTGAAACAATAAATCTAACATTTCATAAACTTTTTCAATGTTGATAGAGCCATCCACTGTATTCTTAATTTTTTGAAAAAGCAACCCTAGATGGTATGAGCAAAGAAACAATGAAGAAGTAAATGGTATGATGTTTCTAGATCCTTCTCACATAAGGCACACATGAAAGATTTGTGGTATCCTCCTCTTTGGAGACTTTCTTATGTAAGAATCTTGCTTTGGACTATTAAACAAGAGAATGTTGATACCTTATGGAGGGCCTTTAGTGACCAAACATCATTCCAAGGGAAATTGTTGGAAGTTTGAAATTTTGGTTTCCCTAAACCTTCATATCCCAAATTGATTGAATATCCACTATATTTTGATAGATTTCAAACTAACTCATCCTTCCACATAAGAATAGACAAATAAAACTCTTGAAGCATCCTTTAAATCTCATTCCTCATTCGTTTGAGTTTCTCTCCTTCAACAAGATTATTTATAGGAATCCATGATCTAAAATTGTTGCTAGCCATTAGACCTTTATAAGTTAGACATGCTCAATCCAATGGATATCATTTTGGATAAAAATAATACGATATGACTTCAATCATACACCAAAATAAAAATATTATAAATTTGATCTTATTGACTAACCATTTAATATGTTTCTTGATCAATTGCAAACTATCTAGCATAAAGTTCCATGTTGGCAATCCTCTAGGTAAGTTTAATCTCCTAAACAATTTTGTTATGTCATGAGAACCTATAGATTTTTGAAGTAGTAATTTTCTCTTTTTTATCTTTGAATAATTTTCCACCATTTTTTTCATAATTCCAAACTCACAAGTCTATAATTGTGCAAGCTTTCCCCTCCCATATTTTTTTTCATTTCAAACCCTATCCCACTTGCAAAAAAGACCTAAAGTTTTCCTCACATTCTTTCCAAAAAAAATCTCTTTGAATTTTATAAAATTTAGATGTTATACCTACTAGAAATCTTAAGATTGGTATCATATATAGGGATGGATTGCAATGTAGTCTTTATGGGTTGTAATATTCTAGCCATGGTTAAGAACTTACATTTCCAACTTGCCAAACAAGACTTCATTCTATTCAAAATCTCTTTCTTTCCTTTATTAGTCAAAGAAATACCCATATATCTTGATGATAACTTTTAAACTTAAATCCTAGAAAGTCCACAATAATCCATTATAAATCTAGGATAATATTAATAAAAAATATTGATTTTGTGGTATTTGCCAATTATGCCATCAACCTTCTCATAGTTTGATAATATTGATTTAAACTCCATGGCCTCCATGATCGAGGGATGATCTAAAATAAAAAGAATCAACAAATTGAAGATGAGATCTAGAGGGATCATTTGTTGCAACCTTAGTACCTTTGATATTTTCTTCCATTTTTACATTTGAGAAAACTATTCCTAATACCTCTGCAAGAATAATAAATAGAAAAGGAGATAGTGGATCATCGTGGCAAAGTCTACAAGATGACTCAAAGTATCTAATAGGGGATCCATTGATCAAAATATAATATTTTGAGTGTTATAACAACATTTATTCCATTCATACCATCCTTGATTAAATCCAAACTTTAAGGATATCATGTAAAAAACTCCAACAAACCTTATTGTATAGTTTATTCATATTTAATTTCATAAGCATACCTAACCTTTTTATGGAATGAAGAGAATGTATGGCCTTCTTGTAAATGCTTAATACATCAAATATTTGTTTACCACAAACAAAACCATCTTGTTCCTTTGAGATAACACAATCTATAATGCTTTTCAACCTGTCTCCCATTATTTTTGAAATGATCTTATAAATTTTATTACAATTTATTGGATTAAAAAAATTAAACGTATTTCTTGGGAACCAATATAATAAAAGTGACATTTTTTTATTTGTGGAAAACATCCCAGAAGGGATGCCACTTTCGGGTAAGACCCAAGGAGGCAGGGGTATCCATTCCGCCAAAAACGCCCAGGACTCGAACCTAGCCTACCACCTTTGACATACTCAAGGAGCAAACAAACACACAAAAACAATTTAAAAAATAAATAAATAAATAACAATAAAAATAATAAAATAAAATAAAAAACATGCTCCTTGAGTGTGTCAAAAAGAAAAGCACAACCAAACACACACAATAAGATAAAAAAAAAATACAACACGAACCACATAGAAAAAATACAAGAACAACATAACAAAACACAAACATGACAAAAACAACAAAACACTACAAAGACATAACCAAAAAAAACATGAAAAATAAACACAACCAAAACCTAAAAAATAAAAAAATAAAATAAAAAACAACCAACAACAGACAATAAACAAAAACAAAAAACATAGAAAACACTCACACATAAAAACACTAATTAACACAAACAAACATAAACACAAGAACAAGAACGACAAAAACACAAGAACAATAACAAAAAACATAAAAAATACACAAAACAACAAAAACACAAGAACAAAAAAAACAACACAAAGAACACAAAAACAAAACAAAACAAAAGAACACACACACCTTAAAAAACTAAACAAAAAAAAGAAAAAGAAAAAAATGAACATAACAATGACCTTTCTAGACCAGAAGACTTTTAAGGCAAGAATCAACAGAGGAAACAAAAGAAAGAATAGTTTGAGCTAGGGAACTAAAATAACCTGAGTGAACCAAAGAGAAGCAAAAATAAAGCAAGAAGAAACTAGGTACCTTCAGAACTAGAGCCATCCAAAGAAATGATAGAAAGAAGAGCTTCCCTAATTTGCGAAGCCCACCATCTAGGAGGGTGGCCATAACAAGTAAGATCACCTTTGTCCAAAGCCCAATTAGCTAAAGCATCAACACTCTTGTTTTGATCTCTGACCACATGATTGTAATCAACTTTCAAAAATCCCATCTGGATTAATTGAATCTTCTCAATAATTCTTTTTATTCTCCAATCAACCTTATGATTCTTAGAAGGAGTCTTCAAAAGATTAATCATGAGTTGAGAGTCAGACTCAACTAACACCTTTTCCCATCCAACCTTAGTAGCCTCTTGAAGGCCTCTGAGGATACCATACCCCTCAGCAAGGTTATTGGAAAGAATACCCAAATTCTCAGCAAAAGTAAAAACCAGGGAGCCATCTGAAAGTCTACCAAGTCCTCCCGCACTGGCTTTTCCAGGGTTCCCTCTAGAGGCACCATCAATATTGACTTTTCCAAAATCCTTAGGAGGAGGTTGCCAATTTCTTGTTCTATCCATATTACAAATACTCACATTCCCTTTAAGTTGGTTGCCCTTAGAATATTTAATCTTCAATATTTGCATCACTTGATCCCATCTTTGGTGGGAGTTTTGGGGGTGATTAAGGAGTTGATGGACTGATTCAACTAAGTTGGCTATGGTATTTTTCCAAATATAGTGAATATCCTTCCTATCTTGATTAAAAATTTGGTTGTTCCTTTCATTCCAGATATTCCAAAGAAGAATGGTAGAACCCATCCAAACTAACTGCCTAATAAAATGATCAACACCCTCTTGCTTAGGCCAATCCCTCCAAAGTTGTTCAAAAGTAAAAAAATTGGACCACTTGTAAGCCAAGTAAAGTGGCCATTCTCCTCCATAGCTCAGAGGCTAAAGTACACTCAATAAAAATATGGCTGAGAGTTTCTACATTCTCTTCACACATTTCACATCTAAAAGGGCCATGAAAACCATGCTTCATAAGTTGCTCACCAGTAAGCACCCTACGATGCAATAAAAGCCAAGTAAAGAACCTCACCTTAGGCCAGAGCTTTTGAGCCCACAACTGAGAAAATATGTCAGAATATTGGTTGGGATTATTATGGCATAAGGTCAAATAACCTTGAGCAACTGAATAATCACCCTTAGTAGTGTTGTTCCAACCAAAACAATCTTTTTCATGGGACCAAGAGAGAGATCTCATATGAAGGATGCCTTGGATATCTTGTCTTTGCCTTTCTAGGATTTGAATAGGCCAGTCCTCAATAGGGATCCAATATCTACCAACCTTTGAATTACCAATATGGTATCGACAGTATGGGACCATTATGAATGATCCAAAATAAAATTTTCTTTATCAAATCCTCACCAGTCTTAAGAACTGCTAAAATGGGAGAACCTTTGGTAGGAAGTTGATAGCGAACAAGGTCTTCAGGACTTTTGTTCTCAGCATATTTAGCATGGAGATTATTGGCCCAAAGAGCATTGGGGTTATGCAACATCCTCCAATATAATTTAGCAGCTAAATCTTTGTTGTTATTAATAGAAGACCGGAATCCTAACCCCCCTTCATTCTTAGGAAGACATAAAGTGTCCCATTTCACCAAGGCCCATTTTCTTTTCTCCTTAGTACCACTCCAAAGGAATCGATGATTGATTTGATCCAGTTCTCGAAGAACAACCTTTGGGATATTCAACACGGAAGATACATAAATAGGAATAGCTTGAAGGACTGATTTTACCAAGGTGATTCTACCCCCAGAAGAAAGCCACTTGTTGGTCCACTTTCCAATTTTCTTCTTGACTTTGTCCAACAACCAATTCCAATATTTATTTTTTTGCCTTTGAATATTTATGGGAATACCTAAATAAGTGATCGGAAGGGAGGTCTTCTTATATCTTAATTTATCCAAGACCATGGATTCTTGTCTGGTAGAGCAGTGAAAGAAAATAACTTTAGATTTGTCTTCATTGATCAACTGCCCGATAGCCTTAGAAAAACAGCTAATGATTTGTTTAATATTAGAAGCTTCCTTAAGAGTAGCTTTACCTAAAAGAGTAGAGTCATCCACAAATTGAAGATGAGAGATAGGTCTAGCTCCATGAGCAATGGTAACTCCCTCAAGGGTTTTGTTTTCCCTCTTTTTGGTTATAGTCCTACCCAAGCATTCAACAAGAATGATGAATAAATAAGGGGATAGCGGGTCACCTTGCCTAATACCTCTAGAAGCTAGGAATGACTGAGAAGGCCTACCATTGATAAGAACTAAGTAGGAAATAAGAGAGATACATCCCATAATCCAATCCATCCAATCCTTAGAGAAACCAAATTGCCTCAAAACTTTGATAAGGAAGTGCCAATCCACTCTGTCATAAGCTTTGGATAAGTCTAACCGAATGAACATGGAAGGATATTTTTGCATATCCATGGAATGGATGGCTTCCTGAGCAAGAACTATCTCATATACTATTTGACGCCCTTCCACATAACCCCTTTGCTCAGGGGAAATAATATTATGCAAAAGAGGCTTCAACCTTTCTGCCATGATCTTAGTAATGATTTTGAGAAGAACATTACATAAAGCAATAGGTCTAAAAGTTGAGATATGATCAACCTCTTGAGCTTTTGGAACAAGAGTAATATAAGTTTTATTGATAACCTTCAAAATTTCTTTGGCTTTCCTGGCTTCTTCCACCACCTCTAATAAATCAACATGAAGGATATCCCAGAACTCTTGGTAGAACTCAATGGGAAAACCATCAGGACCCGGGGTTTTCCCTTTTTGCATTTTAAAAACTACCTGTTGAAGCTCATTGATAGTAACGAGGAGCAGTAAAAATAGAGTTCTCCTCGAAGTGATAAGAGAAGGGATTGCTTGAAGAACATTTTGTTGAGAAGATGAGTCAAGAGGAGTAGCGACAAAAATATTGGAAAAGTAATCGACAACAATAGAGTTCATGCCATCCCAAGTATAGACAACATCTCCAGAATCTGATTTTAGGGAAGAAATAAAGTTGTGAGATCTTCGAGCTAGAAGAGATTTGTGGAAGAAATTTGTGTTTCGATCTCCTTCTTTGAGCCATTGAATTCTAGATTTTTGCTTCCATAAGAGTTCTCTCTTTTTTCCCATTCCTCTAACTGGGTTGTGAGTTTAATTTCATCTGCACTTCTATTCTCTGTGAGGCCATCTAAATGGATTTTCTTATTCAAATTTTCAAGTTGAGCAATAACTTCATGTTTTTTTTTATGAACATCCCCAAACTCCTTCCAGTTCCAAGTCTTGATTTTGGATTTAATGTATTGCAATATTTTGGCAAAATAGAACATCTTAGTCCCATGCCTAGGCTTACCTTCCTTCCACCATTGTTGCACACGAGGTCTAAAGGAACTGTCTCCGAGCCACATTAATTGAAAATGAAAAGGAGAGAAACTCACATTGGTTTTCCACATTTCCACCATGACCGGCCGATGATCCGAACCAACATTGTTAAGAGTCTTCACTTTAGGAATGTGACCATGGATTAAGAAATTTTTAGAGAGCAAAAACCTATCCAATCTCTCCATTATACAAGCTAAGCCTTGCCTTCTATTAGACCAAGTCATAAGGCCATTATCTGGTTGGATGTCCACAAGATGGAGGTTTGCAATATATTCGCTCATGAGGTCGGTGCTTTTGTCCAAATTTCTATTTCCCCCCATTTTCTCATCCAGAGAGAGGATGGTATTGAAATCTCCTCCGATCAAGATCCAAGCTTCAGGAAAATGAGAGATAATATGAGTTATATCCTTCCATTGTCTTCTTTTTTCCTCCAAAGCAGTCGAAGCATAAATAATAATGCAGAGCATAATTTGGTTGGAATGTCTACTTTGAATAGCTATAGCCAACAGACCCCAAATGCCAACCATATGGTGAATAACTACCTCTTTTGGGTCCCAAAGACAAGCAATGCCACCAAAAGTCCCTTGGGAACTGAGGGAAACCACTTTTCCAATTGGCCAAATTTTACTGGCAATTGAGTCCATATCCTCCATTGACATCTTCGTTTCTTGAAGGAAAACAAGATGTGGATGATTTATCTGAATCATTCTTCTAATTTCATTTTGTTTTGAAAGACTCCCTTTGAGTCCTCTAATATTCCAAGTGATGATCTTCATTAATACCAGGGCTAAAAAATTTGGGAAGGGCATTAATATTACCTTCCTCTACAAGCTTTTCACCTTCTTTTACCATATGATATTGATTGGTCTTGCGACCTACTTTTTGATTAGAATCCATCTTCAATTTTTTTTTTCCTATTTCTTGACTTACTCCAATTGAATCTGAGATGGCTTCTAACCTTGAAGAATGCTCGTACACAACCAAAATTTTACTAGAGGGTTCAACAAAGTCTATATTGGGACCTGTATTATTTGAAGTTTTGACATTTAAAAGATTGTTTTTCTTGTGTAAATTTTCTCCCTTTTTTTCTGTTGAAAACCTTTGATTTGTTGGTTTGTCTCTGAGTTCTTCCCTTCATATTTAAATTGTGTTTCTAAGATTTTTGTTTCCATTATTTCCTCTTCCTCACTTGGGACATCATTTGTGGAAAGGATTTCAAACATATTAGCAGATGACTTTGATTGATCCTTCATAACTGGTTTTTTTTTAGTGTTCTTCTTCTTAGGCATTTGGAAACCTGTTGAGTTTATATCTTCTTTCTTTTGATCAGGAATTTTATTTGGGCAAGCACTAGCCAAATGACCATATTCATGGCAAATTCTACAACGAAAAGGAATGTTCTCATAGTCCACTACTTGCTCCCAAGTGTCTTCCCCAAATTGTAATGTGATCTTTTTAGGTAGGGGTTTGTCAAAATCCATTAAAACACAAATCCGAGCATAAATAATATGTTCAAAATTTTGAGTACAATCAACAATCATCATAAAAGTTCCATAAGAGTTTCCAATTGAAGAAAAAATAGTAGGATTCCAAAATTCAATAGGGAGGCCAAAGAGTCTAACCCACACGGGAGCTATAGAAGGCATCTCTTCTTCGACTTTAAATTTAGTATGCCAGGGCTTCATGAAAAGCCCTGCCCTTCCAAAAAACCAGGGACCCCCTTGAAAATTTTTCTCTCTATCTTCATTATTAGCAAATAAAACAAGAAAATAACCATTTGGATAAATAGAGATTTGTAACTCACCTTTAGTTTTCTAGCTTTTTGCAGCCCAAACTTTGAAAGCATATAGGCTCGGACGAAAACCCATGAACCGACAAATTAGTCCTCTTTTTTCCAAATCTTCAATGCCAGTCTGAATGTTACCCATATCAAGCTTAACAATAGGAGTTCCATCTGCTGCTTTAAGACATCCTAACTCCATTTTCTTGGGATCAATCTTAGGCATTCTTAGAGGTTTATGGGAAGCCCTAAGATTAATATTAGCATTGGGTTGAGGCTGTCCACCATGGAGGGCATCCCTAAAATTCATTTTTGGGGCTGAGTCTTCGAAATTCTTACCCTTGACAGGGGTTTTCATAGTAGAATTATTTTGTGGGTGCACCTTAGCACCAGATTCACTTGAGATCTGAGCCATTTTTTGATCAACTGCTTGAAACTTGTTTTGTGATCTCTTTAATCCTTGCCCTAGACGTCGTGGAAAGGTATGGTTTTCACTTTTCTTTTGTGTAGAAAATTGGAAGCCATTGTCACTCAAGTTCACAGCATGATCTGTTGAAAGACATATTTCTAACCCATATTGGATCCCCTGCAACATATCCTGCTAAAATATTGAGCATAAACCACAAAAATATTGGCCGCTAGGGCCCGAAGGCCCTAAAAACCAACCTTTGGAGCTGCTTGCACTCAACCCAGATGAAACCCTTGCACAATCGCTTGCCAAAAATATTGTTCACACATAGGGATGCGCTAGGATATGTGTTGCTCCAAATGATCTAAAAATTGGTGGAGATGTTCTAGGGTTTTTCAGGCATCTACCCTCAAAATTTTAGCTCAATCCGAGTCCGGATGAGTGAGATATGGCCGAAACAAGTTCGACAGTTTTGGCAGTCCTACGAAAAATGTCCCTCCTCAATCATAATAAAAGTGACATTAATCTCACTTATTGCCTTCCTTTTTTGGGCCTCTTCAAATACATCCAACATATCACTCTTCAATAAATCTCAAAATGTTTAAAAGAAAATTATAGAAACTCCATTAGGGCCAAGTGCCTTGTTAGGATGGAAAGATAAAATTGCCTTGTATAGTTCCTCCATATATATCTTCTTCATTAGGCTTTATTCTATCCTTGTGTGATAATTTATGGACTATTTTGCAAAATCGTTCCTAGAGATTCCTTATCTTACCTAACATTTGATAAAATATCTTTGAAATAATTAATTGCTTCCTTCATTATATCTTCTTCTTAATATTTCTTCCATCTAGAACTAAAATATTTTTAATGCAATGAAAAAATATATATTTTGGATGTACCATAAATTTTTTGGTATTCCTATCTCCTTCCTTGATCCAATTATCCCTAGAATTTTGGAACCAATATGACTCATTTTTCAATACATTATGATATTTAGAAAGTATTTTTCTTACATATAAGTATTCGGGTTCATTCCATTGATTTCTATTATCTCTTGTAAATGTTTGAACTTGGATTTTATTTTCTTCTTTTCTTTAAATATGTTACCAAAATATTTGACATTCCAAATATTTATTTGATACTTTAGATATTTTATCTTTTGAAAAAACTTGTACACACATAGTCCTTCATAATATGCTTTATACCACCATAACATAACCATATAGAAGAAATTAGGGTCTTCGAGCCAAATAGATTCAAAGCAAAATGACATTAGATTACCAATATTGAGTAAATCACATCTTAGAAAAATGGGTATGTAATCTAACTGTGCTCATATTGAAAAAAAGTATACTCTTTTTGTAATTATGTGTTGGATAACAAAAATCTATTCAATATTTCTACTATATGAGTTTGGACAATGAATCTATTATCCTATGTATAATGAAAATTTGAAGGAATACCATATAAAAGGCCATTTGAAGTGGAAAATGAAGTAAAATACTATGTTGTTTTAGACCACCCATGAGTACCACCCTTATTTTATTAAGGAGATAAAACTATATTGAAGTCCCCCCAAGAATCCATAGATCACAATTATGAATCATCATTGTAATTGACAATGATAGAGAATGGTAAGATAGTGAATTTTTTTGCAGAAGCTTTGGGAATTCAACCTAGCCACTTTGCAAAAGTCTGGGCCATGTATCAAGGAATTAAGCAAACACTTAGCTATAGTCAAATTTATTTATATGCCACAAAATTTGGCAAGATTTTCTCTTGCCAGCTACTTCTTACATACCACCCCCTTTTCCTTTATATATATTTTATACACCTTTCTATGTACACTTCTGATATAAATGGGTGCATTCTTATTTTGTGCAAAGTGTGTCATAAATAACATTTGCTTACCAGTATTAGAAAATTTTGGCCTTTGATCACTACCATCTCATATGCCTTGCACTTGTGCCTTTAGGTACTTTACTAGGACTAGGGCCCTATGAGGCCAAACCTTTTGATCCTTACTAGGACTAGGGCCCTATGAGGCCAAATCTCCTTGTTAGAGTGGAATTTAGTAGAGTTCTGTTGTTGTCGAAGACCATCGAAAGCATTATTTCTAGGCTTCTATTATAATAGCAATCTAGCTGCCCTCATTTCATGAAAGAGTTGCTTTGGAGTGGCCAACAACTACTGAGATACCAACCTTGCAAAATTTTAGAATCTTGTTCCAACTTCAGTATTTGATATAGTAATGAAGTATTCCAAATAAAATTTGATCTTCAATTTTATAGTCTTCGGTCACCTCTTGAATGTAGTTATCAACCTCCATTTGAAATTCTCTGATCACCTCTTTAGAATAGTAGTTTTCTTCCATTTGATTTTCTTTGACTACTTCCTTAGGGAAATCCCAGTCCTCTTCATCCAAGTTGATCTCCTCATCATAGTCAATTTTATCCTCTAGTAGGTTAACACTTTCCTTCTATTTTATTAATATGGAAAGGAGATGGCTTTTCCATATAGATTTTGACATTTTGACCTTCGTAAGAGATAACCATGTGAGAATAATCTAGATACAAATATCCCCCTAGAGTGGTAGTGAACTCTTTAGATAGGCATAGACCAAAGTAGGCTGGAAGATCAACCACAATTACCTCTTAGATAATAATTACCTCTGGGACATTATGAAGCACTATTGGTATATCTTTGACAACCCCAATTGTTTAGATAAGAGTACCATCCAATTGTAAAACTCTAGTGCTTGATCAAGTGTATTCCATTTCCATTACTTCACACACTACCTTTGGCATGATAGTAGTGGTTGCTCCTAAATCAATCATGTAGTGTACTATCCACCCTTCCATTTGTAAAGATATGTAGAATGGGGGTTTTCGGATCTTACCCATACTAAGGATTGGTTGGTCTTGAGAAAAATTTAGGTTTGGTAACTTCTCTTCTTCAGGGTTGATGTCTTTTAATATTGCTTTGAAAAGGTCTATCTGACTGAGGATTAGCAATGCATAATACATGCTCACCTTGGAAGGGGTTCTTTTGAGTTCAATAATATTGTGTCCGATCACTCTTAACAACTTTTTTTCCTTTTGTTCAATATATTTGAACCTTTTGTGATATTTCTCAGTTTCTTCTAGCTTTTTCCTTTTGGTGATGGAGGGATACCTTAGCCTTTTTAGTGTTAGCTCCTTAGGATCCTTCAATGTGGCCTTTGCTTTTTTTAGCTCTCATAGTGGTTCTAGCCTTGGTTATTCTTTTGCTTACTCTTTGTAAGGTTGAGTAGGGAATTTAAGTAGCTACAACTTTGTGGCTCTACTTATAGGGTATTGTTCCTAGATCTGGTTAGGAATTGAATATATTCTTCCTCCTTAGGTTGCTTGGCTACCATAACTTGTTCTGGATCCGATAAGATGTTGACAACTTCTTTCTATTCTTTTTTGCTATTTTCATTTTTTTATCATTGCCAAGTGAGCTTGGTGTTGATATACCATACATGTGTTTGTATTGTGGGGATTATTATAGGCTAAGCACTAACATATATTATAAGAAGTGGAATAATATAAAATATCCTATGATTCATTGTAGGCAATGTTTTTTCATCCAACAACATTACTATTAGAGACTTGTTGGATCCTCAAAATCTAACTTAAGAATGACCCCTAATTTCAAATTTTGAAGGGTCTTGTAAGTCCTAGGTTTAGGTTGTTTTTATTGAGTCAAAATAAAATGGCTATCAAGTTTTTGCAATAAGGCTAGTCAAAAAATATTTCAAAGTGTTCCTTTGTTATAGTCATGTCCAAAAGTCCCTTGAAGTTCTTTGTCTTAGTCAAAGTATGTTTATCCTCAAAAAAGTCCTCAAGGTTTAATATTTTCACAAGGTCATAACTTCATGAATCTTAGTCCCTTAGTGTATACCTTTTAGTCCCTAAGGTCATCATCAAAAGATCCCTGAGACATCAAATTTCGTTCATTCCCCCTTCATAAATTCCTAGGGCTAAGGTCCCCATATATATTCTAAAATCATTCATCATTTTCTCCCTTCTGTATTATCCCAAGTCTTCCAAAAATATAATAATTTATTTCCATAATGAAGAACACAAGCTTATACTGCGAGGGGGGAGTGAACAGTATAAGACCACTTTTTACTTTTTATTACAATTCAGTATTATGTTGTGTAAAGATAGCAGTATAGCAGTAATCAAAGCAATGCACAGAAACCATACACAGTAGAGACACCATAATTTACGTGGTTCACCCAATGTGGACTACTCCACGGAGAAAATATTTTATTAAAACTTTCTCAATCAATCTCTTTGGGAATCACTCCCAATTACAATGTTTATGTATCTCTATCCAAAGGAGATGTTGATCCCCTAATCTCAAGTTCATGGATCTCTTCCACAGGAGAACTCTTTCCCCTTTATGCTCTGGCTATGTGATTTTCTAGAAGACTCTATATCTCTACTGCACTAACTGGTGGACCTCTCTCCACTTGAAGACTCCTCATTCAGATATGTCTTCAACTGTGTTGTTTCTAGATCTCTATCCACTGAGACTTTGTCCTCTGTACTCTGTCACCTCCAAAGCTCTATCAATAGGCTCACTAATAACCTTCTAAATAGGTTCACACAAAACTTGTCAAATGCTGAATAACAATATCACATAGAACTTGTCCAAATATTCTCTAGCAATCTCACCAAGAACTCGACCAAATTTGCTCTAGCAAGTTCACCAAGAACTTGCCCAAATCTGCTCTGCAAGCTCACCAAGAACTTACCCAAAACTGCTCTAGCAAGCTCACCAAGAACTTGCCCATAACTGCTCTAGCAAGCTCACCAAGAACTTGTCCAAAAATATCCACAAATATGTCCCAACATTGTCCTCAAATATGTCTCAACACTGTCCTCAAATATATCCCAAAGGCCTTCTCAAAGGCTCAATCAATCATGCTCAAGTAGTACTCAAAATGAAATAAAAAATGAGTGGTAATCTCAACTCAAATTAACTTCATAGAAGCATAAAGAGAATTGTTAGAGACTCAATATGTTCTAATATCACTCTCAACCCAAATCAATCTCAACTCAACTCAACTCAAGTCAATCTCATAGAAGCATAAAGAGAACTATTAGAGACTCAATATGTTATAATCTCACTCTCAACTCAAATCAACCTCAAATCAAATCAACCTTCACTCAATTCAAGTCTTATAGAACCATACAGAGAATTGTTAGAGACTCAATATGTTCTAACCTCAATCTCAACTCAACATAGAATGATGGAATAGTTTGTTTTATAGAACTTGAAAAATCACTTCACACATCACTTGACTAGGCTCAATCAACTCAACTCAACCAATCATCACAAGGGACAACTCTCTCTCACACAATCCTAGTCCAAGTATGTATCAACCAACTCAAATGTTTCCAATAATGCTCAACCACAAATCTCACATAACAATGATACTCATGTTCTTTTCTAACTCAAGTTATTTCACAACCAATGGGCTTCAACAACTATGCTTATAAAATAAGGTTTAAAATCAACTCTCAAATCAGAAAAACCTTGAAGCATTCAACCAACCACTTCCAAAAAGGAAACCACAAACAATCCTTTTCCCTCCAATGATATTTTAGAAATCAACCACCATAAACAATCAATAGAGAATGTGCCCATACTTTTTTGAAGATGAAAAAAACTCTTTGTAAATCTACCACAATCACAAAATTATTTTACCAATCTTCACAAGGGTTAGTAGATCACAAAATAATCAATATTACTTCACTTTTCAATAATCATCACCAAGGCCTTTAAATGCACAACTTTCTTATCTCTCCTAAAACCACTTGTACCATAAAATAAAATAAATAAAAAAATTGCATAATATTTTCACTCCCAAAACCACTTATATCATAAAATAAAATAAATCACAATATTGCATACCTTGTCACCTCATGAAAGAATTAATCCTCTTGAAAAAGAACAAGGTAAACTTCACTTTTGGAACCCCTTTGCAAAATCAGAAATATCTCTTTACACACATATTATTTATCCTTCTAAATAAGTTAGTCAAATAGCCCTCGAAATAAGATTTCCGATGATATATAATATGCCCCCTTTCCAAAATAAATTGAAACCTTTACATGTATATATATGCCAACCTCCATTAATTGCACATAGGTCGGCCCTCCATTAATTTAAACTTAAACTTTAAACTTTAATATCTTCATCACCGGAGGTCCTTTTTCGATGAAACAAAATTCCACCTTGGATTTTAAGAAAATCCCTTTCCACATAAGCCCACCATGGTTTTAAATAAAACCTTTTATTTTGCCTACCTTGGTTTTCATAAAAAATCCCTGTAAATAACCATGCTTTCCAAAATATCATAAATGCTTATTTATGAAATATTTTGGCCACCAAAACCAAATGTGATCCATGTGACATCAATGACAAAATAAAATACCTGAAATTAACTCAAATTTCCAACACATAAGTCATCATAGATTCCCCTTTTCTAGACCCACCATTGTTACTTCTTTACTAATGTTTGAGGTCATATTTTCCAAAAATTGCCTTAGTCTTGAGTCACCAAGTAAAAAACCCCTTCTAATACCATGGTCGAATTTGAGTAAATTCAAAAATTAAAAATCTCCTAAGGTTTTTCATTAAAATAATATAGATACTTTTGATTGGCTACCAAAACTTGGGCACTAAATGGTGATTGGCTACAAAAATTTGGGTGTTATGTGGCAATTGGTTAGAAAAAAACGACTTAAAAGACCCTGCCAAAGTGAAGGTGAATAATCTTGATTCACTCGCTAGATCTTGGGTGCTCGATGGTGATTGGCTTAGAAATAAATGAGTGTAATTCATTTACCAAAAGTAGGGTGCCTTCAAGTGATTGGATAAAGGAATGAGTGGCTCAGATGGCATCGCCACAATAGTGGTGAATGGTCTTGATTGGCCTACCATAACATGGGCACCAAATGGTGATTGGAGGGAAGAAAAAGACAAAATAAAGTGTACCATAGGGAAGAATAAGACAAAGAAGTTGTGTCATGGTAGGAAAAAGATAAGTATTTGAAGGTATTTGGCCCAAGTAAAAATTTATTCCTAAGATGGCACAATAACATGATTTTTCTTAGGCCCTAAGTCTTAAGGTCCACCAAAAACCTTAATGGTTCATAAATATATCCTCCATGGTCAAAATCATCCCCAAAACCTAAATTTTATTCTCATAATCATGCTACACCTTCCCTGATGAATAAATTATTTTCCCCACCATGGTCATGTACCTTAGTTCCAAAGGTTATATATAGGAGGGTCAAAGCCCATATACTCAATCCCCCCTTCAACCAATTTTAAAAGTTGTAAACTTACAAACAATCAATGTTGAAAAGTCTAACACCAACCCCATGGAAAATTTTATAATTTTTCTAAATCCTAAGAATCCCTCATGTCTATGTGCATTCCCCCCATTTCCATGAAAAATTAAAATTTCCTCCTATGGTCTTGTTGGGAGAAATGGGCAACTTTGATTAATTGTCAAAAAGGGGTGAACATGTCTAATTGGTCGCTAGGGATAAGGTGTTATATGATGATTGGACTAGAGATGAGTGGCTCATAAACCCCTGCTAGATTAGGGGCGGATAATTTAGATTCACCCACCAAAAGTTAGGTACTAGATGGTGATTAGCTCAGAAGTGGATGACCTACAATGTAGTGCCATAGGAGGGAAGACGATCCTAATTGGCTTGCCAAAAATCATGCACTGAATGGTGATGGCTGAAGAAAAATGGCAAATAGCTTGTACCACTAAGATTTATAGGATCTCCACCTAACTTGAAAAATTATCCACATAAAAGGTCGTAAATAATCATTTTTCCAAAATCCTAAGTTTTAGGCCCCCTAAACCTTAGTTCTTCTTAAACATGTCTTCCACTATTCCAAGGATATATCCTCATAATGTTGTTTACTTATATGAGTCTCCCCATGGTCATACACCTTAGGTTTATAAAAAAATCATTGAGGGTTGAAGACATGCATACTTAACCCCCATTTTTTTCCATTTTAAATGTTAAGTCTACCTTGAAAAATAATTGCATTCCCCTAAGGTTTATATTCCCCCTAGTAGTACATTCCCTCTTCATTAGAAACCAAAACCCTTGACCAATACATGCCTAAAGTCCCAAAAAAAAATATTTTTCCTCATGGATCATAAGATTTGATCACCCAGACTAAGGCACCTCAGGTGATTGGCTAGAAATGAGTAACCCTGATTACATCTCCAAAATAATATGGATGACCCAGATTCAAGAACCACACTTCTAACACTGAGAGGTGATTGGATAGATATAAACGATCCAGATTGCATCACCAAAAAAGGGTGGATGGCTCTAATTTACTTGATAGAAATTGAGTGTTAGATGGTGATTGACTCAAAGATGGATGACTCTCATTCACCCACCAAGACAAAGGCGGATGGCTCTTATTGGTTCATCGAAGCTCAAGCATTTTTTCCTGATTGGAAGAAGGAAAATGACAAATGTCTTGTACCCTAAAGAAGCATTGTAAGTTCATATTTTTAAATTTATTTTGATTAACATACTCCTGCTTTTACTTGAGGTACAAAGAAAAAAGTTGTACCACAAAACTAGAAAAGAATTCTACAAAAAACACTTACGAACTTAGGTAAAGAAATTATAACTCTATAAAAGTTAAAAGCTAACAATCATAGCTAGTGAAATATTTAAAAAGAGACCTCCAAATTAAGTTATGAAGTTGAGAAGTCAGCTGACTGACACATGCTTTAAAACAAGTGGTGATCGATCAAATAAGGCTGGAAAATAAGAATTGAAAGCATGCAGACAAAAGAACAAGATTGAGTATGTATTTTATTAGGCAAATGCTTTTAAAACAACTAGGATGTCGTAGAGATATCAAAGTTATACAAATGTACAGATCAATTACCTATTACAAAAAGCAATCATAAAAAGACACTCTTGATATGGGTAAAGCCATTATAACAAGTAAGGTAGCAATTTTTGGGTGGAAAAAAAAGTAGTGGTTGAAGGCTTAATTAGGGAGCATATGAAGAACCTCAAAAAAGCTATAAATTCATGTTTTTCTTATCATTCGCAATCACACCGCCAACATACAGAGTTGTAAGAATTGCTTTTATTGCATAGATAATTCAATTCTAAAAATATTAGTGTTGTGCAATAGCTTGATCCGGTTCAGTTCCCTGAGTCCCTTATGCCATGATAAATCTTGAGGACTTAATTGAAGAATTTCCACACCAAAAATTGCATGGCACAAATTATAATAGAGAGACCAGGCAATTCTTCAATCTATTAGAGTCAAATCAATAATACATGCTTGAAAAATAGTGGGTAGTAGAACAAACTATGATTTTTAGCTACAACCAAATTGACGAAGAGTATCAACACCATCCTGCCCTACTCAAAGGACTTCTCAAAAGGGCATACCAGGCCCAAAATAGTCCTAGATCATATAGTAACAAATGGAAAAGTAGTATGGTGAAGCTTATATACCTCAAATTTTATTACTCTTCAAACCTATTATCTTGGTTGGCACTGGCATATGACCCGAAGATGAAAGCAATAAAAGACGACGTAAATAGGGTTGTATTCAAAATCACTCCAGAGAAAATAATTTTTTTTTTCCAACTAAGAGAAGCCACAAGGATTATGGATAAAAAGGTACTTATCTCACAATCCCAATATATGATAGGTACTACTTTCTACACCAAGATTTTTGATTATAATGAAGAGGTATCATCTCAATTTCCTGTACATAAGTTTGCACTTCATCCTTGGGTGAGAGATTATATCAATATTATTAACATACTAATGGGAAACTAAGATTTACTTTGGATAGAAAAGTAAGTCATGTATTTGATAGTACAATGCAATAGAAAAGATCAACCAACCATGTATAAGTGGGAAAACATGATCTGTGACACCCTAGATAAGGAACTTTAGTAGTTACAAAGAGCCATTTTAGAGTAGAAAGAGGTGATGCCACATTATTTACACTATTATTTCCTCATACATTTAATAGTGGGTCATATGGATGAAAAGATAATTGTAGAATGGGAAGGAGTATACAAAATGATTGTAGAATGGGAAAGACTCTCATTTATACAAGAGGGTGAGTCTAATTATACAAATTTCTTTGGTAAATTTCTTTCAGCTATTTATCTTAAGCTTTGTGGTAAAAATCCTCATAGAATTGGCTCAGGGATAGCTAGTTTTCTACATGAGAACAATACAAGAGGTTAATTTTTCATTGAGGATGTCACCCACATAAGATTATACGAGTAAAATTTCCCCCCAAAGGCCTTGCCTGGATCCTACCCTAGGTCAATTGCGACATTAGATATCATTAGATAGGTTGCAAAAGAGACCAAAACCAGGGCAACTAAAAAGGAAGCCAAAATTCCCTGGTTGAACATCCCTTATAGAATGGGATATTATGTGTATAAAGGATATCATAGTCTACTATCATCATTGCAGAAAATGGAATCATATGGTTTTGCTGAAATTACTTGGAGACCGTATGACCCTTATAATTACTATAATGATATTGCTATAAAGAAGTTGCCAAATTGGGTAGTGACCCATAGAGGGAACCTATTTGAGGATAGAATGCAAGTTTTTTTAAGAAGAGGGAAATATATAACAAAAATATGACAAGATTCAAAGAAAAGGGTACACACTCATATAGAAATGGCGGGGAAATACTTTGCCAAATTAAACATGCTAAGGATGCCAATAATTGAACTAGTTGCCCCTTGACTCTAGTGACATGCCCAGAATAATACCAAGACCCTATCTTGAAGATTATCAAAAGAGAACCAGAGTAAATAGAGGTGATGATGGAGGTCACTGATCTAGTAGAAACAAAGATAAAAGACCCCTTAGCTATCCAATCCTCCCACAACACTGCCTTGGTCACAACAAAAGGAAAAGAGATAGTTGTTGCCTCCTCAACACAAAATTAAATCACTCCTCATGAGCTTGCTAAAGCATTAATGAATCCCAAGCGAAGGCTTGAGACTATAATAGATCTCCTCTAAGTGATCCCAAACAACATTGTAATATACAAGGAGAAGAGCAAGATATCCTCAAAGGTGCTCGAGAAAATCCAACAAGTAGCATGACTATCCAATTTTATTTGAGGGCTTCATATCAAGTTTGCTTCTCCATCAAGTCCCCTAAAAAGAAAAAGGCTAAGGTTGGAAGCCCTACCTACTTCTGTAACTCATCAAAACCTCACCCTAACATGGGTAGAAGAAGAGTCTATACATTTCAATCCTGAGGAAGATAAGTAGTAACAAGCCATAAAAGAGGGAAGAGATCTGAAAAATACTTAGTACATAGTAGAAGGACTATATAGTGAAGGACCTCAAATATTAGTTGAGCCTCTTATAATAGTAGAAACCACAATACCAATGGCTCAAATTATAGCTCTTTAGGTGGATAAGTCAATAAGAGAGGCAATAGTTCAATACCAAGAGAATCCTTTAGTTGTTGCAAAAGCATAGTCTCAATCACATGTGGCTATAATAGAAAGTCTCTACAAAGGTAATCAAGCCTTAACAACTAGAGCAAGTCAATCACAGATAGAAAACAAAAAATTACAAGCAAAATTTGATAGCCTCAAACACCAGATGTAACTTTCTTAGACTACAGTCTCAAAAATAGAACCATAGGTCATAATAAAACACATTGATTGCTCTGACTTCCTAGCCAAATACAAAATATAAATGAGGAATAAAATATAAGACAAGTTGGAGGACTTGAAGGAGATATTCTACAACATTCATATGATCAAAGAATCTATAGACAACCTACAACATCTTCTAGAACAAACAACACAAAGAGTGAACACTATATATCCCATATTCTAGCAATTTGAAAAGTACTATGACCAGATAAGTGTTGGGCAAGTAACATTAGAATATGGTACCTCCATTTTTTTGGCTAAGGAATTTATTAAAATATTTATGTTTTTAAGAGATAGGCCTAGATGGTAGAAATGGGCCAAGGAGATAACCACGTAGGAAAAATAAGTGAGTGAGGAGCTGAGTGAAGCTGGATTTTCTATCCAAGAATGACTACAAGTGTTTGACATAAAAGATCTAATACTAAATAATATCCAAGACTTCGACTGTGATATAGATAATGAGTCATACCTAGCTAGGCAAATCAATTTTATAATAGTAATAGTAGACCACCTATGTAACTTTTCCTAGGAGAACAAAGAATGGGTTGAGGATCAAAGATTAAGATCATGTAGGATCTAAACATGTTGACATTTACCATGACCTTTTTTGAAGAAGCATAGGAGATGATTAATTTGGCAATAGATCTCCAAGAATATCAAAATAAATGGAATGGTATCACAAGAAGAAAATTTAGACTACCCACCATAGAGAAATACAATAGAGAAAGGTTAGGGTTCAAAATAGGACAAGATAGAAAAATTCAACCATAATATTGCTGGGCCCACTATATAAGAAGAAATAAAGTCAACATAAGATGACAAAGACACAAGGATAGGTCAACCTTAAAATCTAAGTGACATACAATGTACCCCGTTTTGAAGGTCTAAAATATAGGGATAGCCAATTATTGATTTTTTATAAAGATAAAGACAACTATTTTTGTGTTGTAGCACACTAAACTGAAGTAGGAAAAAGTGGTGCACCTAATGACGAGCAAAAATATGTGTATCTATCCTATCTCGCTTATGAGCATCAAACAGAAGCATGCATATGAAAATGAAGCAAAACCAAACAATAAAGAATGAAATGAAAGAGTCACTTCTTTATTAATTTGGTGGATAAGATCCAAGGTTACATAGCAGTCCCCTTTAGGGCTCAAATGTGATACAATTATTACAAATTTTGGGGTGCCCAAGGATCAAATCCTCCAAGAAATATGGGTGCACATCTAGTGCCTTTCCTCATACCCACAATCGAGGTGGGAGGGCCAATGTCGTTGCTGCTTGTATATTCAATCTCTGATGTATGATATTCCTTTCCAATGCCTCTCAAGAACCTTAACCTGCACACAAGGAAGAAAAAGGGGTCAAATAGCAAGGGTGTGTGGAGGGAAACATGCAATCCCCATAGGCACAAAATGGCACATATATTAAAAATAAATCAAATCAGCTCATAATGCTATGAAAATTTATGGGTATGTTTAATAAGATTTTTTGAGGGGATATCACCAAAAATAGATTAGAAATTACATCCATGGACCCCTCGATTTTGCGCCACCCGCCTGCAACCTATGAAGACCAAGACAAGCAAATCCTGCACCTAGACATGTCCAAAACACATGAAATTTTGAAATAATGCATAAATAAACATTTTAAGACAATCCATATGATTAGATTTACAAAATGAGGTGCATATCCACCTGCATGCAACTGGGGTGCCCGGATGGGCCCTACGAACTTGCAAAAACTTAAAAATGCAATATCTCGGCCAATTTAACTCCAAATTGAATGAAATTTAAACCACAAAATAATATGATAGTATAGAATAATATAATTAAAAAAAATTAATAAAATTATGCAAGTATTTGAATTTTTGAGTTTTGATGAGATTTCATAGAAGAATACCTCATCAACATTGGATGCCCCAACCATGGAAAGGGTATGCCTCTCGAAATTAATGCCTTCGACAAGTTAAGGAACTTGATTTTGGTGTTCTTTGGCATATTGGAAAACAAGCTTAAGTCTAATCCTAGCCTTGGTGGCAGTTGGAATATGAGCTCAAGTCTACGCTTTAGCCTAGCCTTAATGGCAATTAGGAGATAAGCTTAAATCAAATCCTAGCCTTGATGGTGATTTGAAGATAAGCTTAAATAAAATCCTAGCCTTGATTGCAATAGGAGATAAGCTTACATCAAATCATAGCCTTGATGGCAATAGTAGATAAGCTTAAATCAAATCCTAGCCTTGATGGCAATAGGAGATAAGCTTACTAGTTTGCTTGAATTTTCTTTTGATCTTTTGCTTATTTGTCCCAAGCAAAGGGGGTGCATGACTATCTTTGGCAATGATTCACAATATGAACATGATTAACTTGATTAAGTTATCCATTGTTTATTTGGATTAAACATGTTGTTATTATGACCAATGGACTTCGTGTATGCCATTGGGGCATTTGGGGTGACCAAAGAGTTTATGGATACATTTGGAGCTTTTGGGTGACCAAAGGATTTATGGATACCTTTGGGTATTTTTGAGGTTGATTGCTTAACTGTTTTATTTCTGATTAGGAGAGGTATGATACCAATAATTCCCTAGTTGATATTACAAAAATGTTTGCTTGATTTGCAATTATGATAATTTGGAGCGTTAGATGCATTATGTGTTATGATCTATGGATGCATTGCTGGATGCATGTGTTGTACTATGATGTTATTTGATGATATGCAATGTGTGTATGCATAATGAAATAGATGATATATTGATGCGTATTGATGGAATATGAACACTATATGACATACTATGTTAGCACCATAGACTGTATAGAATTCATAAATTCATGTGGAATATTGTCATGAGACTATGTAATGGATTTGTGCAAATGGAAACTGACATACATGTGATAAAATAGAATGAATAAAATTAATGTTCTAGAAGGCCTATGAGGTTTTCATGAGACTCAAACAATCTAGTCAACTGATCAAAAGTTGTATACTAACCATGTAGGAATTTTTGACAAGGTATGAATCTGCTAGGATGACCAAGGTACTTCATATCCTTGTGTGTGCAAGTGAGTTCATTCCTATGAGATGCATAAGGATACCATGAGTTCCAAGCAGGATCTCAACCAAACCTGTATTGAGGATCACCCAATGAATGCCACCATCCTAGGTTTCGTACTAAGTATGACTAGACCACTAGGAAATCTAGGTTACCAAAGCTAGCTCATACACATGCAAACATTGGTCTACACATATGCCCAAAAGCTAATGTGGCAGACATATCTTCATGCAAGAGGCTATCGCCATTGATGGATAGGCTATCCACCAAACCTATAATGAGGATAGCCTAATGGTTTTCCAAATGTTGAGAGTTCCAGGGATTCAAGTTCGACTCCCTAATTTCTTCAATTTTATTGGGATACTTGCTCTTATATAGAGTGATAAGAATCACTTTTTATTTTTCTCTTTTTAGTGATAATAATCATTGTTTATTTTGAGTTTTTTCTTTTTCTCTTGAGCAAGGGATTTGAATTTTGAGAGATGGGGATCACTGTTTCTTGTGATTTTTGATGTATGCACTTTTTTTGTATTTTTGTACTTTGAATTTTTGCTTTGTTGGGGGTTTGCAAATTTAGACTGTTGCAAACATGTGACAATGTGGTATTTTGATGACAAAAAATGGGGAAAACCACTTATTTTTGTGGGGGGAATTGGGTAGGGTAGAACTTGTCCTTTTGCCAACTCTCAGCATTCTTGAACCATTCGCACAAGGGGATGAGCAAGATGACCTTTTTGCGTAAGGTAACCTAGACCACTTCATGGATTTCATCTGTCTTTGTGCAAAAATTGGATTTTTAATGATTAATTGTGTTTGGGATATGATGTACACAAGGCATAATCTAAGAAATATTCGACTTCCTAAAAATCGTGCTAGCCTACTATAAAATCTGAGTAGAGACTGGATATGGCTGAGTGACCGAAAACCCTACTGATATTCTAAAAAAAATGGCTAAGTGAAGGGAATAGACACGACTATGGAAATGTAGGAAATGTAGATGGAAATGATAAGTAACTATGAAATGAGGTGAATGATGACCTTGACAACATTGATTACAAATTGTGACTAGTGTACAATCTTAGTGCTAGACATGTATGAGCCACTCTAAGATGCAAAGTGCAAATGATGAATATGCCTAAATGCAAGCGATGATAAAATGTAATGGGATGCAATGTGATGTTATGCAATATTTTTGAATTTTTGAAATTTTTTATTTTTTGAAATTTTGAAATTATGATAATGTTTTGTTTTTTGAAATTTTGATTGATATATGTATGAAAGTGCAATGCAATGTAATGTTTTTATATTTTGATGATGTTTTTGAATTTTTTATTGATATATATATATATGTATGTACTTGTGACCAACAGGATTATTGGGGGCCATTGGGGCATTTAAGGTTGACCTAGATAATTGTAGATAGTCTAGGAGTGTTTTTACTTAACCTAGATGGTGAAAATCTGCTAGGAGCCTTTTGGGTGACCTATACATTCAAAAAAACTTAAAAAGTGTCTATGAATGCCTAGGGAAATTTGGCTATGACCAAAGGACTTATGGATACCTTTGGGACTTTTAGGGTTGACCTAGACGATCGTAGATAGTCTAGGAGCATTTTTATTTGACCTAGACGATGAAAACTTGCTAGGAGCCTTTTGGGTGACCTAGACGTTCAACGACACTTAAAAAGTATCTATGATTGCCTAGGGGTATTTGGTTGTGACCAAAGGGCTTATGGATGCCTTTGGGGCTTTTAATGTTGACCTAGACAATCGTAGATAGTCTAGGAGCATTTTTATTTGACCTAGATGGTGAAAAACCTGCTAGGAACCTTTTGGGTGACCTAGACGTTCAGCGACACTTAAAAAGTGTCTATGACTGCCTAGGGGTATTTGGTTGTGACCAAAGGGCTTATGGATACCTTTAGGGATTTTAAGGTTGACCTAGACAATCGTAGATAGTCTAGGAGCATTTTTATTTGACCTAGACGATGAAAACCTGCTAGGACCCTTTTGGGTGACCTAGACGGTCAACGACACTTAGAAAGTGTCTACGACTACCTAGGGGTATTTGGTTGTGACCAAAGGGCTTATGGATACCTTTGGGGATTTTAGGGTTGACCTAGACAATCGTAGATAGTTTAGGAGTGTTTTTATTTGACCTAGATGGTGAAAAACCTGCTAGGAGCCTTTTGGTTGACCTAGATGGTTAGAGGCACTTAGAAAGTGTCTACGAATTCCTAGGGAAATTTGGTTGTGACCAAAGGGCTTATGGATGCATTTGGGGCTTTTAGGGTTGACCTAGATGATTGTAGATAGTCTAGGAGAATTTTTATTTGACCTAGACAATGAAAACTTGCTATGAGACTTTTGGGTGAGCTAGACGTTCAGCGACACTTAAAAAGTGTCTACGACTACCTAGGGGAATTTGGTTGTGACCAAAGGGCTTATGTATGCCTTTGGGGCTTTTAGGGTTGACCTAGATGATCATAGATAGTCTAGGAGTGTTTTTAGGTTGACCAAGCGATATGTAGATACCCTTGGAGCCTTTTGTAACTTTTCTTACTTTGTGTTCTTAGGAGGAAGGTGCAATACCTTATATACCCCCAACATTTATTGTGATTGATGCGATGTTAAACATGACCTATCCTAATGCAAGTATAATGGCTAAAAAATTCCTAATTCAATGCAATTAAAGTATGCAAGGATACATGCCAAATGTTTTTGTGTTTTAATGTTTTGCAATATTTTTGAAATTTTTATTATTTTGAATGTTTGTGGATTTTGACATTTTATGATTTGTTTGGATTTTTGGTGTTTTAATTTTTTTAAAAATTTTGAGTGTTTTGTGAGGGGGAAGGCACGATACCTTAGGCACCCCCAGTGTGTGTGCTACTCAATGAAGGTGAGAAATGTGTGATATCATTAGAGTTCTCACTATGATTCATTGGTTGTGATGTGGATGGTGGGGAAGGTATGCTACCTTTGGGTTGCTCAAAGTGGTTGGCAGATGTTGTGTTTGCTTCATGTATGGGTCAGAGGTCTTGGAAGTCTCCTATTGATTGGTTGTTGGAGCAAGAGGATTGTCCACTGAAAGCTCTTGCCTCTTGATCATATCCTGAACTAAATATCTAAAGGGATAACATGTATGGATGTCATGACCTCTTTGTCTATGGTAAACACAATATAGATCTTTCTTGTGTGCATTTGATCTACGTTTTTTAGGTTTCAATGGATGGATCTCGGGAAGTGTGATTGCTCATACCTCATAAAATTTATTGGAGATTGATGCTAAGGGCTCTGATAAATGAGTATATTATCTTTGCTTTTATTGTAGATGGTTTTTGGCAAACAAAGGCTGACCCTGGTAATTAGGTTGCACTGGTAATTGCGATGGGGGAGCTTGGTTTAAGGGTTCAGGGATGCTTAGAACCACTTGATTGATTGGGGCTACATTTTACTGTGTTTTACCACCTTTAATGTTCTTGTTTGGCTATTCCCATTTGTGGAGTCATACATCACCCTCCTAGACCTTGATGTCCTCAATGATTTGGGCTTGTGCTAAGACCTCCTTGAATGTTTGATATCGTTGTAATTGTAAAAGAAGTGAAATCTGCTTTGAATAGCTTCTAGTAAACATTCGTATGAGTTCCATTATGGGTAGGATGAAAGGTAGTTTTAACATCACCTTTCTCCATCTATTACCATACTCTATCACTGGCTCATCATCCAGTTGATGAAGGCTATACAAGTTAGTCAAGTTTATCATTTTCTTAGCGCTATAGGCAAAACGTTCCAAAAATGCATCGACCAATTGCTCAAAGGTGTTTATGCTATGACGTGGTAGATGATTATACCATTCTAAATAATCTCCATATAATGTTGTAATAAAGATTCTCAACATCAAAGGGTCATAATCTTGAATATGAGAGCATTTAATAATGAAGCTTATCACGTGCTCTTCTGCATCTTCATCATCTTTGAAATCTTCAAGTTTGGGCATATGGAAATTCAATGGGTATGTCAGTGATGACACTGATGGATGTACATGCTGATTACTAAGCTGCTTTAGTGTAGGTTTTTGATAATCCAAAATTTGATCTGGATTTTCTAATGCCTTCAATTGATCAACTAGCACTTTGTATGGCTCTGATGACATAATATGATCATCCTGTTGTTGCCCTTGATTAGATGAATGAGGTCACTTTTGATGTTGAGATGGATGATAATTATGATCATTAGGTACCTCATAATAACTAGGTTCAAGGTAGGCATATATTTGATCCTGATGTTCCCATTAGGACTCTTCATATGATTCCTCATATTGATCTTGGTATAGTTGAGGAGTATGAGGCTTTTGATGATAACTAGATAATGGCCTTTGATGTTGAATGCAAGTTTTGCAAGGCTGAGGGGGAAGATTTTGAGATTGTATTGGGCATCTTGCCCGTTGTTGCATCCTATAGGTGCTAGGTGTAAGCACAACTTTAGGTATTACATTATGTAATTGCTCTTGTTGTATATTTTGTTTTTCTTGTATCTTTCCTTGATACAAATCTTGTAGGTATGCTCATTGTGAGTCCACCCATTGTTGATGTACTTGTTGTTGAGCCAAATGGAGTTGATCCGTATGTTGTTGCCTATTAATATTTGGCCTAATTGCCTGATGAGTATGATTTGGTTGCTCCATTGCATGGGGTTTGTGTATCCTCATATTTGAAATATGGATGGGTTTATCATGTATTTCTCCCCTAGTAGGATCTAATGCTTGTTTTCCATGCTCCCTAAGGATCACATTACCTTGAGACTATGATTTATGAATTGGCTCTGTATAGTTCGATGATGTAGAGCCATCATATGGTTGCACCAAGTACTCTTCACGAGGAGTAGGTAGATGGTTTGGAACTTCTCCCTCATCTATTAGGAAAGTATCATATTTAGTTTTTGATGTAAGCTCTATATATTCAGGCTGCACAGAAGCATGATGTGTGGATGTTGAGTGCTCTCTGTGAGGAGTATGAGGGTGATTTTCTCAATCGAATTGGGTGGTTTGCTCATCCAGGCTAGGCCATGGTGTACTATCATGCTCATATTATGATTGATGTATAGATTAAGCTAGGGTGTGAACCCATGATATTGATATATTAGACCCCTCAGTGGGCATATTATTTTCTATATAGAATTCTATCAAGGTATCCCAATCAGGGAGTATTCCTAGGATGATATTGTTGTTATAATAGGACCTAGGATGCCATTCAGGTATGGGTATGTACTCTAGAGTTATTTGGAGATATTTACTAGATATGGAGCTTGAATCTCTCGCTAAATTGGATGTCTTTTTTTCAACCGTCTTTGGACCAAATTGGTAAAACGGGGGTCCGTCGATCATTTTTAGAAAAAATTGACTTTCCTAAAATTTTTATAAGTGTTATATATCAAAATGATCAGTGCAAAGAGCTGATTATAATGGGATAGGTCTCCAAAATTTGATTTTTGGATCAAAAAATTGTATTTTTTGGAATATTTGGCCAACCGGGGCCTGTGAGGAAATGCCCACTTTTGGGATTTTTTGGGAAATTTTGAACCGTGAAGAGTTAGGACTCAAAAGTTTTGGGAGAGGTGTAGAAGGGTCTAAGTAAGATAACAAAATAAATTTGGCACTTTTTGAAGTTGTTTAGCCCACTTTATGACTATTTTAGTGCATTCTTTCTTTATTTTCGACTTCGAAAATAGAGTAATCATAAAACCAAAATAACTTTTTCGTTATAGCTCCATTTTGCACAATTATTGAAGCGTTGGATGGAGAATAAAAAAGTACATTTTTTTTGAAACCCTATTTTTTTGAAAAAATTAGGGTCAGGATTTTATCCCAAATAACAAAGAAACACACAAAGCATACAATACGAATGTGTGTCCTAAATTGGTTTCAGTGTGTTTAGATTTGTTATTATTATTTCCTCTTGTTGTGAAATTAGAATGAGGGAAATCAACCAAAATGGTGACTAGGGACACTAGTTCCAAACATAAGTTCTCAAAAGAGTCTAGGGTACACCGCTTAAATCCCAATGGGGGGTTCGCCTAGCTCTTCCACTCTGAAACAATGTTTCCAACAATGGGAGGTAGTTTGAACATTAGTGACCTATTCCATCTTGAGAGAGTGCCCTATTATATCTAAGATATATATGGGCAAGCTGGTGGAAGGAGGTGAAATCCAATGTCACCAGTATGAATTGGGGGTTGGTGATGAAATCCAACCTTACCAATGTTATAGTGGAACGTGCAAGTGTGTGTGGTTCCTTTTAATCCAAAGAAAGTAAGCAAAGAAGAATTCAATGATCATTCACTAAATGCATGCAATAGGTATGTTTTAATTTCAAAAATATAGGATAAAAGGAACCTACAAATGTCACTTATAGATGCAAGCCCTAAATGCTAACCTACCCTTTGGGTAAGCCACAAGCAATCATGCCACAAAGATGCATTGCTACTTCAAATTTATTTTGATATTTATTCTTAATTTTGCTATTTGATGTTATAATAAAATAAAAATATGAATTTTAACATTTATATGCAAACAAATGATGCAAGAAAAACCAATTTTAATAGTCTCTTAAAATGCAGCAGAAAAATAGAGGGTTTAGGCACTCACCTTATCAATTTTGAGACCTCCAAATTCTGAAAGTTTAAGAAAACATTTCTCTATTTCCTCACCATTCCAGGGTGGGATGATTAGAAGCCTCACCACCATACTAGGGTGGGACAGTGAAGCCACCATCCCAGGGTGAGCCAGATAAAGGCTCTGCCACCGTTCCAGGGTGGGGAGGGGAGCACTTGTAGCATGAAAAGGGTAAAATTGGCAAAAATGGAGTCAAATTTTCACCTAAAGCATAAGGGAAAAGGGTCCCACCTTGATCACAACTGAATTAGGGAAAATCAGTGCATCTAATTATGAGAAAAAATATTTGTATGTATCCTATCTTGCTTATGAGCATCAAACAAAAGCATGCGTATGAAAATGAAGCAAAACCAAACAATAAGGAATGAATGAAAGAGTATCTTATTTATTAATTTGGTGGATCAGATACAAGGTTACATAGAAGTCCCCTTGAGGTCTCAAAGGTGATATAATTTTTACAAATTTTGGGGTGCCCAAGGATCAAATCCTCCAAGAAATCCAGGCGCATATCCAGTGCCTTTCCTCCTACCCACAGTTGAGGTGGGCGGGCCAATGCCACTGCTGCTTGTATCTTCAATATCTGATGTTTGATATTCCTTCCCAATGCCTCTTAATAATTTGCACCTGCACACAAGGAAGCAAAAGGGGTCAAATAGCAAGGGTGTGTGGAGGGAAACATGCAATCCCCATAGGCACAAAATGACACATATATTAAAACTAAATAAAATCAGCTCATAATGATATGAAAATTTATAGGTATGTTGAATAAGATGTTTTGAGGGGATATCACCAAAAATAGATCATAAATTGCATCCGTGGACCCTTCGATTGTGCGCCGCCCGCATGCAACCTATGAAGACCAAGATAAGAAAATACAGCACCTAGACATGTCCAAAACATATGAAATTTATAAATAATGTATAAATAAAAATTTTAAGACAACCCATATATTTATATTTCCAAAATGAGGTGCATATCCACCTGCATGCAACTGGGGTGCCCGGATGGGCCCTACGAACCTGCAAAATATTAAAAATGTAATATCTCAACCAATTTAACTCCAAATTGAATGAAATTTAAAAAACAAAATAATATGATAGTCTAGAATAATATAATTAAAAAAAAGTAACAAAATTGTGCAAGTATTTGTCCTCGTCCTAGGGGGCGGTGGTGACTGCAACTAATTAGGGGGCACCCTAGGAGGGGATACCCATAAATTATGCCCACATTTTGCTACCAATATCACTTTGGAATGATACTAAATACTATAGGGGGTGTTTGTGTCGAATTTGGTGAAGAAATTCACCCGGATGGAAAAGTTATGCCTAAAATACCCTCTTGAAGTCACCCGGTAACCTCATTCGCTAAGAAGATATTTTGAGGGCAAGAGAGCACAATAAGGTGAGGGGAAATATCGGAAGCACTCCATTGCATATCCTAGAACTCCTATCTATATATGTGTGTGTTTTTTTGTGGAAATTGTATCCATTTTATAGCCCAAATGGGCTTATGTGCAAAAAGGCATGCAAGGGCATGCATGGCAGGAGGCGCCATTTGTTAAAAAGGAGGCATGCATTGGGTGTGGAATAGAATATCCATTTTGGGCCTCCATTATGAAGAATTTCATAAGGATGCAATGCCCTCTGACTCGCATGCTTCAATTGGTAGGGTAAATGGCAGTTTTTGGGAACCATTTGTCCCAGATTTGACTTTTTTTGGGTCAAACTTGCTCACCATCCCACCCTAGGACGATGGCTCACCACCGTCCCAGGGTGGGACGGTGAGAATATGCCTCCATCCTAGGGTGGGATGGTGGTGAATTTTGGACCAAAACCTCCCAAAATTAGGCCAACAGCCTCCAAAACCTCTTCTAGAGTGGCTAGAACCACTGTGAGCTTTCTAAGGGCTGCCCAAGGGGCCATATGATGTCAATTTGATCATTTTTTGTGGATGCTTAATTTGGTTTACCATATTTTAGTGTCTACATCAACCAATCAAGAGTAGAGGATGATGACAAGTGGATGGATTATATAAGGCCAGTTATAATAGAACAAGGCTCCCTAAAGCTATAAGAAGGACTGCTACAACAAAAACAAATATCAAGTTTTTTTGCATAGTAGTTTTTGATAGAGGTATACTAAGAGTGCCCATGTCTTCTCATTGTGTTCTATTTTTGTGTCTTTTCTCTTTACCATCTCTTATTCCTCCCATTTATGTACATGTCTTGATAGGGAAGTTTTCAAGAACAGAGATCATTTTTATCTATTGAGTCAGACGTATGGAGACTTGATTGTTACCATATTGGAATGAAAGGGTGAAGGATTATTGTTACATCATTTGAACGAGAATTTTTATTATATAAATCTAAAAGAGCTTTATGGAAAATCAATCTAGCTCTCATTGTAAAACTCATTGATATTAATACAATTACAAGCTTCTTCCCTTTATCAATTCTCTATATCAGTTTTGTGTGTATGTCTCTTTTACATGTTACATTATTTGAATGTGTACTTGACATTTTTTTTGTTGGTAATCAGTTATGTTTGTTACTATAGACACCAAAATCTAGCCACTTGTCATCCATCCATAGTTTCTCACCACATTATCCATTATATATATATTTGATATATATTTAATTATTAATACTTTATATATATATATTTAATAAATATATGTATATATGTATGAATTAATCCCAACCATCCATCATGTTTTAATTCTAGCCATCCATCCACCTTAATCCACGCCATTTACCCAGATTTAATCTCCACCCTTCATCATGTTTTAATCTCGACCACACAAATTGTGTCGTTGAAACCCTAACGTGCATAAGGGAAGATTATAAAGGAGTCATTTTGATGACTCAACCCCTAAGTTTCAAAGTTTCTTAAGCTTTTGAATTCCCTAAATCCTCTAAGTTCTTGAGGTCCTAGGTATTCTCAAGCATCCTTGCAACTTCCATCCTCCATCGCTACCTCTCACACCCTTCGCATCCATTATCGTCCACCTCATGAAACAAATCTAGTTCTGCAACCTTCTCCTTAGCCATCAAAAACACCCTAAATCTTCCCAAGCACTTTCTGGAGTCTTTAGAGCACCCATCAGAGCATATCAAGTTTCCTTGGGCATTCTTGGTCATCACCAAGCCTATAGGCATTTACCATACTAATTATGTAGCCCTACAGCCCTCAGGTACTGCCAGGGCACATCTGCATAACCATCCTCTACAACAACAACAAAGATAGAAATGACAAGTCAGCAAAGACAAGGTAAAAGTTCATTTGCAAGCATTTTTATTATTCTTAGATCTATTTTATAGCTTCTATTCTATAACTAGGGTTTTATTGATTTCATTTTTGAGGGTCTCACGTAGTGGAGCCCTCACATATATTATTAACCCTTGATTTTGTTTGTTGTGTGGAGGTGTGAGAGCAATATTCATTGAAGGCTATTGAAGCTCGGATGACCTTGTCAAGGATATCAGAAGCCCATCCACAATATGTTGGGATCAAATATGAACAAGAAGACAACACCGTTCATTGTATCAGGGCCTCGGAAACCCTAACATTATAAGAAATGCATTAGGGGTATTGTAAAGACCCCACATTGGGCACATTATTTGTACAATCGGGAGATCTACCCCATTCAATAAAATAATATATGTTCTGTGTAATTTTGTGTCATCTATAGTGATTTTTTTTACTTTTATATATTGCATTGGTGTTTCATTTTTACATTCACAAATAGCAATCATTGTGGGACCCACAAAGGGTTCTAAATTTTAAATTATATTGTCACTAACATGTGGTTTTCGATCTTCATTTTGCAGGTTTTTAGAAAAATAAATCGTGCAAATTTTGTAGAACCAAGGTTTCTGAAGAGTTGCAGAAGTTACAAAAATTATGCAAACACCTGAAAATGCTTGAAGGGCGTACTTCAGTGTTTAGAAATGTCTAGGTACATTTTAGAGGTGCTAGGAGGCATTTTATAGAGAGGTAAGAAGAATACATAGGCTTATCTGTAAGCCTACTTCAAAACCCTAACCCCTCTATTTTTTGTTTTTATGTTTTTTATAGATAAAATGCTAAAAATAACATCATTAAGTGTCTGTTAAAAACAAACATATTTAATCTGCATCTTAGGCATTTAGAATAATTTTTGCATCCATATTCATCTGCACATTCACATAATTTCATTGCTTTTTGGTGTATTGTACTTGAAATGCTGCATTATGTTTTCATATGAATTGATAAATTGCATGAAATAGTTTGCATTATAGGGTTAGAAATCTCTCTTTACTAGCCTAAGTAGGAACAATATAAGGATATTAGAAGTATACCCAAATTTGGTGATTCAAGGCAGAAGAGTAGATGGACCCTCCTCTGTTCAGTGAGGGTCTTAAGCGGTGTACTCTACATATTTTGAAGAAATTGATATTTCTATTGTTGGCTTCTAATTTAGACTTGGAAAATTAGTTATTTATGACATTGTATGTACACCATAAAAAAATTGAAATTTTAAAAGGAATCACACACAACACATATCACATTAAATAGTAATGCATTGGATTTCATCACCAACCATTGCTTGAGATTTGGTGACGGTGGGCTTCATCTCCATCCACCAATATCTGCCCTTAGCTACCTTATGATACCCTTGATCAAAATTTTTGGACTTCATCACTAGAAAGAATCTCATTGCCCAGCTAAGCCATATATTTCACCCATCATAATTCATATTAGCTAATCAAACACACAAAACAAAAAAATATTAAATATGAGATAAAAAATAGAAGGTAAGACACATTTGTTGCAAAAACTTAGAATTGAGTTGTTTTACTTATTTTTATTTACATTATCGTATTGCAAATTGCATATATTTAATTCATTTAGCTTATGGTATTAACTAGAAATCATAAAAGAAAGAAGCACTGAGTCAAATGTTTATCCCACAACACATTACATCCATGGTTAATTCATTATCCCTCCCCACTTCTATGGTCAATCCCACTAGTGTGATACATGTAAGTCATTTATATTTGTTTACGGGTCCCTCACACACTGTGTCATCCACACAGTCATTCCACATGGCCATTCCACAAATAGAATCATCCTCACCTACCATTGGTCACCACATCACCCATATAGCCATGGCCCAAGTAGAAGCTCTTCAAATATCTGCTAACTATGTCTTAGAATCAGTCCATAACTCATCTAAGCATACTTCTTCTTTACAGTAGGAACTTATCTCCTCCTAGCCTTCAAGCCTTACCCAGGTGTATAACAATCCTCTTTTTGAGGTATCAACTGCACCTCACTAACATTGGTCCATACCCTAATCATCATGTGCTCCAAGCACATCCATCCCAAAATTTTACACCACTACCTATAACAATCCTTTATATGAAGCACATGTCAATGCTGCTTCACAGATGCCAACATACACCTCATACAATGTCACCAATACAGTTGCAATTCATATTGCAACTTGTTATTCACTCACCAATACATAATGCTCAATATTGTCCTAAAAAAAATTTCAGGTGGTCAATCCTAAGCCTTAACCTATTTCTATTCAACCCAAATTTATCACCCAAAGTCCATCATGAGCACCACAATCTTCAGTGTTTTCCATCCCTACACCACCATCAACCCATGCCCATTATATGAGTCAATTCATCCATAATCCTCATGCATCTTCTCCATTTCTTCATTCACAATCATTTCATAAAACTTATTATCACCAATTCCAATCCACTCCACCCTATCATAATCATATCATTACACCTCAACATATTTCCACCCCACCTTCACAGAATCATCAAGTGATTTAGGGTTTTTGCATTCCAGGGGAAGACCCTAGGATCCAAACTATGCAACAATAGATTGATATTCTGATGCAACACACTCTTGGTTTGATGAAACAGAAGCCCACTTTATGTTAGCTAATAAATCAACCAATCCATTCTTCGGTACCATCCCCATAATATCTGTAAGACTTCATAGTATCAAAGTTTGATAAATTTAAAGGGACTAAGGACCCTAAAGAACACGTGAGCACATTCATCCAATCATGCTTTTGAATTCAAAGTAATTATGCTCTACTGCTTCAAAATTTTTCTTAAACATTGGGGGGAGATGCTGTAGAATGGTATAATAACTTGCATCATCATAGTATTTATACTTTTGAGCAATTTATTGACCAATTTCTTGAAATATTTTCCCTTAATGTTAGAAATAAAGTCTCATTATCCGATATCTGATCTAAAAGAATATGACGATGAGTCAGTCTATGACTTTGATAATTTTTGGAGGGATGTTATTACCAAACTACCATTCCCTACCAATAGAAGAGCTTACTAGACTATTCACTAAGAGTTGCTTAAAACCGATCTCTTGGTTGTTACAATTGTAACAATACCGATCATTTGAGGAAGCTCTTTCCCAGGCTAGCATAATTGAGGAAATGAAAATCCAAGAAGGTGTAATTAAGCCTAAAAAGAAAGAATGAAAAAGAAAGGGCCAATATAAAATTAATTATTTTGGCCAGTCAAAATCAAACCAAGACAAATCGGCCAACCAAGCTAACCAAGTTAATCAAGTGGTGATGAGCCAACCGGTAATGGCTCAACAACAAAACTATGCAACAACTGTAACAAATTGAATATCATGCGGTTCCCTCAACAACTCAATCAAGTCAAAACACAATGCCAGATGTGGAAAATTGATCATGTTGATAATTTGTTCAACAACCTCGTTAGTACACCCCATTAGCTAAATCTTATGCTTCCATATTCCTCAGGTTGTATGACACTAACCAATTTGCTTTGCCTGATGTTTAGATCAGATGATCCCACCAAACATAGTAAAAACTACCAAAAGAAATTATTTTACCCTTATCATAGGCAAAATGGACATGATTTTAAAAAATTCCATGTATTTAAAGATAGAGTGCAATATCTCATTGACTTAGGGGCAATCAAGCTTGATATTTCCTTAGCTCAACAAAAAAAAGATCTTGGAATTTATCAAACACCACTTCCTCATCATGAGGAAGTGCAACCAACAACAAGAGGGTTAAGACCAAAATCCCTCCTAATAAAGTCAATCATGTCCAAAAATACCAAGGTTTTATGGGTACTATTCATGTAGTAACTCGGGGTCAACAACAACGCACAAATAAAAAATGCACAACAACAACCTATTCAACCGCCCATAACATCATAGGAAAGTGTGTCTCAACCTACCACATCATCACCACCAATCCAATTTTTTTCCAATACATCTCAACTTATATGTATTTCAAGTCATCCAAATCCCCCCATTCATCCCATAAATCATCCCTCAAGGCCAATCATCTCCTTGAGTAGTTAGTTAACCACAAGTCTTAAAATAACTTCAGTTAAACTATCCATATACGAGTTCATTCAACAATCTCCTCCACATCGTGAGGCATTAATGGATATTTTAAAGTCCATTGAACTTCAATCTCAAGATCCTAATTCCTTTAGAAATTTTGTGGGGAGTATTCAAACATGTATGAAGCCTTCCATTACATTCTATGATTTCGAGATAAAACCAATATCATCAAAATCAGTGGATCCTCCATTATACATCATGGCTCAAATTGATAGGAAGTAATTCAAAAGAGTTTTAATTGATACCAGATCCTCCATTAACAACATCACCATATTTTCTCTTAATCATCTCAAGCTTCCACCAGATCATATTACCAAATCCATTTTCACCCTAAAAGCATTTAATGATGCTCTCTACTCCATAGTTGGCACTATTATTTTACCCATTGAAGTGGGGGTCAAAATATTTCATACTATGTTCCACATATTGGAAGGATCCATGGTGTATAATGTACTCCTTGGATGACCTTGGATGAGGAAAATGAGATGTGTCCCTTCTATACTACATCTATGCTTGGAATACATACATGAGGGACAATTACATTCCATACTAGTGGATGTTTTTTTTTTTTTTTTGAAAAAATGAAAAACTTGTATTAATACAAAGAGCAATTACAAGCGGGAGAGAACACATCCCAACCAAGAACAGCAAACAACACTACAAGAGTAGAGCACAAAGTCAACCCAGCTCAACACAAAGCAAAGAAGTCAACTGGGCACGAAAAAGCGACATGTCGCGAGATCGCGACAGTCAACCCCGTCTCCTCCGCAGCGGTGCCAACAGTCACAAAAACATGACATGTCATGAAATCGCGACATGTCGCGAAATCGCGACATGTCGCGAAATCACGACATGTCGCGATATCGCGACAACCAGAGCCCTCAGCACTCGATCACCAAAAATGTCATGAAATCGTGACGACATCTCCCTCCAGCGACCCTTCGCCAAAATTGTCACAAAATCGCGACTAGAAGACCAACTAGCTCTATAACGCCAAAAAGGTCACGAAATCGCGACAGAGTGCCTCCGAATCATCCAATCATCAAAAGTGTCACGAAATCGTGACGAATTATCCTTATGGCATCCATATCACAAAAGCATCGCGATATCGCGACAGTTTTCTCCATTCCGCTGGTATGCCAAAATTGTCGCGAAATCGCGACGAGATTTTCTTGCAGCAGCCATCGCCAAAAAGTGTCGCGATATCGCGACAAATTATCCACTTTGCACCACATCAGCAAAATGGTCGCGATTTCATGACGGGTTTTCCTTATGACACCAGATCGCCAAAAGTGTCGTGATATCGTGACGGTTTTTCCTTTCGACGCCCAGTTCTCAAAACTGTCGCGATATCGCGACGAATTTTCCACTTTGCTCTCCATCTGCAAAAGTGTCGCGATATCGCGACAAGTTTTCCAGTTAGCCCCAAATTGCCAAAACTGTCGCGATATCATGACATTTTTACCATGCGCCTTCCCCGAGGGCCGCGATGGCGTGACATGTCACGATATCGCAACAAAAACCCGCCAAAGGCCGTGAGGGCGCAACCTATCACGATAGCTTCCAACTTGAAGCTACGACGGCGCTACAGGTCGCGATATCACGACAGAAATCTTCCTTAGCATAAAAAACACTGCACATCATTTCAAAAATCGTTCAAGGCATTGTCGAATCTCTGCATCCTCCACAGGCATGTCACTGTGCAGCTGCATCCCAACCTCCCTTTCAGCACCCATCTTAGCAAGGAAATCGGCCGCCTTATTGAGATCTCGATTCACATAGACAGGTATCACATCATCTAATTCCCTCCAAAGCTCTTTAATTTGGGAGACTAAGATTTGCAACCTCCAAGATTTCGAGACAAAGTTTCTCATATAGTCAAGAGCACCCACCAAGATTTGGGAGTCAGACTCAATAATAATCTTCCTGTGTCCCTGTTTGACAGCCTAGAAGGAGGCAGATTTAATGGCAAAGGCCTCGGCTTCATTATTTGTGGCACATCCCAGACCCTACAGTTCCCAATAGAGCAAAGACCCAGCATGATCGCGGCACACTACTCCAATTCTAGCACTTCCCGGATTGCCTTTAGCAGCTCCATCAGTATTGATTTTGATCCATCCTTCAGGAGGAGGTTTCCAACTACCACTCACCTACCTTTGTTGAATAACAGCTCCCTATTCCAAAGGCTCAGAAGCAGACTGAATTTCCCCCTCGGCATGAATGGCAACCGTTTCCGCCACTTTGCTCCAAATGACTTGCCAAATTTCTTCTAGAGAGGAGAAGGTTTCACGAAAAATACGGGCATTTCTCTCCAACCACACCTGCCACCAAATAAAAAATAAACCAAGCTCCCAGCCAATTCGAAGAGCTTTGGATTTGAATCGACCTCTCTTCCAACTTTCCCATATATTGTTTCGAGACAAGACCCCATTAGCCTGAAGTTTAAAGTGGGAGAACCAGCGTTTCCAGATCTGTTTTGTGAAAGAACATTCAAACATTAGATGATCCGCAGTTTCCTCCTACTTGTGGCATAACATACATTGAGAAGGGCCAATGATGCCTCTGAGTCTAAGATTGTCATAGGTGAGAATTCCATTATGCAAAAACTGCTAGGCGAAGAAGTTCACTTTCGGCCAGCCCTGGGGATGCCATATCTTTCTCCAATCATGAACCAAAAAAAAGTGTGGGGGGGGCTCTGGAAGGATCTCATCATATCCCTCTTTCATAGTATAAACCCCAAGGCTCCCATAGCCCCAGGCCAGTTCATCCTCCTCATCTCTCCCAGTAAGAAACCGTTCTGCCAAGATTTTCCCCAAAGTAGGTACCAACTCCGGAGTGATTGGTATTGGCCACTCATCCAACCGCTTAAACTTTATGATCTTGTAGTCCCCCAATTGACTAGTGTTAAAGTAGCTCTCAATTTGGATCCATCCCTTATCTTCTATAGAAGATTTTATCGGTTGCAATGCAGGAAACACAGCAATAATGGGAGGATTCTGGTCCCAAGAATCAGTCCAGAACCGAGCCTTATCCCCTCTCCCCACTTTCCAGAATAGTTGATCTTTGATGAGTTGAGCTCCAAGCTTGAGCGCCTGCCACACTGATGATCCAAAACCTTCCAGAGGAAAGTGGCCCACATCATTAGGATGGACAGAACCCAAGTATTTGCTAGAGAGGATTCTGCTGAAGAGGGATGTTGGCTGAGAAATCCACCTCCAGTACAGTTTGCCAGCCAAAGCCTTGTTGTTAAACTTGGAGCTTCTTAGTCCCAACCCTCCTTTTTCCTTGGGTTGGGTAACCTTGTCCCAGCAAACCAAGGCCCATTTCCTCTCTCCCTTGGCACATTCCCATAGAAATCTTCTAGCCATTTTATCCAGCTCTTTCCAAATAGGCTGGGGAGCAGCCAGGATGGAGAATTTATAAATTGGCATGGCCTGAATAACTAACTGCAAAAAAGTTAGACGACCCCCATAACTTAACCATCTATGAGACCAATGGTTCATTCTATCTTTGATGCCATCCAATAGGTCCTTCCAAACATCTATTTTCAGTTTTTTGAAATGGAGAGGGACCCCCAGGTAAACTACTGGGAGAGAGGTCCGAGTGAAACCTAAAATCTCAATAACTCTGTCTTGTAATCGTTGATCAATATTGAAGAAGATCACTTTGGATTTATTGTCATTGATGACTTGATTAGAGGCCCGGAGGTAGACATTTAGAGTATCTCTGATTCTTCTTGCTTCCCTAAGGCTGGCCACTCCCACCAATCCAGTATCATCTACAAACTGTAAATGAGTCAAAACTTCAGCCCCGACCTTAATACCTGTTATCTAACCTTGAAGTCTTCTTCTCAGAAAGAGTCTACCCAATCCTTCAGCCAAGATGAGGAAGAGATAAGGAGAGCAAGGGTCTCCTTGTCGAAGGCCACGAGAGGCACCAAAAGGAGGCGAGGGAAGTCCCTTGATAAGAACAGAGTATGAAGGCGTAGAAATACAACTCATGACCCAGTCTGTCCAGTCCTGAGAGAAACCAAAGGCTGTCAACATCTTTGCCAAGAAGCCCCACTCCACCCTGTCATAAGCCTTGGACATATCCAGTTTAATGAACATTCCTTTGTTCCCAGATTGGTGCATTGTATGGATAGCCTCCTGTGCTAGAATCACTCCATCCAAGATTTGCCTCCCTTCAACAAAACCCCCTTGCTCTGGGGAAATTATATTATGCAGGATAGGTTTTAACCTTTCAGCCATAATCTTAGTGATTATTTTATAGATCACATTGCATAAGGCAATAGGTCTAAAATCAGATAAATGAACCCCCCCTGCTCCTTTTGGAATTAAAGTAATGAAGGTATGATTTAGAGCCTTGAGCATTCTTTTATTGGTTCTGGACTCCTCAGTGACAGCCAGAACATCTTCCTCTAGGGTATCCCAAAAGGCCTAGAAGAACTCAATAGGGAAGCCATCAGGACCGGGCGATTTGCCAGTACTCATCCCAAAGACCACCTTCTTAAGTTCATCTCTATCTATGGGTCTAAGTAGGGCCTGGTTCTCTTCAGGAGAGATTATAGAAGGAATGACAGCAATAACTTCATCTTGGGCTTCCCCATATTGCTCCATACTTTCCTTAAAGAGTTTTGAGAAATACTCCATTGAGTGGGAGTGCATACCAGGAAGAGTGTCAAAAGAGTATCCATTCTCATCTTGAAGGAATTCCATATTATTCGCTTGTCTCCTAGCACAGGCAGAGCGCTGAAAAAATTTTGTATTTCTGTCTCCTTCTAATAACCAAGTATTTCTTGCTCTCTGTTTCCAGTAAATCTCTTCTTGATTATCAATATCCTCAACCGCTTTGCGCAAAGCATCATCCTCGGATTTAAGGTGCTCGGAAATGTTTCCTTCCCTGTAATGTTTTTGCACCTCATCCCATCTAGCCAACAAGGGGTCCCGTTGGTGCTGGAAGTCTGATTTGTTAGTTTGCCTCCACTGTTTCAGTTTACACTTGACAAATTGAAGCTGTTTGTGAAATTTGAACATTGCGAGTCCCAAAAGGTGGGCGGCCATCTTCCCACCACCGAGGAATTTTTCTTCGGAGATCTTCTTTTTGCAACCAAAAATTTTCAAATTTAAATGGTTTATGGTACTGCCTCTGTCATAGCCCCTCCCTCCGACCAAAATGGGAAAGTGGTCCGAAATTGGGCCTTCCAAAATCTGAAATTTAATATTCCATTTCACAAATGCTTCCTCCGAGACCAAAAACCGGTCTAGTTTTACCTTCCTACTGTGTGGCTCTCTTCTCTTATTAGTCCACGTAAAATAAGTTCTAGGACCTTTGATATCAACAAGGTGAAAGGCCTGGACTTGAGCAATCAGAAGCCTATCCCCTAGATCCAAAACTGGGATACCACCTTCCTAATCCCTGGCAGATAATTTGGCATTAAAATCCCCAGCAATAATCCAATCGCAATCTTCTCAGGAGGATCTCATTGAATGAATAGCATTCCATTGAAGCCTCTGGCCATAAATGCTTTGAGCCCCATAGAAGTTTGTGATTAAAACCTGTTCAGCTGTAACAATGTTCTTAAAGAGAGATGTGAGAACACCCCTCAAAGCTGTATGTTCTATTGCTATCCACACCGAGAGGGTTCCAAAGAGTAAAAATCCCCCCGAAGCTCCTTGGGCCGCCACATCCATATATCCAGCGCCCCTCCATATTCTACTAACAGTTTTACACATAAGATCTAAAGAAATTTTTGTTTCCTGAAGGAGCAAAAAGTCTGTTTTGTGTCTTCCTAAAAGTATCTGAACAACAGATTGATGGGTTCTCTTGTTTAAACCCCTTACATTCCAGGATTGTATAATCATTGGAAACCTTGGGAGCAATAAGAGTCAATTGTTCTCATCGATCCTCCATTGATCAACTTGTCCCCTTGCGCTACTAGTAGATCCTTATTGGATTTTCTACCAGCTCCTTGGGAATTACTATTCTTAGACCTCTTTTCCACCTAGGTAATCCCCAACGCTGGTCTTTCTCTGTTCTTTTCTGCACTTCCCATGTTGACATCCTTAATAACTGGTTGTGCAGGGGAATGGATTACCATAGCCCCTAGGTTCTCTGGCTACAAAGTCTCAGGGGTTTCAATCACATATTCTAAGACAGGAGTAGATGATAGAGGAGCATGAGAGTGGGTGTTATTATCCTCAGCATTCCCATCCACTCCTTCCATGACTTGGTCTTCTTGGTCTACAAGGGATTTGAAGATTTCATATCGATTGGTTGGCTTGGTTTGAGCTTGCTCTTTGCCATTTCTCTTTTTGTTTTTCCTCCGCTTCTGCTGTTCAAAGCCATCTTTCTGGGCATCAGAACCTTGGGGGATATTGAGGGGTTCTTTGACCGAAGTGAACTTACCCTCTCTAGGGCGATTTGGCGCTCCCGACGGAGCTTTCGCTTTTGTGGTCAGGATATTTGGGCAGAACCTAGCCAAATGGCCATGCTTATGGTAGACTCTGCATCTAAAAGGTAAGGCTTCATAGTCTAGCTGCTGTATCCAGGTTAGTCCTGCCAACTCCAATTCCACCTCGACTGGAAGTGGCTGGCTAATATCCATTTCTATGCATATTCTAGCAAAGACAGCAGTATTTCCCTCAATGGTATCTCTGGAAACTCCCAAATATCTACCTAGAGAATTACCAATCAACTCAAGAATCTGCTCACCCCAAAACTCCATCGGGAGAGCGTACAGCCGAATCCAAACCAGGACAGCCGTGGGATCAATGCGAGGATCAAAACCCACTCTCCATGATTGGACAAATAATCCTGCCAGGCCGTGGCTCCTCTTCTCTGACTCAAATGCTCTGTTTCTATCTGCTAAAGAAGAGAAACTAATAATAAAATACCCATTGCTTATAGGCCATAGAGAGTACTCACCAATGGGCTCCCAGTTCTGTCTCACCCAGGTGTGTAGAAAGTTCAGAGTGGGCCGGATACCCATGAAGGCAGCCGTTAACTTTGTTTGCAGGTAAACCCTTTCCAAAATTCTTAAATAGCATTTGATAAGCACTTCGTTGAGCTTCATCGGAGGAAGATGCATGGTTTTCTTTTAATATATCAGCATATGAGCTTTTCTTCCCATCGATAGATCCTGGAGGAGACCCCATTGGGCCCTCCCGAGGCAACGAACGATCCTTCAAAGTAGTGTAGATTCAATCCACCGGAGGTCCTGGAAGAATCTTCCCACCAGAAACCCTGGAGCTTCGCCCGGTGCCTGCACAGAAGGTTTCTTGCCAAATCGCCAGAGCTCGAAAAATCAGCCAAATGTGAAATGCCCATACTAGTGGATGTTGAACCTTTCAAGTATTTCAATTTTATCTCAAACCCCTATGAGTCCATGTTACCTTACATTCATCTATTCCTCACTTCATCAACCAAATAATCACCCCCTCCATCCATATATTCATCTAAAGCCCCCATTTTGGAGGAGCTTCCCATCACCACTTCACATCAAATATCCACTTCCATACCCCCATATTCATCACCATTGACTACATGCACATGTGGTCAAACTAAATCTACATTAGCCACATCATCAACATCATCACCTTCCATAATTATTCCTTCCAAATCATCATTATCCACTCAACCAAATCCATATCCATCCCCATAAGCCAATGTCTCACAAGTCAAAATGATGGATTGTGAGATACCATCCTAGTCAACACATAGTCCATACCCTGAGCCATCAGCCAACCATGAGTCATCCACATATACATCCAATCCATCCACATCATCCCAAGTCGAGGTCCACCTCACTAATCATGGTATTGGTGAATATGTGGTCCAAGACATCACAATTACACCACTTAACATTCAAACTGCTAAGGACTATGGTTACCCACGTGACCCACCCTTATCTATAGGAGCGGTATATAACATGGGTTCAGTACCGAATAACAATAATTTTATATATGGGGGGCTTAATTCATCGTCCAATATAGTTAACCCAGATGAACCCAAGCAACCAACACCTACCAATATACAACATATGTTAGGTTTTCCATCTTGATATTTTCACATTGTTAATTGGCAAGGACATGGCCTAGGATGGCACGAATAGGAATGCATGAAATATCGATGTTTCATATCGAGAAACACATGATAATTCAAGTTTAGGCTATCATCCACTTTCATCCACTTCTTCTTTTGAACAAGCTTTACAAAGTTTAAATTTAAATTTAGAAGAAGATATCCATCACATTGATTACTCTGAAGATGAAATCTATGAAGAATTCAACCTTAAGTTGATAGCTTCTTATGAATCTGAAGAGGATTCAAACCTCATCATCCCACACACTAAAAAAGATGAGTTCTACCTCAGAATATTCTCCATCCATCAACCCATCATTCACTTGCTTCTTCCTCAATAGCAAGTCGATCCAACCGGTGATCCACCATCTCCATTCCATTGATCCCCATCACTAGACATTTTGCTTGTAATATATGTACATAACTCAAAAAAAAAATCAAAAGCAATATAAACAAAAACAAAAACAAAAACATTTTTGAATTACATATACATTGTAGTTATTTGTGTTGTTTTTTGTTGTTCAGGTTTACCATTAGTTCTAGAAAATAGGATCCACCCATCCATTCACCTTGCCAACCATCCACTTTCCCCTTAATTCAACAGGAATCCTACTAGCTTATTCACCCCACTTTGCAATCCATTGTTGGCAATTTTGGGTACCTTGGGTACATTGCCTTTGCTCAAGTGTAGAAGTTGTCATTGATGTCAAGAAGATTTTGAAGGATTTTGATTTGATGTCAAAGAATTTGTTTTGATGAAGGTTACAGCATGGACAGTGAGTTTCCAAGAAGATCATAGTGGCCCATCTGCAAAAGATCAAAGAAAAAGACAAGTAAGAAAAGTGTTTATAGCAGGCAAGAAAAACTGTTGTAATTTCGTGACATGTTAGAGGAGAGAGAAAGAGCTGGCAAAACTGTGGTGATTTTGTGACATGTTGGAAGAGAGAGAAGAAGCAAGAAAAACTATCGTGATTTCACGACATGTTGGTAGAGAAAAAAGCAAGTGGAAAAACTATCACGATTTCGCGACATGTTGGCAGAGAAGGAGAGCAAGATGGAAAGTGTCGCGATTTCACGACATGTCGCATTTTCGTGACTCGAAAAGTGCAGGAAGGTAGAGAAGGAAAAGTGTCACGATTTCTTGACATTTTGCAAAGAAGGTTGTAGGGATGAAAAAGTGTCACGATTTTGCGACATGATGCTGAAGAGAGAGTCTGCAGTGTGAATTGTCGCGATTTCGTGACAAGTTTGAAGAGAGATAAAGTATCACAAAAAGTGTCGCGATTTCGTGACATGCTGTAGAGTTCGAAGTGAGAACTGTCGTAATTTTGTGACATGCTACAAAAGACAAAGTGAGAACTGTCACGATTTCGCGACATGCTGCAGAACTCGAAATGAGAATTATTGCGATTTCACGACATGTAGAAAAGGGAAAAGTTTGAAATGAGAAGCGTCACGATTTCGTGACGGGTTGCAAAGAAAGCTTTCGGAAGCTGAAAGCATCACGATTTTACGACAGGATGAAATAAAAGCGTACGGATGCAGAAAGTGTCATGATTTTGTGACAGGCAAAAGTGAAGATGCCAGCGGATGAAGATGTCACAATTTTGGGACATGTCGCAGTTTCACGACTAGAAGGCAAGTGAAGACTCCAGCGGAGGAAGATGTCATGATTTTGCAACATGTCATAGTTTCATGACCAAAAGGTAAGTGAAGGTGCTAGCAGAGGAAGATGTCACGATATCGCGACATGTCGCAGTTTCGTGACTCAAAGAGGAGATAGAATGTACGACGTCAAAAATGTCACGATATCATGACAAAAACAAAAAGGAAGTCTAAAGAAGCAAAAGTGTCGCGATATCGTGACAACAGGCAAAAGAAAGTGTACGGCTGCAAAGGTGTCGCGATATCACGACATGTTGTAGTTTTGCGAGAAAATCTACAGAACTAGAGGTAGTTGAAGCCGACAGAGTTAACTTTGAGCCGACGAAGTTTAGGGTTGTGCAGTCGACGAGTTTAGGGTTACAGCCGACTAAGTTTGAATTTTTGATCTTGAATTTTTTGTTATAAAAGGACTGTTTCGAGTTTTGATTGTATTGAACTTGCACAAAATAAGTTTGTGGTGCATAGAGAGTGAGTCATGTCGAATCGAGCGAAGTGAGCGAGATGCAGCCACAACAGCGCAGATAGCGCAGAAGTGGCGAGATGATGTGTAGACTGTGTGAAGACAGTGCAGAGTGAGTACAGAAAAACAGTTGAGTTTGATAGTTCTAATAGAGAACATGAGGACAGAGGTGCATTGGTTCTATGAGAAGAACCCAATGAAATTTATGCTAGACTAAAGGACTGTGGTTGGGGCAGACCAAAGAAAGAGAATGAGGACATTTGTGCTAGACCGAAGGACTATGTTTAGTGCAAATTCAAGGACCAAATTTGAGGTGATAGAGTTGAGGACAGAGGTCTCCAGCCAGAGCAAGGAAGACAGGTGTCTTCTGTGGATAGAGTTCCATTTGCTAAGGGTAGCGGAGGCAGAGGTCTTCTAGAGGATCACCAGCCAGAGCAGAGTTAGGGGAAGGTATCTCCTTTGAGCCGAGGCTCATAAAATTTGTAATTGGGAAGGTTTCCCAAAGAATTTGAGATAAAATTTTAGAGAAAAGTTTTGTGGACGTAGCCCAGCCATTCTGGGTGAACCACGTTAAAAATGGGTCTTCAATGTGTGATGTTTTCTATCTTGTTTAATGTTGTGTTGATGCCACTGCTATCTAAAATTAAAATTATTAAATGGTTAAGTCTTATACTGTTCACCCCCCTCTCAGTATAAGTTCATGTTATTCAATTGGTATCAAAGCGGGTCACTCCAGAAAGAGCCTAACAACTTGGAGAAGGATCTATCAGAGGAACATACAGATTCAGAAAAAAATGAAGAGGTTGAGTTCGATCTCAAAGGTGAATTCTTCTTGGCTTTGAGAAAGCTTGAGAAATTCAGGGAAGAGAATTCTGTTCTCAAGCATCAATGTCAGAAATAAGAGATAGCAAGATCAGAATTGTCTCAAAGTGTTATAGACTTCAAAATTCTAGTTGAAGAAGGGAAGAAGGTTGAACAAGTTCTAACAGAGGCTCTAAAAGGAAAGGAAGCTAATTGTGAGAAACTAGAAGAAGAGATTATGTCTCTTAGAGTGAATTTGGAACAGATTGACTCTCGGACGTGAATACTCCATGTGAAAAGCAAAAGAAGGATGATATCACCATTCATGAAACAGGGTCTTCGAGCAAGATCAATCTTCATCCTGAAGAGAAGTGGATTCCAGTTGATCACAAGAAGAACAATCATCCAAGGCATCAAAATAGGTTACATAATACCTTCCATGGGTATTGTTTTTCCTGTAAGAAATTTGGTCACATAGCTATGCATTGCAATAAGTATCTGAATAGCCATAGTAAGGAAAATGTTAACTCGTTTGGACCTCTTATGAATAAAAATATCATGTGTTACAAGTGCAAGAATTTTGGGCATATAGCAAGGATGTGTAGTTTGGATAGATTTAGCCTTGAGTTCACTAAAAAGAGGAATGAGATCAAATCTAAGTCAATGATAGTTCAAACTGCTTTTCATGCTCAAGACAAAGTAGAAAAATGGTATCTTGATAGTGGTTGTTCAAAACATATGATTGGTGAAAAGGAAAAGTTTTTGGTCTTAAAAGAAACAAACAGAGGAATAGTCAGTTTTGGAGATAACAGGTCCGCTAAAATCTGTGGTAAAGGGACTCTTAGTTTGGATGGGAAATCCAAAACAGAAAATGTGCTCTATGTAGAAGGCCTAAGACATAATATTCTTAGTGTGAGTCAACTTTGTGATCAAGGGCACATAGTATCTTTCTTTTTAGATAGATGTGAGATAAGTAAAGAAAAAAATGGAAAACTCATTGCTAGTGCTACAAGGACTCCAAACAATCTTTACATGCTAAGTGAGATAAAAAGGGAAAAGTGTTTTCTAACTCAAGAATATGAGAGTTGGTTATGACAGAAAATATTGCATTTGAGCTTTGATAATCTTGTCAATATTAGTAACAAGGAAGTAGTTAGAGACTTGCCCAAAATAAAAAGGCCCCATAACATCATTTGCGGTCCTTGTCAACATGGAAAATAGACCAGAACCAGTTTCAAATCAAAAGGGTATACATCTTCAAAACCATTGGATCTTATTCATACTGATTTGTGTGGCCCTACCAGAACTCAGAGCCTTCAGGGAGAAAGCTACTTCATGTTGTTTATAGATGATTATTCTAGAATGACTTGGGTTACTTTTCTCAAAGAAAAATCTGAAGCTTTTGAAAAATTTAAATCTTTTAAAGAAATGATTGAAAATGAGACTGACAAGAGAATCAAATGCTTAAGATCAGATAGAGGAGGATAGTTCACTTCAAATGAATTTGTGGAATACTGTGAGCAACACAAAATCAAAAAAGAATATTCAACAGCAAGAACTCAACAAAATGGAGTAGTTGAAAGGAAAAACAGAACTGTTGAAAATATGGCTAGAGCAATGTTAAATGAGTCAAAAATTTTAGATGGCTTTTGGAGAGAAGCAGTCAGTACAATAGTCTACATCATCACCAGGGCTCAACTCAGAGTCAATCATCATAAAACTCCCTATGATTTGTGGAAAGGAAGACCAACTACAGTACAATACTTCAAAGTGTTCGGGTGTAAGTGCTTCATTAGAAGGGAAGATCAAAATTTGGGTAAGTTTGATCCTAGGTGTGATGAGGGAATTTTTCTTGGATATTCCAACAGAAACAAGGCCTATAGATGCTTCAACAAAAGAACTCATACAGTTGTAGAGAGCATAAATGTAACAGTAGATGAAAATACAGGGATAAAAGAACCAGTCAAGGAACTCAATGATGAAATCTGTCAAGAATTCAGAGAGGTTTCAGATGAAGAAGAGGAAAGACAACAACTGCTTCCCAAAACTCCTTCACGGTATGTTCAAAAACATCATCCCAAAGATTTGATCATTGGTGATCCAAATAGCAGGCAAACAAGAAGAAGAGTCATTCCTTCACATGATTCTGTGAATGTTTCATTATTATCTCAGATTGAGCCAAAATATTTTAGTGAAGCATGTGCAGATAAATTTTGGGTAAAAGCGATGGATGAAGAGCTAAATTAAATAGAGAAAAGTGAAACTTGGAATTTGGTTCCAAGACCTAAGGACAAGAATGTCATTGGCACAAAATGGATATTCAGAAATAAACTCAATGAGGATGGAAATATTTTCAGAAACAAAGCTAGGTTAGTCTGCAAAGGTTATGCTCAAGTAGAAGGTGTGGATTTCAAAGAGACCTTCACTCCTGTTGCTCGTTTTGAAGCTATCAAATTTTTTTTGGCCCTTTCAAGCTTCAAATATTTCAAGGTATATCAAATGGATGTAAAGTCAGCTTTTCTAAATGGGGTGTTGTAAGAAGAAGTTTACATAGAACAGCCAGAAGGAGTGTCTCTCATAGAACAGTCAGACTATGTGTGTAAACTGAAAAATGCCTTATATGGGTTAAAGCAAGCACCAAGGGCGTGGTAGTCAAGACTTGACAGTTATCTTCATGAGCAAGGCTTCAGGAAAGGCGTGGCAGATAGCAACTTGTATATTAAGAATGAAGATGATGATATGTTGATTATAGTTGTCTATGTTGATGATATTATTTTTGGGGGAAATAATACTCAAATGTGCAAAGTTTTTGCTAATACCATGCAAAAGGAATTCGAGATATCTATGATTGGAGAGCCGTCATTCTTTTTAGGTCTTTAGATTGCATAATCAAAAGATGGTATATTTCTCTCTCAAGGAAAGTATATCAAAGAAATGTTGAAGAAATTTGGGATGATGGACAGCAAACCCGTGTGTACTCCAATGATTACAGGGTGCAATCTGAGTAAATATGATGAATCTCCAACGGCAGATCAGAGGTTGTACAGATCTATGATTGGTAGTTTACTATACAGTACAGCTACCAGACAAAATATCATGCAGGCCGTTGGGTTAGTAGCAAGATTTCAGGCAGCTCCAAAAGAATCTCATGTTATAGTAGTTAAGAGGATATTCAGATATTTGAAGGACACTATGGACTTTGGGCTTTGGTATCCCAAAGGTGATGATTTCACCCTCATAGCTTATACAGATGCAGATTGGGTAGGCAGCATTGATGACAGGAAAAGCACTAGTGGTGGAGCATTCTTCTGGGAAAGAGTTTGGTTTCTTGGCTAAGTAAGAAAAAACCTTCAGTTTCCTTATCCACAGTAGAGGCTGAATACATAGCAGCTGTGGCTGGGTGCACACAGGTTTTATGGATGAAAACCACCTTGGAGGATTTCAAAGTCAAGAATGAACAACCCATGTCCATTCTTTGTGATAATACAAGTGCCATAAGTATTTCCAAAAATCCGGTAATGCACTCAAGAACAAAGCATATTTCCATCAAGTATCATTTTATAAGGGAGAAAGTGCAAGACAAGCAGGTCAAGGTAGAGTATGTGTCTACTAAAGAGCAGATTGTAGATATCTTCACCAAACCTCTTCCAAGAGACACGTTTGAGTATCTAAGGGAGAAATTAGGAGTTGTACTCCCACCCCAGAATTAATCACCTCATCAGGAGATGGGGGAGGGACTAAGCTAAGAGGCTCATTCTTAGTCCCGAGCCCCAAAGGTGACCCTTTGCCATTGATGACAAAGGGGGAGAGATATGAGTAAGGGGGAGAGCTTCAAGGTGAAGAAGAGAGCTTCAAGTCAGGGGGAGAAAAAATTCAAAGGAATATTCTTAGTTGTTAGCATAGTTGGTTTCAGTTTTGGCTCTTGAGTAGTGTTTTCAGTTAAGGGTTGCCATCAATGACAAAGGGGGAGATTGTTGGCAATTTTGGGTACCTTTGTTGAGCAAGGTGCAGCAAAAGTATTGTCATTGTTGTCAACACAGACAGATAGATCAGTTGATGCAGATGAAGCAGGATCAGTTGATGCAGTTGAAGCAGTGGACAGGAGTTCAGAGATCAGTCAGATCATGTACAGTGAAATTCCAGGAAAACAGAAGTGACCCAGATCCAGAAAATCCAAGAAAAAGACAAGTAAGAAAACTGTCGCGATATCGCGACATGTTTTCTGTCGCGATATCGCGACAGGTTGAGAAGTTAGAAGGCAGAAAGAAAAAATGTCGCGATTTCGTGACATGTCGGAGGAGAGAGAAGGCACAAAGAAAATTGTCATGATTTCGTGACATGTCGGAGGAGAGAGAAGGCGCAAAGAAAATTGTCACGATTTCGCGACATGGACGAGGAGAGAGAAGGCACAAGCAAAACTGTCACGATTTCGTGACATGTTGTAGGAAAAGAAGCTAAGTGGAAAAATTGTCATGATTTCGTGACATGTTGGAAGCAAAGAAGGCAAGTAAGAAAACTGTCATGATTTCGCGACAAGTTTGGAAAGAAAGCGCCAAGGATAGAAAGTGTCACGATTTCGTGACAGGTTCGAAGAAAAAGCGCCAAGGAGAGAAACTGTCACGATTTCATGACATGTTCGGAGAAAAAGGGCCAAGGAAGAAAATGTCGCGATTTCGTGACATGTTCAGAGAAAATAGATGCAAGGAACAAAAGTGTAGCGATTTCGCTACATGTTGAAGTTTCGGGCCGAAGCAAAGTTTAGCGCTAAGGAACAAAAGTGTAGCGATTTTGCTACATGTTGGATTTTCATGGGCCAAAGCAAAGTTGGAAGTGCAAGGAACAAAGGTGTAGCGATTTCGCTACATGTTGGATTTTCGTGGGCGAAAGGCAAAGAAAAGCGCTAAGGCAAAAAGATGTCACGATTTCGCGACATGGTCCGATTTCGTTGAGACTTGCGAAGTAGAGTGTACGGCAGCGAAAAGTGTCACGATTTCGTGACATGTTCCATTTTCGCAAAGAAAAAAGCGCTCAAGGAAAAAGATGTCACGATTTTGCGACATGTTATTTTGTGAAGGAAGAAAAGGCACAAGGAAGAGAGAGATGTCACGATTTCATGACATGTTCTTTTTCGCGAGCGAAAGAAAGAAAAGGCACAAGGCAGCGAAGATGTCACGATTTTGTGACATGTCTGGTTTTCACTAGTGCAAGCCAAGAAGAGTAGCGAGAAGGCGAATGCGTCACGATTTTGTGACATGTCTGGTTTTCACGGTTGCAAGCGAAGAAGAGAACAAGGAGGCGGAGAATGTCGTGATATCGTGACATGTCTTGTTTTCACGGGTAAAAGGCGAAGAAGGGCAGAAAGAGACAGAAGTGTCGCGATATCGTGACAAGTCGCAACTGCACGTTGAACAGGCAGTTAACTGGAACAGAACGACAGTTAAAGGGGCAATTGTAGAAGAAAAACATGCAGCCAATTTTAGAAGAGTCAACTGGAGTAAAAGCGATAGTTACAGGTGCAATTTTAGTTAGAATTCATGCAACTTTTTAAAGAACAATCGTAGAAGGAGAAATCGAACAGTCGCATAAATAGAGTCGTAACATGCAACGTGTTTGACAAAAGGCCTACTCTATAATTAGACAAAAGCAGTTACAATTAGAAAGCGATACAACTGACAAGTGGCGCATGAGAAATATTAAAAGCAGTTATAATTGACAAGTGGCGAAAGAGATCTTTTATAAAGAAACAGTTACGGGTTGCATGCGAATTTATGAAAGCTAAAAATAGAGACTTTCATGCTATAAAAATAGGTCTGCGTGAAGAATATTGCTGCTACTGTTATTGTGAAAAGTGCTGCCGTAAGAGGGTGAAAAGAGTGTTGTAAGAGAGCAACAAGCTGAGCAGTGAGTAATTACTGTGTTTTAAATTGGAGACCAGTCAGGGTCTTGTTATAGTGAAGGCATTTGTATGTCATTGATTTAACTTTTCTGTGATTCAAGTTGGTGCTTGGATAGGGGTTGGTGCTCCTTTCTGTAGGTGCAGATAAATCAGGGGTTGGTGCTCCTTCCAGTGGGTGCTGGTAAACAGATTGTAAAATTGGTGTTTTGCAAAGGCTGGATTTGGACCGTAGTCCAAGCAGTCATTCTTGAGGAGTAGCCAAATTGGTGAACCTCGTTACATTGTGTGTTGTGGTGTGCTCTCTTGTGTTTACTGCTTTATTTGTTTTTAGTTTTCTTTGCTTCAGTTTTAAGAATTGTAGATCAAAATTTTTAGCTACACTGATTCACCCCCCTCTCAGTGTCATTGTGAGAATATCAATTGGTATCAGAGCAAGGTTCTTGAACAAGCTTAATCAGCTAAGGTGATCTTGGAAGGAACACAATGGCAGGTAGTGAAGGATTTTCATCAAACAAAGCTCCTCTGTTCAATGGAACTAATTACTCATTCTGGAGACTCAGGATGCAGACATATCTGAGTGCGTTAGGATACGACATTTGGGAGTCAGTAGAAAGTGGATACACAACACCCACTACTCCTCCAACAGATACTGCTGAGAAGAAAAAGGTTGAGAATAACTCCAAAGCAAAGAATGCCATAATGTGTGGGCTTGTAGACAGTGAACTGATAAGGGTCATGAGCTGTAAATCAGCAAAAGACATGTGGGATAAATTGAAGAGCATCCATGAAGGAGACAACAAGATCAAGGAAGCCAAGCTGCAAACGCATCGAGCTCAGTTCGAAGCATTACAAATGACTGACGATGAAAACATAGAGGCCTATATGCTGAGGGTAAATGGAATCATTAATTCAATCAGAGGACTCGACGAAGAAATGGAAGATGCGGTTGTCATGAAAAAGGTACTTAGAACTCTTCACAAAAGATTTAATTCTAAAGTTTCTGCAATAGAAGAGGCTAAAGACCTAAATAATTTTAGCATGGATGAGATGCATGGTTCTTTAACTGCATACGAAATGAGAATAGGACAAACTAAGCCCATAGACAGAGAAGCTGCTTTCAAAGCACACAAGAATATAAAAGTTGAACAAGAATCTGAGGATGAAGAAACATCGGATGAAATCGAAGCCAACTTTGTTCGAAAGCTCACAAAGGGAAAAGGAAAATATAGAGGAAAATTACCTTTTAAGTGCTTCAACTATGGAGGGGTCGGTCACTTTGCAGCTAAGTGTCCCATGAATGAGAAAACTAATAGTAATGAAGGGTCACACAAAGAAAGAAGTGACTGGAAAAAGAAACCAAACTTCAAGAAAAGCAATTTCAAAAAGAAAAGTTTCATATCCAAAAATGTCAACTCTTCTGAAGAGAGCTCAGGAGAAGATTCTGAAGAAGAAACAGGTGAAGCTCTGTTCATGGCATTTGAAGAAGCAAAAACAGAAGAAAAACAGGAAGATGATACAAAAAATAAGGATGAGGCTGAAGTTTATCTGGAAGGTGAGTTGGTTGCGGCACTCAAAGAGTTGAAGTCAAAAAGGAAAAAGAATAATAAAGTCTCAAGAAAGCTTGAAGATGCGAATGACATAATAAATAGTTTAAAAGTACAGATAGAAGAATTTAAGAAAATGTCTGAAGAACTTGAAGTACAGTTAACCATGAGAATAGATGAGTGCAACAAATTAGAAGAAGAGATTGTCATTTTAAGAATGCGGCTAGAAGAAAAGAATAAAAAACTGAGCTGCTATCACAAACTTGAAGGAAGTTCTGCAAAGCTTGAAAAGATTATAAATAGTCAGAGGACTACAGACATCAAGTTTGGCTTGGGGTTTGTCGAAGGAGAATCATCAAGTGAATCAAAGGCCATAACTGTAGAACCAAGTAAAGAAAGAGGATAAAATCAAGGTTGACCAAAGAAAAATGAATCTTGCAAAAGAAAGCAACAATGGCAGGCACGAGAAGACTATTGACAATGAGGGATTCACAAAAGTCACTCATCAAAGGAGAAGAAAATTTGTGGCTCCTTCTACAAATTGGCAAAGACCAACTCCCAGGTTCAATCATTCTTTTTCTGGTTATTGTTTTAAATGCAATACTTACGGTCATAAGATTTCAGACTGCATTTATAATATAGGACAGAGAAATTTTTCCAGTAGAAATGTATTTTCACCCTTGATAGATTATGCAGTAGAATGCTATAACTGTCACAACTTTGGACATATTGCAAGAAACTGTAGAAGCACATATGCAGCAAATAAATATCAGGGAAGAAGAACTCAACCAAACAATGTAAAGCAAAATAGAAAATTCCCAGATAAACATGCACAGGCCACTGACAAAGAAAAGTCTAAACAAATGACCAAAACTACAGCCAAATCAGAATGGAAAGAAAAAGAGCAACTCAAAGAAGAAAAGGAATCCTTGATTGTCCAGACAACATTCAAAGCACAGAACAAATCAGCACCATGGATATTGGACAGTGGATGCTCCAGTCACATGACAGGAGATAAACAAAAATTTGAAAATTTACAAAAATATGAAGGGGGCTCGGTAAAGTTTGGAAATAATGATGGAGCCAAAATAGTTGGAAAAGGATCAGTCAAGATAAGTGATGGAAAGATCAATTCCAAAGAAGTTCTGTTTGTAGTTGGTTTGAAGCACAACTTACTGAGCGTAAGTCAAATCTGTGACAGAGGTCATGAAGTCATCTTTAAAAAATAGGGCTATGAAGTAAGAAAAGCACACAGTGGGAAGCTGGTAGCTACTGGATTGAGGACTTCTGGAAATCTGTACACTCTCTCAGAAACTTCAGAAGGATCATGCTTGATTGGACAGGAAGATGAAAACTGGCTGTGGCACAAGAGGCTCGGGCATATCAGCTTTGACAATCTGGTAAAAATAAGTTCAAAAAGAGCGAGTAAGAGATATACCCACCATTGGCAAACCGGTAAATAGCATCGGTGCTTCATGCCAAAAGGGGAAGCAAACCATATCCACATTTAAAGCAAAGGAATATTTCACCAACGAAACCGTTAGAGCTGATTCATACTGATTTATGTGGACCCATGAGAACACAAAGCATAAATGGTGACAAATACTTTATGTTGTTCATAGATGACTACTCCGAATGACATGGGTACTATTTTTAAAGCTTAAATCAGATGCCTTTGAAATGTTCAAGATTTTTAAAAAGCAGAGTTGAGAATCAGATTGGAAAAAGAATTAAATGCCTAAGATCGGACGAGAGGAGGAGAGTTTATCTCAGAGGAGTTTGCAGAATACTATCAAAAATATGGGATTAGAAGACAGTTTTCAGCAGCAAGGACACCTCAGCAGAATGGTGTTGTTGAAAGAAAGAACAGGACTATGCAAGAAATGGCACGGACAATGTTGGCTGAGAACAAAATAGCCGACAGATTCTGGAAAGAGGCAGTACATACTGTAGTTTACATTCAAAACAGGTGCATGCTAAGAACACATGAAAGCAAAACACCGTATGAACTGTGGTTCGGCAGGAAAGCAACAACAAGATACTTCAAAGTGTTCGGCAGCAAGTGTTATATCAAACGAACTGAAGATAATCTCGGTAAGTTCGAAGATAGAGCTGACGAAGGTATTTTTCTCGGTTACTCAACTAAAAGCAAAGCCTACACATGTTACAACAAGCGGCTAAAGAAAATTATTGAAAGTGCTGATGTTAAAGTTGATGAAGGTAGAGAAAGAGAAGTTACATATCAAGAAAACTACCCTATTTATGAAGACGTCATTGAAGGAGATGAAGAAATAGAAAAAGAAGAAAATCAAAAAATTGACACAGCTGATTTAAGAATCGACTCAGAAGAAGAGAACAATAAATTCAAAACAGGAAGCTGGCAGAAAAATCATCCCAGAGAACAAATTATTGGGGACCCAACAGTTGGTATTCAGACAAGAAGAGCAGTAATTCGAAACTACTCTTTATTATCCAGCATTGAACCCAAAAATATTGTTGAAGCAAGCACAGATGAAAGTTGGATGAAGGCAATTAATGAAGAACTAGATCAGATTGAGAAAAACAAAACCTGGGAATTAGTACCACGGCCAGCAAATAAAAACATAATTGGCACTAAATGGATTTTTCAAAATAAATTAAATGAAGACGGACAGGTTGTCAGAAATAAGGCAAGATTGGTCTGTAAAGGCTATGCTCAGGTTGAAGGCATTGATTTTGAGGAAACATTTGCACCAGCTTGCCAGACTAGAAGCAATCGAGAATGTTTCTGGCTTTAGCAATCCATAAAAATTTTAAAGTATACCAAATGGATGTAAAATCAGCATTTTTGAATGGAAAACTGGAAGAAGAGGTGTACATTGAACAACCGGATGGCTTCCAACTCGGTGACAATCTCGATTTTGTTTGCAGGTTAAAGAAAGCGTTGTATGGTCTCAAACAGGCACCCAGAGCATGGTATGCAAGGCTGGATAACTATCTTATTAAATAGGGGTTCAAGAAAGGTATGGTGGACAACAATTTATATATCAAAACAGATAATGGCCATCTTATTGTACTTGTTGTTTATGTAGATGATATAATATTTGGCAGCAGCATGGATGAATATTGTAGAGACATAGCAAATAAAATGAAGACAGAATTTGAGATGTCAATGATTGGTGAACTTTCTTATTTCCTTGGACTGCAAGTCAATCAAAGTAAAAAAGGGATTTTTATCTCTCAAGTAAAATATGTGAAAGAAATGCTGAAAAAGTTCACAATGGAGGATAGTAAACCTGTCAGCACTCCCATGACAACAGGGTGCAAGTTGAGCAAGGATGACAAGTCTCCGAGATGTAGATCAAACCATGTACAGGTCTATGATTGGAAGCCTACTGTATTTGATGACCACTAGACCAGATATATTACAGGCAGTATGCATGGTAGCAAGATTTCAGGCTAGTCCCAAAGAGACTCATGTGACAGCTGTAAAAAGGATTTTTAGGTACCTCAAGGGCACTATGGAGTATGGGTTATGGTACCCAAAAGGTAAGGACTTCACTCTGATTGCATATTCTGATGCAGATTGGGTAGGATGCATTGATGACAGAAAGAGTACCAGTGGAGGAGCATTTTATCTTGGAGACAAGCTAGTAGCATGGCACAGCAAGAAACAAGAATCAGTCTCTCTATCCACAGCAGAGGCAGAATACATTGCAGCAACAACATGCTGTACTCAGATATTATGGATGAGACAAACTCTAAAAGATCTTGGCATTCACTTCAATGAGCCCATTTCAGTTAAATGTGATAACACTAGTGCTATTAACATATCAAAGAATCCGGTTATGCATTCTAGAACCAAACATATTGCAATCCGGTATCACTTCTTGAAGGATAAAGTTGCAGAAGGAGAGGTCAAATTGGATTTTGTTCCAACTACAGAGCAAGTAGCAGATATATTCACAAAACCATTGCCCAAGGAAGTTTTTGAGTACCTTCGGAGTAAGTTGGGAGTAGTCACATTTCCAAAGAACTGACTATTAATTGGGATCACATTCTCATGGGGAGTACTTATGCCTATGTTTATAGTTTTGCTCATATTCATTATTTTTGCTAACTATAACAATGTGTATCTGAGAATGTTGTGCATAGACTCAGGGGGAGTCTGCAGCAGCCCTTTGGTATTATTGTCAAAGGGGGAGAAGAAGTACAGGAGAGTGCATGAGTGTTGCCAACAATTCCAAAGGGGGAGATTGTTGAGCAAGGTGCAACAAAAGTATTGTCATTGTTGTCAACACAGACAGATAGATCAGTTGATGCAGATGAAGCAGGATCAGTTGATGCAGTTGAAGCAGTGGACAGGAGTTCAGAGATCAGTCAGATCATGTACAGTGAAATTCCAAGAAAACAGAAGTGACCCAGATCCAAAAAATCCAAGAAAAAGACAAGTAAGAAAACTGTCGCGATATCGCGACATGTTTTCTGTCGCGATATCGCGACAGGTTGAGAAGTTAGAAGGCAGAAAGAAAAAATGTCACGATTTCATGACATGTCGGAGGAGAGAGAAGGCACAAAGAAAATTGTCACGATTTCGTGACAGAGGAGAGAGAAGGCACAAAGAAAATTGATTTTGACATGTCGGAGGAGAGAGAAGGCACAAAGAAAATTGTCATGATTTCACGACATGGACGAGGAGAGAGAAGGCACAAGCAAAACTGTCATGATTTCGTGACATGTTGTAGGCAAAGAAGCTAAGTGGAAAAACTGTCACGATTTCGTGACATGTTGGAAGCAAAGAAGGCAAGTAAGAAAACTGTCACGATTTCGCGACAAGTTTGGAAAGAAAGCGCCAAGGATAGAAAGTGTCACGATTTCGCGACATGTTCGAAGAAAGGAAGCCAAGGAGAGATCTGATTTGCGACATGTTCGGAAAGGAAAAGTGTACGATTTCGTGACATGTTCAGAGAAAAAGCGCCAAGGAACAAAAGTGTAGCGATTTCGCTACATGTTGAAGTTTCGTGGGCCGAAGCAAAGTTTAGATGCTAAGGAACAAAAGTGTAGCGATTTCGCTACATGTTGGATTTTCGCGGGCCAAAGCAAAGTTGGAAGTGCAAGGAACAAAGGTGTAGCGATTTCGCTACATGTTGGATTTTCGTGGGCGAAAGGCAAAGAAAAGCGCTAAGGCAAAAAGATGTCGCGATTTCGTGACATGGTCGATTTCTGAGACTTGCGAAGTAGAGTGTACGGTAGAAAAAAGTGTCACGATTTCGTGACATGTTCCATTTTCGTTGGCCAAAGACAGAAAAGGCTCAAGGCAAGAAAGATGTCACGATTTCGCGACATGTTCGATTTGGGAAGGCAGAGTGTGATTTGTGAAATGTTTGCGAAGGAAGAAAAGGAAGGAAAGATTTGACGACATGTGTGTTTAGAGCGAAAGAAAAGAGATCAAGGCAGCGAAGATGTCATGATTTCGTGACATGTCTAGTTTTCGCTAGTGCAAGCCAAGAAGAGTAGCGAGAAGGCGAATGCGTCATGATTTCGTGACATGTCTGGTTTTTGCGGTTGCAAGCTAAGAAGAGAACAAGGAGGCAGAGAATGTCGTGATATCGTGACATGTCTTGTTTTCACGGGTAAAAGGCGAAGAAGGGCAGAAAGAGACAGAAGTGTCACGATATCGTGACAAGTCGCAACTGCACGTTGAACAGGCAGTTAACTGGAATAGAACGACAGTTAAAGGGGCAGTTGTAGAAGAAAAACATGCAGCCAATTTTAGAAGAGTCAACTGGAGTAAAAGCGACAGTTACAGGTGCAATTTCAGTTAGAATTCATGCAACTTTTTAAAGAACAGTCGTAGAAGGAGAAATCGAACAGTCGCATAAATAGAGTCGTAACATGCAACGTGTTTGACAAAAGGCCTACTCTATAATTAGACAAAAGCGAGTTACAGTTAGAAAGCGATACAACTGACAAGTGGCGCATGAGAAATATTAAAAGCAATTACTAATTGACAAGTGGCGAAAGAGATCTTTTATAAAGAAACAGTTACGGGTTGCATGCGAATTTATGAAAGCTAAAAATAGAGACTTTCATGCTATAAAAATAGGTCTGCGTGAAGAATATTGCTGTCGCTGTTATTGTGAAAAGTGCTGTCGTAAGAGGGTGAAAAGAGTGTTGTAAGAAGAGCAACAAGCTGAGCAGTGAGTAATTACTGTGTTTTAAATTGGAGACCAGTCAGGGTCTTGTTATAGTGAAGGCATTTGTATGTCATTGATTTAACTTTTCTGTGATTCAAGTTGGTGCTTGGATAGGGGTTGGTGCTCCTTTCGTAGGTGCAGATAAATCGGGGTTGGTGCTCCTTCCAGTGGGTGCTGGTAAACAGATTGTAAAATTGGTGTTTTGCAAAGGCTGGATTTGGACCGTAGTCCAAGCAGTCATTCTTGAGGAGTAGCCAAATTGGTGAACCTCGTTACATTGTGTGTTGTGGTGTGCTCTCTTGTGTTTACTGCTTTATTTGTTTTTAGTTTTCTTTGCTTCAGTTTTAAGAATTGCAGATCAGAATTTTTAGCTACACTGATTCACCCCCCCTCTCAGTGTCATTGTGAGAATATCAACCTTGGGTACATTGCCTTTGCTCAAGTGTAGAAGTTGTCATTGATGTCAAGAAGCTTTTGAAGGATTCTGATTTGATGTCAAAGAATTTGTTTTGATGAAGGTTACAGCATGGACAGTGAGTTTCCAAGAAGATCATAGTGGCCCATCTGCAAAAGATCGAAGAAAAATATAAGTAAGAAAAGTGTTTACAACAGGCAAGAAAAACTGTCGTGATTTCGCGACATGTTAGAGGAGAGAAAGAGCTGGCAAAACTGTCATGATTTCATGACATGTTGGAAGAGAGAGAAGAAGCAGGAAAAACTGTCATGATTTCACGACATGTTGGCAAAGAAAAAGGCAAGTGGAAAAACTATTGCGATTTCACGACATGTTGGCAGAGAAGGAGAGCAAGATGGAAAGTGTCGCGATTTCATGACATGTCGCATTTTAGCAACTCAGAAACTTTAGGAAGGCAGAGAAGGAAAAGTGTCATGATTTCGTGACATTTTGCAAAGAAGGTTGTACGGATGAAAAAGTGTCACGATTTCGTGACATGATGCTGAAGAGAGAGTCCGTAGTGTGAACTGTCACGATTTCACGACAAGTTCGAAGAGAGATAAAGTATCACAAAAAGTGTCACGATTTCACGACATGCTACAGAGTTCGAAGTGAGAACTGTCACAATTTCGTGACATGCTACAAAAGATGAAGTGAGAACTGTCATGATTTTATGACATGCTACAGAACTTGAAATGAGAACTGTCACGATTTCATGACATGCAGCAAAGGGAAGAGTTTGAAATGAGAAGCGTCGTAATTTCGCGACGGGTTGCAAAGAAAGCTTTCGAAAGCTGAAAGCATCACAATTTCGTGACAGGATGAAAGAAAAGCGTACGGATGCAGAAAGTGTTGTGATTTCACGATAGGCAGAAGTGAAGACGCCAGTGGATGAAGATGTCACGATTTTGCGACATGTCACAGTTTCACAACCAGAAGGCAAGTGAAGACGCCAGCGGAGGAAGATGTCGTGATTTCATGACATGTCACAATTTCATGACCAGAAGGCAAGTGAAGGCACCAACGGAGGAAGATGTCGTGATATCATGACATGTCGCAGTTTCACGACTCAAAGAGGAGAGAGAATATACAGCGTCAGAAATGTCATGATATTATGACAAAAACAAAAAGGAAGTCTAAAGAAGCAAAAGTGTCGTGATATCATGACAACAGGCAAAAGAAAGTGTACGGCTGCAAAGGTGTTGCGATATCGTGACATGTAGTTTCATGGGAAAAGCTACAGAACCAGAGGTGGTTGAAGCTGACAGAGTTAACTTTGAGCCAACAAAGTTTAGGGTTGTGCAGCCGAAGGAGTTAAGGGTTACAGCCAACTAAGTTTGAATTTTTGATCTTGAATTTTTTGTTATAAAAAGAGGACTGTTTCGAGTTTTGATTGTATCGAACTTGCACAAAATAAGTCTGCGATGCGTAGAGAGCGAGTCGTGTCGAATCGAGCAAAATAAGTGAGATGCAGCCAAAATAGCGTAGATAACACAAAAGTGGCAAGATGATGTGCAGAGTGTGCGAAGACAGTGCAGAGTGAGTACAGACAGACAACTGAGTTTGATAGTTCTAATAGAGAACGTGAGGACAGAGGTGCATTGGTTCTATGAGAAGAACTCGAGGACATTTATGCTAGATCGAAGACTATGGTTGGGGCAGACCAAAGAAAGAGAATGAGGACATTTGTGCTAGACCGAAGGACTATGTTTAGTGCAAATTCGAGGACCAGCTTTGAGGTGATAGAGTTGAGGACAGAGGTCTCCAGCCAGAGCAGGGAAACAGGTGTCTTCTATGGATAGAGTTCCATTTGCTAAGGGCAGCGGAGGCAGAGGTCTTCTAAAGGATCACCAGCCAGAGCATAATTAGGGGAAGGTATCTCCTTTGAGCCGAGGCTCATAAAATTTGTAATTGGGAAGGTTTCCCAAAGAATTTGAGATAAAATTTTAGAGAAAAGTTTTGTGGACGTAGCCCAGCCATTCTGGGTGAACCACGTTAAAAATGGGTCTTCAATGTGTGATGTTTTCTGTCTTGTTTAATGTTGTGTTGATGCCACTGCTATCTGAAATTAAAATTATTAAATGGTTAAGTCTTATACTGTTCACCCCCCCCTCTCAGTATAAGTTCATGTTCTTCATCCATATGATTTGGCAATGCCAATTCCTATTGACATGAGCCTTATTTATATAGACCATATTTCCTCACTGCCATCCTTTGCTGAATTTATTCTTTTTGAGGAATTTTTAAAGGCTTTAACCAACTACATTCCTCTATCACCTCCACCTTCACCTCCACATTCACATTCACCTTCAAATTTTGAGGTTTTCTAAGTAAACATAGACAAGGTTGAGTCATAAGATTTTGATGACATCATAGATAACATTCATCTAATTTCAACACCCCATCAACTTGAGGAAGGTTATCACATGTCTATTGAAGATACTATCGATGTGAACCTTAGTTCAGATACAAAAAATTCCCAAATTTTCAAACTTTGCAAAAGTTTATCCACAGATGAACAAGAGCAATTAATTGCTCTCCTAAAAAATAAGAAGGGCATTTTTGCATGGTCCTATAAGGACATGCACGGTCTTGACCCTAATTTGGTTGTCCACAATCTCACCTTAAACTTTGATGCTAAGTCGGTAAAAAAAAACTTAGAAGGATGAATCCTACCATTGCTCTCTTGGTCAAATAAGAGCTTCAAAAGCTATTATATGTGGGTTTCATTGTCCCCATTGACTATCTTGAGTGGCTCTCAAACATGGTACTCGTTCGTAAGCCTAACGGGGTGATACACGTTTGTACTAATTTTTGATACCTTAACAAAGAATGCCCTACGAATATTTTTCCTCTTCCAAACATTGATCCTCTTGTTGACACCTACACTGGCCATGAAATGCTTTCTCTCATGGATGGTTTTTTAGAATACAACCAAATTTGAATAAATCATGATGACCAACACAAAACAACATTCACTGTACCTTGGAGAACTTTTTGTTACAACGTGATGCCCTTTGGCCCAAAAAATGTAGGTGCAAATTATCAATGTGCCATGACATAAATTTTCCATGATCACATGCATAAGATCATTGAATATTATGTGGATGATCTCTTGGCAAAATCTAAAACTCGACAAGAACACATTGGTGTATTGGAAAAAGTCTTTGATAGAATTTTAGAGCATAATGTAAGGTTGAACCCTAAGAAATGTGTCTTTGGTGTTACCTCAGGAAAACTACTAGGGTTCATTGTCTTCAAAAGAAGCATTGAGGTGGACCCAAATAAATTCAAGGCCATCATGGAGATGCCTCCCCAAACAAACTTAAAGAATTGCATAGTTTACAAGGAAAGATTCAATCAGTACGTCATTTCATTGCACAACTTTATGACAAATGTAGGCCATTCAAGCACCTGCTACAAAAGGGAATACCATTTTCATGGACATATGAATTTCAAAAAGCCTTTGATGATATCAAGAAATACCTAACTTCTCCACCAGTATTAACTCCTCCTCATATGGGGATCCCACTCCATCTTTATGTTTTAGCAACAAACTTTGCATTAGGGACAATGCTTGCATAAAAGAATAAAAACAATTGAGAGCAAGCTATCTATTACATTAGTCAAACATTGGTAAGCTATGAAATCAAATATGCTTACGTGGAAAAATTATACTTAGCAGTGGTTTTTACCACTAAGAAGCTCAGACATTACATGTTTAGTCACACCACATATGTCATAGCTAGGGAAAATCCTCTACGTTATATGATATCTCACACTTACAATAACACCCATACTGCTAAATATATAATTCTTCTCACTGAATTCGATCTTGAGTTCATAAGTCAAAAATCCATTAAATGTCAAGTTATAACATATCATATTGTAGAAGATCCACTTCTTAGTGATCAACCCTTGATTATTGAGCTCCTAGATGATTCGACATTCGCTGTCACTGAACAAGAAGAAGATGCCATTCCGAAGGAAGACATCAATATCACTCTCTTCTTTGATGGTTCTAAGTGTGAAAAAGGTCAAGGTGTTGGAGTCATGTTTCATACACCCCAAGGGGTGCCTATCCTCTTATCATTAAAAATAGACTTCTAATGCACAAACAACAATGCAGAGTATGAAACATTAATCTTAGGTCTTCAAGCGGCTATAGCTATGGGTATAAAACATATCAAGATATTTGATGATTCTCAACTTCTTGTTAATCAAATAAATGGAGAATACCAATGCAAAAAACCTACCATAAAACTTTACCATGAAGTAGAAATGAAATTACTCTCTAGGTTTGATTGGTATGAAATCAATAGTTTGCCATGTTGGACTAATAGATTGGAAAATGCGATGGAATCTCTTGGATCATTGATTCCAAAGTATACCTTAGGAGAGGTACAACCACTCATTATCACAACGATCTCTAAATCTACAATTATTCATGCTGAATCTAAGGATGAAAAGGATGTTTGATTCAATCATTTGGAACCATATGAGCCTTGGTCAAACCAAATAATTGCGTTTCTCAAATTTGGAACACTCCCATCAGATATATCATGGACTTCTAAACACACTTTCAAACAAAAGGTAAGTTGTTTTACTCTCTTGGGGGACATGTTGTATAGATGTGGTTATGAAAGAATTCTCCTTCATTGTCTCAAGTCTGTTGAGGCAAAAATATCCATAACTAAAGCTCATGATGGTACTTGTGGTGGTCATTTCAGTGGAATGGCCATTGCAAAGCATATTTTATGCATGAGTTACTATCGACCCATAATGGAACGTGACTGTTGCACATATATCAAATATTTTAATGTCAAGAGAATGCTAATTTAACTCATGTGCCATCACAAGCATTGCAACATATTCAAAGCCTTTGGCCCTTTTCACAATGGGGTCTTGATTTAATTGGAAAAATTTCACCTCCTTCCTTGGGACAACATACATTCATCATCATAGCCACTGAATATTTCACAAAGTGGGTTGAGGCAATTCCTCCAACCAGTATGACAGGACCTAGAATTATGGAGTTTATACTTCATCATATCATTTGTAGTTTTGGTATTCCATCTAAAATCATTTTTGATAATGGTAAGTCCTTAAAGAACAAGGATGTTCAAGCATTTTTTGAAAAATATAATATCCACAACAGTTTCTTTACTCCTTATTACCCACAAGCAAATGGACAAGCTGAGGCTACCAATAAGACCTTAATTGCTATTATCAAGAAAATTGTTAAAAAAAATCATAGAGATTTGTATACACAATTTCCCTTTGCATTATGGACTTATCGAACAAGTATCCACACACCTATGGGGGCAACACCATTTTCATTGGTCTATGGAGCTGAAGCAATCATGAATCTTGAGCTTGAGATCCCCTCACTGTAAATTTCATTGTAGGAATTCATAGATGATGATACTTCTAGACAAGCACGTCTTGACCAGCTCACACTCCTTGATGAGAGGTGATTCAATGCTTTAGAGCATTTACGAGTATATCAAGATTGCCTAAAGCATGCTTACAACATAAAATTTCATCTACATGAATTCCAAGTAAGATATTTTGTTCTTAAAGAGAATCAACAAAATACCAATGCTTTGCTGCATCTTCGTGATAACTTCATGGCTAATTTGTAAGGTCCATACATTGTTACTTAAAAAGTGGGTAAAGGAACCTATAGGATTTCCAATCTAGAGGGAGTTGAAGAGCCCGGACCACTTAATGTTATACACTTGAGAGCATTCTATGCATAATGTGATTTATATATATGTATATATACATGGCTATTATGCAAAAAAAACAACATTGCATTTCATAAATTTCATTTACACACATTCTATTTCATAAATCACATTTCAATCATTGCATTCACACCATCATTTTCACACATTTCACATTTTATTTTAAGGATCATTTATTCAGTTTAGATAATTGTTGGTCCAACACAGTCATGTTGCCTTAATCAGGGGCATATTCAAGTCATCATCCATTTCATTGCGTCATTCCACAAAGTCAAATTGTCATTTGAAAAATCACATGTCCATAACTCCTAGGTGGTTTTGGTCACTCAGCCATTCCTAGTGTTTTAAGCAACCTCCAAAGCATGTCGAGTTTTATTTAGGACCAAGACACATTTTTCACTAAGAAAATCTTGATTTTTGGGAATTGGCTCCAAAATATTCTTGAACCAAACACAATCACACATCTTAAAAATATCTTGTGTCAAAGAGAGATAACACCATACTTGGGTTGTACCTCAAAGTGAAAAGGGTATTCCTTGCTTGTCCCATTATGCAACATAGTCCACAAAAATAGTGGTTTTTCACCACTATCACAAATTTCAAAATAAAAGAAAAAGTACGATAAAATTCCTAAAAACTCTAAATCTTTTACACATCACACACCATAAATCCTCAAGTTATAAGGATAGTACTACATTTCCAGTCAGACGGTTAGGTAGTCATCCCCAAAACTTAAAGATAAAAATTCTTGGACTATGGATTAAGTCTCCATTGATGCTATAGATGCTTAACTGGCAGTGGAGTACACTCACGCATGGTCACACATCTCTGTTAAAGAGATATTTGATAGCACATAAGGACAAGCTAGCTTCTTGGTCTTCTCCATAACAGGTTTCACCCAATTTACTCAATATGAGTTAATGAACTCACTTGCACACACATTGGTTCTTGATTGCCTCAAGCCATTACCATGCTTATGATTCTGTAAATGAATTAATTGCACACACATTTGGTCTTAGAGGAATTAGGCGGTATTTAGTTATTTTGTTTGATACCACTAGTATGTATGAGTCTCTGCAAAATAATCAGTTTTCCATACCAACATCCATATCTTCTTCCATATCAACATCCACATATTCTTCTACATTAACATTTATAAAATTACACGAGTCTTCCATCTTCATACCGCCAGTTTGGTGCCCCTAATTAAACAACAATGCTAAATATGGCCAAGCAAAATCTAAACTATGAATGATCATTAGAACATTTTCATTCATACACACTATCGTTTGCATTAATCACCCATATACACATGCATCCACACACAAGAATTCACATAAAATCATAACACAAAAGTAATATATATGTATAAATATCACATATACAATGAATACCCAAAGGCTATATACAATGGAACACCAAGGCTCATATACAAAAAAGTGTATCTCAGCACTAGCTAATGCCTATAAGAGGACCCCTGTGACCCTAAAGGAGCCCTATACCTAGATCTATTCCAAGACTCACTATGCCTAACAGAACCATATATGTAAGAGGAGGGTGGATCTGGAAGCCCAATGTTGTGATCCATCAACCGATCCTCCAACAACCACATATATCCATACCGAGTTTGAAGGTGTTGTACATCATGTATCTATCGGTGACTCTTATCTAGTAGATCTATTGGGAGCCTCATGATCATGTCCTCACCTCCACCTACAATCAGCCATACCTCTAGCTCCACCCGCATTGAGCTGTCTTTGCATCTTGAGTTGCTATATTTGAATCCCATATTTGAGCTATCTCTGTATCTTGAGCTGCTACCATAGCATCTTGCTTTACCACCAACTACTCTAGCCTTACCCAATCCTCCTTAGTTTGACTAGGAGATCCATCTAGAATCCCTTTCCTATCTCTCGTGCCATATCCATCACCTCCAATATCATGTTCCTACTCAATCATACCCCTAGTCCACCTCCTTTGACTACTAGCTTGAAGGTGTCTTCAGTGCTTAGGAGCATCATCAGCATACATGACCTCATCCCCATACCCATTCCTCCCATATACTGCTAAAATAGGTACCCATGGTGACTGTGTAGCGAACCATGCATCGTACTCCATAGTATTCATCACATCATCCACATCAAGGAGATCCATCTCCTCGTCATCCTCATAAGTGACCCTTCATGCTTTGGTACACATCAGACCTATCTTATCTTAATAATGATGGTAGAGCACTGGTACATTTGGAACTCCCTGCCTCATTCCAAACTATCTTAGCATCCATGAAAATTAAATCAACTCCACCTCACTCATGTGCATGCCAACCACCCACCTAGCCTTCCACACACATCGTAGATGCTCTCCATAACCTTTCCACATGGCATATCATCTTGGTCTCCATATCAATTGAGCTACTATCAATCCAATCCATATATCCCTGTACCATTGAATCATCCAAACAAGATGACTCAGCTACACCTCCTCTACTATTGGTCACCTCATAGTATAGGGTTACTCCCTATCCCATCCCTTAGTAGGCAGACCCACTGGTCAAGCCACATTGGAGTGCTCCCAGTCCCAACACTACAACAATAAACTATAAATAAACCCCTTTCGCTTTCACCTTCTCACCTCATATAGATATTGTTACAACTATGCCAATAAAGCAAGAGCCCATGCATATACTTGAGGTGTATCGATCATGTCACACACCAGCCCGATAAGGTTCCATGGGAACTGATAGCTAGTGTTATTCAGGACCACTATGTTTGCCAACAAGAACATCACCAAAGTGTGAAAGGCATCCAAATTATTATCCATATACATGTAAAAGTATGTTATCCTCCACCCTTCACCTCCACATCCTCCCACTCATCTCCAAAAAAGCATCTTAGCTCATGTCTCTTATCGTATCCAACCTCGACATGTAAGCCCTCCAATGGCAACTTGAGGATGCGATATACATCCTCAGGTATCACGGTTATCTCCAGTAGGGAGTATAAATGTCCCCCTATTTGGATTCTGTATCTCTACCAAGGTAGAGAGATACCCCTTCAGAATTTTGCAAACACAAGAATGTTGGACATTTTGAGTCCTCTAAGTCAGAGTTGTCATTGATGTCACCTGATAGAGTTATCACTCATCTCAAGGAATTCGGCAAGAAATAAAGTCGCCCAAGTCATCCAGGAAAAAGCTTCATCAGTGCAAAAGTGAAAGGAAAAAGGCTCCATAATATTTTAATATTATTGGGAGCACAGAGTTAAATGATTGGTTTATAAAAACCCAAGATGGGTTATTGCAAAAGTTAAAAAGGAGGTTTAATAATTATTTATAAATCATTTAAATTCACAAGGAATTTAAATTTTATAAATAATACCAAGGTTGGGCATTAAGACAAGGTTCTAAGGTTTTATTAAACCTAAGGTTGGCTCTTTAAGACAAAGTTCTAAGGTTGATTTTAATTTATAATATTTAAATTTAAAATTAAATTTAAATTTATTATAAATTAAATCACGCCGACGTCGAATTCATTCGAAGCACCGACGTGATGCTAAGGAAGGCAAAAGGCATTATATAAATGCCAAACAAATTCATTTACCAAGCATCCCTTGCTATTGTTTTTGAAGTGCATGCGAAAGAGATTTCTGTTTCGAAAGCCTTACGATTTTCGTGAAGGTTAAAGCTGTGAAGATTCGGAAGCCCTAAGCGCAAAGGCCAGCGTGGCCTAGTGGTATGTTGGCTCGGTGCTAAGGAGGAGGTTCTGAGTTTGATTCATGTGAGGTCTATTTTTTGGATTGCAAGGAAGAAGCGCTCTACGCGCTTGTTGTTTTTTGGAGGTTCGTTGTTCGAAGATATTGCATGGTGGACGTGCCCTTTTAGACACGTCACGGTGCATGGCCCAACGGTGGCTTGGCTGCGGCTAAGGCATTGGGAAGAAAATAGTCGGGGGATCGAATCCCACCGAGGGCAAGGCAAGTAAATTTAATTTTTGTTTAATATTTTATTTTCTACCAAGGTTGCCTAAGGAGAAATAAGGTTATGGTATGCCCTAGGAAAGATAAATATTTTTGCTGATTTTCTTTGTGGAAGTATATCATATTATATATCATTGGAAAGCTATTTTTGAGAGCTACTTGTTTAGATTGCTTTGAGGGAGAAATAAGGTGTGTGCAAGAAGATATTTCTGGTTTTGTCAAGGAGTTCCAAAAGTAAGTTTGATTCATTCTTTTGAGGGATTATTTCTTGCATAAGAGGGTTTGGTGCATTTTTATTGAGTAGGAGTAATAAGGTGTTATTGAGATATTATTTTGATTATTGTGTTATTACTCATGACCTCTAACCCTTGTTGATATTGGAAAAATAAAGTGTGTTGAGTGTGGCAGATTTAATGGACAACTCATAAGGCATCAAAAAGGTATGGGCAATATTCTTCATTGACTTATGTGGGTGATTGATTTCTGAAAATATCTTTGGAGAGAAAAGGATTGATTGTGGTTAACCTTTTTGAGAGTTGTTGGTTTAATGCTTCAAGGTTTTCTGAATTGAGAGTTGTGATTAAACCTTGTTTATAAGCATTGTTGTTGAAGCCCATTGGTTGTGCAAAGAACTTGAACTTGAGTTAGAAAAGAACATGAGTATCATTGTTATGTGAGATTTGTTGTTGAGCATTGTTGGAAACATTTTGAGTTGGTTGATACATGCTTGGACTAGGGTTTGTGAGAAAGGATTGATCCTTGAGGTGATTGGTTGAGTAGAGTTGATTGAGCCTAGTCAAGTGATTGTGTGAAGTGGTTGTTCAAGTTCCATGAAACAAACTATTCTATATTCTGATTTGAGTTGAGATTGAGATTTGAGAATAGAACATATTGAGTCTCTAACAATTCTCTTTATGCTTCTATGAGATTGATTTGAGTTGAGATTGGGATTTGAGTATAGAACATATTGAGTCTCTAACAATTCTCTTTATGCTTCTATGAGATTGATTTGAGTTGAGATTGAGATTTGAGAATAGAACATATTGAGTCTCTAACAATTCTCTTTATGCTTCTAATATATTTATTTGAGAATAGAACATATTGAGTCTAACAATTCTCTTTATGCTTCTATGAGATTGATTTGAGTTGATATTGGGATTTGAGTATAGAACATATTGAGTCTCTAACAATTCTCTTTATGCTTCTATGATATTGAGTTGAGATATTGATTGAGCATTGAGTATAGAACATATTGAGTCTCTAACAATTCTCTTTATGATTCTATGTGATTGAAACAAGTCTTTGAGAAGGCTTGTGGACTGATTTTGTGTAAGCTTTTGTGGAAGCTTGCAATGCAGATTTGAGCAAGTCCTAGAGAGGACTTATTGAGCATATTTGGACAAGTTCTATGTGAGCTTGTTGAGCATATTTGGATAGGTTCTGTGTGGACCTGTTGAGCAGATTTGAGTAGGTTGTGTGGACCTATTGAGCAGATTTGAGTAGGTTTTGAGTGGACCTATTGAGAATATTTGAGTAGGTTTTGAGTGAACCTATTGAGCAAGGTTCTGAGTGGACCTATTGAGTAGATTTGAGTAGGTTCTGAGTGAACCTATTGAGCATATTTGAGAAGGTTCTGAGTGAGCCTATTGATAGAGCTTTGGAGGTGATAGAGTATAGAGGATAGAGTCTCAGTGGATAGAGATCCAACAGCCAGGACAATTGAAGATAGATATTCTGAGTGAGGAGTCTTCAAGTGGAGAGAGATCCACCAGTCAGTGCAGTAGAGAGACAAAGTCTTCTAGAAGATCACTAGCCAGAGCAGAAGGGGAAAGAGTTCTCCTATGGAAGAGATCCATGAACTTGAGATTAGGGGATCAACATCTCCTTTGGATAGAGGTCCATAAACATTGTAATTGGGAAGGATTCCCAAAGATATTATTTGAGAAATATTTAGAAGAAATATTTTCTCTATGGAGGTAGCCCACATTGGGTGAACCACGTTAAAATCTGTGTCTCTATTGTGTATGGTGTTCTATGCATTGCTTTGATTACTGCTATTGATATTGCTATCTATACACTACATAATATTGAATTGAAAAGAAAAGTAAAAAGTGGTCTTATACTGTTCACCCCCCTCTCAGTATAAGCTTGTGTTCTTCAATTGGTATCAGAGCGGGTTCCTTCAGAAGAGTTTGACAGCTTGAAGGAAAAGTGGTCTAAGAACACAATGGATCAAAAGGATGGGTTCTTCAATAATGCAGTACCAGTATTTGATGGGAGTGACTTCTTGTATTGGTGTGTGCTGATGAGATTTCACCTGATGGCACTTGGCAATGAAGTTTGGGATGCAATGGAATTTGGATATGATTCAGGAGCCAATCCTCCTACAGATAAGGAAGGTAAGCTTCTAATGCATGCAAATTCAAGAGCTATGAATGCAATTATAAAAGGGTTGCGTAGATCAGAATCTATGAAGGTTATGGAATGTAAGACAACAAAAGACATGTGGGATCTATTGCATACCATATATGAAGGAGATAAAAATGTTAGGAAGGTTAAGATCAGAAATCTCAAAGGAGAATTTGAGAACCTAAGAATGCGGGATGATGAGAACATTCATGACTATCTCATCAAGGTTGATGAACTCATACATGAGATGAAAGGTCTTGGAATGAAGGTTGATGAATCAGATGCTTGTGATAAGATATTGAGAACTCTTCCAAAAAGGTATAGTGAAAAGGTTTCTGCTATAGAAACATCAATTGATAGTGATTCTTTGACAAGGAATTCTTTGCTTGGCATGCTTACTACATTTGAGATAAGAACAAAAGATCCTATTCCTCCAAAAGAAGTTGCATTCAAAGTGGACAAAAAGAAAAAGGGTAAGAAGTCAGAATCAAGCAGTGAATCTTCCAGTGATGAAGAAGCTAACTATGGTAGAAGAGATAAAGGTTCTAGAAGACCCATAGATATGAGATCTATTAAGTGCTTCAATTGTGGAAAGTATGGACATTATGCAATAGAGTGCAAAGAGCCCAAGAGCAACAATGAAGAAGAAAAATAGGATCACAGGTACAGGGAATCAGAAAGACACAAGTACTAGAAGAAGAGCAAGGATGGACAAAATAGACAAGGGAAGAAGTTCTTCCAAAGACAAAAGAGAAGCTACTATGCGGATAATGCAAGTAAGTACTCAGTTGATAGTGATACTAGTTTTTCAGACAATGATAGAGATGAAGTCTTATTTATGGTTGAAGAAAAAGATCCAGTTAAGAAAAAGACTCTAGTTATTCTCAAGTGTTTTAGATGTGGTAGATTTGGACATCTTGAAGATGATTGCACAAGGGATGGTTATAGTTTTAGTGATGATGATTTTGAAGATGCACTTGATAGACCAGATGAAAATATTCTAATGGCATTAGAAGAAGAAGTGAGTGATTCTATAGAAGACAAGCCAAAAGGAAGTAATGATATGGACAAAGGTAAAAAAATAGAGGATTATTCAGTAGAGAATGGATATGATCTCAAGGGAGAACTTATCTATGCCCTTGACATAGTAAAGAAGGTAAGAAAGCAACACTCTAAGCTTGAAAGATAGTTTCAAGAATGTGATGAAGAAAGATTATTGCTCATAGAGGATCTAGAAAAGTCAAAGGCTAAGGCAAGCAAGTTCAAAGATAAGTTAGAAGCAAAGATCTTGGAATGTGAAAAGTTAACACAAGAAGTGGCCCTATTAAAAGAAGATTTAGAGGATTCCAAGAATAAGCTATACAAGTATGTAAATAGTGCAAAGAGTGTGGATAAAATAGTCAAGATACAAAGAAGAGCAACAAACAAGATAGGTCTTGGTTCCAAACAGGTTCAAGAAGACAAGTTAACTACCAGTTCTGAAGACACTTTAGAAGAAGAGGATACTTTAGAAGAGGGTTTCTCATATGAGAGTGGAAGTGAAAGTGAAACTCCTAAGGATGAGTCATATTGCGAGTGAGTCCAATAGGAATAGGGACAATGAACAAAGAAGATTCAGATGGAACAACAATCAGAATAGGTCAAGAGGAACTAGAAGACCAATGGGGTCTAGGCAAGGTTTCTTCAATGGAAGATGTTTTTCATGTCATAGGTTTGGGCACATGGCTTCACAGTGCAGGACACATGAAAGATAGGTATATGGGAAAGGACAACTTTTCCAAGGATATTGCTACTCATGCAATGAGTTTGGTCACAAGGCAATAAATTGCAGGGTTCATGATAGAAGAGGATATGGCTTCACTAGGAGAAATTCTAAGATAGTTGCACATCCAAGGAATAATAACATTAAGTGTTATAAGTGCAATAATGATGGTCACATAGCAAGATGGTGTAGAGAAAATATTCCAGAATCAAGCATGAACATGAACATGAACATAGAGAAGAACAAGAACATGAACATGAACAAGAGAAGAATAAGAACAAGAACATAGAACATGGAGAACAAGAATAGGAATAGGAACATGGATGAGAATAGGAATAGGAATAGGAATAAGAACATGGATGAGAATAGGAATAGGAACAGGAACATGGATGAAAACAAGAATAGGAATAGGAACATAAGTGATGACAGGAACATGGATGATGACTTGGAAAGAAACAGTGAGAGGATTCAAAAAACTCAGAAAAGAAGAGAAAAAGATAAAGACAAAGAGCAGTGCTTTCGGGGAGTAGAAATACTCCCACCCCAGAATTAACCACCTCATGTGGAGGTGGGGGAGGGGCTAAGCTAAGAGGCTCATTCTTAGCCCCGAGCCCCAAAGGTGACCCTTTGCCATTGATGTCAAAGGGGGAGAGATTTGTGTATTGGGGAGAGATTTGTTATGTGGAGAGATTTGATATTTGAGAGAGCATTGAGCCAGGGGGAGCAAAGTCCCAGGGGGAGCAGAAAGAAGGTCAGGTTTCAGTAAAAGGATAAGGGTTGCCATCAATGACAAAGGGGGAGATTGTTGGACATTTTGAGTCCTCTAAGTCAGAGTTGTCATTGATGTCACCTGATAGAGTTATCACTCATCTCAAGGAATTCGGCAAGAAATAAAGTCACCCAAGTCATCCAGGAAAAAGCTTCATCAATGCAAAAGTGAAAGGAAAAAGGCTCCATAATATTTTAATATTATTGGGAGCACAGAGTTAAATGATTGGTTTATAAAAACCCAAGATGGGTTATTGCAAAAGTTAAAAAGGAGGTTTAATAATTATTTATAAATCATTTAAATTCACAAGGAATTTAAATTTTATAAATAATACCAAGGTTGGGCATTAAGACAAGGTTCTAAGGTTTTATTAAACCTAAGGTTGGCTCTTTAAGACAAAGTTCTAAGGTTGATTTTAATTTATAATATTTAAATTTAAAATTAAATTTAAATTTATTATAAATTAAATCACGCCGACGTCGAATTCATTCGAAGCACCGACGTGATGCTAAGGAAGGCAAAAGGCATTATATAAATGCCAAACAAATTCATTTACCAAGTATCCCTTGCTATTGTTTTCGAAGTGCATGCGAAAGAGATTTCTGTTTCGAAAGCCTTACGATTTTCGTGAAGGTTAAAGCTGTGAAGATTCGGAAGCCCTAAGCGCAAAGGCCAGCGTGGCCTAGTGGTATGTTGGCTCGGTGCTAAGGAGGAGGTTCTGAGTTTGATTCATGTGAGGTCTATTTTTTGGATTGCAAGGAAGAAGCGCTCTACGCGCTTGTTGTTTTTGGAGGTTCATTGTTCAAAGATATTGCATGGTGGACGTGCCCTTTTAGACACGTCACGATGCATGGCCCAATGGCGGCTTGGCTGTGGCTAAGGCATTGGGAAGAAAATAGTCGGGGGATCGAATCCCACCGAGGGCAAGGCAAGTAAATTTAATTTTTGTTTAATATTTTATTTTCTGCCAAGGTTGCCTAAGGAGAAATAAGGTTATGGTATGCCCTAGGAAAGATAAAGATTTCTGCTGATTTTCTTTGTGGAAGTATATCATATTATATATCATTGGAAAGCTATTTTTGAGAGCTACTTGTTTAGATTGCTTTGAGGGAGAAATAAGGTGTGTGCAAGAAGATATTTCTAGTTTTGTCAAGGAGTTCCAAAAGTAAGTTTGATTCATTCTTTTGAGGGATTATTTCTTGCATAAGAGGGTTTGGTGCATTTTTATTGAGTAGGAGTAATAAGGTGTTATTGAGATATTATTTTGATTATTGTGTTATTACTCATGACCTCTAACCCTTGTTGAGATTGGAAAAAGAAAGTGTGTTGAGTGTGGCAGATTTAATGGACAACTCATAAGGCATCAAAAAGGTATGGGCAATATTCTTCATTGACTTATGTGGGTGATTGATTTCTGAAAATATCTTTGGAGAGAAAAGGATTGATTGTGGTTAACCTTTTTGAGAGTTGTTGGTTTAATGCTTCAAGGTTTTCTGAATTGAGAGTTGTGATTAAACCTTGTTTATAAGCATTGTTGTTGAAGCCCATTGGTTGTGCAAAGAACTTGAACTTGAGTTAGAAAAGAACATGAGTATCATTGTTATGTGAGATTTGTTGTTGAGCATTGTTGGAAACATTTTGAGTTGGTTGATACATGCTTGGACTAGGGTTTGTGAGAAAGGATTGATCCTTGAGGTGATTGGTTGAGTAGAGTTGATTGAGCCTAGTCAAGTGATTGTGTGAAGTGGTTGTTCAAGTTCCATGAAACAAACTATTCTATATTCTGATTTGAGTTGAGATTGAGATTTGAGAATAGAACATATTGAGTCTCTAACAATTCTCTTTATGCTTCTATGAGATTGATTTGAGTTGAGATTGGGATTTGAGTATAGAACATATTGAGTCTCTAACAATTCTCTTTATGCTTCTATGAGATTGATTTGAGTTGAGATTGAGATTTGAGAATAGAACATATTGAGTCTCTAACAATTCTCTTTATGCTTCTATGAGATTTATTTGAGTTGAGATTGGGATTTGAGTATAGAACATATTGAGTCTCTAACAATTCTCTTTATGCTTCTATGAGATTGAGTTGAGATATTGATTGAGCATTGAGTATAGAACATATTGAGTCTCTAACAATTCTCTTTATGATTCTATGTGATTGAGACAAGTCTTTGAGAAGGCTTGTGGACTAATTTTGTGTAAGCTTTTGTGGAAGCTTGCAATGCAGATTTGAGCAAGTCCTAGAGAGGACTTATTGAGCAGATTTGGACAAGTTCTATGTGAGCTTGTTGAGCATATTTGGATAGGTTCGTGTGGACCTGTTGAGCATATTTGAGTAGGTTTTGAGTGGACCTATTGAGAGATTTGAGTAGGTTGGGTGGTTGAGTGAACCTATTGAGTAGGTTATGAGTGGACCTATTGAGCAGATTTGAGTAGGTTTTGAGTGAACCTATTGAGAATATTTGAGAAGGTTCTGAGTGAGCCTATTGATAGAGATTTGGAGGTGATAGAGTATAGAGGATAGAGTCTTAGTGGATAGAGATCCAATAGCTAGGACAATTGAAGATAGATCTTCTAAGTGAGGAGTCTTCAAGTGGAGAGAGATCCACCAGTCAGTGCAGCAGAGAGACAAAGTCTTCTAGAAGATCACTAGCCAGAGTAGAAGGGGAAAGAGTTCTCCTATGGAAGAGATCCACGAACTTGAGATTAGGGGATCAACATCTCCTTTGGACAGAGGTCCATAAACATTGTAATTGGGAAGGATTCCCAAAGAGATTATTTGAGAAATATTTAGAAGAAATATTTTCTCTGTGGAGGTAGCCCACATTGGGTGAACCACGTTAAAATCTGTGTCTCTATTGTGTATGGTGTTCTGTGCATTGCTTTGATTACTGCTATTGATACTGCTATCTATACACTGCATAATATTGAATTGAAAAGAAAAGTAAAAAGTGGTCTTATACTGTTCACCCCCCCTCTCAGTATAAGCTTGTGTTCTTCAAAGAATGAACTTGTTTTCTCTTCTACGGGATATTTATAGCTATTTCAAGTGCATTGAAACACCCATGGGTGATTCCAAGTGCATAGAAATACCTTACCATGTTTGGATAACATCAAACTCTGGTGGGTGTTTGCACATGCAGTAGGCACCCACCAACGTTTTCAGTCAAAATTAAAAAAAAGATAAAATGATCCGAAAATGTAGATTACCTCCACCAAATCATTCCAAATTTCATCCATACATCAATTTTATCATAATATCATATTTTGTGAAAACCAAAATCAATTTGGATTCATAATTTTTGCTTGCAACCAAAAGTCGCAAAATCACATTACAAGTTACAAAATGCTTCAAAATGGTCCAAATTTTTACAAAATAACCATAATCATAATTCACATCATCAATGCATTCATCATTATCATTTCATCATCATTTTCATCAATAAATCATGACATTTGCACATTTTCCAAGTTCACATAAAAATTCAAGTGAACCTCGTATCTAGTGGTATATTCTATCTCCTTGATGATTGTAGTGATTTGCATCCATGCAATTCGGTAAGATTAATAAATCATCATAAGGACACCTAGCCATTTTTCATCACCCAATATCTCATTGTTCAAAAAAATAATCAATTTTTGTACTTCACCTTTCTAGTGAAACTATGCTAAGACCAAATTTCTCAACAACTGTCATTGATGACCTTATCCGTGGGGCTTGAAACATGGATAAATTACAATACATCATTCTCATAAACAACAAAGAATTACGTAGAGTCATATTGGAGTATTATCCTAGCAATCATTCGATCTGAGGGTGATTGGTTCATGTTATTTTGTATATTCATCACTTTGCATTTCAATGACACCATATGATAATTTCTTCAACAACATGGAATCACCCCAAACTTGGGGTAAAAAAAATTGATTTTGATCTCCCACAATGGGATACATCTTACATGATCATAGCATCAACACTTGGAAAAAACCCCTTTTTTTCGTTAGGGAAAAAACAAAATCAATCACTTGTATTGTTCAACAAGCCCCTTCCACCGTTGGGGTAAAAATGGCATCACATTTACATCAATCATATAATTAAAAATTTCACCATATATTTCACACAATAATTAGCATAAACCTATCATTTGGCTCATGAGATTCATTCTTCACTCATTTTCCAATTGAGGAGGTAAGCTACATGCAAAAATTCTTTTGTCTTCAAGTTCATCTTCGTATTCCAACAAGGGAAAGTTGCTTCATCATCAGCCCAAACCAGATGTCTCGTATTTTTGCACCACATTTTTTTCATGCAACATGGTACAAAAAGGGTCATCTATAGACACCAAAATATAGCCACTTGTCATCCATCCATAGTTTTCTACCATATTATCCATTATTTATATATATATTTTTAATATATATTTAAATATTAATATTTTATATATTATATATTTTTTAATATATATATATATATATATATATCTATATATATATGAATTAATCCTAGCCATCCATCCACATTAATCCATGCCATTTACCCAAATTCAGTCTCCACCCTTTGTCATGTTTTAATCTTGGCCACACAAATTGTGTCGTCTAAACCCTAATGTATCTAAGGTAATATTATAAAGAGGAGTCATTTTGATGACAACCCCTAAGTTTTGAAGTTCCCTAAGCTTTTGAATTATTTAAATCCTCTAAGTTCTTGAGGTCCTAGGCATTCTCAAGCATCCTCACCACTTCCATCCTCCATATATTTCTATCACACCCTTCACATCTATCGTCGTCCACCTCGTGAACCAAATCTAGTTCTACAACCTTTCCCTCGACCGTAAAACAACCCCAAAGCTTCTTGAGTGCTTGTCGAAGTCTATAGAGCACCCATAATATCCTATAAAGAACCCTTGGGAATTCCTGGTCATCACCAAGCACCCAAGGGTGTTTCCCATCCTAATTTTGTAGCCCTGCGACCCTTGGGTGCCTCTAGGGCACATTTGCATAACCATCCTCTACAATAACAATGAAGACAAAAATGGTAAGTTAGCAAAGACAAGGTAAATATTTTTGTGCACATAATTTTATGTTCTTATCATTTGTTTATAGATTTTATGCAATATTAGGGTTAGTGATCTCATTTCTGAGGGTCTCACATAGTGGAGCCCTCACAGGTATTATTAACTCTTGTCATTGTTTGTTATGTACAGGTGTGAGAGAAATATTCATTAAAGGTTGTTGAAGCTCTGGTGGCCTTGTCAAGGATATCAAAATCCCATCCATAATCTATTGGGATCAAAGACAAACAAGAAGACACCATCATTCATTGTAATAGGTCCTTGAAAACCCTAACATTGTAACAACAGTATCAAGGGTATTGTAAAGACCCCACATTGGGGCACATTATTTGTACAATCGGGAGATCTACCCCATTCAATAAAAGAATATATGTTTTGTGTAATTTTATGTCATTTATAGTGCTTTTGTTACTTTTATATATTGCATTGGTGTTTTATTTTTGCATTCATAGTTACATTATTAGAATGAATATAATTGAATCGACATCTTATTTCTCTTTCTTTCTAAATGCATTAATGTGTTTAAAATATTGCTACAATGGACAATGGATAAGGCACCAATCTAATATAAGGTACAGTTAAATATTTATGCAAATATTTTTCAAAGAACAAATGAATTTTACATTTTCTATCTGGATGAACATGAGAACATAAATAAATATTGTGAGCTCACTTCAAGGGTATCCTAACATGATTCGATCTATTTAGATTCAGTGTGATAGTCTTTTTCCAAATCAAAGTGGTAGATCCACTAGAGTTTGTAATATTGCTTATGATTAAGAAGTATTATATGGCATGACAACTTATTCTAAAGGATAAAAAATAAATCCACAATAGATTTTGGTGCCATTGTCGAGGATTAAATCTTTATAAGTCAAATTTCATCTAAAATTTTATTTGTGATCATCCTTACCGACAATAGTCAACCAACAAATTTTGGCACCATTGTCAGGGATTAGAATTCTTGTTTTTGAGAGTTATAACACCCATGTATTTTTTTATCAAATATTTTAAGTGACAACTCCACAAATTTTAGCATCAAATACCAAATTTATCTTTAATTTTTACTTTTTTGGGTTTTGTTTTCTCGTGCTTTAATTTTTTGAATGCAACAATCATGGGTTATGTTGATTTTTAAATTTTCTTCTCTTTTACCACATATCCTAAAATCCCTTAAGTGTATAACATTTAGTGAGGCTGAGAGTATAAAGGTTGAGCAATCTTGACCAGAGCATCTGTTCTTTCTACACACACAGTGTTGACAACTCTAATTGGCTAGTACATAGAAATCAAGAAATCAAGAAATTCAAGAAAGGAAATTGTCCTAGCATCAACAAGAAGAAACACTTGAGAGTTGCTTTCAAAATTTTCAAACCCAAAGGTATTTTTTTGGACTCATACTTCTAGTCCCTCATCTAAAAGTCCTACTTCTAGATAAAAGTTTGATCCTACTCTTGTAGATAATAATATTATTGTTACTCTTCCTGCTATTATTTTTGTAATTCCTTTTAAAACTACTCAAATAGTAAACAAGGCCAACCTATAACCTAATTTACATCAATGGAGAACCAATAGATACATCCGTTTTGTTTTACCTCTTATATTGCATCCACTACATGGGAAAGCCCATAAATACCTACCTAAATTTTAAGAAAATAATGTTGTATGTGGAGAATATTATATCAAAAAATTATTATATGCTATGGATAGTCTAGAAGTGAATGAAGAAGATGTAGTTCTTAAGATGTTTTTACAAACACTGGAAAAATATGCCAGAGAATCGTTTAATAGTATTCCAACCATCACTATTCACAATTTTCATGAAATGGAAGAAAGTTTCTTAAAGAAATATGGTGAAAGGAAGAATGAACAATCACTATTAACATAACTAGCTATAATGAAGAAAAAGAAAAATGAGTCAATAAGTGATTTTAATAGAAGATTTACCAATATTAGGAATAAAATCCCTATTGATTTAAGGCCAAATGATATTCAATCAATCTATTTTTATAAGAACACATTTCCAAGAGAATTTAATTATGAGCTAAGATAGGAAAAAGTCACTACAATTGATACATGTATGGATAAAGCAATTCAAATTGAAATAAATATTATAGATAGTGGTAAGATGAAGCCTTATTCATTAGAGTTAAATCAACCGGATAAGAAACCCAAGAAATTAGGATTTATAGTATTAAAGAAAACATAGCAATATCCTATGGAAAGGTTGACTAATCAAATTATAAAGATGTTTAACACAATGAATAACAGACTAGCAAGAATAGAAATGGGAAAATAGAATAACACAAAATATTCACACTTTCAAGGTAAAAGTAATAAGGAAATAACAAGCCTTCATTTAGAAGGAATTTCAATAGGGGTTGGAATAATAACCACAACTCAGATGAAGGTAATAGAAATAGGAACAATGAAAAAGGCTGGAAAAAAAGATAAATTGAGAAAGATATAGATGTTGTCCCAAATCCTATTCCTTCTATTAATGTAACAACAAATTTTTCTTTTCATTTCTCTGCTTGTGATGCTCCACATAATCTAGTTGACTATGAAATCTACTTAACTATTCATAATAATGTTAATCTTGATGATGAATCTAAAGAAGATATAAGAATAAATATTTGTTGGACTCAAGAAGATGAGTCTAGAGAAAAATTATTTGAAGAAAATATGGACTTATATGCTTCTAATCATCGTCCTAAAATTCTAGTTGCTGAAAACGTAAAAATCATGCAAAAGTTATAGGATTCTAAATATGATAGAATAAAGCAAGGAAAATTGATCCCAAAAGTAGAAGAGTGAGTGAAATTGGAAAGAATTCATGTCATAAATCTAAGAAATAGAATAGTTCTAGGAAAGGCAGAAAAATATCTACTGGTGAAAATAAAGGGTAGCAAGCCAAAATAAATTTACCTATATAGATAAATAACAAAAAGATAAAATAGTCATTCTTGAGGTAGTAGAAATAGATGAAGATTTATCAAAAGAACAAAAAGAGGAATATACAAAGATATTAGATGTCAAAAAAATTGAGTTCTATGTTGGTTAAAAAATAACGAGATAAAAGGTCAACATTACATTCGGGGAATTAATGACAATCCTAAAATATAGAGATCAGGTCTACAAAGCTTTTGGATTGATAGAGTAGATAGGAAATCAGTCATGTAATGCTACAAGACCAAAAACCCATGAAACCAAAACTCCCTCTTTAGTTAGGCCCTTTTATGTGTCCCTCAGGTACAAGTCAAAATTAGGGGATCAATATGTAATTTACATCTATGTGCTTAATAGTGGTGCTTCGCACAACATTATGCCTAAATAAATAGCAGATCAGTTGGGACTTATTTTTACAAGAGACTCTCCTCTTGTTTCAATAATGGACAGTAGGCAAATGTGTAGGAGTAACAACTAGCTTGCTAGTGTTTTTAGATTAGTATCCAAAGAAAGGTATAGTGATGGATGTAGCAATTGTAGATGTTGAACTCTTATTTTCTTTGATTCTGAGTAGAAACTAGAAAAAACAATTAGGTGGTTCTACTCAGTTAGATTTATTATATGCCACCATCCCCCTATCCAGAAAAGAAAAGGCCTCTCTTAGAAGAGAACCATTTAACAAGTACTCTATGTAATTGAAAAAACCTAATGACACTAGGATTAATTAGGTTAATTCTATTGAATAGAAGGATATGGGAGTATACTCAGTTTGTCATACACAATTATTGATGGAAGTTCCTAATGCTAAAGACATGGATCTAGAAATCAAAGCATAGGTGGATGCAAACTCTACAAGGGTTCTAATCTAGAGATGTGGACCTTTATCTTTGATGGAGTAAAATCATAGTCAAGGATTGGTGTAGTTATTAATTTAATTGATATCAAAGGTAATTACCTAGGCATCCCATATAGACTTGAATTTTTGTGCACCATTAATATGGTCGACTATGAAGCATTGCTTTTAGGACAAAAAATCCAAACAATTAGGCATAAACTACCTTACTATTAGTGGAGATGCAAAATTGATCATTCAATAGGTCAAAGGAAAATATCAATCTAAACATCCAAGACTGAAGAAATATAGGTAAACAATGCTAGATGAAATAGATAAATTTTTGACATTCAACTTGTATATTCCAAGAGAAATGAATCATGTTGTAGATTTATTGGCCATAAATGCATTCGGTGTGGTTTACCAAGACATAGATACTGAGTATATGGATAGATTCCCAAGAATTTCTATTTACAAACCACATGTTCCTTATAATGTGGTCTATCTTCAAGTATTTCAAGATGATATAGATATCAAAGACTTCATGACTCTTCAAAATCAATTTGCAGATGTAATATGTGAGGAGGAAGATGAAGAGAAGTTAAAATATGTAATTGGAGAACTAGTTGAAGCTATCCAATTAAAAATAAATAAAATCCCTAGGGGGTTTGTATCTCTAGAAAGCTTGTTTGATGATTTTGACAAAGCATACAAACCACTCTTTCAAGAATGTGAAGGAGATGATGTCAATATTAGGATAGCAGAAGAGCCTAGGCTAGTCAAGATAAATAAAGCTTTGTCAGGAAAGGAAAGAGAATAGTATATCAGCTTTCTAAAAAAACAAAGAAATTTTTGCACGGAACTATGAATATTTGAGGATGTTTAAAACTGACATTATGACTCATATTATACATCTACAGGAATATGTAAAGACTTTCAGATAGAAGCAAAAAAAATTTAACCCCACATTACATCCAATAATGTAAAAGTAAGTACATAAATTATTGGATGCCAAAATAAGTAGAAAAGTGAGATTTTCTTCTTGGATAGCAAATTTAGTACCAGTTAGGAAGAAAAATGGAGAATCATACTCTATTTTGATTTCAAAAATTTAAACAAGAGGCCACTTAAATATAACTATCCACTCTCCAATATGGAACAATTGCTACAAGCAATGATAGGATCATTCAAAATTTCTTTACTAGATGTTTTTTTAGGGTATAATAAGATTTTGGTCAATATAGAAGATAGGTATAAAACTAATTTTACTACACCTTGGATAACCTTCAAATATATCAAAATACCATTTGGAATGATGAATGCAAGTGCAAAATTCTAGAGGACTATGGATTTTGCTTTCAAGGGTCTTATGTTTAAAATTATTGTTGTATACCTTCATGATATAATAGTGTTTTCTAAGAACCAAGAAGATAATTTTGAGCACTTAGCTACTGTGTTTACCAAATGTAAAGAATATGGAATATCTCTAAATCCAAAGAAGTGTGTTTTTGGGGCAACTCAAGGGAAATTATTAGGGCATGTGGTATCAAAAGAAGGGATTAAAATTGACCCTCAAAGAACTAAAGCAATAGATGAAATGCCTCCTAAAAATTTGAAAGGAGTTAGATCTTTATTTGGGAAATTTAGAGGGGGAAAACCATGCATCGATGTACGATTCTCAAGGTTGGATCTGTAAGGAAGCCTTGAGGTGATCGTAGATGTGGAGGAGGAACGGGTTCACCAAGAATGGTTTAAGGACTCGCTCCAAGTCTAGGGTGGAATATGTTTGGATGTGTTCAATTTGAGAATACACCTATGTTTGGCCTTTCTATACTAAGCTATGGAAATGAAAGAATAATGCAAGATACAAGATGCAAGAATACAAGAGCTAAGCCTAGAATGATTCTTTTATTTAATGATATCTAACCCTAGATTGAAAAATAAAATCTTTTGAGCAAGGGTCCAAGGGAATGCACAAACAATTTAAACCCTAGATGCACACTATATGCTCTTATTCATTCAAATGCCTATGAAACTTAATCAAATATCTATACTTTGTTTATGATCTAGGTTTTCCACAAAAGTGGGTAGAAAGCAAACAACAAACAACCTAAAGATCTATTAGGGCACTTATCTTATCCAGTGGTTGATCCAAGCTTTATCTTTTATCCAGAATATCCAATAACTTCAAACCTACAAAATAGCTTCACAAAACCCTAGAAAATTTGATCAGCGTTTGGGGGCCTACTTAGGCCGCTATATAGCTAAGCTTGGAGGTGCAAAAGTCAAGCCCCCTTGGTCCTTTTAGCTAACCTATTTGAAATAAAATTATATTTGACCTTTGGAACATGCACAAATATAGTAAAATAGATATGCAACAGTAATGTGAAATGCAACAAAGATGGACACAATAGAAAGCTTCAAAATAGGGTGCAAATTAGGGTTTTAAAGTGCAAATCTTACCCCCAAAACCCTAATTTTACCAAATTCATGCCCTATAACTAGGAGGTGCAAATATGGTTGACCAAATTTACACCCTATATGGGTAGGGTATGAATCTGGTTTAGATGCCCTTTTGGGGCCTAAAACAACGAAAAACAAGGTGTGAAATGCAGAAAAATAGAATTTTAAATGCTAATAAAACAAATGCAAAACTTGATGAGTTGATGGAGAAAGAAAGAAGCAATGAAGAGGTGGAATAAACACTCCAAAATTGTTTATCTATCCAATCATCAAGACTTCTTCACTCAATCCCCAAGGGTAGCAATCACCAAGCACCAAAATAGTAAAAACAATAACTTGCAACAGAAATCCACTTGAAAGCATGAGCATGTGAGCGAGTCAAGAATTAGAATCACCACAAAAAATCATTGGGGTCAACTAAGGGGATCCAAACCCTTATTTATAAGAGGTTTTGAGGGAAAAATAGGTGGGAAAGTGAAATTTCACTTTGGGCAAAGCCGACCTCAAAACGGGTCGACTAGGGGAGGGGTTTAAGTGAGAAAAACCCCTAAAAAGCTAAATTTGCACCCCCTCCATATAGGGCATGAATATGGAAAGCCAAATTCATGCCCAATATGGACCAGGCATGAATTTGGTAAAGCTAGGCAAAAAATGCAAAGGGAGAAGGCAAAAAGACCCAAAATTTACACTTAGCAAGTTTGGGTGGCTAGCTAGGGATCTAAGGAAGATTTGAACCATTTTGGTGGGTCAAATTTCCATGTCTACATTTTTTCCCCTCTTTGATGCATTTATGGCCAAGTAAATGCATCAAAGAAATATGTAGACTCCTATGGGCAAGGGCGACAAACACAAAAAGGGGTGGCCAGGGTTGGACAAAGGGGTGGTGCAAAAGAGGGTATCACAATAGATACTTTAGACTTTTGCACACAAAGCAAGATATTACTTCCATTAATACCTCTAAGGCTAGGATACCCCCTCGAGTTTTATAAGGAATGAATAATTCCTTAAGAAACTCGAAAAAGGTAAAGAAAGGAAAGCAAAACATAGAAACAAAAGAAAATAGAACAAAAAAACAAAGAAGCATGACAAAGGAAACTAGGCACAGAATGATTCTAACTAATGCAATAAACTAATGTAGGAAATGCAAGCTACCTAATATGAAATGCATGAATGAAATAAGAAAGGGAAAGAAAGAAGAGGGGAAAATAAGAGAAGAATGAGATGAAGAAGAAGAAGAAGAAGAAGAAAGCAAGGCTCCAAAGAGGTCAAAGAAATAGAGAGCAAGAGAAAATAGCCAAAAACCCTGGATAGAGGGTGTTATGCTCAAAAAGATGGTCAAAAGTGGAGTGAAAACCCACTATGGGTGTAGTACTCACTAATATGGATAGATGGAAAAATTTGGAGCGTGACCCACTATGGGTGCAATGCTCACTAAGATGGATAGATGGACAAAAGATACCCACTAGGATGTATGCTCACAAATGGCCAAGATGGAGGCTGCCCCTCACGTGTGGCCATGAAGCTATCCCATGTGGGGTGTGTTGTGTATGAAGGTGATATATTAGCAAGTACTACCCGATAGGGGTGTGATGTGTGCAAAGTGTGAATGAACCAAATGATCTGATCATAACACCTTGTGAGTGTGTGCATGTGCTAGAAGAAAAAAGAGGAAGAAAATGAGGAGCAAAGAAATTGTGCGTGTGTACCCCCATCTTGAAGCTTCAATAGTTAGAAAGTGAACCACTTAACTATTGAAAAGTCAAGAAGGAAGAAGTGTGAAAACAAAGAAGAGAGGAGAACGTATATCCTTGTCTTGACAAAGAAAAGGAGAAAAGAAAAATAAGCAAAGGATAAGGATATACCAAAAGAGGATTGTATTCCTTGACTTTGGAGAGAAAATGATGGTCGTTGAAAAACCTTTCAAAGTCAAGGAATACAAGAAGAACATAGAATATAATAAAGAATAAAAGGAATAAAAAGAAGAGAATAAGGGATGAAAATGCAAGGGCCCTAGGTGGGGGCTTCGCTAGGCATCAAAGCCCTAGTGAGAGTGCAATGCATGTGAGCTATGACCTAACTAGGTGTCATCACTTGCCATTATCATGAAATCCCCAAAAATCTATATGATCAAGTAGTCATGAGCAAGAAACAATGCAATTATGACAAGCAAAAATGCAAGAAAATAGAATGTCAGGCAACCATGCAAGATATGACAAGCAACCATGCAGTATGAGCAAGCAAACCAAATGCAATATGATCTAAGATAAATGCAAAATGCAATGCAGATGATGGATCATGCATAATATATTTTAAGATGCATTATATTCATAGGTTCTTTAAGCTCTTCACCATCTAAAGAAGCCAAATGATAAGCACCTGAGCCAAACTTGGTCGTTATGACAAAGGGCCCTAACCAATTGGGCTAAAACTTACCTCGAAGATCAGAATGAGCATTAGTGTTCTTTTGGTTCTCCTTGAGGATAAGGTCCCCAACCTCAAAAGAATTATTGCAAAATTTCTTAGAGTAAGATCACTTGAGCCTATCTTGATAGGCTCGTAAATTCTCTAAGGCATGAATGCACTTTTCATCCAGTAGCTCCAATTGGTGCAAACAATCTGAGTGATACTCATCATCGATCGAGGCATCTTGCAACAAGATGTACAATGAGGGAACCTCAAGCTCAAAAGGAAACACTACCTTAGACCCATATACTAAGACATATGGTGAGGCACCTATGGGAGTACACACACTAGTACGATAGGCCCACAAAGTAGGATAAATTTGGGTATGCCAATCACGATCGGTCTTACAAACCAACTTCTTCAAGATCTTGATCAAAGACTTGTTGGATGCTTTGGCTTATCCATTACCCTAAGGGTAATACGAAGTTGACCACCTATGCTGAATCTTGTACTTAGCACAAATTTTATGAACATCCTTGTTCTTGAAAGGAGTGTCATTATCAAAAATAATCATCGAAGGAATCCTGAACCTACAAAGGATCTGGTTGAAGATGAACTTGGAAACCTGAGTTCCAATCACCATGGCCAGAGGTATGGCTTCGACCCATTTAGTGAAGTACTCTGTCATTGTTATGATAAACTTGTGACCATCAGATGACATGGGGTTAATCTTCCCTATAATGTCCAATCCCCACATGGAGAATGGCCAAGAGGAAGAAATAACCTAAAGGTGCTGAGAAGGAGCATGGACCAAGGTTGTCATGGTACTGACACTTGTCACAACATCGAACATGATCACATGCATATTTCTCCATGGAAGGCCAATAGTACCCCATCTATAGGAGCTTCTTGGTAATAGCATTACCACTAAAATGGCCTCCACATGAACCTTCATGAGCCTCACTAAGAGCAAGTTGGGCTTCATCGAAGTTAAGGCATCACAAGAGGATACCTTCAAAATAATGTTGATACAAAGTATTGCCAATTATAACAAATCAACATGCTCTTTTGTGCAAAATCTTACGTTGATTATGATCTAAACCATCAGGCATCGAACCATCCTTAAGAAAATTAAATATGTCAGTATACCATGGCTCATATGGGGCATCTCCGATGGTCAAAACATCTAACAGGACAAGATAAGAACCAAGTAATGTAGGCTCCCGGAGTTATCTAATGATAATCGATGCTTGATCATCTTCCAACTCCAAAGGAAACAAGGATGCAGTAGCAACCATGGCATCCACATGGTGGTTTGAGGATCTAGGGATAGACTCTATGGTTACTCGATCGAACAAGGATAAAACTTGGTGACAATCTCCTTGTAAGGCTTTAGTTTATCATCTCGAGTCTGATAAACATCATTAATCTGATTGACCACAAGTTGAGAATCACCAAAGACCAAAAGGACCCTAACCTACAAAGCTAAGGCTACTCTAAGACCAAGGATCAAAGCTTCATACTCTATAGTATTGTTCATGTAGGAGAAATAAATCTTGAAGGACAAGGGGATGAGCTATTTTTGTGGGGTAACTAGAATGACTCTAGCACTAGCACCCTTCATGCATCGGGTTCCATCAAAAAACAAAGTCCAAGACTCTAGCTCTTCAACTTCAACGTTGAAGCACTCATCAGGAAACTCAACAACCAAAGGATGGGAAGCTTCTAGGGGAGTGGAGGCTAACTGATCAGTGATTACCTAACCCTTGATAGCCTTATAACCTATGAAGGTTAGGTCAAACTCACTAAGGGCCAACACCCACTTAGCAACTCGACCTAAAAGGTGGGGCTTAGACATCAAATAGCACAAAGGGTCAAACTTTGCAACTACCAATATCTTATGGCTGAGCATGTAGTGCCTTAACTTCTGGGAAGTAAACACTATGGTAAGGCAAAGCTTCTCTAAGGGAGTGTACCTAGTTTCATAGCTAACCAAAGTTCTACTGATATAGTAGATAGCTCACTCTTTATTTTGATCATCATGTTGGGCCAACATGGCTCCCAAAGCGTGAGTTGTGGTTGCTATGTAAAGCATCAAATGCTTACCAGGAATAGGAGGAACTAAAATAGGTAGGGAAGTGAGATATTTTTTGAGATCATCAAAATATTTTTGACACTCAGAATCCCACTGGAAGACCACATCTTTCTTAAGAAGCTTAAGAAAGGGCTGACACTTATCGGCTAATTGGGCAATGAACCGATGAATAGCCTAAAGCTTACCTTGCAGGCTATGTAGTTTGATCAAGGTGTGGGAAGGAGGTATGTCAGTGATAGCCACTATCTTAGTGGGATCCACTTCAATACCTCACCTAGAAACAATGAAGCCTAACAACTTTCTAGATGTGACTCCAAACACACACTTAGTGGGCTTAAGATGAACCCTAAAATATCGAAGCCTTTCAAAAATCTACCTTAAATCATGGACATGATCCTTTCATTCTATGGAGTGACCTAAAATATCATCCACATAATCTTGGAGAATATCATGCATCATGTCATGGAAAATATAAGTCATGGCCCATTGATAGGTGGCACCTATGTTTTTCAAGCCAAAAGGCATGACTTTCCAATAGAAGGTACCCCATGGAGTGATGAATGTTGTCTTGGCCTAATATTTAGGGGTAATCAAAATCTGATTGTAGCCTAAGAAACCATCCATGAGTGAAAGCATTCCACATTTGGTGGTGAAATCTATGATCTAATCTATGTTGGGTAAGGGAAAATCATCCTTGGGACATGCTAAGTTAATGTCCCTAAAGTTAGTACATATTCTGATTGTTCCTTCCTTCTTAGCCATAGGAACGATATTGGAGATCCAATCAGAATAGTCGATGGCTTTTATAAAACCAATATCAAGGAGTTTTTGGAGCTCCTCCTTGACTAAAAGGGTGACCTTAGGATGCATCTTCCTAAGTTTTTACTTAATAGGCTTGGCATTAGGGTGAACTACCAAATGATGCATAACAAGGGAGGGATCAAGCCCTAGCATGTCGGCATATGACCAAGCAAAAATATCTTGAAATTCTTTTAATAAATTGGTCAATTGCTCCTGCTCATCCATGGACAAGGCTTTACCTAACCTAAGGATTCTAGGGGCTTCCTCAGAACCTATGTTCACATCTATGGTCTCCTCAATGAGAATGGATGACTCATCCTCAAGAGGAGGTAGGGTAGGAATCACTCCTAGTTGCTCAAGGTCCTCAAGAGACATAGAACCAAAGTCCTCTTGAGAACTAGAAGACTCAACCTGCATTGCACAAGGGATAGACCCATCAAAGTAGATGTCATTTTGAGGAACATCCTCATATTTGGCATACTACTTTGGGATTGAGACCAACAAAGGAGGAAGAGGGTGGCCCCTCATCCTCAACACTCCACTCTAAAACTTGATGAGATTCATCTAGAAGAGGCTCCTGATGAGAAGAATTATCTTGATCCTATGATGAGATTTTGATTAATGGTTCCTCTCTCATGTTTAAATTTTTGCATTGCTCAGTTATATGAGATGAGGAATCTGATAAATTAAATTGAGCTTGTTCTTCTAGTGAGCAATATTCAAATGGGTGAGGATCACCCAAAATGGTGATATATTGATTTTTAAATTTGAACTTCAAACATTGATGAAAATTAGAAGGGATGACCTTCATTGCATGGATCCAAGGACATCCGAGAAGAAGATTAAAATATGTAAGGCAAGACACCACATAGAACAATGTATCTAAAATCTTAGGTCCAACCTTAAGGGGAAGAGATATAATGCCACAAGCTTCTTGGGACTCATTGTTGAAAGTTTTAATGATGTCATCAGATTTAGTTAGATCTTCCTCTGTTAATCCAAACTTTTGGAAAAATTGATATGTGCATAAATTAAGGGAAGAACCATTATCAATCAAAACTCTCTTGATAAAGGTTTCCCCAATAAATGCAATAATGTAGAGAGAAGAATCTCTACGTAGGTTTGAGGAAGAAATATCATCATCCAAGAATGTGAGATGATGTATCCCAAGAGAGCTTACAACATTGGCCATAGCACTAGGGAAAATATTTGTAGGGATAGATTGTTGTCTTAGAAAATTCAACAAGGCTTCCCCATGAGTAGGAGAAGTTTGCAAAAGTTCTAAGAGGGAAATTTTTGCTGAAGAACTCATTTCCTGTTGAGACTGTTTTTAGCAAATTACTATAATTATCATAGGATAATTCCACAATATCTCATAATATCTCCGATGCAAATATCACACAATAATAATAACAATCTCACTGATATATTATTAATAAATCTACTTTAATAAATTGCATAAATGTGATGCTTATTCAATCATCTATCGCATGGATTTTTCTTCAATATATACATACATGAGACTCTTCATATTCACATGACTATTAACATTTAAAATTACATACTCTTCATCTTTTCATACTCACAGGAGATCTAACTCTTCATATTTTTCAATACATAATAATAAATGTTGGATATTTTTAGGAGTGTTTGTTGTCATTGATGTCAAAAGCATTGTTGTGCTATGTTCATCATCTTTGACGACATTAAGTGTTTCTTCCAAAAGTAAGAAGGTTTTGAAAAGCAATAGGTTATAATATTTATTTTTAAATATTATATACCCACGAGGGCTCAAAGGATAAAGATCCAAGGAAGGAGAAGCAAAGTTAAAATTAAATAATAATATTTTATTATTATTATTTCGGATCAAAAACCGAGTTTAATAAGATCAAGGATCAAGTTGGAAAAGACCCACAAGAAGATTTAACTTAAATTAAAATATTTTAATCTTTGATTAAAATTTTAATTTAAATAATGATGGGTGCTAAGGTTAATTTAAATATTTATTTAATATTTAAAATTAAATTTAATATTCGAATTCAAATTAAATTCGAATAATCGTCGACATTGGAACAAGCTATGGTTTGCATATAAATAATGCCAAAGTTTGGCATTTGGAAGTTTATCCATGCAATTGTATTTTGGCTTGTGCAAAAGAAAAACGTGTATTTTCGCATGTGTATTTGAACAGAGGAAAGGACAAAGTGTGGTAGCCTCCAAATACTACACGAAGCCCCTCGTAGCTGAGTTGGCAGTCAAGGGTTGCGTAAGATGCGTTTGAGACACTTGGTGCGGGTTCGAATCTTGCACACGTTGTTTTGTTGAAGGGAGGTTCATGTTTGAGTTTGCATCATTCGAGGGAGAAGGAAGTCAAAGGCACCTTTGTACCTTTTGGTTCTTGTGGAGCCACGCAGTCCAATTGGTGGGTGCAAACGTTGTGGAAGAGCTTGGGGGAGAACCATCGGTGATTCGAATCCTGCCAAGGCCTTTTGGTAGCATAATAGAGGTATGCGCATTGTTTGGGTTGTATTGGATTGCAAAAAATAAAAAGGGAAAAATAAATTTTGTTTTCAAAGGTGTATGTTAATTAAAGTTTTTGCATAATTAATTTGGATTATAAGTTTTTTAGGGGAGTTAAAAGGGGAATGCAAAAATTTAATTTATGAATTGAATTTTTAAGTGTTTAAGGAGTTATAAGGTAGTAAGGAAGTTTATTTTTGAGATTGAAGGTTGTTGAATATTATTTTAACTTTGGAGATTATAGGGTGTATTTGAGTATTATTTTTGTATTGAAGAAATATTTTCAAGAAGTGTTAAGGTGATAATTCTTGCCATCTAACCCTTGTGCTTGACAAGGAAAGTGGTTATAACTGAGACAATTTTTGAAGTCTATTCCTCATCATGTAAAAGGTATGGGTACATTCTTATTTGGTTGAAATAATTGATTGGTTGAGATTTTCTGAAAACAAGATTTGAGTGAAAAGGACTTGGTTAAGTTTTCCTTTGTGTGTTTGTTGAGGTGATGAGTGATGAGGTAGAACATTGCCTCATACAAAGACTGCTTTTGATAACTTTTTAAACTATTTGGAACCACTTATGATATGATTTTGTACTAATTTTAGTGATACTATGCATTATATGATGATGTTTGCATATTGGAATGATAAAGTGCATATGACCTGTTTTGACTGTTTATCTATGTTTTATAATCTGTTTCAGCTGTATTATTTAGTATATTTTGCATTAATTTAATGTTGTAATATTAAGGTGCTGCTATCTATTTGGTTTTGTGCTTCTTTCATAAGATTTCCCCACCGTTTAACCATTTTAAATAACCAAAAGGCGCCAAAACTTTGTCAACAGTTTGACTGTGCAGAAAACATGAACTTTTCCATACAAATTCCAGCCAGTTGTACATATACAACATGGATTGGAATTTGTCCACTCTAGCTCATGCAAAATATGGAATCAGTCTTCTAGGCACTTATGGAGACTATTTCCATCATCACAACTGTTCTCATGCGCTTCTAGAGCATGAATTAATATAAACTCTGTTCTGCTGCCTGATATTCCAAAGCAGCTCTAGAATAAGCGTAGAAGACATAAATTTGGTCAAATGCATCTTTAATTGTAGTAAAAGGGAGGTAAACGGTGGTTGCAACTATTCTAGGGACATCCCTATCCTTTCCAACACCTGTCCCTCACTAGATAAAGCCAGCAACTGGAATGGATAAGGTTTAATGGATCATATCCCTACATTTTTGGGAAACACAGTCCTGCAATAGTTGTAATAGTCCTGTATTGAAGCACCAAACCTTATCACTATTGTACCTTGCTTGTATAAATAAAATGCTCCTATTTGGTTGAGCATATAGGAGAATATAGGATAAGAGGATATAGGTACTAGGAGATAGAGCAGTCCAAGTGTTGTAATTGTGTACTACAATAGATCAATAGTCTGTAGAACTTCCCCTGCACTACTGATATGCTGATAATGAAATAAAAGTGCAATATTTGTCATTCATGTTTGCTTTTGAGTTCAGTGTGAATATTTGATAGTGTAGAGCAAGTACTCTTCCCCTATTTTGGTTCAAGAAGCAAGGGCCACTTCCAATCCCAGAAGAGGGATTATTCCTACCATAGTTTTGCTAATTTCTTGCTACAGTAGGTCAGCAGGAATCTGACAACTTTTTGCATAGTTAATATTGAATTAAACTTCATCTAGCATGTGGCACATGAATGCATTATAGTTAAGTCATCTAGAATAGATTTTATAGCATAACATTTTTTGTTTCAGCTTCAGCATTTCTAGTCTGTATTTCCAGTTTGCATAAGAGAATTTCTTGTTAATTTAGTTTGCTACAGATTTGCAATATTTGCTTACCAACCTTTGAATTTCATCATTGTCTTAGGTTTCATTTTCTGCAGGTGTGAAGTTTCAATTCTAAAAAGTTTCATTGTTGTTATAGTTAATTTTGTGATTTCAATTTTGTTATTTTAAATTTTGTCAATTAAATTCTGTCATTTTCAATTCTGCAATAGTTTAGATTTGTTTTTCCTACAACTGTGTGAATTTCAATTATGCAAGGATAAGTAGGCACTCAGTTTTAGTTTCTAGGAGATTAAAAGGGACACCTGACACCCCCAAAACACTAACTATTCCATGAATAAGGCCATGATCTAGATGAACTAAAAATCAGTCTATTAACCCCTGCTTTCGTATATAGCCTTGGACACCACCCTGGATTGACACATAATGATTAAATGATGAAGAGTTGATGACACTCATCATTTTTGGCGCCATTTTTGGGGATACTTAGGTGTTGTTAGGAGAGGTCTAGCAGTCCAAAAACTGTCCTATTTCAGGAAACAGTTTTTGGAAACCTGAGGTTTAGTTTATTTAGTAAATAGGCATGAATGCATAGGCCAAGAGATGAAAGAGGAAGGTTTATCAAAACTGGATCTTTTCCACCAAGGTGTTCTTCATGATCAGGTGAAGATCTGCCTGTGTATGAACTTCCTGAAAGACTTAAAAGAGAATCATCTTCTTCATCAACTGAAATTGTAGGATCTTTGCAAGAAGAGCTCTTAGAGGCACTTGCTTCTAGACATACCCATAGGGTTGATCCATCTGAACCAGTTGAACAAATTAAAGTTGAGGAAGCACCTATGGCAGAACAAGGAGAACATGATAGGGATATTGTTGGTCATGATGCTAACAATCCTCCTGTTAGAACTTTTGAATACCCTATTCATCCGAATCCTACTCATAATGCTCCTATGAAAACAATTTCACCCTCAGTATTACCAATATTTAGGGGAGTTGTTTCTGAAGATCCTGATCAATTTTTGTTTGAATTCAAGGTTTTGTGTCAGACTTATGACTATGTCAATGATAACCAGAAACTGAAGTTATTTCCCTCTACACTTAAATATGCAGCCTTACGGTGGTTTATGAGCCTTGAATCAGATTCAATCCGCACTTGGGATCAAATGGAAACTACATTTTTGGATAAGTATCAAGAGTATTGTAGAGTGAGAAATAGGAAGGATGAGTTATTTCGGATAAGACAAGAAGAGGATGAAAACTTAGAGGATTATCTTGATAGATTTGCCTTTATCCAAAAGAGATGTGGTCCTGTGGAAACTGACTTATTAAAAACTATATTTCTAAGAGGTTTGCAGGATGATTCTAGAGAGGTATTAGACTTAATGGGAAAAGGAGATATAAACCAGCTTGATATTAATGATATTGTAGAGTTGTGCAGAAATTATTCCCGCACTAGGCAAAGAAGAAGGAAAAGGAATCCTGGTAATACTGATATAAAAGTATTTGATGGAGGAAATGGCTAATATGAAAACCGATATACTTGTTCAACTAAACATTGCTTTAGGAGAAAGGAATACAAGAGCCAATTCTTCACCACCCCTATCTATCTATTGTCCTAGGTGCAAAAATAAGCATGCTCTACAAGATTGTCCTTTGGACAAGACTTCAATTTCAGCAATTTGTGGCATTTGCTCAAAGGAGCATAAAACTGATAAATGTCACCTTTTGCCCCATCTTCGGAGTGTTTTAGAAACCCAAGTTGAAGAACTTCATGCTATTGGGAAAAGGCCAGGAGGCAAATTCATACAAAACCAAAATGCCCCTCGCTTTTCTTCAAATTGGGGATAGAATCCTTGGAATATGCCATGGGCATATACCGAACCTCCTCCCCAAACTTGGAATCAATCTTGGGCAGCCCCTCAATATTGGTCACATTCTGGTTGGAATCAGCCATGGCATTCAGTTAATCCATCTTGGGTACCAAATCAATCAGGGCAAATATGGGGGCCACAATACCCATCCTATCAAGGGCAGCAGAGGTATCAATCACCAAATCAACACTTGCTGCCAACCCCTAATCAAAATTTTTAGGGAAGAGTTCAACCACAACAAACATAGCCAGTTAAGCAACCTCCACTTCCAGCTCAACCTATGGCTAACCCCAATAACAACAGACAAGCAGCCCCTGTTTATGGAGCTGAGTCTGAAGAGACTGCTGCAGTCCATGTCCTTGAATGTAGTAACATCCAGTTATGTTTAGGGAAGGTTTTACCTGACCCTGCACCACCCACTATTGAAGAAATTGATGGAAAGCAAGAATTTTCAAGTCCAAAAAAACCACAAATAGAGCAAAAAGAGGAAAAAATAGAAATTTTACAAGGAAAAATTGAACTTGCCTCGGAAGACCTACCGTATCCGAAAGGTTTGACCACACTATCACTTCTCCTGAATCAAAATTAATCATAGAATTGAGGAAAATGTCTATCTCACTCCTTTTTTTGTAGGTAATAAAGGATGTACCTTTGATTAGGAAAACCATTCAGGAGCTGTGTATTAGGAAACCTGGCAGGAAGAAGAAAGCCTTTCCTAAGACTGTACAAGTAGAAGGTAAGTTGGCTGACCTACTTTTTGGAAAACTAGTACCCCCTAAATATGGTGATCCAGGGAGTCCAATAGTTACAATTACTATTGGGTTAGTTCAAATTCCAAATGTACTTATCGATTTAGGAGCTGCAATCAACGTGATGACTAAGGAAACCATGCAGAAATTGCAGCTCAATAACCTTAGTCCTACTACCACAGTTTTGGAAATGGCAGATAGGTCAGTGGCTAAACCGAAAGGAATTCTGGAGGATGTTGCCATTGAAGTGTCTTCTTGGGAATACCCTATAGATTTCTTAGTGTTGCAGCCTAGAAACTCAGCTAATGGCTATCCTATTATTCTAGGACGACCTTGGCTTGCCACTGTAGCTATATTTATAGACTGCAGGTCAGGTGAGATGACCATTTCAAATGGTGTAGACCTAAAAAATATTTCCTTGTATCCACCAGCCCAACCTTCAGCCAAATTTTTTGGACAGATATGGTATCCTGAGTCTGATGAAGAACAGGAAACTATTGTCACCTTGGCCACCGTTGTAGTAAAAGAACATATTGAAGAACTTAATTCACCGAAAGAGAAATCTTTGAACATGAAACAATTTTGGTGAAAACATTGCAAGAAGAAGGCCTTAGGGATGATAAAATTCTTGTCCATCGTTTGTTATGGAAAGATGAAGAACAAACTATTGAACATCTATCATCTATTCCACTACAAGAAAGCTCCTTCACATTGCCACATGGATGGCATCATCATCTTCTGACTTCTTTCATCTGTCCTATGCAAATGATCCCATCAGGTATCACATTTACACCAAAATCAAGAGTATTTCATACTCTGTAGCCACATCATTGTCCCTTAAATGCTTTAATCAGTAAATATGAGGCTGTCAACTCTATTTATCCAGGGATTAAGCAGATTGAGATACAACCAAGAAAATTTTTGAACATTAATAGTTGGTTGACTAATGAGCAAGAAGCCAAATTATTTGTTGTTTTACAGAGACATGTTCAAGCTTTTGCTTGGAGTTATAAGGACATGACTGGAATTCACCCTGATGTGTGTACACATAGGATATACACTAAATATGTCAAACCAGTAAGACAACCACAAAGGCGTCTGAATCCCGCTCTGAAGGATATTGTTAAGGAAGAAATCAAAAAACTATTGGATGTAGGATTCATTTATCCAATTTTAGACAGTAGGTGGGTTTCACCATTGGTCATTATTCCAAAGAAAAATGGGAAGATGAGAGTATGTGTGGACTACAGGGAATTGAATAAGGTCACACATAAAGATCACTTTCCATTACCATTTATAGACCAAGTGTTGGACACCCTTGCTAGTAAGAAATTTTTCTGTTTCCTTGATGGTTTTAGTGGTTATAATCAGATCCAGGTTGCACCAGAAGACCAGGAAAAGACAACTTTCACATGTCCTTGGGGAACATTTGCTTACATAGTATTACCCTTCGGTTTGTGCAATGCACCAACAACATTTCAGAGAGCTGTTTTGGCTATCTTTTCTGATCTAACAAATGAAAGTGTAGAGATTTATATGGATGACTTCACAGTGTTTGGAGATACATTTGAATATACTTTAGAACAACTTGAAAAAGTTTTAATACGCTGTGAAACATATCATTTGTCTCTGAATCCAGATAAATGTTTCTTGATTATGGAAGAAGGAATTGTTCTTGGACATCATATTTCTGCTTATGGAATTAAAGTTGATCCTAAAAAGGTAGAGGTCATCAAGAACCTTCCTCCTCCAAAAACTCAAACTGATGTTCGTAGTTTCTTAGGACATATTGGCTTTTATCGTAGATTTATTGCTAATTTCAGTACCATTGCTAATCCAATGTTCACATTGTTAACAAAGGATTCTGAATTTGTTTGGTCTATTGGGTGTCAACAGTCCTTTGAAGTTTTAAAGGAAAAGTTAACAACTTTGCCTATATTGAGAGGTCCTAATTGGGAGTTACCCTTCCATATTCAAACTGATGCTTCCAATACTGCTATTGGAGCTACATTAGGGAGTATTGAAGATGGAAAACACTATGCCATATACTACATTAGTAAAAATTTGACTGGAGGTGAAAAGAATTATACCACAACCGAGAAGGAATTTTTAGCTGTGGTGTATGCTATTAAAAAATTCGGTCTCCGTATTCATCCACACAGACCATGCTACTATAAATTATTTGATGAATAAACCCTTGGTTAGTGCACGAATTATTCGTTGGTTAATACTATTGCAGGAATTTGATATTACTATAGTCAATAAACTAGGGAAGTCTAATGTAGTGGTAGATTTCTTGTCAAGATTGTCAAATGCAGATACGGAGGAATTGGTTGAGGATGCATTTCCTGATGAGAAATTGTTTGTTGTTTCTGTACAATCTCCATGGTTTGCAGATATAGCTAATTATTTAGCTACAGGGAAGATTCCTCTTCACTTTACTCCTAAAAAAAGAAACAATTGATCAAGAAAAGTTCTTCTTTTGAATGGATAGGAGGTTTATTGTTTAAATGCAGTCCTGACCATGTTTTGCGCAGGTGTGTTCGCAAGGATGAGGTATATGACATCCTACGAGCATGTCATGATGAACCATCAGGAGGGCATTATTCAGTGAAAAGTACCATTCGAAATATTTTGGGTATTGGTTACTACTGGCCATCCTTGCACAAAGATGTCAAAAGGTATGTCAGAAATTGTGATGCATGCCAAAGGATGGGTAGCCTACTTTTACTAGTGAAATGCCTTTACAACCTCAATTAGGTACAAAACCATTTGAAAGGTGGGGGCTAGATTTTGTAGGACCCATTGATCCACCTTCCCAAGGGAAAGTGCATATCTTGGTATGTATTGATTATGTAACCAAGTGGGTAGAAGCCCATGCTTTTAAGCATGCCCGAGAAGAGAAAGTTGTTGATTTCCTGTATTCACAAATCTTTCTGCGATTTGGAGCCCCACATTCTATCACCACTGATCAGGGACCTCAGTTTACCTCAAAATTTGTTGAAGCATTTACAAAGCTATATGAAATCAAACATTGAAAATCCTCACCTTACCATCTGCAAGCCAATGGCCAAGTTGAAGTGACAAATAGGGAATTAGAGAGGATCTTAACCAAAATTATAGTAGCCCATAGGAGGAATTGGGTGGAGAAGTTACCTGAAGAAATTTGGGCTTATAACACCACTTGGAAATCCACTATTGGATTTACTCCCTATGAATTGGTTTATGGCAAAAAGCCTCTTTTGCCTATTGAGTTTGAATTACTAACTCTTCAAACTGCTTTAGAAGTTGGTATTGATTTATCATAGGCATAGACAGACCAAATTTTGTAGCTCAATGCATTGGATGAGCTACGAAGGGATGCATTGCACCAGACTGAGTTGATCCAAGCACAATGGAAATTGTGGCATGATAGTCACATTTAGAAAAGGAAGTTTTAGCAAGGCGACTAGGATTTGTTGTTTGACTCACGTTATGAAGACTATCTTGGAAAATTGCAAACTAGGTGGCTTGGACCATATCAAATTGAGGAAGTGTTTACAAATGGAGTTGTATGTATTTCACCAATAGATGATTCAAGAAGGAAGATGGTGGTTAACGATCATCATCTTCGGATATATCACAAACCGTTAACCAAGGAGGAGTTTCTCAAGCAAGTAGAAAACTTGGATGTGTCAGCATTGGAAGAAACCACTTCTTACAATTTGGACTCAATCAAGTGACATGAACAAAAATATATAAAAAAAAAAAAAAAAAAAAAAAAAAAAAAAAAAAAAAAAAAAAAAAAAAAAAATATAATAATTTAGAATGTGAAAACCTCTTTGAGGTGCATCTAAATTGGGCTTACATGAAAATCAATTTTTTTGGCATGTTTGCCTCATGGACCCACCACCATTCCATTTATTCTCACCACTATTTCACTATTTAACATTCCATTCATTTTCACCATTGTTTCACTATTTACCACTCCACTCATTCTCACCTCTGTTTCATTATTTTCCAGATTGCACCTGTTACACTCTAAGGAGTCAACTTAAAATCAGTAGAAAACAACATTTGTATAAAATGTAGATGGAATGGTTTCTTTAGGTATGTGCCTTTTTCTAATTTAATATTGTAAATATTTATTATATAGTGTATGATATCCCTAGTTAGTATAAAGCATAAATAAGGTCTGGTTCCAAAAAGTTATCAAGGTAGTCTAAGGTAGAAAAGGCTCTTCAAATGCTCTTGAAAGGTATTGCTCTGGAAGGAACCTGCTGCACATAACAAGTTTTCGAATGAAGAAACTTTAGAATAATTTTTGGAATGAAAAGGGTATATGCTCTAGAATGGACTATGCAATAAAACCGATTGGAATGAATTAACAAAAAGTATAATTCATTAATCTTCGAAATCACGTGGCTAAAAAGTCAAATAAATTAAAATTTTTGAAGGTTTTGTGCCAATTGGGTTGGAAATAGTATTTGGAACGTAGGTTTCAAATTCAAGTTCCAAAGAAAATTAATGTTATACGATGACATGTAGTAACCTTCGATTGATGGTAACTTTTGCATGCAATGAATTGCCACCACGTGCCAAGTTCACATTACCTAGCACATTTGGAAGTTATTCTAGTGCTGCACTCATTTACTCTTCACCCTCGAGAATTAATCTTTATAGACTCAAGTATTCCAAAGCTGAGAAACACCTGTAGTAAAATTTTTAGACCTAAGATATGCAGAACCCCAATCATTGATAATGGGAGGACAAAAGAATAAAATTGAGCCAGATAACATAGAGTATTTGCAAAAAGATGGGGAATGCATGCAATTTTTTACTGAAGGGGGATTTTTGCCCTTCTTGCGCAAGTTCGATGGGTATTTATAATGGTTGGCTACTAAGTTCGCACGTACCTTCCGCAACAACCAAATTCATATCAGTGGCATGACCATCTAGGTAAGCCTTGAAATTCTCATCCAAGTTATTAAATTACCATTGCATGGGGTTAAAATTGGAAAATTAGGGAAAAATACTTTAGTTGAACTTGTAAATCAGTTCAGGAGAAATGAGGATAGGCCCACTGAGTTTGTATTAAGTAATAATATCCACAAGGGGGTCAAAAGAACAAGTTTACAACCTCCTTGGGATGAAGTTGCAGTATGGGTCATTAGGTTTTTGACCTACGATGGACAATTACCTGTCCTCTTAGGACATCATATGCCATCTTCGTCATGGCCGCTCAAACCTTGAACTGAAGGTAAATCTACCTCTGTACCTATACTAGGAGCTAGTAAATATGGCCAAAAAGTACCACAGGAAAAGGGTCTCCCAAACACCATGGCCTAATTAAGATGATATGCAGACATCACTTTAGGGGAAACCCTAGAATCTTGGATAGGTTTTTTATGCATGGAATGAGTTGATTGAGGAAGAGGCAGTTGAAAGCCCTGGATCTGAAGAAGTGGTAGAGGTTGACGAACTTGAATTTGAAGCAGAAATAGAAATTGAAAATTTTGAAAATGAAATTGAAACTGAATCCTCTAAAAAAAAATTCCTTCCTCACAATAGGGACCTCCATCCTCTAGGACAAGGAATAAAAGAGAGAAATAGTCTAAGATTGATCCTGTAGGAAAGAGGAGGAAGGTTACATTTTCTAAAAATGTAACTATTTTTCCCACTTAGTCCACTGAGCAATTTGGAAGTTCAAGCAGGGAAGGGTAGATGGAGAAGGGAACACCTGAAGTAGACCCTACCCTAGGATTGAAAAGCTTCATTTCACAATCTAAAAAGAAATAAAAGCAATCAGCTTTGGGATTGAGAAGGTCTTCAAGACTTCATAAATCCACCAACATAGGTGATGTGGAAAAGGAAGAAGGAACTGCACATGTTGATACCCTGCAGGTGTAAGAAACTATAAGTGCCAAGGGCACGAATAGTGCAACAGATATGGCTATGCCTACAATATCCCTCAATTACTCATCAGACTCAAAATATAGAACCATAATGGAGGAATCAAGGGGACACACCACTATTTCAGAAATACTTGCACCACTTGTAGATTATCCTGATTCTGAGGAAGAATCAGTAGCAGCTGAGGAAGGGGAGGATGATTTAAGCACCAAATAGGAGAATGAAATGGATATAAAAACTCATTTGCATGGAGCCAGGAGTGTAATTAAAATATAGATAGGATGGATTGAACAAAGTGAAGTTTCTTTGAAGGAAAAATATGATATTATTGCTAAGTTATGGCAAGAGATAGAGGTTGTAAAGGCTAGACTCACACTTCTGGAGAAACATCCTCCTCAGTCTGACTTTGGAGATGAATTAGCCAATATTTTGTTGAACTTGGCTGGTGATGCAGCCTTATGTGAGAGGAACTCACCAATTAGGGCAGCAATTGAAGAGGAAGAAGTTGCACAAGCACCACAATAGGTTGAAGATAGAACAAAGGATGAGCATCCAGGGACACAATAGATAATTGAATCAATAACACCTACAGAGGGAGAAATAATAGTACAAGAAGAGGTAATTCCACAGTCTCCTCAAAATCTTGTTAATTTGAATGCACCTAAGATTGAACTAGTAGAAATTGAAACACAAACAGAGCCCCCTATAATTGAAAAGGTGGATGTAGGCATCCAAGTTAATGTCATTCCACAAATGCAACCAATAGTTAGGTCACCAAAAATAGTTACATTAGCAAAATATAATGAAGATGTGGCATATTGGATGGCAAGATGTCATCAATTAGAAGGAAAGGTTTCATCATTAGCGAATTTAACAAAAGAGCTAGAAAAAAAAATTTAGAAATTGAAATTTTGAAGGAACAAGTGTAGGATGTATGCCAGATTGCAGAGTGTATGGTTCAGTGTCGGAGGCCAGCTAGATTCTATAGCTTAATGTTGAAAGAAAAATACCTCTATTGGAAAACAATGAGGATCACCTCTGGCCTCTCTCACAAATTGGAAACACCTAGTGAGTTTCTAGAAGCTTTTTGGAAAAGTTTTGCAGAACACCAAAATTTGCTATGTGAATTATTCCTGCATAATTTCTTTTTTCCAACCGAAGTTATCTTCCTTCCCCATGTCTTCATTGGTGATATTTAGCTTAGGGCTTTTTAGTCTACACTCCAGAATAAAATATATTTGGAGCAAGAAAAGAAAACCAGCAAGGCCATGGAATTATAGGCAATTTTTCTCATTAGGCTTGTTCACCTGAACCATAGGACCTCCACCAGTGAGAACTATACTCTAATGAGGGATGACAAAGTAAGAAAAATGTATCTGGGGAACTTGCAAAAATGCATAGATGGTTTTTAAACCTTCTGTGCAACATCTTTTGTTGATGCTTTATTAGCTTGCAAAAATAGGTGGGAAGAGTTACCTATATCACTACATAAGAGAGAACCCATCTCACCAAATACCCTGACGTGGTCAAGAAGAAGGGAAAAATGTATAATCCAGACCATATTTGAGGTAAAGGAGTAGTGGATAGGTCTCAGATATAGGAATCCAACAATTATCATCCTTGTTCCATATTTCTTTGATAATGACCCTCAATCAGACGATCAATTCCAGGAGTGGCTCAGGGAAATCAAAGAGCACAAATGATATTACAAAGTTTGAAGCAAACTATGGAAATATGTTGAATGCTATCTTGACATATATCTTTATGCTGCTGTAGAAGAACAGAATGCATGAGGACATGCATTACAATAGGTTGGGGGGAAATGATGAGGCAGAACATTACCTCATACAAAGACTACTTTTGATAACTTTTTTAACTATTTGGAACCACTTATGATATGATTTTGTACTAATTTTAGTGATACTATGATTTATATGATGATGTTTGCATATTGGAATGATAAATTTCATATGACCTATTTTGACTATTTATCTATGTTTTATAATCTATTTAAGCTGTATTATTTAGTATATTTTGCATTAATTTAATGTTGTAATATTAAGGTGTTGCTATCTATTTTGTTTTGTGCTTCTTTAATAAGCATTCCCCACCATTTAACCATTTTAAATAACCAAAAGGCACCAAAACTTTGTCAACAGTTTGACTATACAGAAAACAGGAACTTTTCCATACAAATTCCAGCCAACTGTATATATACAACATGGATTGGAATTTGTCCACTCTAACTCATGCAAAATATGGAATCAGTATTTTGGGAACTTATGGAGACTATTTCTACCATCAAAATTGTTCTCATGTGCTTCTGGAGCATGAATTAATATAAACTCTGTTCTGCTGCCTAATATTCTAGAGCAGCTCCAGAATAAACGCAAAAGACATAAATTTGGTCAAATGCGTCTTTAATTGTAGTAAAAGGGAGGTAAACGGTGGTTGAAACTATTCTAGGGATATCCATATCATTTCCAACACCTGTCCCTCAGCAGATAAAGCCAGCAGCTAGAATGGATAAGGTTTAATGGATTGGATCCCTACATTTTTGGGAAACACAGTCCTGCAACAGTTGTAATAGTCCTGTATTGAAGCACCAAACATTATCACTGTTGTACCTTGCTTGTATAAATAAAATCCTTCCATTTTGTTGAGCATATAGGATAATATAAGATAATAGGATATATATACTAGGAGATAGAGTAGTCCAAGTGTTGTAATTATGTACTACAACATATCAGTATTCTGTAGAACTTCCCCTACACTGCTGATATGTTGATAATGAAATAAAAGTGCAATATTTGTCATTAATGTTTGCTTATAAGTTTAGTGTGAATATTTGATAGTGTATAACAAGTAATCTTCCCCTCTTTTGGTTTAGGAAGCAAGGGCCACTTACAGGTCCAAAAGAGAGATTATTCCTGCCAGAGTTTTGCTAATTTCTTATTGCAGTAGGTTAGCAGGAATCTGACAGCTTTTTGCATAGCTAATATTGAATTAAACTTCATCTAGCATGTGACACATGAATGCATTATAGTTAAGCCATATTTAATATATTTTATAGCAGAATATTTTCTATTTCAGCTTCAACATTTCCAGTTTGCATCAGAGATTTTCTGGTTAATTCAGTTTCCAACAGATTTGCAATATTTGCTTACCAACCTTTGAATTTCATCATTGTCTTAGGTTTCATTTTTTGTAGGTGTGAAGTTTCAATTCTGAAAAGTTTCATTGTTGTTATAGTTAATTCTATGATTTCAATTTTGTTATTTTAAATTTTATCAATTAAATTCTATCATTTTCAATTCTGCAATAGTTCAGATTTGTTTTTCCTTCAATTGTGTGAATTTCAATTATGCAAGGATAAGTAGGCACCCAGTTTTCATTTGTAGGAGATTAAAAAGGGACACCTGACACCCCCAAAACACTAATTGTTCCATGAATAAGGCCATGATCTAGATGAACTAAAAATCAGTCTCTTAACCCCTACTTTCGTATATAGCCTTGGACACCACCCTGGATTGACACATAATTATTAAATGATGAAGAGTTGATGACACTCATCAATGAGTTTTCTAAAATGGAAGTAAATGTTATAAGCCTTGTTGGAGATTTTTAGTAAGTGAATGCATAATTCATTGTTGTGTAATTGATATCCCTTGTTGTTGAGTTTGAATATTGGATTAGGTTTTGAAAGCACATGAGTATCATTGTTATGTAAAGTGGTGAACTATCTTGAAATAGGGTTTGAAAGATCACGAGTATCATTGTTATGTAAGGATTTTTTGATAAGCATTGTTTTTGAAGTGATTGGTTGAGTGAAGAACTTGAACTAGGGTTTGCAAATATCATGAGTATCATTGTTATATGAGGATTCCTTGATAAGCATTGTTGTTGAAGTGATTGGTCAAGTGGAAGTGATTGATATTAGTTGAGCAGATGCGTTGAAGTTCAAGTTCTATGAAACAAATTGTTACATATTCTAAATTGAATTGAGAAAGAGGTTGAGTGTTTGTGAGTGTGAAATATATTGAGTCTCTAAAAATTCTCTATATTTTTCCATGATAAAAAGAGTGATTGAAAGTATTTTAGCATTGTTGTGAATGTGAAGCATATTGAGTCTCTAACAATTCTCTATATGTTTCTATGAGATTGAAAGTGATTGAGCATTGTTGTGAGTGTGAAGCATATTGAGTCTCTAACAATTCTCTATATGTTTCTATGAGATTGAAAGTGATTGAGCATTGTTGTGAGTGTGAATCATATTGAGTCTCTAACAATTATCTATATGTTTCTATGATATTGGACAAGGTCTAGTGAGGACTTGTTGAGAAAATTTGAGTCAAGTCTTGGTGAAGACTTGTTGAGCAGATTAGACAAGTTCTAGTGAGGACTTGTTGAGCAGATTTGAGGTAAGTCTTAGTGAAGACTTATTGAGCAGATTGGACAAGTTCTAGAGAGGACTTGTGGATAGATTAGTATGAGCTTTTATGGAAGCTTACAAGGTAGATTTAAGACAAGTCTTTGAGAAGACTTGAGAGCAGAGTTGATTGATTGATTTGTTCAAACCTTGAGTTAATGTTTGGGGTAGATCTAGCAGATTTGATTTGTGATTGAGTCAAGATTTATGTTAAGTATTGAGGATAGAGATTGAGCAGATTTGTGCTAGACCGAAGGACTGTGTTTAGTGCAAATTTGAAGATATAATTTAGTGTAGATTTTAGGATAGATTTGTTCCAGATCAGAGACAAATATTGAGCATATTTTTTCTATATCGAAGGACTATTTTTAGTTCAAATTTGAGATAGATCTGAGAGCAAGATTTGGAGGTGATAGGGTATAGAGGACGATAGTAACAAGTGGATAGAGATCCATTAGCCAGGGCAATGAGGATAGGTCTTCTGAGTGATGACATGAGTCTTCAGTGGATAGAGATCCATTAGCCAAGGCAATGAGGATAGGTCTTCTGAGTGAGGATAGTTGTCTTCAGTGGATAGAGATCCATTAGCCTGTACAGTGGAGAAATAAAATTTTGCTGATCCAATCAATTTATCAGGAAAATAGCGGATGGAGGGAATATGATTTGTAGATGTTCTATTGTTGTAGAAGACCAGGTTGGTATGAAGACAACATAGAATCAATATTTGGTGAAGCATACAAATAATTGCACATACACAAGGCATTGGGTGTATGGAGCCTCATAGTCTGATAGACCTATTTAACCAATAACTTATGGGATATTTTGATTTTTGTTTGATAGAATGCCGATGATATGGGCTAGGTGAATATAAGGATATTATTGATCCAATGCTTGGTAATATTTATAAATGATTGTACATCTATGAGATATTGGATCGATAGAGTCTTCAAAATTTGAACGGGCAATCGAAGGCAACCAATGAGATTTATGAGATGTGATAGCATGTTGGTGCAATAAATAAAAGAGAAAGTACCCATTGCCTAATGAGATTTGTAAGAAATTGTAAACCTATGAGATATTGGATCAATGAAATCCTATAATCCCTATGATTTATTGTTAGGATAACACATGGATATTTGATTTAAGTTTTGATTGCATATTAAAACGACATATTGAACCGAAAAGACTACCCTTAATCATTCATTCTTGTATAAAGTTGACAAGTAATTTTTAATCCATAGGAGAATGGATGATTAAGGGCCTCTCAACCCATGCGACCTACCAAATAAGTAAGTTGGTAGTGATGTATTAGGTATGATTTCATGAACTCAAATGTCAGACCAATCAAGGAAGAAAATCTCATTCAACCAGTAACTAGAGAAATTCACAAGTGATTATAATTCATGAGAGATTGGTTGAATACGAATTCTTGTCCCTCGATGGTATATCAAATGAGTTGTATTTGAAGAATACGATGAACAGATATCATGAAACATTCAATAGATTACTCTTAAAATTCTCTCATGCAATACACCATTTCATAAAATTTATCAAGTTTGAAGATGTATTATAGGAGAGAAAAGGTGTCTTTGAGGAGTCTATTAAATAATCATGAGTGTTGATTGAAAAGAGACTCTTTTGTTGGAGAATATTGTGGATACGTATTGTTGATAATATTTTTGTGAAGTGTTATTGAGATCAATGATGTGATCATGTATGGAATAGAAGAAAGTAGGTCATGCATATTAATTATTCCAAAGAGAGGAAAGAAGCATGATGGATGAGAGAGAAGGAAGCATATTTTATTGTTATTTATTGTTGGATTCCTCATGGTTGGAATAAAATAAATGAAAAATATCGGGTCATCAGGGTCGTGGATGATCACGTCATACATCACTTAACCCAAGAGAGGAAGAAGAAGAGAAGAAGTATGATAGTAATGAAGCGGGATGTAGAAGAAGAGTTTAGTGGATAATATTTTTAGACTAAGAGAGTACTCAACATATGGTTAGCCTAGGTGGATGCAATGCATATGTATTCATAATAAGGATTCACTTTTTGCATCATAGTAAACCCTCCTAACTCTATGGTATGATCAAGTAAACCAAGTAATCATTCAAGGGGTGAAGTGAGTATGATGATATGGTGATATTTGTCGTGCGTTCAATCCAATGAACAAGCATTGACTCGATTTTTTATGTGTAGTATCGTTTAAGATGCATGATGTTGATTAGTTATTTATATTATTGGTAGTCCAATGTGGCTAGGTGGTAGGCTCTATATCCAAATTTGGTTGTGATGATGAAAGGTCCTAACCAATTAGGTTCAAACTTTCCTTTTAGGTCCACATTAGTGTTAGTATTTTTTTTGTTTTCTTTGATGACCAAGTCCCCAAATTGAAATGATCTCGAATGTACCTTCTTGTGATAAGCATGTCAAAGTTTATTGTGATATATTCTGAGATACTCTAAGGCATTGATGTGTTTTTCCTCTAATATTTCTAGCTATTGTAAGTAATTTGAGCTATATTCATCTCCTGTTGAAGAATCTTGTAACAAGAATCTTAGAGAAGGTATCTCAATTTCAAAGGGGAATACTGCTTCAGTGCCATAAGCCAAAGTGTATGGTGTTCCCTTAGTGGGAGTACACACACTTGTGCGATACACCCATAAGGTAAGGTAGAGTTGCAAATGCTAGTCTCATCTATTTTTGTTCATAAGCTTATTAAGGATTTTGATTACCATTTTGTTGGAGTTAGCTTGTTCATTTCCTTGCGAGTAGTATGGTGTAAGACCATTTTTGCTGGATTTTGTATTTGGTGCACATTTTGGCAACTTCTTTTTTTAAAAGGGGTGTCATTATCAGCTATTAGGGTAGAAGGTATACCATATCTTCTGATAATTTGATTTAAGATGAATCTAGATACTTGAATGCTTGTTGTGGTGGATAGGGGCATTGCCTCGACCCATTTAGTGAAATGTTTTGTAGTTGTGATAATAAACTTGTGTCCATCAGATGATTGAGGGTTGATCTTACCTATGATATCCAATACCCAAGAAGAGAAATTCCAAGGATATGTGATTGGTTGGAGTTCTTGAGAAGGGGTGTGAATAAGGTTGTTGTGTCATTGACACTTATCACATTTATTTACATAGTTGTGAGCATCCTTTTCCATAGAGGGCCAATAATAGCCCTTTCTAAGGAGCTTTTTGACTATGAATAATCCGCTTAAATGTCCACCACATGCTTCATCATGGGATTATTTTATGATATCTTGGGATTCATTTGTATTTATGCATATGAGTAGTATACCTTCAAAGGAGCATCAATATAAGATATCTCCAATGATGATATATTTGTAAGTTTTTATTCAAAACTATATTCATTTTTGAGAGTTAGAACCTTTAGGGTATATTCCTTCTTTGAGGAATTTAAAGATGTCTTGATACCAAGGTTCTTGAGGTATAGATGTTTCAATATTACATATGTTAAGAGGTTGCAAGCATGATTTGATTGTGGAATATTCATTGATTGACCTTATGATAATAGAATATTCTTCATATTCTAATTCTAAGGGTACGAGAGATGTTGTGGTGGCCATAGAGTCGACATGACAATTTCTAGATCATGGTATGGCTTCTATGGTGATTTTATTGAAGCAAGTATTCAATATATACACAATGTCTTTGTACAGTTTTAATTTCTCATTTTTTGTTTGATAAGTATTATTCACTTGGTTGATGACCAATTGTGATACTGTTAAGTTTTCAATGTTTAGTTTTGTTGCGGCCCTAAGGCCTAGTATGAGTGCTTTGTATTTTTTTATATTTTTAGTACATGAGATAAATTTTAAAGGATAATGAGATGAGTTGTTGTTGTGGAGTGACTAGGATAATTTCTACCCCTGCACCTTTTGCGCATCTAGCTCCATCAAAATATAAGACCCAATTTTTGCGTTCTTGGGATTCTATCGAAAATAATGTCTCATATAAAAAAGATATGCTTATGGGATGTTTTGATTCTAAAGGGGATGCGACAAGTTGATCAACTATGACTTGACCCTTTAGTGATTTTTGATTCACTAATTCTATATCAAATTCACTAAGGGCTATGACTCATTTCACAATCCTACCTGATAGGTAAGGTTTTGACATAAGGTAGCACAATGGATCTACCCTTGCTAAGACATAAGTCTTTTGACTAAGCATGTAGTGTCTTAGTTTAAGAGAGGAGAAGACAACTGCTAGGAAAATATTCTCTAGTGGTGTATAGCGAGTTTCATAGTTTACTAAAGTTTTGATGTAGTAGATTACTCTTTCTCTAAGTTTTTCATTGTATTGGGCTAGTAAAGCTCTAAGAGCATGTTCAGTTGTTTCTGTATATAACAATAATGGCTAATTCAGGTTTGGTGGTACAAAAATAGGTGGTGTTAGGAGATAAGTTTTTAAATCTTTGAAGGCCTTTTGAAATCCTTCATCCCATTCAAATTTTGTTCCTTTATTCAATAATTTAGAGAAAGTTTGACACTTGTCTGCAAGTTGAGATATGAATCTCTGGATGGCTTGTAATTTGTCTTTTAAGCTTTGCAATTCAATTAGATTTGTGAGTGGTGGCATGTCTGTTATTAACACAATTTTGGAGGGATCAACTTCAATCCTATGATGGGACACAATGAATCCTAATATTTTTCCTGATGTTATCCCAAATATACATTTGTTGGGTTTTATATTGACTCTATAATCTTGTAATATTTCAAAGATACATCTGAGATCTTAAAAGTGGTTTTATATTTTTCTAAGATCAACCCAAGATGTCATCTATGTAGTCTTCTAGAATTTTATGCATAATATCATGAAATATATATGTTATGACCCTTTGATATGTTGCTCCTACATTTTTAAGGCCAAATGGCATGACCTGATAGCATAATATTCCCCAAGGGGTAGTAAAGTCATTTTAGATTGATATTTCAATGCTATCTTGATTTGGTTGTAGCTTAATAATTTGTCCATTAAGAATAATATTTCAGACCCTATAGTGAAGTTGATTATCATGTCTAGGAAATAATCCTTTGGATAATCATTGTTTATATCCCTAAATTCAATACAAATTTGAATGGATCATTCCTTCTTGGTGATAGGAACAATGTTGGATATCTAATCCGAATAATCTATGGCCTTTATGAAGCCAACATCTAGGATTTTTTGCAATTCATCTTTTATTGAAAGAGTGACTCTTGGATGTATCTTTCTTAATTTTTTTTTAATGGGTTTGGCATTAGGATGTACTACCAAATGATGGACTATCAGTGAAGGGTCAAGTCATGGCATGTCATTGTATCCCCAAGAAAATATGTCAAAAATTTCCTTTAGTATCTTTATATATTATGTTCATTCTTCTTGGGTCAAAATCTTTCCAAGTTTGATAAGGTGAGGGTCCTATTATGTCCCTATGTTGACTTCTATAGTCACTTCGATTAAGGCTTGTGACTCATCCTTAAAATAGAGAGGGGCATCTATTATCCCTAATTTTTTAAGTTCTTGTAGATCCATCGATGTTTGTTCTGAGTTGGGATGTTTGATATGAATAAAAAACATGTGTATAGGTTGAATATTTGTTTAAGATATTCTTCTATATGATCATTTAAAGAATATTCAATATTTTCTTTGATTGTTATTGATTCTGGATGAACCAATTCCAACATGTTGATGCTACCAAATCATTTGGTTCTGGGGGGTGTTTGGTTAAGGAGTGACCATAGTTCTTCTTCATCCCCATCATCCCATTGGGAGTAATGTATTGACTCAGGATAATCATTTTTATTGTTTTCTTCCGATATAGGAGAAGGTTCATTTTTGTTGGGGATGAATTGATCTCAATCGTGTTGGTTAAGGCCTAACTTCTAGGGGTTCTTTAATACCCTATTCATAATTACATAGATCTTTACCTTGATAGCCCATATTGGAAATAAATTTTTTAGTTATGGAAAATGAAGGGGACATATAACAAGAAGTGTATGTTTATTCACTAGGCATGAAGTTATATCTTTAGATATTTTCATCAAGGTTGGTTCCACTGTGGATGAAAGTACAAGATCCTACTTGGATTTCAAGTATTTTCCTATTGGAAAGACCTATATCATGAGGATATAGGAACATGCTTACTAGTTTTGCAAAAGGATCTAATTTTTGATGAATGAATTTGACTTTTTTGTTGGAAGAGGATGATTAGGGAGTATCCTCTAAGTTTATAAGAGGTTCTTATTGGTCATCAAATCTGCCCAAGAAAGGATTTGGGAAAGTGTACGTGCCCTAGACCTGGACCAACATTGAAAGGCCGAAGGGAAGAGATGCCCCTTGTGCCAATATCCGGAGAAATTTTGGCTCCTATACTAAACTACTTTGGTGTTTAAGATAAGGGTGCAGGAAAGAGATAAAACAGTAAGGGTGCAGGAAATAAATAAAAGGGGTAAGGGAAGAGATATTGATAATTTAAAGTGGGAAAGAACCAGAAGTATGATCACGGCCAATAGCTTGAAACAACAGTAAGAAACACCAAGAATAAAATGAAAAGAACACGATATTAGCCTTCCTATGTATCCTCTAGATGAGTTCCAGGATTACCCTTCCCTTTCTTTGAAACTCAGATTTTAGAGTTATGGCGATTAGGGCAAAGTGCATATAACAGAAACAAGATCCATAGGCGGCATACAAGAAAACTAATACAGTGTTTTCCTCTCCTATATATCCTTCGGGAAAATTTTAGGATTCCATCCCCAATCACACACCTAAATCCATAATGCAAAATTATAGTATGCAAATGAAGAAAGAGATAAAAGAAATAAACACAGAAGGTAGCATACAAGAGATAAATTAAGCTCAAATGTCTTTAGTATTAATCGCAGGGACTCAAGTTACAGCAGCTTTCTTAGCAGAAAGCTCCCCCCTCTTTTACATTACAATGCCTGGGTTTTTATAGAGGACCCGATCCTCTGAGCCATTAATGCACAAAATGGAGGAGTACATCTTCAAAACCCAAGAAGTTGGCTCTTTGCGGCTCTCATGACTGAGCTCTCAAATCCTTTACCAAAATTAGCAGCTACGATCGGGTCAGTCGAGGAAACATTCATTAATGAGCTGCCTGAACATCCTTGGCCTCTGGTTGCAGTGCTCAAGTGGCTGCCATGCTCACCGGGCTCTCCTTTAGGAACTGATACTTCACTTCTAATTGCCAAAAATGAGCAACGAGTTTTTCGGGCACATAAAAATGCATTTATGAGGCACTTAATCACCTCAAAAAAATACCCAACTTGGAGTGTGTTCCCTTGGAGCACTTTTCTAGATTTTCGTTTGCAACTTCGCTTCACAATGGACTTGAGCCGAAGTAGATCTTCCTTCTTGGTTTACACTTTGCATGGTGGAGCTTTGCAAGATAACTTCGGGGGTACCGAGTGCCGAAGCAGGCATTCCTCCTCAAGGTGGGGTTCTTCATTTCTCACTGCTTTGCTGGAGAGACATGCCGAAACTGCTTCGTTGAGGTTCTCTATCTGAAGTGGATGCTTTGCTGGTGAGTCTTCAAAATGCTTCGCCACGATCCTCCCTCAAAACTGCGGTTTGGGGACATTTCGGTAGAAGTGCATTCTTGCCTTCTAAAAATGTCTCGTTCTTTATGGCCACTACCGCTTCGGGTGAAAGTGCTTCGCACGAAATCTAGCCGAAGCAGATGCTTTGTGATGACTTTCGGTGAAGTAGAAATGGTTCTTTGGTGGGTGCTTCGGCAGTTTTTTGGTGAAGTACTTTCCAATGTTCGCACTCTTTCAACTTCTACTTCGCAATATTTTTGCCCGAAGCGACTATTTAAAATGCTTCGGGCCCAAAGTAGTTAAACTCGGACCGTGATCTAGACTTTCCTTCTTTGACGAAGTTGTTCTTTTGGATAGTTCGAATGCCGCTTCGCAAAACTTTCGCCCGAAGTAGCTGCTTGAAATGCTTCGGGTGCGAAGCATTTTTCATCCCCTACTTTATTTTGGTGAAACTATCTTCCTTTTCCTACGAAGGATTTTGCCTTAGAATTATTAGTAGTGAAGCTCTTGCATCTCCATTCTATGTACAAGGGGGATAGCGATGGAAGCCAAAATTGTTGCAATGCTTGAAAATGTTGTTTCTAAAAAAAACAAGGGATAAAATTCATGAAATTAAAAGAAATACTTTACAAAAATTTTGATTTTACTACCCCTCTATGCAATATGACAAAATTGTCAAAATTCTTGGTGGCTCGCGGGGCAACAAGCTCGTCTCGGTGGAAGAACCCTCAACTTTGATCCGTTGGGCCAGAGTTACCTCCAGACCCTTCTCCCTTTTCTCCTTTTGGGGGTGCTTCCATGGCTTCTTCTTCTTCTTCTTCGGCTTCTCCTTCTTCTTCTTCTTCCTCTAGTGAGGCTTCCTGTTGTGGCGATGGGAGGAGGTGATCGCGGATGCGTTCCATGGTTTGACGAATGTGAGCCCAGGTGCCTTTTGAGAAAGGCTCTCGGTCTTGTAGCACTTTTACCAGGACATGGAATTGATCTATTTGCCCTATGTCAAAATGCTTGGCTCTTGTGCTTAGATCATTGAGGCAGGACGTGATCTTGCAATATCTTAGAATGAAATCTGTGACCTGTCCTTCTGTAATCGGCTCTTCCCATCTGTCTATCTCCAAGACATCGCTCTCAAAAAGTAGACAAGCCGTATTGAGCTCTTCCTTGGTCAATAGGTTCCCATCCTCATTCATGAAAGTCGGGCAACCTAATGAAGAGAGGTCTTGTAAATAGCCCAATGATGTATGCTGCTCTTGTTCGAATACATCCAGGTTGTTTGGCGAGAGACACTTGGGAGCTTTGTGCGGGGTCACTTCGGGTGGGTCGGAGGCACTTGAGCTTGCTCCTGCCTCTTTCTCTTCTTTTTCTTTGATGATTGCATTGACCTTGTGGCACTTATGTCGAGTGCAGCTTCTGCCTCCTCCTCTTCTTCTTCTTTCGAAGCATCATCATCTCTCCTTGGGATTTCGCCCGAACCTGGGACACTTGGGGGAATGAAGTCGATGAAGGAGGTGGGCTTCCAAGTCCCAACATTGGCTTCATAAACAATTGCGAAGTCCTTATCCATATCCAAGAGTCCATATGATTTCATATTTTGTCGATGAACTCTCATTTTCCACCATTCTTTTAGTTGTTCTATGCCCCAATATTTCAATTCCTCCCTTAGATCGTCCTTCATCTTCCTCCAAAAAGTGGAGTCTGGGGTTGGGAAAGGATGCTGAATAGGATCAAACTCAACTTCCATGGGGTAGAACTCATGCCAGGGGGGCAAGGTCTTCATCCTTTCCAAATGCCACTCCAGATCCTTCCCATTGGGATTATTTCTTTGCTCCACAATTTTTGGGTGGGGGCAGACATGAAAATTCTTGAATCTGAGGTGGTCCCTCATCACTCCCAAGGGATCGTAGAGCCACCTCTAAGGAATCTAGAGCAGACCAAAGCTGGCAAGCTTCTCCTCCAGGAAAACATGTTGCTTTAGGGCAAACACCTCTATTACCCCCATTTTGAAGGGGAAGTCACAAGTGTGTGCCCATTTTCGATCGTGGTCGTAGATGACATTTGTTGCGTCGCTCTACCGAGCGACCTCTAATGCGAACTGGTACTCGGAGGGGTAGAACGGTAGTAGGAAGGGCTTCCCTGTGAAGTCGAATAGGCGAATCACAAGTCCTTGTGTCAATTGAAAGACATCTCCCTTCTTCTCCATTACCACTCTGTCTCTCAAACTGAGGGGCACCCGAGGGCAAGAACCCTTCAACAAATGCATAGTAGGTCCCAAGAATTGTTGATTAAAAGAATAATAAGACTCTGCCCTCAATAGGAGGGAAGTCCACTGGTACACAGGCAGAGGATTTCCATCCTTGCCACTCGAAGAAATGGCAATATGGGGAAAATTATTATGTACATGGTAGAAAAACAACCAAACAAGGAAAGAGCAGGGTGTGAAGTACTGGCCCATCCCAGAATTCTTCATGCTGGTAAGCCATGTGTGCAAGGTTCGGGCCACCCATTCTGCCCAATCAAAGAATACTGGGTTGGTGTTCGGCCTTGAAGCATCAGGGGCATAGAATTCCCCTCTCAAAATACATTCGGCCAAAGACACCTGCCAGGGGTGCATCGAAGCATCAGTCGACAGGCCCGCCACCCATGCAATGATGGAGAAGATGTCCACGCTCTTGAAATCTATCAAGGGGAGGGGCATCTGGGGCAGCTTGCCTGAAGGGAGCCCATTCTTGAGGTTCTCTCTTAGAAATTTCAAAATATAGGTGGAGGTAGTGAACCTCTCCATTTGTTCGCTTAGGATGACATTGCAAACGAAATAGCCTTTGGGTGGCCCCTGCTATGGCGCGAAGGCTGCTTGCACATCTTCTTTCAAAATTGAAAACAATTTATGGCCCGTAGCATCCAACACTTTCCGGGAGGAGGGCTGGTAGTTCTGCGCGATGGCACAGATTAACTCGGGACAATGGTGAGCGGGCAGGGTCAGATACCAGTAAATCTGAGAATAGTATGCGACAGCCCTCTTGCTCTCCGGGGAAAGTCTGCTTGTCATAAACTCGATAGTGCATCGGAGCTCGGCCACACTCTTCGAGAGTTCAGTGTCCCAAATTTTTTCCCACCCATCAATTGGTGGTTCTTCAAGTTGTTCCTCTTCAGAATCCTCTCCTTCTTCCACCGGTTGCTTTTCTAGGTGGGGGTTGAGATTGATCTTCTTAGGTGTATGTTTTTTCTCTTCCTTGCCCTTCTTCGGGGCTGCTACCTCAGGCTCCTTCCCCTTCTCCTTAGAGTTCTTCTTTCCCATTGTGAATATTCATGGTAGCAGAGTTCACGGTGCAGAAGACTCTGACGCGAAGGACTTCGATGCGAAGGGCAGAGGAATGCAGGCTATCACGACAACTCTCAATATTTGCATTAACAGTTGGTGAACACCCCTCTTACCACTGAGCCTCATGTTTTATAGCCTTAAAAGGCAACTACCTTAATTTATGGCACCTACCATAATTAAATTTACACTCGAACAAGGAAGGTTGCCGTGCCTTTTGATTGGCTCTATGGTGGCGTGGTACGCGGGCCCATGTGGTTCGATGATTTCCCTTGCATCGGGAACTTAACCTTCTGCCACCTCGTACCCGGGTGCAAAATTTTCTCGCAATGAAATTCTCTCGGGATGCGCTCCACCACCTTGGCATTTAAAATCATTTGCCCCGAACATTCCCCTAGGTTGTCATTGGTGCGTTCCCCAAGACACGTTTTAAATGCTTCTTGTCTCGCGTGCCATTGGGTTGGCGAAGTGAAACCGGTGCTAAAACTGCTTCGCGGTGAACCTCCGATGTGGGTAGATTTTCTATGCTTTGGGCCCGAAGTAGTTCTCCCTCGCTGCGTCACTACTTTGCTTCACGGAGGGCTAGCCCCCCCGAAGCTCGTTTTCTTTGAAAAATGCTTCGCTAGACTTCCTTTCAAAACCGCTTCGCTCAAACTTCTTTTGCGAAGCATTTCTTATGCCTTCATTTCTTTTGATGACTCCTTCGGTCTTTCGAGGACCTTTTCGAAGCCAAAGTGCTTCGCTGCGAAGCATCTCGCATCAGTTGCTTCGCATCAAAACTTCCCGAAGGAGATTCTGGCTATGCTTGGCGAAGCTGGAGTTTGTCACTGTGACACTTAGCCTTTCGGAGATCTTGAAGCAGGGTATATATACAGGAATGAAAAACTATATACAAAAGTAAAATTTGAACCTTTTTTTTTTTTGCTACATCTTCAGTGATGAAAAGTCTTCAAGTGAAGACCATTGACAGAAATTGGCAATACCTGGCCATCTGCATCCTTGAGGATGAAAGAATTGGCCGAGTTTACCTTCATGATTTCGAATGGTCCATCCCAGAATGCGTCCAATTTGTCATGATTCCCAGGCTTGGCCTTCCAAGAATCCCACTTCCATACTAGATCTCCCACTTTGAAAGTGCGGTCGGAGGACTTCTTCTTAAACCAGTCTCGGGTGATCTGGGCATGTTTAGCGAAGCTCTGGTAAGCCTTCTCGCGATCTTCCTCTAGCTACAGAAGCTGAGCCAACCTATTTTCCATAGGATTAATTTCCTCTTCATCGTCCAACAGCTGCAATGCAGGGATCTCTACATGAGTTGGTAGGATGGCCTCCTTGCCATACACCAGGGCGTAAGGTGATGTCTTGATTGACTTCTTGATAGAAATTCGATCGGCCCACAAGGCCCGATCTAGAAGGAGGTGCCAAGTTCTTTTGTTATCCTCCATGAGCTTTCTTAGCACCCTTAACAGAGTCTTGTTGGTAGATTCTGCCAATCCATTGCCCTGTGGATAGTAATTGGAGGAGACTTTATGATATATCCCATATCGGTAGAGGAACTCGTTGATTTTGGCACCTAAAAACCCGGGACCATTGTCTATTACGATTGCTTCTGGGATGCCAAACCGGGTGATCAATCCTTCAAGGAAGGCGATGACGGTCTCCTGATCAGCATGCTTCGTGGGAACTACTTCGGCCCATCTGGTGAAGTAGTCGGTCGTGGTCAGGATGAACTTATGCCCTAGCGAAAGAGTTTGGTGATATAACCCCTATGAAATCCAACCCCCATTGTTGAAAGGGTGTTTCTACTTGTATCGATCAGAGAGGCATAGGAGCACTTCTGCTTCGGTCGGTGAACTTCTGACATTGCTCACATCGATGACAGACCGCAAAGGCATCGACGAAGAGTGTAGGCCAATAATAACCAGCTTTGATTATCTTCAATGTCATTGCTCTTCCTACGAAGTGACCTCCAGACAACCCTGAATGAAATTCTCCCAGGACTCTCTTCTTATCGTCTTCCTTTATGCACCTGAGGAGAACGCCATCAATGTTCTTGAAAAATAGGCCTTCGGGGCGCAGCGTGTATCGGAGGGACCGCATCCTAAAATGCCTCCGCTGCGAAGCATTTAGATGCGAAGGACATCTACCGGTGTTGAAGTATTCAACTATCTCACCGACCCAGTCCTTCTCATCCTCTTCTTGGTTTGCGAAGCATCCTTCTGTTGGTGAGTCGTCCCATCGGCAAGTTGTCACTTCGACCGCTACGCTCTTCGCCAGTTCTTGACACAATGCGCGACCGTGAACCAATTTTGTGGGCCTAATCTCGATGTCGAACTCTTGTATCTTGCTGACCCAACCGACTCTTTTGCTACCCAATTCTCCTTGGATAATGAAGTTGCGCACATCGGGGTGAATGACAAAGACTGTAACCCGACTTTGGGAAATGAATTGCTTGAATTTCCTAAGAGACTTCATTACTGCATGCACCTGCCTTTCTATGAAATTGTATTTTTCTTCATGGGGGTTTATCACTTGACTTAGAAACGTGATGGGGCGCTCTTCGCCATCTTCCCCCTTTTGTGTTAGGACTGCAGCATAGCTCTCAGGTTCTCCTATGGCATATAGGATGAAATCCCGATTGTAGTCAGGGTTGGTCAGGACCGGTGCCTGAGCGATTCGGGCCTTGATCTCTTCAAATGCTTCTTTTCTTTCCTCTGTCCAGATGAATTCGGTGCCCTTCTTCAAAATTTTGGACATCGGTTTGATGACCTGGGCGAAATCTGGAACAAACTTCCTCACGAAGTTGATCTGGCCAAAAAAGGATTGAAGTCCTTTCTTGTTCACAAGGAGTGGGAGCTTCAATAGAGCCTCAGCTCTATCAGGATCTACAATGAGACCCTTCTCTGATATCACATGTCCCAATAACTTCCCTTCGCTGACCGCGAATATGGACTTCTTTGGATTGATTGAAATGCCAAACTCTCGGCATTTTTTGAATACCTGTTGTAAATGTAAGGGATGATCCTCCCTTCTTCGGGAGAAGACGGTCATGTCATCTAAATAGATAACAATAACCTTATTCAAGAGCTCACCAAAAGCTAGATCCATGGCCCTCTAAAAAGTGGCCCCCGCATTCGAAAGGCCGAATGGCATTCGTTGGTAAGCAAATGTTCCCCACTTGGTCGTGAATGCGGTTTTATGTTGGTCCTCGTCCCTAACCCAGATCTGATTGTACCCTGAGAAGCCATCGAGTAGGGAGAAGCGCTGAGCCCCAGCCACTGAGTGCAAGATCTGATCTATCTATGGGAGAGGGTAGTGATCTTTGAGAGAAGCCTGGTTCAGGTTGCGAAAGTCCACGCATAGTCGTATATCTCCATTCTTCTTTCTAACAGGGACTAGATTCGCCACCCAAGAGGAATGCTTAATGGGATAAATTATCTTTGCCTCGAGCATCTTCAGGAGCTCGGCTTTCATCAGGACCTCGATCTTCGGATTTACAGGCCTTTGCTTTTGTCGAAAGGGTTTGATCCCCTCCTGCAATTCAATTGTATGCTGGATCAGTTGCCGATCATATCCCTTTAGGTCTTGATAAGACCATGCCACGATGTTGGGATACCTTCTGCACAGAGATCGGATCTGTTCTAGCTCCTCCGAAGTGCAATCTGTTCCAACTTTTATCGCTTTTCCAGGTTCAAGTTCCAAATCCTGATACTGCTTTGCATTGACCTTGATTCTATGAGAAATTGCTCGATCATTCTGGTCAAAGAGGCTCTCAAGAGTAATTAATCCCTTAGGTACATGATTATTCTTCAATTGAACTAGCCCATCATATTCCTCATCATCAGGGCTTCTTCTCTCAACTGTGGCTGCTTCTTGAATCATAAAATTCACAATCTGCTCATCACTATCAAAAACTTGCCAATGCAGATCCCTGTCTGGGACAGAGGGCCTATAAATCATCCTCACAGCCTTAGGCTTATGCACCATGTCTTCTGCTGGAGAGTACTTGGCTGCGATGGATGCTAGAACATCGACATGTCGATTCTTTTCTCGTGGAATAGACTACAGATTGAGAGATTCAAACTGGTCAAACAAGTCCCATACCTTGTTACGGTATGACTTGAGATAGTGCTTCTTTGAAGTGCACTTGTTGGTGACTTGATTGCATACCAATTCTGAGTCTCCAAATATTTGGAGATGCTTTATGCCTAACTTTTTTGCTTTCTTGAGTCCTAGGCATAATGCTTCATATTCTGTTGCATTGTTGGTGCAACTCCACACCAACCGGTAACAATATTCCTTCTGCTCTCCAGAAGGTGATACTAGAAGAATCCCTGCCCCAACGCCGTTTTTGCATCGGGCGCCATCGAAGAATAATTTCCATAATTCACCTTGGGCGAAGACCTTATCTTCTGACTTGATGTGTTTCTCGGGCTTGGCGATGGCATAACATCCCATCTCGGTTTCTATCATGGCATTAAAATCTGCCAATGAAAATTCATCTTCACAACTTAACTGTGCGAGGGACTCCTCGATCAGGTCCACTTGCTCTATTTCTTCCACTATCGCCTGCACAGGATCGCTGCTCTCTTCTTCGGACATCTTCTATACTAGGAAGGTAGAAGGCTTCTCATTGTAGATTTTTACCTTCTTCCCTTTGAATGGGATCTCCAAGTGCGAGTAATCCATAGATAGATATCCTCCCAGCTTCGTCGTAAACTCTCTTGATAAGCACATACTGAAATATGGCTCCAAGTCGACGACCACCACCTCTTGTATAACTGTGATCTGAGGCATCTTGTGTAGTCGAATAGGGATATCCTTAATCACACCTACAGTCTTCATGGGAGTACCATCCAACTGGAGCACGCCATGACTGCTTCGCGTATACTCCATCCCTATCTCTTCGCATACTGCTTTGGGCATGACTGTCATCGTGGCCCCAGAGTCAATCATACAGTTGTGAACAACATACCCTTCCATCTGTAGAGACAGGTAGAACGGAGGTGGCCGATTCTTCCCCGTAATGGAGGTGGACAGGGTCTGCACTAGGGCAAGTGGTGCTACTTTTCTTGCTTTGGTCATCTTCAATGATTCTTGCAGCAAGTCCACTTGACCGGGTAGTTACAGTGCATCATACAGACTGATCTTGGCCAAAATCTTCTTCAGCTCATCTACTATATTGTAAGCTAGGGAGTTGTGCACCTCAGGTTCTCTTTTCACCTCGTACCTAGTGTGATACTGCTCCGTAGCTTCGACCCTTTGTCGCTTGGTCAGCGAAGGAAGCTTGAGCTTCTCTCTAGCTTGTTCTTTAGTTTCCACCTGAGGTGGATTTGCAGGGGCCTGTTGGGCTTTCTCCTTGGCTGGTGTAGGCTGAGGAGCTTCGCTCGGGGCTTGAGAAGGTTGTTGTCCCTTCTCATGGTGAGCATGCACCTTTAAAGGAGCCATTTGAGTAGCATCTACCTCTATCGACCTTTTCCCTCCTCTGGTAAGGACTGCAACTTGCTCTTCTTCACCAATTACCAGGTTCTGATCCAATTGCCTGATTATGTTGACTTGACCACCATGACTACTGCTCACCAGTGTTTGCACATAATGTTGGTGCAACATGCAGGTATTCTCTTCATGAGGATCATTACACGTGGAGCACCAATGTATGTAATCGAAAGTGCTCGGAGCTTCGTCAATCACGACATTTCTTGTCGATGCTCTCCCTTGCTGGACCGCTTGATCTTTGGTAAGCGCGGGTGTAGGATAAGATCTTCTCGGTAGAAACTCTTGTTGCGCTTGTTTCTTCTTCATAATGGTCATGTCATTAGACAGGGTCTGCACTATGGAGTTCAGAGACTGAACTTCTTGCAGTATTTTGGCTTGCATATCATCGGTTTTAGGGATAGGTGGCAATGGAGCCATTGTTGGTATTGGAGGTAAGGCGGGGTGTTGAGGTGGTGCTGGCAATACAGGGAATGCCGAAGAGACAGTGGGCTGTGAAACTGAGAATGTAGGAAAATGGATTTGTGGAGTAGCAATCTGTGATACAATGGGATTCGGGTTCCAAGATGAGATCGGGTATGCAGGGGTCGCAGAGATCTACGAAGTGGCTATGCTCGCATACTGGGATTGAGGGAAATCGGGAAGTATGGGCATCGACATCCTTTGGGGAAGCTTACCCACAACTATTAGATCCATCTCCGCTCTCTGGGCTAACTCGTATAACTCGGGGAAGGTATTAATGTTTGAATACCTCACCATGACACTGATATCAGGGTTGAAAGCCCAAAGGAAATAGTATGTTGCAGCTTCGTCAGTTGGCCGAAGTCCAACTGGTATCCTTTGCCAGGTTCGAGCGAACCTAACATTGAAATCGATGATCTCTTCTTGTGGATGTCTCTGGATCATTGTGAATTGATGCAGAAGAGAAGATGGATCGGCGGACTCATTGAAGCTTCGCATCAACTATCCGGCTAACTGGTCCCATCCCGTTATAGTACCGGGTGGTAAAGATCTATACCAGTAGAGGAGTTTTCCTCTAAGAGATAGAACCAGAAGCTTTACCATAACTCGCTCTTCCGTGATGTCATGAATCACTCGCCAGAGAAACTATGTCCTGGATGTGCTCCAGAGCGGTCTTCCCAGTTCCATCGAACATAGGGATCTTCTTCATAGCAGTAGGTGGAACTTGCCCTTGTCTCGCTAGATTTAGTGGTCCCAAAGAATTCCATGCTGGGAACAATCTAGGTGGCGGTTGCTATTGTTGTTGCTACATTTGTTGTTGTTGTTGTTGTTGTTGTTGCTGCTGTGCCATATTTGCTCTTGGATTTTGAGAAACAAGAATTCCTGAAGCTCCTCCTTGGTTGCTAACAGGACGACTAATGTGAATGGAGGCACTAGGATGCTTCGGTGAGTTGGGAGGATTAGGAGGAAAGCTAGCTATTGTACTATCCGAAGTTAATCCTTGTTCATCAACAATGGCCTCTTGCGAGGATGTTCCATGCAATAGTGACTCAGGGGTGACCAACCTAGAACGTTCCCCGAAGGCATCAATATCAAGCTCAAAGAACTCAGTTTCCTCTCCTCTATTCCTAACTCTCCATCTTGTTTGCATGAAGGCACAGACTTAGGTACCGGTCTCTACGACTTAAATATTCTCGGGTTGAACAGAGTCACCAGATGCTAAGAGTCTTTTGGCAATGAGACGAGCATCGACTCTCACTACCACTCACAAGGTGAGACTGACCGGGTCCCACCGGGCGTGCCAAAAATTGTTGGTCATCAAATCTACCCAGGAAAGGATTTTGGGAAAGTGTACGTGCCCTAGACCTGGACCAACATTGAAAGGCCGAAGGGAAGAGATGCCCCTCGTGCCAATCTTCGAAGAAAGGTCGACTCCTATACTAAACTACTTCGGTGTTTAAGATAAGGGTGCAGGAAAGAGATAAAATAGAGTAAGGGTGCAAGAAGGAAATAAAAGGGGTAAGGGAAGAGATGTTGATAATTTAAAGTGGGAAAGAACCAGAAGCACGATCACGGCCAATAGCTTGAAACAGCAGCAAGAAACACCAAGAATAAAATGAAAAGAACACGATATTAGCCTTCCTATGTATCCTCTGGATGAGTTCCAGGATTACCCTTCCCTTTCGTCAAAATTCAGAGTTCAGAGTTACGGCGATTAGGACAAAGTGAATATAACAGAAACAAGATCCACAGGCGGCATACAAGAAAACTAATACAACGTTTTCCTCTCCTATGTATCCTTCGAGAAAATTTTAGGGTTTCATCCCCAATCGCACACCTAAATCCAGAATGCAGAATTACAGTATGCAAATGAAGAAAGAGATAAAAGAAATAAACACAGAAGGCAGCATACAAGAGAGAAATTGAGCTCAAAGGTCTTTAGTATTAATCGTAGGGACTCAAGTTACAGCAGCTTTCTTAGCAGAAAGTTCCCCCCCTTTTACATTACAATGCCTAGGTTTTTATAGAGGACCCGACCCTCTGAGCCATTAATGCACAAAATGGAGGAGTACATCCTCAAAACCTGAGAAGTCGGCTCTTCGCGGCTCTCGTGACTGAGCTCTCAAATCCTTTACCAAAATTAGCAGCTACGACTGGGTCAGTCTGGGAAACATGCATTAATGAGCCGCCTGAACGTCCTTGGCCTCTGGGTGCAGTGCTCGAGTGGCCGCCATGCTCGTCGGGCTCTCCTTTAGGAACTGATACCTCATTTCCAATTGCCAAAAATGAGCAGCGAGTTTATCGGGCACGTAAAAATGCATTTATGAGGCACTTGATTGCCTCAAAAAAATACCCGGCTTGGAGTGTGTGCCCTTGAAGCGCTTCGCTAGATTTTCGTTTGCAACTCCGCTTCGCAATGGACTTGAGCCAAAGCAGATCTTCCTTCTTGGTTTACACTTCGCATGGTGGAGCTTCGCAAGACAGCTTCGGGGGTGTCGAGTGCCGAAGCAGGTATTCCTCCTCAAGGTGGGGCTCTTCATTTCTCGCTGCTTCGCTAGAGAGACGTGCCAAAACTGCTTCGTCGAGGTTCTCCACCCGAAGTGGATGCTTCGCTGGTGAGTCTTCAAAATGCTTCACCACGATCCTCCCTCAAAACTGTGGTTCGGGGGCATTTCGGCCGAAGCGCATTCTTGCCTTCGAAAAATGTCTTGTTCTTTATGGCCGCTACCGCTTTGGGTGAAAGTGCTTCGCACGAAAGCTAGCCGAAGCAGATGCTTCGTGACGACTTTCGGTGAAGTAGAAATGGTTCGCTGGTGGGGAGGCCCGAAGTGGGTGCTTCGACGGTTTTTTGGTGAAGTACTTTTCAATGTTTGCGCTCTTTCAACTTCTGCTTCGCAAGATTTTCGCTCGAAGCGACTGTTTGAAATGCTTCGGGCCCGAAGTAGTTTTCTCGCCTTAGCAAACTCGGACCGTGATCTAGACTTTCCTTCTTCGGTGAAGTTGTTCTTTTGGACTGCTCGAATGCCGCTTCGCAAAACTTTCGCCCGAAGTAGCTGCTTGAAATGCTTCGGGTGCGAAGCTCTTTTCATCCCCTACTTCTTTCTTTTGGTGAAGCTATCTTCCTTTTCTTGCGAAGCTTTTTTCCTTAGCCTGCTCAGTAGCGAAGCTCTTTCATCTTCATTCTATGTACAAGGGGGATGGCGATGGAAGCCAAAATTGCTGCAATGCTTGAAAATGTTGTTTCTAAAAAAAACAAGGGAACAAATTCATGAAATTAAAAGAAATACTTTACAAAAATTTTGATTTTACTACCCCTCTATGCAATGTGACAAAATTGTCAATAGTTCCTCTAATATTTTCTTTCCTTTATCAATTTTGTTTGATTGCTTGATTTAGCTGATTATATGGAAGGGAAAATATTGATCTCTTATAGGTCAATAGAGTTGCACATAGCGAAGGGTTCTGGATCTCCATAAATATGGATGATCCTACCTTGATACTCGTATTTGAGATATTGATGTAAGGTGGAAGGCACTGCCCTCATAGTGTGTATCCAAGGCATCCCAAGGAGCATGCTATATGTTGCTTCACATGATATAACATAGAAGAGGGTGTTTAGGACACAAGGCCCTAATTTGATAGATAAAGTGATGGTACGATTACTTCTCATTATTCATTATCAAAGGCCCTAATGATGAGGTCTTAATTTTACAAGTTGTTCTCCGTTAAGTCAAAATTTTGTAAGAATTTGATTTTGCATACGTTCAAGGATCATCCGTTATCTACTAAGACTCTCTTGATATATTTATCACCTATTTGAGTTATGACGTAAAGATGGGAATCCCCTAATATGGTTTCAAGAGACTTGTCTTCCTCATGGAAAGCTAAGATAGCATTGTTCACTCTAGTGAGTCTAAGCATGTTAGCAATATCATTTGGAAAGATGTCTTGAGGGAATTCTTATTCACTTAAGAGTTTAAATAATATTTCTCTATGAGCAGGTGATATTTTTTAGCAATTATAGGAGAGAGATCTTTGCGGGTACCTCCTCCAATTGTTGAAGAAGATCAAAGGTATGCAAAGTATTTTGAGAAGGTGTGAGCTCCAAAGGTGAATTATTAGGGATATTGATCTTTATTATCGGGATAACCAATGGAGTTTGGTCTAAATATTGATTCTTTGCTTGTTACCTAGTTATGGCATGGGAATATCTAGATAAACGAATGGTGCCTACAAAGTTGGCCAATTTTTTATCATGCATTGGTAAGGGGTCTTGAAATATTCCCATAGCTTTTTTGAGGTTTTTCATTTTATTGAATGCTACTTTTCCTTCCTTTATGAGGTCTTGAATAATGTTCTTTAAAGTTTTACATTTGTTGGTGGTGTTTCCTTCCATTCGACGAAAGTCATAATATTCGTCTTTTTTATACCAAAAAGGGGCTCACTTGGATAGATCCCAAGGCATAATATGTAGAAGTTATATTATTTTAGAATCAAGGAGAATTTTTAGCATAGACGTTTGAAATTTTCTGATATTCGTATATTGCCTTTGGGGTTTCTCTTCTCTTTGGATGACCAACTTTTGAGGAGCATTTTGAATAGTGTTTATGTTGTTGTTTTGATGAGAGTCGGTTACACCATCTCCTATGACATATTTTTTTTGTATTGCTTCTTATTAGATGGTTTTTTGTCTTCTTTATTGTTATATTTAAGTTGCCCTCATATTATAAGGATAGCTTCTACTCTTTTAGCCATGTCAACGACTTCTTCGAAGGAGGTCAGGTTTATTTCCAAAGGATATGATAATTATTGGTGGAGGTTTCCTATAAATATATGCAAAAGTTCTTTAGGAGGAGGAATGTACTGGAATTTTCCAACTAAACCTATCCATTTGGCTAAGAAATCCAAATATTTCTAATTCTTAGATTATTTAATTTTATAAAGGTCATCTATGGTAACCTTATCTTCTATGTAGATTGAAAATTGTTTAACGAAGACTTCCATAAGCTCCTTGAACTTTGTGATGGAGTGGAAAGGTATTTGAAAATACCATTCTAAGGTTAAAATACTAAGGCTTTTAGGGAATAGCCTAAGGAGAATTTTTTCATCATGATTGATGTCACTACAAGCTATTTGGAACAACCTTAGATGGTTAATAGGGTCTTGCTTTCCATTGTACATTTTAAATTTTGGAGTTTCAATTTGAAAATGGATGGTTGAGGATGATTGGGTCTAACGGCTCATTGTGGAACTCTTCAAAAAAGTACTTTAACATAGATGATCCTTGGAGAGAGGTAATTTGATGCTCAAGTTCTTCGAACTTGGAGTCCCTCTTTTCTAAGTTTGATATTTTAGTGTTGATATCTTGGATGTCATTTGATGAAGGGTTTGATGGCATAGGTAATGTTAATGGTTGCATAAGTGGTTGAGCGAAGGTTTGCAACATGAAAGGTATGTTCATGAGAGTTGAATAATTTTGACTTGATGTTATAGTGGGAGGGACTTGGCTAAATCCTGTGTCATGAGTGAAGAAATAATTCATAGTATTGATTGTACCATTATTTGATAATGGGTTTTCCATAGCGGGGATCCCAATAGATGTGGTTGAAGGTGTTGTAGAATCGATAGATTGAGCCATAGCCACATTGAGACTTGCCAAGTTATTTTGATTTTCATTAATTTGAGTGGTAGTTGATTGTTCGTTAGAATATTAAATATTAACATGTATTTGCTCTCTAAGTTCATCTCTAAGGACATCCAAAAATATATCCTTGTTTCTTTTGATGTATTCCTTGACATGATCTATAGTTTGGAAAGGAATTTGTTCGATAATTAGTTCTTGTTCCCTAGGTGCTTGTTGCGACCAAGGGTTTACCTCTTGTTCAATTTATCCATGAGAAGATCCTTCATGAGGTGTAGCAAGTGTACCCTTATTTTGGGTGTTGTAAGGATGTTGAGACATCGTTTTAAAGTTTGATTTCAAAAAGGAGGTTAATTTATTAGAGTTTTGTTTCTAGAGTACTTATAGCAAATAAGAGAAGATGTTTGAGATCCTTATGTCACCTTGATAAACAACCCTCCTTGTGACTCCCACTAATCCACCATGATATACTTGCCTAAGAAGATCTCTCCCCTAGGGTTTGTACTTTGGTTTACTAAAGGGGTCTTTATCCCTCCCCCGGTAGGATTAGCAATTGGTTATGTTATTGTTATCTTAATTTAATGTGATGTAAGATACACAAGAAAATTAGATAATCTTGTTTATTTTTAACAAAATTTTATCTTAGTTAAGGCAAAAGGAGTGTTCACGTTAGGTTCACTAAATATGTAGATGGTGGAAAAAAATTGTGTTCTTTTCTCTTTAAGTCTAATTTAATTTCAAGTGTGCATAGGGGAGATTCGTTAGAATATTTGCTTCCCCACTTGAGAGTCTCTTTCCAAAGGAGACCCCAAGGATACGAATATCCTCAACACAACTAGACTCTTACTCAATGCTTTTTTCTATGGTTGTATGAAAGTTGATGTTGCACGTGTTTTTTTGTATTGCTCCTTATTAGAGGGTTTTTTGTCTTCTTTATTGTTATATTTGAGTTTCCCTAATCTTATAAGGATAGCTTCTACTATTTTAGCCATGTCAACGACTTCTTCTAAGGAGGTCAGGTTCATTTCCAAAGTATATGATAATTTTTCATGGAGGTTTCCTATAAAGATATGCAAAAGTTCTTTAGGAGGAGGAATTTACTGGAATTTTCCAACTAAACCTCTCCATTTGGCTAAGAAATCCAAATCTTTCTCATTCTTAGATTATTTAATTTGATAAAGGTCATCTATGGTAACCTTATCTTCTATGTAGATTGAAAATTGTTTAATGAAGACTTCCATAAGCTCCTTGAACTTTGTGATGGAGTGGCAAGGTATTTGAAAATACCATTCTAAGGCTAAAATACTAAGGCTTTTAGGGAATAGCCTAAGGAGAAGTTTTTCATCATGGTTGATGTCACCACAAGCTATTTGGAACAACCTTAGATGGTTAATAGGGTCTTTCTTTCCATTGTACATTTTAAATTTTGGAGTTTCAATTTAAAAATGGATGGTTGAGGATGCTTGGGTCTAACGGCTCATTGTAGAACTCTTCAAAAAAGTACTTTAACATAGATGATCCTTGGAGAGAGGTAATTTGATGCTCAAGTTCTTCAAAATTGCAGTCCCTTTTTCTAAGTTTGATATTTTAGTGTTGATATCTTGGATGTCATTTGATAAAGGATTTTGATGGCGTAGATAATGTTAATGGTTGCATGAGTGGTTGAGCAAAGGTTTGCAACATGAAGGGTATGTTCATGAGAGTTGAATAATTTTGACTTGATGTTATAGTGGGAGGGACTTGGCTAAATTCTATGTCATGAGTGAAGAAATAATTCATAGTATTGATTGTACCATTATTTGATAATGGGTTTTCCATAGCGGGGATTCGAATAGATGTGGTTGAAGGTGTTGTAGAATCGGTAGATTGAGCCATAGTCACATTGAGACTTGCCAAGTTATTTTGAGTTTCATTAATTTGAGTGGTAGTTGATTGTTCGTTAGAATATTAAATATTAACATGTATTTGCTCTCTAAGTTCATCTCTAAGGACATCTAAAAATATAGCCTTGTTTCTTTTGATGTATTCCTTAACATGATCTATAGTTTGGAAAGGAAAATTTTCTATAATTAGTTCTTGTTCCCTAGGTTCTTGTTGTGACCAAGTGACGGGGGACCGAGAGATCACACGTAGACACACTCACGCGAATTCCAAATTCTCATGCATTAATCTAAAAAAAACCTTTACAAACACAGCCCGCAGGCTTACAATAACCAGCAGCTATGGCTTGGTTTTCTCTCACTCCTATCCTCTACGTGCAATCTCCGATCCACCACTCTCGCATCTCACTCTTACCACTTCCAAGTTTTTCATGCATTAATCTGAAAAAACCTTTACAAACATAGCCCGCAGGCTTACAATAACCAGCAGCTATGGCTTGGTTTTCTCTCACTCCTATCCTCTACGTGCAATCTTCGATCCCCCACCATGACTAATACATAAAACTGGGTTTTTATAGAGGCCCCGACCCTCTGAAACACCTGTCACGCATTAATCGGGACACCAACCCGATTTATTACAAAGACTAGGTTTTTATAGAGGCCCCGACCCTCTGGAACTTCAACACAAAAATTGGGACACCAACCCGATTTAAAACCCCACTCCGCACGGCCCTGTCATCATCGCTCCCTGTCAGATTCTCTACGCATCCATCCTTTTTGTTCCCTGCACTTTTTGGTTATTGTCCGCCTTGACTATTCTCTGGGTGCCACGTGTCATTCTGGAATGATCCCCAAAAATATCGCCTGTCGCGGCTTTCCCGCCATCTCTTTCTCCTTCTTCGCCTTCTTCTCTCTTCGTTGTGATATCGTGACATGTCGCGATATCACGACGTTCTGGCATCCTTGTGCTTCCTGGCACTTTTGGTCACGATATCGTGACATGTCGCGATATCGCGACCAACTCCCGCCATCTCTTGGTTTTATTTTTTCCATCGCGATGTCGCGATATCGTGACGTCGCGATATCGCGACCCTTCCGACCATCGTCCCTCTGCTTCGTTTTATGTCGCGACATCGCGACATCGCGATATCGTGACCCTTCCGTCCATCGCCCCTCTGCTCTGTTTTATGTCACGATATCGCGACCACTCCACTTCCGAGCCCCTTTCTCCGCTGCCTTTGTCATGATTTTGCGACGGTCACAATTTCGTGACATGTCACGAAATTACAACAACTCCCACTGCTCTGCTGAGTCTTCATTTCGATGTCGTGATTTTGTGACTTCACAAAATCGTGACATCACGATTTCGCCACCAGCCTTTGCCTTCTCCTCCGCTTCATGTCATGATTTCACGACGTCACAATATCATGACGTCGCGATATTGTGACTAACTCCTGCCTCCGCCCCCGCCTCGCCTGGACGTCGTGATTTCACTACTATTTTCTTCCTCTGCCTTAGAAAAAAATTTCATGCCTTCTTCTTCTTCTTCTTAAGCCGACTCTTCAGAAGTGGCTCTCCCGCAACTGGATGCTTCTACTGTAGGTGCTGCTGGATGCTCCTGCATCAGACACCCGGGGTAAGTGGAGAAGTGATCTTCACTTCTGCATGGTCTGGTTGCTGCCTCCTGCAACACCTCCAAACATTCCTCTGCCACTGCAGCCTGTTCCAACTCCGTTTCTTGGCCAGATAAACTTTTGTCTTCTTTCGGACAGATTTTACTACTGCATACTTCTTCATCTGCAGCCTTCTTCAGCTTCAGCTTCTAATGCACTCCCACATCTTTCTTTTTCTGTCTTTCTTCATGCCTTCTGCGTTGCTCCTCTTGCTCCTGCAATTTTATGCTGAGCCACTCCTCTTGCAGGGCTTGAAATTGTCGCTGCAATGCCAAGAACTCTTCTTCTGGCACCATATCTTCCTTGCTGTCCCGGCTTCTTTGAGGATGCATTTTTCTTAGCTTTTCTCACAAAGCTTTAATCGATCCTGGTGTAGTTGCCTCACTGTCGGCGATCTGCTAACACGCTCCGAGATCTTAACTCTCTCTCTCTCTCAGAACCCTACCATAGATCCTGGTGTAACTGCCTCACGTTCGATGATCTGTTACACACTCAAGATCACTAGCTCTGATACCACTGACGGGGGACCGAGAGATCACATGCAGACACACTCACGCAAATTCCAAATTCTCATGCATTAATCTAAAAAAAACCTTTACAAACACAGCCCATAGGCTTACAATAACCAGCAGCTACGGCTTGGTTTTCTCTCACTCCTATCCTCTACGTGCAATCTTCGATCCACCACTCTCGCATCTCACTCTTACCACTTCCAAGTTTTTCATGCATTAATCTGAAAAAACCTTTACAAACACAGCCCGCAGGCTTATAATAACTAGCAGCTACGACTTGGTTTTCTATCACTCCTATCCTCTACGTGCAATCTCCGATCCCCCACCATGACTAATACATAAAACTGGGTTTTTAAAGAGGCCCCGACCCTCTAAAACACCTGTCACGCATTAATTGGGACACCAACCTGATTTATTACAAAGACTGGGTTTTTATAGAGGCCTCGACCCTCTGGAACTTCAACATGAAAATCGGGACACCAACCCGATTTAAAACCCCACTCCGCACGGCCCTGTCATCGCCGCTCCCTATCAGATTCTCTGCGCGTCCATCCTTTTTGTTCCCCACGCTTTTTGGTTCTTGTCCGCCTTGACTGTTCTTTGGGTGCCACGTGTCATTCTGGAATGATCCTCAAAAATACCGCCTGTCGCGGCTTTCCCGCCATCTCTTTCTCCTTCTTCGCCTTCTTCTCTCTCCGTCGCGATATCACGACATGTCGCGATATCGTGACGTTCTGGCCTCCCTGCGCTTCCTGGCACTTTTGGTCGTGATATCGCGATATCACGACCAACTCCCGCCATCTCTTGGTTTTCTTTCTGTCGTCGTGACATCGCGACATCGCGATATCACGACATCGCGATATCGCGACATCGCGATATCGCGACATCGCGATATCACGACATCGCGATATCGCGACCCTTCCAGCCATCGCCCCTTTGCTCTGTTTTATGTCATGACATCGCGATGTCGTGATATCACGACCCTTCCATCCATCACCCCTCTACTCCATTTTATGTCATGACATCGCGATGTCGCGATATCACGACCACTCCACTTTCGAGCCCCTTGCTCCGCTGCCTTTGTCGCGATTTTGCGATGGTCACGATTTCGCGACATGTAACGAAATCACGACAACTCTCACTGCTCTGCCGAGTTTTCGTTTCGACGTCGCGATTTTGTGACATCATAAAATCGTGACGTCACGATTTTGCCACCAGCCTCTGCCTTCTCCTCCGCTTCATGTCGCGATTTCACGACGTCTCGATATCGTGACTAACTCCTGCCTCCGCCCCCGCCTCGCCTGGACGTCGTGATTTCATGACGTCGCGATTTTGCGATGTCGCGATTTCGCTATTGTTTTCTTCCTCTGCCTTAGAAAAAAATTTCGTGCCTTCTTCTTCTTCTTCCTGAGCCGACTCTTCAGAAGTGGCTCTTTCGCAACTGGATGCTTCTACTGCAGGTGCTGCTGGATGCTCCTGCATCACCAAGGGTTTACCTCTTGTTCGATTTTTCCATGAGAAAATCCTTCATGAGGTGTAGCAAGTGTACCCTTATTTTGGGTGTTGTAAGGATGTTGAGACATGGTTTTAAAGTTTGAGTTCGAAAAGGAGGTTAATTTATTAGAGTTTTGTTTCTAGTGTACTTATAGAAAATAAGAGAAGATGTTTGAGATCATTATTTCACCTTGATAAACAACCCTCCTTGTGTCTCTCACTAATCCACCATGATATACTTGCCTAAGAAGATTTCCCCCCTAGGGTTTGTACTTTGTTTTACTAAAGGGGTCTTTATCCTTCCCCTAGTAGGATTAGCAATTGGTTATGTTCTTGTTATCTTAATTTAATGTGATGTAAACTACACAAGAAAATTAGATAATATTGTTTAAGTTTAACAAAAAATTATCTTAGTTAAGGCAAAAGGAGTGTTTGCGTCAGGTTCACTAAATATGTAGATGGTGGAAAAAATTTGTGTTCTTTTCCCTTTAAGTCTAATTTAATTTCAAGTGTGCACAGGGGAGATTCGTTAAAATCTCTGCTTTCCCACTTGAGAGTCTCTTTTCAAAGGAGACCCCAAGGATACGAAGATCCTCAACACAACTAGACTCCTACTCAATGCTTTTTCCTATGGTTGTATGAAAGTTGATGTTGCATTTTTTTAGTCGATTTCTTAATGATTTTATTAAAATAGAACACCTAAGGTTTTTCAATCTTTATTTATCTAACTCTTTTTCGAACCTTAATGGTTATTTAAACCTAAATTGTCAATGATCACATAAATGTATGCTAATATTATATCTCATAAAATACATGAAAACAAGAGCTATCCTATATGATTTTTAGATTTGATGGATTATCTGAGGTATTTTTATTTCAAGGCAAACAAGAAGAAATGCAAGAAGACAAGCTAGCCTAAATGCGACTATATGACTTTCGATTCTTTGCCTAAGTACTTTAAAATGAAGGAGAAGATATAATACAATATAATGTTCCTTAATTGACTACTTTTTAAGTATTTTGTAAGTAAATCGGATTTTTAAAGAGATTGCACAATTTTGTAAACGATTAGTGTTTTCTAATCAGGATTCTTTAATTTCCCCAAAAAATATGATTCTTGGTGCAAAATAGTAGAAAACAAGAACATAACACAGAGGAAATAAAATTGCAAAGCTAAGGAAGGCCCAAGTGGCTGAATTACCTCTCCTATGTCTACCAAATTTACCACTAAAAGTGCCAAATTTGCCACTATTACCAATTTCACCACTAGCGTGGCAAATTTTGTAAATCTGCATAAAAACAAAAAAAATAGGGTTTCTATTTTAAGGGGTCTATCTAAGGGCTGGATAGGGTAGAATATTGTCTATACAACTGATAAGACCGCTTTTTGATGAAATAAATGAGTATGCTTACCTCCTATGGTGGAATTTGACCTATTACCAAATTCACCACTAGTTTTACCAAATTTACGACTGGTAAATTTGGTCTGAGTGGTAAATTTGGTTTTGAGTGTTCCAGACTACCAAATTCACCACATATAGTGTAGGATGGTGAATTTGATCCTGAGATGGGTTTTGAGAGTTTTAGAGGTTGATTTGGGCTGATTTTGATTGTGTTTTGGGCTGAAACTAAAAGGGAAGGATCCTGATAGTATCTACTAAGTTTATGAATGATAAAATCAAAGGATTAGGTCCTCAAATCAGATAATTTAAGGACTAAAATTAGAATATGTGCAAAAAGGATGACAATGCTGGCTATGACTAAATTTTGGATTTGATAGGGGTGTAAGAGAGTAGGAAGAGTATGCAAAGTTGTTAGGAATGATTTAAAACACCTAATCCAAATCCTAATTAGAGAAAATCAGAGTTTAAATGTAGAAAACAAATGAAAGAGCAGAGATATGTAAATTTTACTTAAAGCATATGAGAAATTTGTAGTAGTGAGCAAGTAGTTGAAATTAGGATTGAAATGAAAATACAGAGAACTACAATGTATGCTAGGATGTTAGGGACACTGAATAAAAGCTAATTTAACCTTTAGCAAAATCAATCTAGCATTTATAATGGAGATTCAATGAAGATGTTAACATATACGTAAGAATGCTATTCAAGATTAGCAAATCCACAACAAAAAAAGAAGGAAGGAAATGAGAGCTTACAAAGGAAAGGGAGCCTTTGGAGCTAAGTAAAGGAATGTGACATACAAGGCAATGACAACCTTGTATTCTTCACCCTTTACCTTGAGAAAAAAGGGAGAGAGAAGGATTTATATATATGCAATGTAAAACTACATATAATTCATGGAAGAGAAATAAATTGGAAAGTTAATGACTATGTTTAAGCATATGCTTCAAAATGAAAGTAGTATGAAAACTAAAAGAGCATGGAGGAAAACAAAGGATTAGTATGTTATCTACATAAACAAGAATAATGTAGATAAGAGGGCAACAAGAATTATAACATAAGATATGTTAGAAAATGTAACAAGGCCCTGCAAAATAGAGGATTAGGACCAAAATATGATAGTAAAATGAATGCAAATCTAAGTAAATCTACAAAATAGGTATTAGAAATGAAATGGAGATGTTATGATTAAATAAAATACTACCAAAAACATTGTTAGAAGGCTAAAAAAACAATGTTAGAGGCTACCAAAACAAGGATAAGAACCCTACAAGAGAAGTTAGAGCATAGAAAGTAAAAAAAATACACTAAAGAAAGATGGCAAGTTAGCAAGGCTACAACATAGAGAACAAAATGCAATTAAGCTAAGGTGGTAGTAGAGAATAAATAAGCTATGAGAGCTCTCTGTCTTACCTCCAATGGTGGCTTCCTTGCTCCAAATTCCTCCTTGTCTTGCTTGACTTGCTCTCTATGCTCACAAAATACTCCAAATGGTTGATGAAAATTTAGAAATGCTTAAGGGAATCTTAGAGATAGAAGATGCTATGAAAATATAGGATGCTAGAAATTTTTGCAGAGCTTTACTACAATAGAATATCTTGTAGAATGCTTGTCCCATGGCCTCTTTAAATATGATTTGGGAGGGGACTTGGAGGGAGAAAGGATAAGATCAAATTAAAACAAATGCATCTGAGACCTTGCTGGAGCATGTGAAATCTATGGCAAAGGTTAAAGGAGGTCAATATGTGCCTCTCTAGTTCATGTGGAATATTCCAAGCCATTTTTCCAAATTTACCACTATCGATCAAATTCGCCATTGGAAAATCTGGTGACCTAGGTGGCAAATTTGGTAAGGACGCAAAATAAAATTTTATGAGATTTGAAATTTGAAAACTTGCCAAATTCACCACTAGCCAAATTTTCCACTGGAAAATTTTGTAGGAGTGGTCTATTTTATCAAAACTATTTTTGACTATCAGGAGTTGATTTCTGCATTTTTGTCAAATTTGCCACTCAACTTGCCAAATTCATCACTAGCAAATTTTGTCAAAGTGGAAAATTTGGTAAAGGTGAAAAATGATGCCCAAAAGCTTGGGGAATTATTGAATTAAGGTTTTTTAACCTTTGCAACTAATTTTAGGAAGTTTTGGAAGATCTTGTCAAGCATGTCAAAATTGGATTTCTAGAAAATCTTACCCAGTTCTAAGCATTTTACTTTAATTGTATTTACTTTTTAAAATAATTGATGTAGTCTTGACCATATCTTGATAGGTTTTCTCTCTTATTTGATATGGAAAAGCAATTTTGGTTGGATCAACAAAGAGGATAGGCAAATATATTTTTATTTCTTATGTTAGTAAAGTTTTTCATCAAGGGTTACTACTTTGTCCACTTAAAATATGCACCATAGGTTCTTACTACATAGTAAACCATTCATCTAAGTCAACCATCTGCTTTAATTTTTCCCACTGCAATGAGTAACATAAACATAAGGATCCAACTTACATAATTCAACTCCAACACTATAACATGTTCTTTAACTAATATCACCAATATGAAGAGCTCAAAAAAATATGTGATTTAAAAAAGGGACTCGAAATGTTTTCATATGCAAAATTTATGTCCTCTAAAAATTTCTCTAGTATACCAAGGATTATGACTTTCTCCACTTAAAACATGCATCATAGGTTCTTACTACATAGTAAACCATTCATTTGAGTCAACCATGTGCTTTAATTTTTTCCACCACAATGAGTAACATAAGCTTAAGGATCCAACTTACACAACTCAACTCCAAAACTATAACATGTTCTTGAACTAATGTCACCAATGTGAAGAGTTCAAAAAAACATGTGATTTAAAAAAGGGCTCAAAATATTTTAAAATGCAAAATTTGTGGCCTCTAAAACAGTTTCTCTAGTAGACCAAGGGTTACTACTTTCTCCACTTAAAATATGCACCATAGGTTCTTACTACATAGTAATCCATTCATCTGAGTCAACCATGCACTTTAATTTTTCCCACTACAATGAGTAACATAAGCTTAAGGATCTAGCTTAACAATTCAGCTCCAACACTATAACATGTCCTTGAACTAATTTCACCAATGTGAGTAGCTCAAAAAATATATGATTTAAAAAAATGGTTCAAAATATTTTCACATGCAAAAGTTATGGCCTCTAAAAACATTCTTTAGTAGACCAAGGGTTATTAATTTCTCCACTTAAAAGATGCACCATAGGTTCTTACTACATAGTAAACCATTCATCGGATTCAACCATGTGCTTTAATTTTTCCCACTACAATGAGTAACATAAGCTTAAGGATCCAACTTACACAATTTAACTCTAACACTATAACATGTCCTTGAACTAATGTCACCAGTGTGAAGAGCTCAAAAAACACGTGATTTAAAAAAGGGCTCAAAATTTTTTCATATGCAAAAGTTATGGCCTCTAGAAAACATTCTCTAGTAGACCAAGGGTTACTACTTTCTCCACTTAAAATATGCACCATAGGTTCTTACTACATATTAAACCATTCATTTGAGTTAACCATGTGCTTTAATTATTTCCATTGCAATGAGTAACATAAGCTTAAGGATCAAACTTACACAATTCAACTCCAACACTATAACAAGTCCTTGAACTAATGTCACCAATGTAAAGAGCTAAAAAAAATACGTGATTTAAAAAAGGGCTCAAAATGTTTTCATATGCAAAAGTTATGGTCTCTAAAAAATTTCTCTAGTAGACCTCAAAATTTTTAAAAAATATAATATAATATTTAATCATAATTCACCACTTGACATTCACTGATTTAGTAATGACTACCACTGGACTGCTATAACCAATGTGAATCTAACATCTAGTCAGTTTAGATTGGATGAAGGGGTGTATATATGCAAAACATGATGTTTGTGGATGCAAAAATGGCCCTATTGGCAAAGATCTAGTCTTCCTTTCAAAATTCATGAAAAGGATAGGAGATATTTGAACCCATGTATCTCATGTGCTAAGCACCTTACACTAATCAACTTGTTATGTTCTTTGTTGAGTTATGAGATCCATATCACCTATGATGATTTATTTCAATTTGTTTCCAAAGAAAGAAAAACCAATAGTATACTAATTAAATATGTGACCTAAGCCTCCCTAAATGATTCAACTGACCATATTATTGATGCACATGGTGATGATAACATCACCAACACCACCGTAGAATAATTTGACCTATCAATATTTTTTTATAAAATGTGAAACAAACATAATTTAAAATCATGTTCTCATTTCCTACATGAATAGATCATACTACTATGCTACAACGCTAGTTGAGATGAAGATGGTACCTTTAGAATACCTATTGTACATAGTCACCTCAAAAAAGTGTAAACTATGATTTGAGCTCAAGCCTTGGATGAGTGAAACTCTTCATTTGTTCCCTCCTAGCCACATTGCCCCCTCTTCTTGTTGAATGGATACATACCTTCTCATTGAAGAAAGGTATCATGCTCTCTATCTTAAAAGGGAACCAAAATATCAAAAAAAGGGTATGCAAAGCATTTGAATGCAACAACCCTGAGTACCAATTTCAAAATTGAATGCACATAAATTTTGAGGATTTACAATAGCATGAAACCATGATTTCTTCTTCTTGGAGTTCTAAATATCCCCTTTGAAAAAAACAAAGCATCTTTTCTCCAAAATATTTGAAAGAATGGATGATGGAAGATAGAGTAGGATCTTCTCTTTACCCCTTATGTGGAAATGGTTGATGGGACTTCAAGGAGGGAATTGCCTAGAGTTTGGAAGAAGGATTAGAGGATTTGAATTACCTTTATATGTAACCAAGTAAGGTCGTTTCATACTCACTCTAATACCATGTTGAAATTAACACTTTTTTCTAGAAACAAATAGAAGTAATCCATCCACTCAAATTTTATACAAAAAATCATAAAAATGATGAAAGAGAAAATAGAAGACATAGAATTTATGGGTTCCCTTAGGCACCATAAATAACCAATGTATTATCCTTAGATAAGGATCAAAGCACTCTAATATAATGGATGGAATGGTTGGGGGTATTTATACCAATACCAAAAACCCCAATTACATAATTTAATATAACCTAAACCAACATAACAAGAGAAATTTAGGTTAATTACAAATTATAATATGGGTTTAACCATAAGAAGGTTAAACACAACTCATAGGGATTACACAAATGAATAATTAAAAATATTATATAATGAATGTCAGTAGGCTTATAAAAAAACACATTATAAAATGTCAGCCTTAACCATAAGTTAGATGACACTTTCAACAATCCAAGGGTTTCACTATACAATTTTCTTAATTGATACCTCATTGATTTCACTTTATCATGGTTAGATTCTCTCCTTGATTTAGCCCCTGACTCTTATTTACTTTATTTCTTATTCTGAAGTTGTTTGGTCGATAGATGCATTGAGATCAAGTTATTTTTCCATGTTCTTATTCTTAGCATTCTTCTTGCATTATTTAAATATGGATCTATTAACATAGATACCTTCTATATCTCCATCTCTAATCTCATTACCCTAAGAATCAATGATGGTTTCCTCTCTTACAACCACTTTATGTCCATTCCTATTTATTTGTGCTTTTGGTACCATATCCTCATATGTAGGTTATTTCTCTAATTTATAGGGTCAAGTCTAGCAATTTAACACAAAGGTTTTTTAAAGAGAGAGGAACTTACCTTATTTGAAATTCTATGTTATCTAACTCCTTCCATTTACTAGCCTTCTTTTGCTATTTTTCTCCTTGTAAACATGGTTCTTCCATCTTCTATTTCCCTCCTATTGGACAGATCCTTCGTACTTCTTTACCTCTATCAAATTTATTGCTTACATTGCTCCTATATCATGTTGATTCCCCTATGCATCTATCTCACAAAAAACTTGTAAGTGCTTCTTTAATGATATCAAATATACTATAATTTATACATGGGTTTTGATTGATCCTCGATCCCATATTTTTTCAATCCTTTTTTTTTTGTTTCAACTGATATAAAGTTATACTAATCCCCTTATTTTGGTCCTATCCATTCCTCAATTACCCCATCTAACTCTTCTCATTGGTGTTCTCTAATAGTAGATATATGTTTCTTGCTAGTTGAGACAAGTGCGAACAATATTGAAACAAAAAACTATACATGTGGATTTTTTGCTAGCAAAAACAGATGGCTTTATTATCAAGGGGTTATTTTTAAGATTATTCATCAATCTAGAATCGTAAGAACTTTTGAAAAGTCTTGTATAAGTACATTTTTTAACATATTCTTGCATGCACCATAATTATCCTACCCCTCATCATTTGTGATATTCCAAAGTATTTATCAATGGAATATCCTATTTTTTGGGGGATTTTTTCTTTCTCAAATATGAGAGGTAACTGAATGTAACATACCTACATAGAGGAATTATGCATGGTAGTTCTTCCATAAGCACAAAGTTGAGGTGTTGCATCTTATTAAATAACCTGATCTTCAAATAGCAGTATACACCTTCATAAATCTTTGTGCAAGTAAATTGTATTAATAGACATCAAAATCATCATAAAATAACCATTTGTTGTTAAAGATACCTCCAAGTCCCTTTCAACTATCTAAGCTCTCTAAATTCATTTTTCTAATATTTTGAAGATGATTCTAGCACCTACAAACATGCAAATCAAAGGGGGTGATGCATAATATTCTCTACTCACAACCTCAGGCTTATAATAATTCTAGGCTTTTGAATGGTCTTCAAGAGACATCCATTGAAATTTTCAACTTTGTTTTCCATTAGTAATTCCTTCTACCTCATATCATTCAAAATTAATATTGTTTTTATTAATGAAACAAAACACTATTCTTGAATTCCTCCTCCAAGAACCCTATTAGGAGCTTTTTCTATGTCTAAAGTGACAAAGTAACCTAATAAAAAATCAAAATACGAAACACCAAACAAATCTTAATAGTCCTTCTAGAGTCTCATGGTCTTTACTCCATATTCTAAATCTAAAGTCAACAATGAACCTGGAGGCTCCAACAGTTACAAATTTTTTGACGTCCTTTAGCGGTCATAGCGACTTATTTTTGAACAAGTCTTAATAGGATCTGCATATTTCTTCTTTGTTCTCTGTAGTATTTTAGTTGTTTGAACTTAAGAGACGACAAGGAATCAATCTTTTCATTTGCTCTTAGGGATCCCCTAGCAAGGACTGCTTGGAATGACTTCAGAAGTGCACAGGCGACATGCGACGATGTTAACACTTCTTCGAACTAGGTCTCATTTACTTATAGGATCTGCAATTTTTTTTGTTTTTTTTTAATTCTCTACAATATTTTAGTTTAAGAGTTTACGACTTCAAATTGTTTACTCTATTTTAATTCAAGTTTAGTTTTATAATAAATATAGGTCTCAAATATCTATTTTCAATTCTAGGTGGAATATTTGTTTATCTATTTTAATTCAAGTTTAGTCTTGTAATAAATATAGGTCTCAAATATCTATTTTCAATTCTAGGTGGAATATTTGTTTATCATTTCGGAGTGTACTTTTATACTACCGCTTTTTTTTTTTCATGAATGTAACTATTATTTTTTAATAATAAAAAACACTTTTTAATAAAAAGATTTACTAATTCAAACCATTTTCAAATTCCTTATGCATTTGTTGGTACCCTGTAATCAACAGTACTTGTAAAAGGCACTAACCAAGAAAACTATTACAATTGATTATGAGCTTAAGACATGTATGATTAAACTCGTTCACGTGTATATTATCTCACTTAAGACTATCAAATGTCATAATTACAGTTATGATATGGATTATGAGCTTTAGACATGTATAATTAAAATTGTTCACGTTTGCAATTAAGACTATCAAATGTCATAATTACAGTTATGATATGGACCTAAGAACACCGTGCCAATGGGACAGTCAAAGTAGACGAGTGTGAAAGGAAAAGATCAAGATTTTCTAAAGTAATATGGACCACCTTTCCCGGCTATAACGGTTTTTTCTTTAACAACATATCAATGAGACATTTAATCAAAAATTAACATTTAATTTAAGAATGATGGTCAAAAGTTTTTTAAGTATTCAACAATATCTTTTGGTCTAAAATATACTTAGACAAAAGTAATCTTGCCTTAAATTAACATAAAGTTTGATACAACCTCTTCCCTGTTTAAATTTGACAAGAATGATATCAGCTAATTTTGGTATCTGTTACATCCACGTACAGTGCTCGAAGATAAATGTCTTAACATTACTATTTGTTGTCGTGTTACATTCTCCACCGTCCAACGCGGATTAACCAAAAAGAAAAAGAAAAAAGTTTTGGTCAAATTTCTTATCACAAATTTCAATTAAGCCATATTAACAATATTCGATCGTTACGTGGAAAAACAAAAAAATAAAAAATTGTCTTTATAGTATATGTCTCGACATGATATGTTGTTGGACTTTTATATAAAATATCTAAATTGAAATCACAAAATAGAGATCACTATTCTACCCTGGAGAAGGAGACCTTCAATTATGCTTCCCTTATACTTTACATTTTTATAAATAAAAAATTGTCCTATTGATATGTTAGTTGAACTTTTATACAAAATACTCAAATTGAAATCACAAAAACAGAGATAACTATTGATATATTGTTGAACTCTTATACAAAATACTCAAATTGAAATCACAAGGACAGACGTCGCTATTCTACCTAAAAAAATACCCTCAATTATGCTTCCCGTTTTACTTTGCATTCTTATAAATAAAAAATTGTCTTTACACGTGAGGTCCAACGTCAGATTGAACCCACAGACGTCGTGGACGAATCCTGGGTCGTACACACTACAAAACTCTCGTACATGGCAATGGACAAGGAGGGAAGCATCTGCGAATCTGATTACTTAACGGAAGAAATGCTTTGGCGACAAAGAGCAGCTATTCAACGGCTGCTTTTGCACTTGAGTCGGACATTAATGCAAACCCAAAGCTATCCGCCCACAAACTCTCCCATTGGCGCCCAAATTCAGAAGGTCAAAAGCAAGTCGGTTTTAACTATTCATCAAACGATTGCCAATTCGCTATACACCCAGAAAAGAGGAAAAAAAACTCACCGAAACAACATCATGGGTGCTTTTAAAAAGACTAAAGACAAACACTCCTCTGGAAGGCAAAATCAAAGTAATCATTCGGTACTGCATTGTCATTTTGTGAAGTTGTCGGTTAGTGCCATTATCCAAAAGTGAAAGAAAGAAGCAAGAAATTTCAAGGGCATTTATGCATGCCCAGAAAAGAATCCACATTTTTTTAAGAAAACCATCCAATATAGAATGATTTAGGTGTGAAAGGGGCTTATAATTTCTACTGCTGCTTTACAATTTGTGTGCTGACCTGGAAACAGATTGATCAACTTTCGGTGTTTATGTTTCGAGCGCAGGAGACAATTTGTCTATATGTACTAAACTGACATGTTGAGTTTCCTCCAATAAATTAGTCTCTTCATGTTCATTTGTTTTACATTGCATAGTGTGTTGTGTTTCCTGAGATTTGATCTCAATAATGGCACCTGTATCATTGCCTCCTGGCTTCAGGTTTCATCCCAGTGACGAAGAGCTTATAAGTTATTATTTGAAGAGAAAAGTGCTTGGACGGAAGATAGAGCTGGATATAATTCCTGAGGTGGATTTGTACAAGTGCGAGCCTTGGGATCTACCAAGTATGTCATGCTAGCCTTTTGGGTTTTCATTTTTTTGGGGGGCGGGATTAGTTGCATTAGATCTGCAAGTGGAATGGTAGCAGTTTGTTCTTACTTTTCTAATGGGTTGGATTTCCAGTTTTGTAGAATGGTAGCAGTTTGTTCTTACTTTTCGAATGGGTTGGATTTCCAGTTTTGTAAGTTATCCTCTGTACCTAACAATGGTACTTTTTAAGAGTTGATAAAAATTAATTCATAGTGATAGTTATCTTGGAAGCAAATTTAAGGCCTATCTGTGTGACTTTTGATGTTTTTCCTGAAGTCTCATTTGCTTCAGAGTTATAGAAGTGAAAAGTTAATGTTTAAGAAATCAGTTTGGGGACTATCAAGCAAATTGAATTATACTTAGTAGATGTGATTCACTATTAAGTGCAGATACTCAAATCTACATCAGTGTTCTAAAGTAGATCATTTCGAACATTTTATTTGACATTTCAAAGGAGGAAATTCAAGTTTCACGTGTGAAAGACATTAAGCCAGTGTTATGCTTATGTGACTGACTCTGTTTTTTGGTGCTTTTGCAGATAAGTCTTTCCTGCCTAATAGAGATTTAGAATGGTATTTCTTCAGTCCACGGGATAGAAAGTATCCCAATGGTTCGCGCACAAACAGAGCCACTAAAACTGGTTATTGGAAAGCTACTGGGAAGGACCGTAAAATTATCTCCCAGCTGATCGTGATAGGAATGAAGAAGACACTAGTGTTCTACGAGGGCCGTGCTCCACAGGGAAGAAGAACAGATTGGGTGATGCATGAATATCGTCTAAATGAGATGCAATGTGAAGGTGCAGCCGGTCGGCAGGTACCCTGTTTACATTTAATTTGGTTTTAGTCCTATGGGGTGTGAAATAGGCATATATTGAAGTGTCTAGGTACTTAGGAAGAATGTACCCTGTTTTTAAAAAAAAATCCATTTTGGTGTTTGATGACTCTCACAATTAAGTCAGTCTTGAAATTTGGTGTAGTACACTACAATATTTCACTTGCTGCATTATCTTGATGCAGTGTTTCTTAAGAATCATACTCTAGTTTCAAGTTGAAGTGCTTAACTTACACTTGCAAACTTGCCGATCTATAATACTAACATATACCCCTTCTGTATTTTATAGTAGTATTTTCATTTTGCTTTACTCCACTATCGTTGGGAACTTGGGACCATTCCCTGATGTACCTCCTAACGGTGAATTACTGTACATTTACAGGATGCTTTTGTGCTGTGCCGTGTTGTCAAGAAAAATGGCACAGAGCAAAAGAATGGAGAGCAGAGTGGAGCACAAACGCAGAATAGTTATCTGTCTTCTCCCATGAATAACTCTTTTCCCGAAAAGATAACCTCATTGGGTGCTGTTCAAGGGTGGACAGAGAAAAGTTGCCCACAAGTGAGACAGGAAGAGAGTTGCATGCAAGAAAATTTGGCATTGCCAGCTGAAACTTCATCTGAGAGTCCAAATCATTGGAAAGAGTTGGAGGTTGATATCAATTGCTTTATGGATTTTAATGCACAACAAAATTGCATTTCTGGATCCCCAAGTAATTTCAGAAATGGTCTAAAGGTGCGTATTTTGTAGTAATGTAGACTTTGAAATAGACAATAAATGTACTTTATTCAAGTTAATGTTACATTTTGGAATTCCTTTCTAGTGGGTACTCTAAACAACTGCATTTTATCAATTTACATTTCCATAACATGGTTATCAATTTTTGTTGCAGGTCAATTCGATGTTTGAGAGTGCAAGAGTTCAAGAGGACAATGCACACCCAATGGTAAAAGTAGAGAATTTCTCATTGCCCGTAGGTGATGCAAGGTTGAACATGCCCGGATCTCCGAATGGATCTCCAAGAACAGAGAAAATGGATGAACCCTCTGAAGAATCAGCTATTCTAGAAGAAATTCTAAAAGATGCACAGGCATCACAGGCTTGTAACACTCTGGAACATTCTTTGTCATTAGATGGTTATACTGGTAATTTGTTCAACTGCATGGGGGACAGCTATGACCTTTCTTTTCCAAAGGAGCAGGACAGCTCGCCTCGTGAGGATAGATATGTGTTTCAGGAGTCTTTGAAAAATTCAACATGGAATTTCTGCCAAGAAATTTTGCCTTGTCAGGTTGAAGGAGAACTCAAAGACATTGGGTCAGCAGCTTTGCAAATGGAATTGATCAATCTATGCAGATGGCAATATAAATATTCGCCTGATTTTCCACATTCATTGGGCTATTACAACGAGGTAAGCTCTATTTATTTGCCTGTCAAGATAATTGGTTTTTAACTTTAGCATTATAGGATAGTGATCGGCTGTTCAGAGATTTAAAGTTATATTAGATATTCTGAGAAACCTTTTTTTTTTTTGCGTCTTAATAACTAGTCAGGATCTCACATATGTCTATTAGGATTTTTCACATTTTTTAATGTATGCAGGAGGGCTGCTCCAATGTGCCGGAGCTTTAGTCATGAACAGAGACATTGGCCTAGAATACTGCTGGGGCCATCTATTATGGCTATTCAGCAGCAATATCAGAGATCCTATCATGTACAATAACCAGTAGGGTGTAAATACACTTGTTCATCCCTTGCACTATATTTTTACAAACGGTGCAAGAGGAACAGCTGCACCAAATACTTAAGGGGTATAGCCAGACAAGTACTAGAAACTTTCCATTTCAGTGTAGATACATGTAGCCATCCCTAGCATATTATTTTTCAAGAATTAATGGGAATGGCTACAAGCCAAATTCAGGATACTTAGGATCCTTCAGATTTTTGTTTCTTCTCAGTTTTGTGGCAGTTATCATCAATAAGCATTCTTGGGTATACTTGCATGACATCTGCACCCATGATTGAATAAGATGTCAAACAATCAGATCAGATTTTTATGCAAAATAGACTCAGGATACTTAGGATCTTCCAGATTTTTGTTTCTTCTCAGTTTTGTGGCAGTTATCATCAATAAGCATTCTTGGGTATATTTGCATGACATCTGCACCCATGATTGAATAAGATGTCAAATGCCTCATTATGCCAAAGGCTCTGTCCAACTTGGTCAATCCAGGTGTTTGATTCCATATTTTCAAGGAAATCTAGTTCACTCAGAGTATGGCTTTGGTTTGAATAATTTTCAGAAGTATCAGTTTGAAAATAATCTTCACGGGCATTGGCTAAAATCGCACATTTTCAGAGGGCTGCTCACATTTTAGAGCTGTGTTTCTTTATCCATGCCATCAACAATGCCGTGCTCATTTGCTAGAAGGGACAGATTTAGCTGAACGATTACACTATTGATTTGTATCCTTGGTTGTGCAAGAAGTCAGTTTTGCTTTCATGAATTTCTAGCAGTCTTTTGGTGCCTTGTATTAAGCTTGGAAGGAGGAGGTCTTCAACAGCGAACTATTGACAATTTGCATTCTCCTGTTATTGCAAACAGCATGCTAAATGTGGGTATATTGATAGTCAGATTAAACACAGCCAAACCCAATCTAAAATGGTGAGGTTCTTCAGATAAATATTTGGGACTCTGGAGGACTTGTCACCGCCATTTCCAAAAGATGTAGTTCTTTCAAATCAGTGTTCAGTTATGCATAGTAGGAAAATAATAAAAGGATTTAGTTTACTATTTGTGAAGGATAGATTAAATAGTAATAATTAAGTGTTTATGGAAGACTGAGATTCTATTAACAGGTTTTAAATCACTCGTAGTGATTCGTTTTAGGTGGGTGAATTGTGATAGTTTATTATGAACACTGATGTAATGTTGCCTTTGGGCATTTGATAAAATAAAATTACTTTATTTTTCTGATGTAATATTGCCTTTGGGCATTTGATAAAATAAAATTACTTTATTTTTCTGATGTAATATTGGTTAGTGTAAAAAATTGTGTATTTTTATTTTGATAAAAATGTGAAAGGATGAAAGGAAAGCCATCGTAGGTGTCAGAGAGGGGGGCATTCGGTTAGGAGATAGAACAAAGACCTGCAAGGAGGAGTTTGAGATTCATTTAAGGACTCTTGTAATCCGATATATAAAACATTGTTTTCTTTCCCAATAAATCCGGCGTGAGTTTTGCAGATTATGTGTGTACTTGCATTTTATGTGTACAGGTTGCAGGGGCAAAAGTTCGAGACAGGGAGAACCCATTTGTGAAAGCTGTTTTCCTGCCCACTGAAGACGAACCCATTCTGCGACCGCTGTTTTGCTGTCGACTGAAGACTGTTCTCACCGGGAATGCTTGTTACCCGTCTAGCCATCCTTCGTGTAGACGTCTTGCCTTACTACACGTCTAACTCTATCCGTCTAGTCTTGCCTTACTACCTGTCTAACTCTGACGTCACCCTTCTAATCCTTACCACCCGTCTAGCCCTGACGTCACCCGTCTAAATCATCTCTTGTCCTGCCTTGTTACCCGTCTAGCCCGACGTCACCCGTCTAACCGTCCTCCGTCTAGACGTCTTGCCTTACTACCCGTCTAGCCCTGACGTCACCCGTTTAATCATCTCCCGTCCTGCCTTGCTTCCCGTCTAACCATATTCACCCTTTCACACATTCATCAGTGTCAGAGGTTTAGGGTTGGGCATCCTCATATCATTATAAGGAAGAGTTGAGCTTATCAATAAGGAATTTAACACACATTCATACACAACCACCCCTTCACACACTCCCCTGCCCTGCAATTTGCACTTTAAATCTTTTGAAAAAAAATAAAACCTTTAAAACATTATTTTTATGATCTTTAGATTTAGTCTTTGAAACTTTTTTTATTATGTTATTTAGGTTGTATAACATTAAAATTAAGTTTTATTAGAAACATTAACATTATACCGAGATCTTTTAATTAAATTATTTTTTAATAGTTTTGAGGAGATAGAGTAAATCGTGGTATGGGCGAATGTGTGAAGGGGAGAGGTCTAAGGTTCAAACCATGGCATGGACGAACGTGTGAAGGGATGAGTGTGCATGACTATGTGTTTGGTCCCTATTGATAAGCTTAGCTCTCACCCTTACAAGAGGTCATGGTTGATATGGGGATACCCAACCCTGAACATTGTTTGTAAAGATTACTCACACTAACCTTAATAAATAAAAAGTATATTTTTAAATAATATTAATATATATTTAATTTTCTTAATATTAATATTTAAATTTTTAAAATATATTTTATCATTTTAAACTGTATATATTTATTATTTATATACATTGTAAATATGAATTTCTATTATTATTATTTATTTATTTTATTTTTTTATATTGAACATCATATTACAAATATTCGTTCGAGCAAATACAAGAGGAATCTACCTCACAACCACATGGATGATAATAACTAGGCAACTGCCATTACACCAAATGCCATTGACTTTCCTTTATCTTTTGTTGATGCAAAAGAATTTTTATAGAATAATGGTTTTTATTTTAGGATGTTATACATTTGACGAGACAATTGAATTCTCTTAAAGCATTATGTGCATAGGGGTCTTAGACCCACCTTTCATAGACCCACCTTTCATACAAGTATAATGGAAACTTTAGAACTTTGAATAGAGGTTTAAAATTTGAATTTTGTTAGTTGTACACCATACTTTGTTTGGTTGGATAACCATATATTAGATAAATAACATTTTTTGTGAAGTCGTTTCATATGATCTATAACTTCGTAGATGTTAAAAACTACTTTTTAAAATAATTATTAAAAAATGGTGTAAACTTTAAGTTGAGAATTTTTTTTACAATAAATTCTTCTTTATTTGATCTTTTATTTACATAAAAAAATTTACATTAGAATTGAAAGCCAAACATCACTTGGAATCTATGTTCCATCGAGACTTATCTTAGGATATGGAGGCCATCTCAAACAACTCTCATAATTCCAGATTTTCATGGAATGTAGGTTGATATTTTTGGTAATGTCTTATTTTAATTTTCTAGTTGACGTTACTAATAAATTAGTCCCCTCTATATATATATATTCTTAACTTTTGAAGGATTCCTTAGTCTCAGTAACAAGTTTATTGTAAATTTCTTCAGTTATAAAAATATAAAGAAATATAAATAGTTTTTTTCCTTATTCCTGTGACATGCTTAACATTTTATCATAAACTATTTTACATGTATGTTTATTTCCTTTTAAGATAAAGATTGTTTCACCCTTTAATAGGTAATAAGAAACCCGAATGAACTTTTGAAAAAGATGCATGTAATTCTTGAAGAATATTGAATTTTTACAGTGGATGCTTCGATAAAAATAATGTCATATCTTTATTTTTTTGGAATATTTGTAATATGATCTTATTAGGCCAAGGTTGACAATGATTAAACATCTTTAGGCACTTTTGATATTGCCTACAAGTAAAGTGTTATGTAAACCTTTGAGCGTCTTCTATATAAACCTACAAATATTCTATATGTAAGTCTACGAAAATATTTCTAAGTCTACGAGTGTTCTTTTATGTAAGCCTACAAGCATCTTTATGTAAGTCTCTAGATATTTTTGATGTATTCATCCTTAGCTATATTGGTTAAATCACCTTTATGGTTAACCTTGATTAAAAGTTTTAACATAGTTAATGTATTATAATTTAACCTTCAAGTCATGTTATGTTGGCTTGAGGTTAGCATTTAATTGGGGATTAGGTATCACTATAAATACCCACAATGACTTATCCATTGTATCATTTAGTGATATGTGAGACTAAGGGGATGCCTATGGGCACCCACCCTTTATCCTTGTTTCATGTATTTTCTCTTTCTATTTCATCCAATTGATATTTTATTTTATTTTGCATATTTTTTGCATACAATTGTGGTGAATGCATGTTTCAAAATATTTTTTGAAAATATTATGAATACCAACATCTTTCTCAAAATATCACTAGACCATGTGAACTCTTGCTCTAATGATTTTCTACTCCTATAAATAATATGAAAAGTCTCAACATCAGTATTCCATTTCTCGTGAGCATGCTCAATTGAAGCTAGATTATGAAAAATACAACATGAATAGTGGTTGAAGTTTCTTATTTTCTAGAGAGAGTGTCAACAACCAAAATTACCTTTCCTCCATTTTATACTCAAATCTCAAAATTATACCCTAGGAAATGTTGTCAACTGCTTGTTTTGTTTTGTATAAGACAATGATTGATCCAAAAAATATTTGAGGTTGCTATGATCAATTTTAATTGTCAAATGTCTACCCGATAACTAAGTCTTCCACTTCTCAATTGTATGCAATATGAGCATCATTTCCTTTTGATAAGTTTACTTGCCTAAATTCTTCCCAAAGAGTTGCTTGTTCTCAAATGTTAGAGGGTGACCACCTTGCATTAGCTCTATATTAATGCCTATTCTTAAAGCATCATATTATATAACAAATAGTTTGTTAAAGTCCAATGTAACTACATTGGGGTTGATCACATGTCTTCTTTTAAAGCATTTAAAGCCTCCAATGTTTCTTCTATCTAAATAAAAGCATGTTTCTTTATAAGTTCTAGCAAAGGTACCATAAATTTTCAATAATTTTTACAAAATTCTTATAGTATCCTATGAGATCTAGAAATCCTTGAATATCCTTACGGGTTTTTTAAATTGACCAATATTACAATGCTTGAATCTTATTGGGATTCACCTTCACACCTTATCTAGATACAATGCCATCCAAATATTATACTTTAAAACCTCAAAGAAACATTTAGACCTCTTAATAAGCAATTGATTCTTGTCAAGTATTTGAAGTGCTTATTCTGCATGTTGCAAATGCTCTTCCTAAGATCTGCACCGTAGGGCCTAGTATGTGGAGGCATAAAGGAAAACTTCTATAACCAACTTATGTCACTTGAAAGTTATATTGTAGAGTTATGCAATAGAAACTTAGAACTCCTTTTTAAACAAGCATATAACTTTATTCATAGATGATTAAAAAGTAGGTACATTATAGGATAAAAGGTCTATATAACAAATCAAGTAGTTTACAAGTGTCTAATACATAGGGTGCACGACACTATAGGGTGCAGGGAACTCTATTTCAATGCAGTAAAAGAAGTAGCATAAAAATGCTTGGGCAAGTAGCATAGATGTTTTCTATATAATGAGAAAGGAAAAGAGAGTATAGAAAATAAAAATGATGAAGAAGAAGAAGAAGAAAATAAATATATAATCTTTATACAATATGTACAATAATTACAAATAGTTGGAAGGTAAAATGGTTTTATTTCTAACTAATCAAGAAGTAATTTCATGAACTACCCATTGTGCTTTCTCTACAATTAGCAGTAATCCATCAGGTTCCAAGTGGTAGAATAGATGTGCAAATGTGTCATTCTCTATGCATTCAGTGCTTCATAGTGATATATGGATTTGGTGGTACAAGTCTATCTATCTTTGATCTTTGGTGCTAGAGGAATATTGTCATCATAGAGGTCATGATTCCACAAGCTAAGTTGACTCCATATGAAAGTATGACACCAGAAGAAGGGTTGGTGCTAGCCTATCTGGTAAAGAGTCTAGATAGGCACCAAGACCTACAAGTTCAAAAGGCTCTAACACCATCATCCTTGGAGTCTACACAAACCATTCATTACTCAAATTATTTGCCCCCCTAGAAAGCAATGGTTCTTATTATGCTAGCCTCTAACTATAGAAAAAAATATTGAAGTTGACCAAGTATATAACACTTAATCTAAGAAGCAAATTGACCTTGTTTTATAACGCTTACTAGGTTGTGTGTCTCCTAGGGAGTATACTCATTGGTCACATTAATCATTTGGTCTATTGTTATAAGTTCCAACTAAGATATATTTGATATTGTACTCCATAGAATCTAGAAAAGGAGAATGGTATGTGTAGGAAATTTTCCCTACAATCTTGCTTCACTCAAAGAAATGACCTAATCAAAAGTGGTATCAACAAAAGAGGGGATCAAAAGGTGTAACCCATATTTAGTCAAAAGGATAGGTGCTAGCTCCACAACACAAAGGAAAGTGGACAGGTTTTGAGTCATGTTGACCATTGGATCTCTCATCAATGATTAATACTTCTTTTTTGCCTAAAGATAATAACTTTGAGGTGTTGAGGCCCATAGGCCATCGATTTTCCATCTAACAACCTATGCTAATCCTTCAAACGAAAGAAAGCAAAAGATGAAAAAGGGGGCTCTACCATAGCTAAGGATAAACATGTGGTAGCCAATCAAAAGCAAGGAAATAAAGCATCGAGACATAGTCTAATAAGGCTCACCATTGGCTAAAAGGGATCCCACCTCAACTAGGACATGTGTCAATTATTCACAAATACAAGAAGGTAATGTAAGGGAAATTAAAGGAACATCTACCATAGGCCTCAAAAGTTGATTTGCATGGCCTAGATTGTTATAATTATCCACATGACAGTAGCAACAACCACCCACCACATGGTTAAACCTACCCTACTAGCTTGCACCAATCAAGGAGGCCATACCCATTATGTCAGTAAGTGAGAGATCCCAAAGAAGCACTTGGCAAGAATTTAATGAGATAACCACCCCAAAGTTGTAGCAATAAGAGATTGCACTAGTAACTTGGAATTCAAGGTCCTAAAAACCTCCATCATTAATGCCCATAGATCCAAAGATCTTGATGTTGCCAATTGCAATTGTAGAAGGATTTCAACTACAAAATAGATAAGAATATATAGAACTTTTGCATAGTGTTTTTTAAGAAAATATTCTTCATCCTAGCCTATAAATAGGCTTGTAATTCCATTATAAAGGCATTGGGAACTACCTACGTGTGCCTTATATCTAGCATTGTAAGCTCTTCCTTTCACCTCCTTCATGATTGTATGTGTGAGACTCAAACCGTGAGTCATTGTCTAAGGAGCATCGAGCCTCTTTAGGCCACATGCCTTGCAATTATTTTGGCACATGAATGGAAGATGTGATTAATTTTACTCTGCCCTAATTCTTTAGTGTGTTCTTAACTCTGGGTTATGTGTGATTGTGTTCAAATTCTAGCTATTAGATTTTGGCGAATGTTCTCATTTCTATCATGTTCATACAATTAGGAGGGAACTTGGTCTTGGCGCATTGCTCCTATAGCTTAGGTTTTACTTTCCTATAAATTTAATTTCTTGTAAGCTTACTTTTTGTTTTTATGCTTTCCATTGCTTCCCTTCCTAGTCTTTCCTTTCCCTACACCCCAAGAAACATAGTCCTAAGCCCATGATGTATGAAAACATGCAAAGATCAAATCTGACAAGGATCCATCCTTGGCTAAAAACTCTAGAGGTTCTCCATAGGTGTTTCCTTTTTCCATGGAGTTTCCCATTGTGTTGTTCTACATTAGGTGTGGTTGTCCTAGGCATGTCAAGCTATTGCCCTAATAGGCTAAAACATCCAAAGATGACAATAGTCCATTTAGCACACCTAGTGGACAAGTTTTTTTTGTTCACCCCATAATATTTAAAGAGAACTCTTAAATTTAACCCTAGTGAAGGTCATAGTTGTAGTAGAGAATCAAGAGATTCTCTTGGCAACTCCACTAGAAAAGAAATACTCTAAATAAATCATCCAACAAAAGTTAAGATTGAGATTCTGGTGGAAGTCTCTATCTCTTATGCTTGTTGAAGCATTATCTTCGCACATAGAAACTCTATTCATAAGGAACGACCTATAAATATATGAGTGGGAGTCTTGTCACTAGATATTTTGATAAAGTTAATCAATAAGAGTTATTACCACCCTTGAATAAAAGAGCGAGGAGGAAGAACTGATGAGACAACATGGTAGCTTCGTTGAACCAGCCTCCTTGGATATTTTTTGTATGGAATGATAAAGATAATTTAATCTCACCTATCCCACTTGTTGTGTGTGATCCTATTCCTATATTAGTGCTCAAGTCACTACCTTATTTATTGGGATAATATGTCATCATAATGATGGAGCATTTGCACCACTTGGTAAGCTTGTGCATGGTCCATTTCATCAAAAAAAAGATATAGCCCTAAGGCTGCTAGCAACCTCTTTTAAAGTAAAATCTCATGAATGATACATAAACCATAATCCTCAATCACTCAAAAGCTAAGACCAGCTAGTAGGCCTCCTGATAAATAGATTCAAATAGAAGGTATATGGGGCATCTCTCCTAGAGTAGCTCACAACCATCAAAAGGGCACCCATGGAGACAATGGATGATTTCAATATCAAACTCTATAAGACTTGGTAGAGGATTCCAAATAAGATCTAACCTCCTCTAAGTGTGACATTCCCTACTAGAAAGTTTTTAATCCTAAATTTTCCATGATGGTCAAGTCTAAGGGAGGGAACTCGTTATTGAAAGCCTATAGGTTAGCCATCCAAGCTAAAAAATACCTAATACAAATAGGAAGGCTAGTCCCTAGACCACCTATGTCATTATTTCCTCTCTGCATCCTTTATATCATCCCACTTTGACCATTCAACCTATCACCTATGTGACTACTCCTATCCTAAGCTCAAGGTAAGCTCAAACTCCCAATCCAACCCAACCTTTCCCCTTTACCAACCCTTATGCTTCCAAATTTGATAAAATCTTGAATATGATGAGGACATTCTCTAATAATATTACAATTTTAAATATACAACAATATGCTCAAAGGTTTCCCTACCAAAACTACACAAAGCTTCCTTTCCAAAAGGGAAATCAAAGTGTCCAACCTCCTCCAAAAGGATATCAAAAACTCTACTTTAAACTAATATAAATCCCAATCAGTCATAAGCTTTGACTTAGTAGATAGTACCCATTCTAGTCCCAATCCGATAGATGTCTCCAAACCCAGTTAGGGACTTGATCACCACACAAAATAATTATTTCAAATATTCTAGAGTATTGTACTATTCTAATCATGACTATTACCCTTTTGAATTCCATGTCGAGAATGAGTCTCAAGCTATTGGAAAAAAAATTCCTAATCATATGCCCATTTCATTTACATAGTGTAAAGCCCAGGTTCTAAGTCTAGAAATTGACCCACAACCTCTGACTGTTCCACCAATTTCTAATTCCTTAGTTTTGGAGCATGCCTTCATCACCTAGGATGAAGCAAAAGTATATGTCATATTATATGAAGTAGGCCTGTTGAATTTTGGGAGGCCACAAGTATGATCAAAGTATATCACCAGGGTTAAGAGAAATATCAAAGAGCAAGGGAATTTTAGTTCATTAGAACCTAAAACCTAGGGTAGAGAAGATTATAACCATCGAAGTGTCCCAAAATAAGCTATGCTAGATAGTTAGGCCTAAGTAGTTCTAACAATTGTAAGAATAGTCTTGAAGCATCCAAAGTAGACCACTACTAATCCACAAAGATCTCCTTCAATGATAGAAGGGTTCAAGACTCTAGCAACATCAAGCACTATCCCAATGGCTCATTCCATAAGATCCCTTAATGTGGTAGAGCACCTAAGAAATTACATCATAGTCATGCCTATTTTGGATGTCTTCTCATTTTGGGAGTAGATGAAGCATTTGGAAGAGGCCATGCAAAAGCAAAAAGAGTTGAGTAGACAAAATACACCCATCATCCAACAAGTATCCATATCAGAGTCTAGCCAACCCAAGCCTATACCATTCTATATGACACTGATCTATAGGGATAAGCTAATAAATATCTTTGTAGGATTTGGATTGAGCACATCAGTCATACCCAAAATATTAATAGATATACTCAACTTAACATGTGAGCCTACCAAAAATAGGGTGGTCCAACTAGATGGCACTCTTGGCACTCTAATACCAATATTTATATTAGTATGGTACCTTTCCCTAGCTCTCCAAGCTTACCTTGACCTAATTATAATTTAATGTATAACGATGATTGATTTACCAACCACATATGCCTTTCGAGAGGCTTCACCACAAAGATCAAAATTTTTGTACCCTTAGACTAGACTCACATGCTCCTTTAAACCATATATAATACCAAATTTAAAATCCCATCAAAACATCTCAACATGCACCACATGGAGCGATTTTCCTCTATGGATATTAAGGAGCAATCCTACATGATCTAAAAGAAGTTATCAAAATTAGACCATTTGATGGATGAGGTATATTTGTACATTCCCAATGACCACCTAGAGCAATGGGCATATGAGACATGAGGGTGCAATTTTGATAGGATATTAGACCTAGATAGGATGGGATGATCCATCGTCATAGGTGTGATGTATATATTGTAAATATATTTTAAAAAAGAGGGGGCAAATACTTTCCCTTACAAATATTAAGGTATTTTCAAAGTGCAAAGTGGGTCATCCAATATATGAAGTAAAGATCAAGGCTACCCTATTGTTCGTTCGATCAAAAGGAGGTCACTCTTCATGGAGACACATGGCTCAATATCAAGGATGAATTCTTGATGAATAGGCCTTTTTCAAAGGAGTGTCAATTATCTGATCAAAGATCAATGAAGAATAAGGGTGCTAGGAGTTTTTTGGCTTTGCAAAGTGACACCAACCCTCAAATCAAGCATATGTCAAATCCATGACAACCTAGAACTAGAAGCAAAACATACTAAGGGTAAAGCAATTCCTATTGTTGGATCAAATACCGTCAATGACTATAAGTGAAACCACCTTGTTCTAGAGGATCCCATAAATGATTTATATTTAAGGTGGCACACACTTCAATATTCAACTATCATGAGGCACAAGCACTCATTCCTTGCTTAAGGAGGTGTCCCCTAACATTTTCCATAAGAAATTTGCATGTAAGACCACGATGGATGACACCTAGAAGGTGCATGCCAAGTCTAAGAAGCAAAAAAGATAATTTTTGTAACAAATATGTGGATCTAATAAATGAGATTTATTTGTAAGAAGTGAGGATTCATATGACCCACCTGACAATTGGACATATGAAAGACCCCAAACCATTATAGAGTGGCATGCCTTCCCACCACACTAATTGTGCACATAGCCAATATGCCATTGGGTGAATTTGAACCATGGGTATTAACATCTCACCAACCATTCCCCATTGGAGCAATATGTGCATATTTGGTGCATTGGCTTAAGTTCCATATCTATTATATGTAGGTAGTCATACTATACATTCATGGTAGACAAGATGGAAAATATCATAGAAGAAGGGCTCTACAATTGGAAAATGTGGTAATCATTTCAAAAAATAAAACAAACCAAGGCCAAAGTGGCAATGGATAATTCTAGCTGCCTCCCCAAAAAAAGAAAATATTTTGCATGCATGGAGAATTTAAAGCCAATTCGTATGCCAATGTCCCAAAGGAGAATCTATAAAATGGGAAACCTAGGCCCTCAAATATCTTCTTGTTGTTATAATCTGTAGAGAATCCTAGAAGTTTAGAGCAACAAAATAAAAGTGGATCCTAAGTTAACTAGAGTATGTTTTAGCATAAGTTTTTAGGAGGCAATGGAGAAGAGAAGAAGCAACACCTGTAGCCTTACACCAAAAGTAAGGCCTCCCCCTATCTCATTGAAAAAATCTCCATCCACTTATGGCTAAGAGATGATGGCCCAAGCCCCTAAATATGTAGTCCCTAAATTTTTGATAGACACAATGGAGGAAGTGACAAACCCCAAATTATCAAAGAGGACTAAAAACCTGAAGGATGGTGCATTGGAGTGATTCAATACAAGCCTAATAAAATCTACGGGGTCGAAATTTAGAGTAGCACATTGGTTCAATAAATGGTATCTAAGGTGCATAATTTCTTTGAGATAGTGGTTACATGTGCCAAACATTACAACCCTAAGTCTTGAGAGATTGGGTCCCTAGATAGAAGTTTCAAAGTTCTCATGCATACCCACATGATTTGAAGGATGTTGATGGTATAGACAAGTTAGACTGTGGTGAAATTTGAAAGCACCACAAAATTCTATAGTGTCATTCCCAATAAAATTGTCTATCTTCAACAGGAGTGTGACCTTGAGGGGAACAAGTTACCAAGGTTTACCTTAGGTATTAACAATATAAAAGATAACACCAAGGAAATTGCAAGAATGTTGAAAAAAAAAAGTCATTCCAAGCTTAGGTGTATGTTGGGGGCCTAAAACGACCCTTGCATCCTAGGCATCATGACCACCTACAACTGAGGTTATATTTCTACCGAGTGGGTGTATTTGATGCTCTATGCCTTGCTTGGAAAACTAGTCTAGGGAAGTCTAGAGAGCATGGGATGCAACTCCTTAACTAGATGCAGTCTTTGACGTGCTTCCTCCTAAGATAGGCTACTCTATCAGGTGATTTGATAGGGAAAATAGAAAGAAAGAAAATGTAGTAAAATGATTGGAAACAAATAATAAAAAGCAATAAAACTACTCTAACCTAGCTAGCCTAAGCTATGGGTGGAAATTCACTAAAATAATACAATTCTTGTTCTACATTTTAGTGGGATAAGTGAACACAAGAACCAACATGACAACAAAATTGAACATAGTCCTAATTGCATAATATTATAAATCAAATAATCTCTCATGGAAGCTAGGATGGAAATATAGGAGTAGTGACAACCTTCCATGAAATGATACATAAATACTCAAACTAAGATAGGTATTTCATAAATGGTCATAGCTCCTTGCATTCATGTTTAAGCACATTATATCCATATAAAATTAGAAGAGGCTTTATGGCCTATACATACATTAGCCCAAGGCTCGAGTCTAGACTGAAATACAAAATAGAAAAGGCAGGGAGAACTGTTATAGGTCAGATGCTAGACAACAACAATTCAACCTCCTTACAATGAAAATAATATTTAGTATTTGTAGATAAAATCAAGAAAATTTTACCTCCCATAACAAAAAATTTCCCTTCAAAAATTCTCGCTTGGATATAATTAATGTTATTAGGTTTGTGACCACTTCTTGGTACGCTCTATGATAGTGTCTTTTGATGGGTGTCATCAAAACTACAATTTACCAAGGTCATTTTTTATATATCAAACCAAGTGTAGTGTACTATGGGAAATATGCACTAGAAAATATCTAAGTTAAGGGATGGTTTTGGATCTCTAAACTACAACTCAAAAAATAGAATTGAAATTTAACTACAACTAAAATAAAAGAGTTTAATCTAGCAAACACACTTGCAGGAAATGAAATGATTATAACTAGAAAAGTAAAGGAAATAATAGAAAATAAATTTAGAATGAAACAAGTATGCATACTAATCTACAACAACACAAATTTGAAAATAACATAGCTAACTAGTCCTTCTAGGAGATAAATAATGTAGTAATTAACCATTATAAGTTGCAGGAAAATGATAGAAAACTAACATAAATTGTAGCAAATGAAAACACAAAGAAAAGGTACCTTCTACCTTACTAGGAGTCGGCCCTTGCTTACACTAATCTGGAAGGGAAAACAACTCAGATCAACTCATAAGAATGTAGTGTAACATCAAATAAAATCAATACTCTTATTATAGGTTTTAGATCAACAAAAATTCTCTTTACAAAGTGCAATCAAAATTCAGCAACATGATAATATGATTATCCTTCTATCTATTCTAAGTCCTAGGCTACTAGTAATATTTATAATGGAGAGTATAAGCCCCCCTCCTACCTCCATAGATAAGCAAATTGTAATAGCCGAGATGTAGCCAACAAGTGAATTTTCCAAATTAGCAAGTAGGGACAAGAATAGTCACATTCAATAGTCAAACTTGGAAAATAAGCTTTGGTGGCCCATAACTACCATGTTGGAGTGTTTAAAAATAGGAAAAATAAAGTTCGAAATTTTTTATAATCCTTACATGTGAGATTTGGCCCATTTGTCCTTTTCCTAACCTATTAACAGTTGTTAACAACATTCTATTTTGGTCGTTATAGTTGGTCAAAATAGTTTGACTATATTAGTAGAAAGGAGTTTCATAAATGATTTGATGCTTGTTGGGCAATGACCAGTCATATATTTTGTCTCCTTGTGCCATGTCACCTATAGAGTGTCATAGTTTTACCTTCAACCACCTGCTTTAGCCACATGGAATATTTAGCTAGCTCAAATTATAGTGCCATGTTACTTCTTTGATGATATATTATAAATATTTTATTTTGTAGGATACTATTATGTTTGACACTAGGTGAATGTAGCCAAATTTGAAGTTGATTGAGTGGGCATAGTCCAACACCTCTTTCAGTTGTAGTACTCATCAAAAAATGAACCCCAAATTAGATACCAAGCTCTGCCCAAAATTCCTAGTTGTGTACAAAAATTTAATAACCCTATTTTTATTACAAAAGCTTAACAAAAATTAGTAAATAGATATATTTTTACCTTTCTTGCAAGATGATTGTACTCTATCTGATTAAATTATCATTTTCTCCTAATTATCCTATTTAACCGCATAATTTAAATCAATAATAAAACAAAGCATATCTTAATAGTGCAAAAAGGTGGTAAGAGGTTATGAAAATAAGGTATTTATGTTTCTCGTCATTCCTCCCAACATAATTGGAGGTATGTCCTCATGCCTCAATTAGTACTTTTATAGAATCCACTATTGAGGTTCATCCATTGTTTAAATCGTTGTTCTGTATTTTCTAGTGTATCTTCCAAAGTATACAAAAGACATTTCCATAGGAGGATCTCCAATTAACATGGATACACCTTCAAGGTCAAGAGTCTACACTATCCTCCTTCTGGTCCTTTCTTCAACCAGTTGATTCTAGAGCTAATCAATCTTCTTATTCTTATTCTACAACAAAACTTTATTTAGTTTCAATCTAGTATGTAGATCCTAAATGACCATCTTAGCCCCTTCTAAGTCTATGTTCTCCAAGTTCTCATCATACTCATTGAGCCTATTAAAATATCATATTTTTGGGATGAATAGGGGAGGTTGTGGAACAAGCTCCCTAGCAGCTTTCTCCCAATTTTGGAGGTAGTGCAACATCAAAAGATGTAGATTGTAGTGGTTCTTCCATAGTTGTTTTGGGTGATTTCTCTCCCTCTTCCCTTTGTTCTTCTTCTAGGTCCTGAGTATCTGGAGATGGATCTCTACTACTATCAATGATTTCAACTTTGGCTTATGATGTGTTAGTGGAGGGATGTCATTCTTTTTGTTTAGAAATTATTGCATGAGTTCTTCATTTGAATCTGTGGTCAACAAACTCCAATTCTTGGAGGGATTCCAAATTTTCAGGAGTAACTTATTTGGTTTTCTTATGACCCTTATTTTTTGAAACTGCTTGGGCTTTATTCTCTAGTTAATTTCTCTTTTTTTTTTTCCATCTCAGGTGCCTTTGGCCCTATTTTATATATTCCTTGTTTAAGCAATTTAGGCATTTTACAAGGTGTTGGGGTAGTTTGTTGCGCTTTATATTTCTTGGGCGCAGGTTCTTATTTCATGCACCTCCTTTGTTTCTACCTCTTGGATGCAAGTGTTGATATTCTAGTAGTATTCCCTTATTATTTTGATTTCTTTGGATCCCTGTATAATGCATGTATTTTCTTGATAGGCTTCTCTAATTTTAACTCAAGGGTCTCTAGTGCACTCAAGACATTGGCCTTTGGTAGTTCCTAGATATTATTATATTGGTCTAGCGCTTCAACAACACTAGAACTATCTAGTGGTTTATCTTATTTTTCCTTTTTTTTAGGCCCTTCTATTTGCAAATTTTTTTTCCAGTAGTTTCATTGCCCTTGCTAGTCTTGAAATGGTGATGGTATAACAACTAAATCAAACTATGATGTTTCATCTAGTATTTGCCTTCCCTAGATTATGAGGTCATATCATGCAATGCAACATTTATAAAGTAAGGCAAATATATTTGAAGATAGTAAATATCGTCACCATGCCTAAGGTGTATGAGAATATCCAAGTGTAACCCAAACAACACAACAAATTGCCCATTGTAGGTTAGGTATTTAATCACCTAGAGAGCAACAACATCCTAGGGTCTAACCATACTAGTGTATTTGATTCATTTGTAGTGATTATTATGGATATCATAAATTGATTTTGGGTCTGCCTCCTTCCTAAATATTAACCTCACTAATATTAGGAAACATATCATATAGAATTTTGGCAAATTACTCTATTAGTTCAAGATTGCACCCTTCAAACCAATGGAATAATTGAAACCATCCCAAGTTTTTGAAAATTTATGTCACTTTTGGATTTTATAGCAGTTTGATGGTGTTTTTTGGTTGGAACCTCCTCTTTTGGCCCATGTATTTTCTTTTCTAAAGAAGTTGATTGGTTTTCAAGATCGATTGAGGGTGTATTTGGTTGTAGAGGGATAACAACAAAGGTAAAGTGTTATGTACACATGCATGGAAATGGTGGCCCATTTACTTCTATCACCTCCTCATCATGCATTAGAATGAGACAAATCTACAAGTAGATCCCCTTCTAACCATTAGGCACCACTTAGATGATGGATAACTACCAAAGTGGCTAGAAACATGTGTCTCAAAGATATGCATTTAGGTTTAATTTAAATTTTTTATGAAGGTATGTTTCCCATGTGAATTATACCTTCTTTTTTTGGTGTTGGAGTCATCTTTTTTCATCAAAGTTTCCCATGCAAATCATAACACTGTCATCCTTCCTCTAACAACAAATTGTTACCATGTGTATATTTTAAATGCTTTGTGTTTTTAAATAGAATTTTTCCACATGGGAACTTAGTTGTTATATGATGAATGGTTCTTTTTTAACACTAAGCAACCTATTTTTTTCTTGCAATATTTATAATACCGCGTGTACAAGTTCAACAGTCAACCAATAGGCATCAAGAAATTTTAGTGCCAAATAAACCAACTTCATTCCACTAGGGTACCCTTTTAAACGTCTCTTTTGTGCACCATAAGCTGTGACATTTCTATATTTATGCAAAATCTATGAGACCAAACAAAGTAAAAAGAAGAAAATACATACCTTACTAGAAGAGATTGATCATGATGCCTTGAAAGGGTAGGGATGTGTGATTAAGTCAAGATAATTTTAGAGTTAAAAACGAGTTAGAATAAATACAAGGGACACACCAAAATACAAATTTTCACACAAAAGGGACTTTCATTTCTAATTTTTAATCCACTTCTACCCTAGTTGCGTCCACGAGGGATTTTCACAACTATGATTTTTTTTTCAAGACTAGTAAAAACTAGTTTTCACACTAGTCTTGGTCCAATGGCACCCCCAAGGGGGTTTTCACCATTGGATATCATTTTTCCTTTTTTCCCTTTTTTTTTAACAATATAGGACACAATTATTTTTTATTTTTAATGGGAGAAGAGTTTTCCCCCACAAATTTCATATCAGACTATGAGAACAGGTAAGAAAAAAATATTATTTTAATATTGGTTGATGGTATAACTTCAACCAATGTCCATTAACCACCATATTTCATCTCAAGACATCAACAAGTACTAATTACATGATACCATTGTAAAAAATGTGATCAATATTGTCTGGTACTAGTAATTGAGTCTAGAGCTTGCCCTTGAAGTCAAGGTGATGAGAATATGTTAGAACCCCATCCTAACATTATTATGTAATTCTCATATTATTATATAATGACCCCTTTCCAACATGGGGTCCCATTATAATGATATTTTGCAATGACATGTGGAAATTTAGGTGACTAGATAAGTGGGGCCATTTTATGTAACCATTATAAAGAATGTAACTATTTGTTTGGTAGAAGATTCTAGCTCAAGTGACACTTTGCATGTAAGCCAACTCTTGAGCATTAGGTTAGGGTTGCATGAAGTGTATCTTTAAAAGACAAGGGTGTATAAATAAATGTATCTTTTGCATATTGAATGAAAGTATTGAAGGAGATTACCCCCTTGAAGAGGCCCATGATTTTATATTGATATTTGTAAGATTAATATATATTTGCATTTACATTTTATATTGCAATATTTTATTTTTCATGAATTTTTGCTTTTATTGCAATATTTATGTGAATGTGCTTATTTTAAGTAGAAGGTTCCTAACAAGTGGTATTAGAGCACTTTCTAGGGTCATGTTCCACTGTGACTACAACAATTCTTAATATGGATATGGGATCCAAATTGGTATTTTTATTCAATTCCAAACATTTATAGGCACATACGTGCCATTTACAAGATCCTATCTTAACGATAGGTGATAAAAAATAATTGCTTAACATTAGCTAACAACCTAATATAGAATCATAGGTGAGATTATGGCTTACATTTTGAAAAATAAATCTAGAAAATAAACTAATCCTAAGGTTTAAAACAATAAAAATCTATGCTATTAGGAATCTTGATCATTCCTCTCAACAATAGAAGCATTAGACTCCAATGCTTTTACAATAAAAGGGAGAGGATATGGTAATGTGCAATCCTTGAGCTAATAAAGAAGATATAGACCTTCTGAAAGGCAATGCTCAATCACAATTTCTTTAGTGCAATTAAGAAGTGAAATACTCCAATTTTTTTCAATATTCTTTGTAAATATTTGAGAATCTAATGCGAAAGCTTGCTGCAAAAGTTGATGTGGTGCTACCCAAAGGAGTGTTACAAGTCTGACTAGTGAAGATAGGACCCAATCTAGAAAATCCACTAAGAGATAAGCCACTAAAGAGCTATGGCAACTCTAAATATAGAAGTAGCCATGTGATATCCATGATCGCATAAAAATAGTTGTGTTCTTGGAAAGGAAGAGACAATGACAACTCCCAAAATAGAGTACCCAAAGGATGCCCATGATCAAAAAATAATACTTCCTATTGTAGGAGGACCCTAAATCATGATGGAATATCGATAGGGTCATACTTGTGAGAAAGTTTTCTTCCTTGAAGAATGAAAATGGATTAAGGAGTGTTGGATTTGACCAAATATACACTCCATATTATAATAATTTGTGTTCGCAAATAGGTTTGGCAACCCAAAATTTAGAGCACTATAGGTCAAAATAAACCTTTAAAAAATTCTAAAATAATGGTTCCATTAGAACCAACTTGAAAATAGCTTTCCAATGAGTATAAATAAGGGTATACTTGAGATAGGGAATCAAAAAGAGAGAAATGCAAAAAAGACTCTTTGATAAAAAAAAGGGGATAAAAATACCCTTTACAATTTTGAAATAGATTTTGATAAAATAATTATCATATGTCGAGCGAAATAAACACCCAAAATTCAATGGCTAGAAAAAGGTCCACAAACTCAAAGTCCACTGGTAAAGTCATCTAAGAAACAACCTTAATCATCCACCATGTGATATTAGTGCAGGTGCCCACCATTGGCATTTCGAAGTGGCCACATGTGAGAGGCCCCCTGACCACCACTTGGTGGTCAACCAAAAAAGGGTCCTTCCCTTATTAAAATCATGAGAAACCTCCTACGTCTCAAATTTGTGACTAAACCACAAATGTAAACTAAACCTCTGTGGATACCATTTGTTTCCCAATGAGTGCATGATCACATCACGTGGTATTTTGGGCTTGGATGTCATAATTAAACACATGGCTCCTCCACATTGGTGAGATGAAAACTGCATGGCAATTGGATCTAAGGGACTAGTTACCAAAAAAGGTTGTTAGGTTCTTGTGTTGTCATTGGAAATATGACAAGCAGTGTCATTTGACACTTCACATGTAGATTGGTGCATGGTAGAATAGAATGCCACACAGGTAGAAGGGCATGTGATGTAGAGGTACTATATCTTTAATTTGAGTTTGTCAAAGGGCTTCAATAGAGCCCACCGAGTGCATGGATGTGAAAGATAAATCCAAACTCAACACACCATGGATGATGGAGGTGAAGTCGTAAAACCCCCATTAACTTAGATCCATCTAGATTCCTAAATATGTTCCATTGATCCAATTTTCATGGGACCATGCTATGATAACCATATGATAGTGATTAACTATAAAAATAGTAAAGCTAGAGGTGTTTGAGGTGGAGAATGATTCTTCATAGAAGACATATATTTATTGAGTGGATAGAGTGATTTATGTGGAATAAACTAGGGAAACTGATCTAAAAGTAAAGACCATACCATTTGAGATGATCGAGGTGATAAAAAATCAAGGTAGGCATTTGCACATAATACAAAATCTTCAATGAGTGGATCTAGGTCATGGCTAAATTAGAAGGCCATTGTGGTGACATCAACATCTCATAAATGTGGTAGGTATATCTAGATGTAATAGAGTATTCTCATCAATACTTTCTCCATGGATCCAAAATTTGAACCTCAAATTGTTTGGAACCTTTATCTTGAAGTGGTTGTGCAAGGTCATAAAAAGGAGGGTAAAAATACCCTTTACAATTTTGAAATAGAATTCGATAAAATAATTATCATATGTAGACCAAAATTAATAGCACTCAAAATTAAATGGATACCAAAAGGTCCACAAAACTTAGAGTCCACAAGAAAAGTCATCTAAGAAATAAACTTAATCATTTTCCACATGGTAGTAGCACAGGCGCCTACCATTAGCATTTTGAGGCAACCACATGTGGGAGGCCCCATGACCACCACTTGGTGGTCGACCAAAAAGGGGTCCTCTCCTTAAAATTATGAGAAACCTACTACATCCCAAATGTGGGACTAAACCACAAATTTAAAACAAACCTCCATGGATGTCATTTATTTCCCAACGAGTGCATGATCACATCATGTGGTATTTTAGG